>CM037088.1:109410961-110038285 GCA_020916435.1 Oxytropis ochrocephala
CAATCCATTAACACCAAAGACTGTGTCCTCCAATCATACCCAAGACCTTAAAAGATCTATTGTGTCAACCCTTCCTTACTTCTCAACGAGATTTGCAAGGTCTTTGCGATCCAAAACCTCGCTTTCTTCCGCTCATCAACGCTTCCTATCACCTCCTCATCCCCGATTCCTCTACCAATGTAAACTTGTAATTCTTCAACTTACAAACATGGTCTCTACCCCAAACTTCACCACATTTGAAGCAAAGTCCCTTTCGACTCCTCTCTAAAGTTCAGCTTGTGATAATTTCCCTCCTCCACCAGATTTCTTCTCACTCTTCTCATCCTCCCCATTCTTACTACTAGAACCATCTCTGTTTCCACCTTTTTCCCACCTTGTGAAGCCTTTGGAGTGCTTCACATTTTGCTTGTCTCCTTCTCGACCCCTTTCTTCTCCAAACTCATCAATTCTCCCTTCCTCAAAGCAGTGTTTTTTCTCCTCCAGTAACAAAGCTCTATCCATTAATTCATCAAGCGTACTCACCGGCATGAAGCTTCAATTCCTCGCTTGAATTTCCTCCTTGAAGCCATTGATGAAAATCCTCGAGCATAATCCTTTCTTCCTTCTTCAACGGAGCCGATTCCTCTCGAACTTCTTCTCTGTAGAACGCATCACGTAGCTAGTCCATTTGATGCTCAAGCAATGGACCAAACGGGTTCGAACTAACCCTCGTTGGAACCTGCGAATCACTGCAGCTTTGAACTCATCCCAAGTGTGCGTTGTGCTCTGTTCCTCCCACCATTGGTACCAATTGAGCGCCTTATCCTCCAAAGCTATGACTACAGCATCGAGTTTCTCTACTTCTTCTACCTCGTTCAACTTGAAGTAACGTTCTGCTCTTACGATCCATCCATACGCATCATCTCCCCGGAATATCGGAATTTTGAGCTTTCTTCGCGAAATCGCGTGAAGAATCGCGACTGCTGCTACGGGTGGTATCGCTTCCGTCGTTGTCGTCATCGGTGTTGACGACGCCTTCCATTTCGTCAACCGGGTCGGGTCGGCGTCGGTGATGAGAACGCCTCTTGCGAGGACGTCCACTGCGCGACTTGCTTCTGGCTACGACGAGCGCCTTCAAGCTACTGCTCAGCTCAGCTAACTGGTTCTCGATTCCTTCAATGCGTTTCTCCATGGTTGCTCTCGTAAATACCATACAATCGTTCAATGCTCAATACCACTTGATGCAATTTAAAGACAGAATAGTAGAATTGAAACAGAGTATATAGCTGAAATGGAACACTTGTATTATTATTACAACTTAGAGGATCTCTCTAAGCTGCAAATGGAAAATTACAAGTGAAAATAGGAACAAAGGAATGAAACAGTAGCCAGAGCAGTCCTACTGCTCAGTCCCACCCCAATAAAATTCCAAAACCAGCCTACCTACGAGAGAGAAAAGAAACTACAGATATACTCATGATTTTCTCTCTCCTATCACACAAAAATAATCCTCTCCCAATCCCATTCTGCCACGTGGCAGAATCAATTAACAGAAGAAGGGCGTGTGCTGCTGTCCTCACCAGCAGAAACTTGCTTTTGCACTTTTCTCCACTTGCCTCTTTCATAAACATTTGTAAATTTCCTAGTTTGCCCCCATTCACAATGTCCTCATCAGTTATGCATAAAAATCAAATATACTCATATTACTCTTTACATTAAATCTTATATTGGCAAGTGAGGGTCAGTAAACGTAAACAAAAACAAACAATATTATGCATAAAAATTCAAATATAGTTATATTACTCTTTACAATAAATCTTACATTGGCAAGCGAGGTCAGATAGGCGCCTCTCTCGTAGCTCTTCCATTGGCAGAAGCTACAAGAAACAATTCAAAACATTAAAAATCTGGCATCCACAAAATAAAAATTTGTAATGGATATAAGCTTGTAACTTGCCTCATCTGGAGCAGGGACAGACGGCATATCAGCTTCCTGATGGTCAAACCCTGATTCTTCTTTCTGTAGATTAAGGAAATAACAATGATATACATACTCTGGAATTTAGAACAGAATTCCTTGACTAAAGCAAAAGCTCATATGTTAAAAGAACAGGTCTTAGTCACACTGACAATAGCCAAAAGGAAACTTACCAAGGAAGAAGAAAATCAACAGTTTTAAATGCAATTGATCTTTTTTTTACCTTTATTTTGATCCAAAAAACCCCTTCATTTTAACCAACACAATCTTGAAACGTTGCAGAAGTTCTTAATGAGCACTCAACAGTTCCAAATGTTATAGCCGATGTTTTTAGGACTTATGCGACCATGTCACGAGCTGCAACTGCGGTCGCATCAGTCATATTTGTTCGAAATTTTCCACAATATTAAATGATCATAACGCAAACCGCAACTTTCCACTATATCAGATGTTCTTCATATTTAGAGTCCCACATTGTTTGTGATGTGGCCTAGAAAAGTGTTTATAAGTGGGAGACATCTTGTCAAAAAAATGTGGGAGACATCTCTCACCTTCAATATCGGTTTGTGGGGTTGAATTAGGTCAAACCCAAGTTCTAAGATGGCATCGGATCCTAGATCCGTTAGGTCACCCACTATCGAACCACTCGGGTCACACTCTAGTTGTCTAGTCCTCGGTGTGAGGAGGTGTGTTAAGTGCCTCACATTGGATGCAATATGACCTAAAAACCGCTTTATAAGTAGGAGGCATTCTTTACCTTACAAACCATTTTTGTAGTGTTGAGTTAGGAGCCAACCCAATTTGTAAGGCTTCATAGTGGTCTTTACATCTTTATAATTCCTAGAAGTACAAGTCTATAAAATATGAAGGCAGAAGTAATTATTCAGTCATAAAATTTGGTGTTAAAGACCACACACACGTGTGTATCTATATACATGTATGTCTCAATATACATGTCTGTGTTAAAGACATGTCTATAAAATATTAAGGCAGAAGTAATTATTCAGTCATAAAATTCCTAGAAGTACAAGTCTATCAAATATTAAGGCAGAAGTAATTATTCAGTCATAAAATTTGGTGTTAAAGACCACACACACGTGTGTATCTATATACATGTATGTCTCTATATACATGTGTGCGTGTGTCAGACACACGTGTGCACACACACACTCACACATATGCAGATAAAAAACAGGAAGATTCACAACTGAATAAACTAAAATAATTACTAAAATTTTGGATTGTTTATAGTCAAATGAGAATATTTACATGAAATGAAGCCAGCAAAGTGAATATGACATTTCCCTTTTGAATTGCATCCACTCTCCGTTGAGCGAAGTTCTTTCCATCGCGGAGACGATGAACTTGATATAAAATAGGCACTGGACAATGAAGTAATTTTAGCATGTATAATATGTTTATTATTATTATTATCTGCCAAAGCAAACAAAAGAACTAGCAGTACAAATAACGTGGTATAAGTATGACAATAATGGGATTCCTATATATATTAAATCAGAATAAAGAGAATCTATTACATGATTAACTAAAAAGTTAACTATCTTAAAAGACAAACTTTAGACTTCAATGAGATGATTTAAATTGCTTGAGAGTTTGACCCTTAGCATTATCTACTCATAACAATAGAATTACAATCGTGATCCCTTGATTATAGGGACAAGAACCTGTATCTATCTAATTAATTACAATCTGAAAGATACGAATATAACATAAAGAAGGGAAAGTAAAACAGGGAAATATCTCAAAATTTAGAATATATTCTCTAAACAAAGTCAACTAGAAAACGATAAAATAGATTCTTCAGCAGAGCCCTAGAATCTCTTCTACAAGTAAAGGCTAGTTTTGACTCTTATAACAGAATTCTGCAGTTATCGGCAGAATTCATAATTCTGCATAGGGAAGACACTGGGGCCTCTTTGGAACATACAAGAAGTTGGCCGCAGTGTTGGTTTGACAATCACTATTTCATTAAACAGCGTGAAGTAAGTCGGCAGAACAAGTATCAAGCCTTGACACCAGTCAGCTTACTATAACCTTTACCAATTCCTTCTCCAGTATGTATGACATTTCCATGGATTTCATAATCAAGTTGCCAAAGACAAAAATAAAGGATTCAATTTTGGTGGTGGTTGACCGGCTCACAAAATACACCTAATTTCCCACCTTGTGGGATCTATATACAGCAAAGGATGTGTAGCTCATATATTCACCACAGAGATTGTGAAGATTCCTGGGTTCTCCAACTCTATTGTTATTGATAGAGACAATCTTCCTCGGCCAAATTCTGGTCCAACTTCTTCTAGGCGGGCACCCAATTGAAATATAGTACCGCTTACCAACCTTAAACAAATGGTCAAATGGAAGCGATGAATAGGTGGATAGAAGCATACTCAGATGTTTTTTAGGAACCCATCCTAAACAGTGGCCTCTCCAATTGAGTTGGGCTGAGTTTCAGTTTAATACCAACTTCATCCGCTCAATCAAAACGACCCTTTGCAAGCACTTTATGGTAGAGAATAGAGACCCTCATCTCCTTTTTAAAAGGGAGTACCTTCCCTTCTAAAGTTGAGAAAGTCAACAAACTACTCAGCGAATGGGACAACAAGCTGCCCAGATCAAAATAGAATTTGAAAGAGCTCAGGAACACATGAAGGTACAGGAACAAGAAGAGAAGAGAGATAGAATTTCAGGTGGATGATTGGGTTTACTTAAAGGTTCACCATATAGACTAAGGTCGTTAGCCAAGAAAAGGAAAGAGAAGCAGGTGGAGTGTGGGGTCTGTTGCATACAAGTTATTGCTGCCAGACATAGCAAAGTGGATCCGGTCTTTCATGTTTGCCCCCTCAAGAAGGTTGTGTGTCAGGTGCCTCACAACCACGGCCCCTGCCAGCTCAACTATCAGATAATTGGGAACTGTGTAGACCAGCCCATGGGACATACTTGATTACACTACAATGACAAGGGTGAAGTGAAGCTGTTGGTCAAATGCCATTCTCTTCCGGATTATGAAAACTCATGGGATTTATAAAGTTGTTAGTCGTTGCAAATGACTTTTTCTGATTTCCACCTTGAGGACAAGGTGCATGCTCGGCGCAGTATTAATAGCAGTATACCTGTAATTAAACAGGTTGATGCTGGAGGAGGCAGATTCGCCAAGGGATAACCATGCCTAAGGGGACCCAACAGTTAGTTAGGTATCTATATTACAATAAGAGGTAACTAGGAAGTTAGTGAGATTGTACAGAAGTTAAAAACCATTATCACCAGTCCAAGTTTCATTGTTTCTCTTCCCTCCATCTAAAACCCTATAATTTCAGCAATGATAATGAGATATAACTTTCATAAAGCATGGAGCTTAGCAGATGACACGTAAAGGGTTAGGAAATACTTATCTAAGATGGTTAGAATATACTCTGAAAAAATGACCTGTTTTATTCAAAACTTTACTTGAATTTTGGTTCTCTTGGATTATATACTACTGAAAAACATTTAAGCAAATGATAAACAGTTGATGATATCCCACCTAAACAAATATGCAGACAAGTAAGGATTGCTACTGATGGGATCGGAGAACATTGAGTAGGATTTATCGAGGAAGGGATGATTCGTAAAACTACCAATTAAAAATTAAGGGTTGCACAATTTGCAACTGTAATTCATATATTAAATTGTAGAAAACTTTCATATTCAAAACAATTTAATAGGTGGATCAAAACATAAAGCGAACCTTTCGTTTCATGTTTCCTACTTTATGCAGAAGAAGAAAATAAACATAAACATAAACATGCTTAAAAGACGAAGTTATGTCCAGAGCAACGGTAAACATAAACATGCTTAAAAGACGGTTATGTCCAGAGCTACGGAGCAAAGTATACATAAACATGCTTACTGTTCAAATCCCTATACGAAGAAAATATACGCATGCAGACTATGAGACAACTTAAGAAAGTCAACAGATTTTGACGCTGCAGCTAGTGCCTGCATGTCAGAGATTACCTTGTAAGTAGTCTATATAGAAGCTGCAACCGACGTGAACAACATTATTCAATATGAAGATAAAGTAACTATCATACCTGTCCAACCATCTGTCCCCAAACACCTTTCCAAAACTTGGAGCATCTGGAAGGCTAATTCCATGGAAGATATCTACCTTCCAAAGAGAATAACAAAAAGCATTTTACTACTTATTATCAAAGAGACAATTATCTGTTGGTACACCGTAAAGGAAAACCACATTAGTTAGTTTTTTTTATGCTTTTCTAGTAGCAATCAGATATCTAACCATATTCAGTGATATTTAAAGATCTGTATCATCTTTCTCCAACCCCCTTGCTTTTAATTTCTAAGCTCTCATCATATGTGAAAGTGTATAAAGATCTACATAGGTCAAAATGAGAATGATGATTGAATAGGCACGATTTCTCAAATAAAAGAATACAATATTATTTTTCTAGACAAATAACCAGTCCATAAAACGAACACGTGGAAATTATAGGTAAGGAAGGAGGAAAAGAGTCAAAAAAAAAGATTCTGAATAATATTCTATTATTATATATAAAAACATGATGGATGTGATAAAAAAGACAAAGCACAAAGCTCTATTTAAACTAACAAAAGACTCTTAATACTAATTATAATAAATATGGAAAATATTCAGGAGAGATCACCAAAGATATTCTAAAGTTACTCTAAGACATAATCACAATATCATTAGATAACACATTTCAGCAAGAAGAAATCAAGAATTCAAGTTAATATATACTAATATATAATAAGAGACCTCTAATGGTTCCAAATGCAGTATATTCTCCATCGGGGAGCATGTCTCAGAACAGTTATCTGCGCTCCATATAGACTTTGGCCATAGCAGTGCTGAATGCTCATGGGGCAGCACTAAGCATGACAGCTGCCACAGCAAACAACATGTCATCATAGGAGTAAATAATTGATTTCATTTAAGTGCATCTCAGGTTCTTGTACACTAGGTTTTGAAGGAAAGCAGTAGGAATGAAACTAAAAGGACACCTTAGACAAAGCAACAACATCTGCCTGGTGAACTGTATTTGACACACCTGCAAGTTGCGTTCATATTATTCTTAGATATTACTTAACAAACTATCGAGACAAAAAATAATGCTATATGCGAAGAATTTCGAAAAAGAATATAGGTACAGGTGTAATCTTAAACAATAAAATGCAAACTGAGGCATAAGAATTAAGTTACTACCATAACCAAAGTAGTCATATCTTTTCAATTGGAACTCTGGACGATTTTCATCATTAGCACTAACAGATCCAACAACCTCAGCCTACAAGCAAGCATTGAAGCTAAACTTTTAGTGAGAAATTGTCCAATGAAATGCTACGTAAAAGAGAGAAAACAAATGCCGACAAGTGTCCTAAGGACATTAATTACGAAATTCAATAGGAATTATTAAACGAAAAGCAGAAGCATTTAATATCTTGAAACCCCAATAAAATGTCTCATACCTCTTCAAGTAATTGGGAGGATTTAATGAAAGGTATTAAAAATGTTTTTTGACAAGTTTCCTAAGGGCACTAGTTAGCAATTAGCAATATTCCAAAAAGAATATTTACACATGTAAAAACTCATACCAACTTAGTCTACTGCATCACTTTTCCAACTAGCTTTTGTTTAATTATTTTCTAAAATGCCCTTTAACATACAGCTGAGACAAAAGTTTTATTAAAAAATGACAATAACTAATTTTAACTTTTTACCATATAAAAATTGTTGCAGAAGTCCTAAATAAAAGTCTCGTAGTGTAGCTGATCAAAGTTCTGACATTCTCTTGAAGCCCGTGTTCTCTCTGGTTTGTTTTTCTATGAGACAGGCTAAAGGCATTTGATATGTTGGCACTTGATCAACCACCCTGAGTTTGAGGAGGAAATTTTGTTTATTGTATATATGTCGTAGGTGAACGTACTATTCCTCTGGCAGAGCGATTATGCACCCGAGTGCTTTGCAGATACTCACCCGCATCTCTCCGTGAGCACAATAGTAATTCAATAACTCAGTAACAGATTTCTAGAGGCATCTCAGACCTTGGCAGCGACAGAGTTGGTATAGGGTTGACCATAAATTAAAAATTCAACTCAACTTTTTTATAAAAGAAACTTTAAGAAAATAAGGAAAAAGGCAGCTGGAAACGAGTGCAAAAAATAAATAAGAGTGGCAACAAGTATTTTCTCCTAAAGTCATCTTATTTCCTCTAGATTAGTGCAAGGTCATAATATTAAAGTTGTCCTACATTTATCCCCAAGCAATCCAATGAAAACTAGTAGTTTGTTTGTTTTTCTAAGGTTTTGACATGAAGATATAATAAGCATACCTCTCCATCCCATATGAAGTAAATGCCATCCCCGGTTCACCCTCACGAGCAACATGCTCCCTTGCTCTACAAAAGAATCAACCAATTTAGAATTGGAAACATTAATGCTTATTGATGCAATTACAAATGTTAAATACTCTAACTCTAATTACCAAAAAGCAAGACTCAATGAATGGAATAACGCCTTATTGAACAATACTCTAAGCAGATCTTCAGATAATTCATTGCATGAATTCCAATGTCACAATCATTGCGCAAAATTGCATTTTTGCAGTTCGCTGCAAACACAAAGTTCTTGTTTGGATGAATGCCAAACTGACATTGGTGTTCAACAAAATCATGACCAGCAACATTCTTTACATTTCTCATAAATTCGCTTAAAGATATCATTACCAAATCAAAATCAATAGTTTTAATCTCATTTTTTTCTTCAACCAACTCTATGATAACATAAAATAAACCAGAACCTAAGCAATCACTCAACTGCATTTTCATGTAACCTCATGCAATATTTCATGTGCAATTTAAGAACATAATTTGATAAACTCGATTAAAAATACCATAGCGTTTGACGACCACAAGTTGAGATATCTTCCTTACAGACGAGCTAGGTAGCCTCTGTAAAAGTGGAACGCATCCGAGAAATTCAAACACTGCGTTTACACAATCGAAAAAAAAAAAACACAATTAACAAAACAAATTTATAAATAAATATTAAATCCTTATACAAATTCAAACACATTAAACTAAACTGTGAACCGAACGGAACAAATTAGGAAAAGATTCAGAAAATGAGATAATCAAACATAGCGAAATTCGAAGTCAATCTTCTCCACTGTGTTATAATTTCATTTTCTCAGCATCTTCCAAACAAAGGATTTTTCAGCAACATTGAATTAGAGGAATATTCTAACGGAAACTCACCTTCTTCCTCCTTGTGGTCCATTTTCAAAGAGAGAAACTCAGTTTATTGGTTTTTTAACACGCGCGATCTCTTTCTCCATTCTCGCACATTTTTGACAGTATTTATATAGCATGGTATAAGTAAGAGGGGTGGGGATACAGTGTGCGGCGGTACATTGTTAAAGTGTGGTGGACACGTGGAGGTTCGACCAATAGCGATAGGAAGAAGATGAGTGTGCGGTCCCCGGTGCGTGAAATGAGAAATTATTAGGTTTTTTCTTCCATACCCACCTAAAGTTGGGTGGGTATGATACCTTATAAATGAAAATCTTCATTGTGTTTTTTTATTTAAATATTTTAAAATAAAAATAAATATTGAACCTAGTTTCTTATTTTATATCTTGAAGGTATCATACCCACCCAACTTTGGAGGTATGAAAGTAATCACCAAATTATTATTATTATTAGGGTAATTACAGGGTGAAAGAAGCCAAATTAAATCTTTTCATCGAGAATCACTTAAAATTGATCAGTCGGATATTGTTTAAAAAGCTATGAATGGTTAAGATTGAATCAACCAATATTAAATCTCAACCATCACTGAATTTTTAAACTACATCCAACTATCCATTTTAATGGCTTACCGCCAAAAGAAAGAATTTCTTCTTTCACCCTAAAATCACCCTTTATTATTAGGTAATGGTCACAAATATTTGTTATTATTATTATTATTATTTTGTGTGTGATCAAATATTTGTAACTATTTAAGAATTACTCCAGATGAGAAAAATTTGTCGTCCACGTGTATAATAGTGATCGGCGGTTGCATGAGTTATGGTGGCCCACAGCAGATCAGCTCTCAACCAACAAGTACAAGTGTAGAAGTTCTTGTCCAAAAATCTTGTAATATAATAATTCCATGTGGTGGTGGCAGTTTGGCCAATAATTTGTTTCATTTAGCCACATGTCTTTCTCGTCCAATTATCCTTTTTATTTTAAGAATGTGTTTTATGCACGCTAAATTAAATATAGTAACTATATTTTAAAATTGGACAGAATAGATTATTATAGAATAAAACTAGAAGGCATTGACAAAACACCTTATATGTTTTGTATATATTTTATATGTAAATCTAAATTTTAGTTGAGTCGTTAAGCCATTAGCAAATGGACAAAATATAATAGCAGAGATCGACAAAAAGAAACCTTATGTTTTAAATCGATAGAAAAAACCTGTTTTTCAAAAAAAGAAAGTCATATATAACTCTTAAATATCAATTAAATGGAACAGTTATTTGTGGACAGAAGTCTCTGCAACATGGACGGAGAAAACTTTAAGAAAAGTAAAAGCTTTGAAAATTTGTTGTTTTTTTTTTGACCGAAGAAAAGTAAAAGCTTTGAAAATTGTTGTTGTAAGTTATGAACCACGTTCATATATCAGGTCTAATGGATAAATCTAATATCTATTTATATAAATAAATAAAACAGAATACATATATAATTTAAGGGTAAAAGTGTCATTACTCACTCTTTCTCTCTTTTTTTCTTATATTCTTTTTCTTATTTTTTTATCTTTCTTCTTATACTCTCTTTCATACTTTTCACTTTTCTCTTACACTCTCTTTCTTCCTTTTTCCCTTTCTTCTTACACTCTCTTTTCTTTTTTACTTTTCTCCTACACTTGTTTTCTTCTTTTTCATTTTACTTTTCTCATAAAAATTAGTATTTTCTTTCTCTTATCACTTCACACTAAAAAAAATTATCACCTTAAAATTTTAATTTTTCTCTCTAAAATCGTATTGATAATCTATTATCTATCTTTTAATATCTGTTATAATCAACTAAAATAATCAATTGAAACTACGAGATAGCTGCAATAATATATAAAAAAACACGGGATAAGCTGTATTTAATCTAATCTAATATATATTTATGCAAACAAACCTCCTATGAAATTTATGCAAACAAACCTCCTATGAAATTATCAATTTGGATCTCTTATTAACATGACACGTATATAGTTTAGGGGTAAAAGTGTCATTACTTACTATTTCTCTCTTTTTTTCTTACACTCTCTTTCTTACTTTATTCTTACACTCTTTTTCATCCTTTTCACTTTTCCTTACACTCTCTTTCTTCATTTTTTCTCTTTCTTCTTACACTTTCTTTCCTCATTTTCACTTTTCTCCTACACTCTTTTTATTCTTTTTTCATTTTACTTTTTCCATAAACAATTATTTTATTTCTCTTATCACTTCACACTAAAAAAATTATGACCTTAAATTTTAATTTTTCTCTCCAAAATCGGTTTAACTCTTATTGAAAATTTACTATCACCTCTTATTAATGATCTACTATCTATCGGTTATAATCTACTAATATATAAAAAACACGGGATAACTGTACTCATATATAAAAACACGAGATAACTGCAGTGATATATAAAAAACACGGGATTAATATTTGCCATTGATAATTATAATTTTTGAAGACTACTATAAACCCACTATCTAAAAAAACAAGAAGACTTAATGACTACTTAAACTGATTAATATTTAAAACACACGTGACAAATATTTTTCACTAACACCTAAAAAATGACAATTGTCACCGATATATAAAAAAACACAGGATAAATATTTCTTATTGATAATCTACTATTCATTGTTTACTATTTACTATAATCTACTAATCCACTAAAATAATCAATTGAAACTACGAGATAACTACAATGATATATAAAAAAACACAGGAAAACTGCACTAATATATAAAAACACAGGATTAATATTTGTCATTAATAATTAAATTTGTGAAGACTACTATAACCCTAGATACTATCTAAAAAACAAGAAGATTTAATGACTATTCAAACTACTGATTAATATTTAAAACACATATTTACTAGTGATAATCTACTATCTCTCTTTTACTATCTACGATAATCTACTAGTCAACTAAAATAACGATTGAAACTACGAGATAACTACGATAATCTACTAATCTACTAATCTTAGGGATAACTGCACTGATATATAAAAAATACGAGATTAATATTTGTCATTGATAATTAAAAATGACAAATAATTGTCACTAATACCTAAGAAATAATTGCACTGATAATTTAAACACGGGACAACTGGACTGATAATTTAAAACACACGTGACAAATATTTGTCACTAATACCTAAAAAATGACAAATAATTGTCACTGATATATAAAAAAAACACAGGATAAATATTTCTTATTGATAATCTAATATCTATCTTTTACTATCTAATAATAAACTCAAATAATCAATTGAGACTATTAGATAAATGCACTAATACATGAAAAAACACGGATAACTTTATTGATATATAAAAATACGGGATAATCAGCAATTATATATATATATATATATATATATATATATATATATATATATATATATATATATATATATATATATATAAACACAGATAAATTTATGACTGATATATAAAAACACAAGATAACAACAACGATATATAAAAGACTGATATATAAAAAAAAGCGAGATAAATGCATAGATTGTTTTTAAATGATACTTTTACATTTTTAGATTTTAATATTTATGTATTTTTTATTTGAAACTCATTTTTTATCTACTTTAATTTTGTCTTTATTTTCACGAGGTTATATTCAGACTATTTAAATACTGTCTAAGTTCATTCATAAAAAGAACACGACAGCACCTCGTGCGTATGCGGAGTATTCTACTAGTTGTTTTTAATCACAATCATTAGTTGGTCAGACTTTTTTTTTTTGAGATTTAGTTGGTCAGACTTATGGTGCTACTATGATCTCTCATTGAATATTTTAAAAATCATATCGATAGAATTTTTTTTAATTATGTCCAATTGTTTTAAACTATTCAGCCACAATGACTTATATTACTGAGAAATCTTTAGTAATAGTTACTAAATTTTTCAATAATCATTATACAACAATCCAATGATTAATACGTACTAACCATAATTTAGTGTTTGTTTAGTAACCACAATTTAGTGTTTGTGTAGTTAGTACATACTAATCACAATTTAGTGTTTGTGTGGTTATCGAATTTTTTCATTGATGTGGAAATGAATATTATGCCTATTTAACAGTTACTACGAAATTCATTAATACTCTAAGTCAACTCCTATTCAGCATACCTGGAGTTGTAGTTGCTTGTTCGAAGTGACTCTCCCAGAACCTATACTATCGTGTGCACAGGCCATCAAACACTTTGTGTGTTGGTGCAAGGCAACTAAGGATATGAGTCGTCATTCTCCTTCAACGAGTTCCACTATTTAGCAAAATTTCACCATGGTAGGGATGGCAAAACGGGGTTGGCCCGCTGGGCCGACCCGCTAACCCGCCTAAAAAAGACCGGTTGGGCTGGGGTATTGGGACCGCTGAGACTGCCCTGCCAAAAGCAAAAAACCGCGAGCTAAAGCAAAGATTTAAGGGTCACCACCAAATTTTTTTTAAAAAAAAAATAAAAAACTTCATTCAGTACTCTAATTTTTTAGTTAATTTTTATTTTTATGATGTAAGTCAATTTTTTATAGTATTATAATTTTGTAAAAAACTTCATTCAGTACTATAATTTTTAGTATTATGATGTAAGTTAATTTTGTAAAAAACTTCATTCAGTACTTGTTTACAGTGATTTTTGGTAAACAACCGCTGGTCTGAATTATTAACTTGCGAGATCAACCAGTGAATCTCAGGAGCATATTGCGTTGATTATTTACAAGATACTGTGTGAACACTCCTCGTGTTCTTCGTAAATCACCAGAAATGTAAAAGAAAAGAAAAAGAAGAATTGCTTTGAACGCCAATGAATTCTCAAAAGAGAACGAAACGAAAGATAAAGAAAAGAAAAGTTTAAAGAAATAAACTTAAATTGCATAAAAGTGTAAAAGAGTGGTGCACAGATCCATACATTCGCTTCATTGCTCGATTTTCTCTATCATTTGGAATTTTGAGCGTAAGAATCGGTTCCTTCTCTCGGAAAAACTATTTATACTAAGAAGAGGAAATAAACTGACTATAAGGGTTAATACATTTGAAATTTAAACTAAGAACCGCTAAGTCTTCGACAGCTTGATCACCAAGATCTTCGACAGCATTGAAACAACTTTCTTCGACGCCATCTTCCAAGCTTAAGCTTGCCGCTATTCTTTGCTTTCGTCTTTACGTCGAAATGTACCCTTTCACGCTTGAATCAATTAGATCCCTTCGGTGATCGAAGAAACACCTTTGACAACCCTCTTGGTGTCGAAGGCTCAAACCGCTTCCTTCAAAGCTCGTGGTCAAACATCGATGATCAGCATTTATTAAGCCCGCTTAAAAATACAAAGCAATGATTACTATAATTTGTTTGTTTCATTATAGTAACTTATAGTATTGTGATTTATAGTATTTTGTTTCATTATAGTAACGTAATGATTTATAGTATTCTGTTTCAAGGAGAGCTTCTCACAACGCTATCATCTTTGAAGCCTTCGATGTTTGCCCAAGCTTTCTTCGTCCCGCTTTGGAGATGGATTGCTCTAGGTCAAAATACTTTGTTTTCTTTCTCTTTTTTTTGGGTATTGCTTTTCCCACTCCCCCTCCTACTCAAAACACACCCCATAAGGGTGTGAAATGACCAAAAGGCCAGCCAAAACGTCTTTTTTTAATAAATTTCACGTGTTCAAACACGGGCCTTCGAACCTGTTCGAACGACATCGTTCGCGTGAGTTAAATATTGACTTCACACCCTCTTATGCATAATTTCACCTGTTCGAATGGGGTCACTCGAATATGTTCACATAATCTTGTTCGAACACCCTATTTTATTTCGTTAGATGTCGTTGTTGTTGAGCGTGTTCGAACAAGGTCGTTCGAACCGTCATTAAAAACGTTCTCTCAGTGTTTCACACGAAGTTATTTTTGGAATAAAATTTGTTAAGGGGTGTGAAAGAGTAGGAGGGGGAGTGGGGAAAGTAAAACCCATTTTTTTGGGCTAGCCCACTTCGTTCAAAAAAAAGAAATTGGATGTTGAATTACCTCATTAATTGAAGGGTTTTTTTTACCCCCACCACTTTCCTATATACCCCCACAAGATTTTTTTTTGACGAAAATACCCCTAAAAAATTGGACACAATCGTATATACATATGGGAGGGTATATACGACTTTGAAAATTAAAAACTCAGATATACCTCCACAAATACGTATATACGATTTGTTATTAAACAAAAATTGTTATTAAAAACAAATTGTATATACGTATTCCTCGAGTTGATTTGTGGTTAAACCCCACTTGATACTTGCATAACCTCCGACTTTTACTTTTCCCACACCCTCCTACTCAAAACACACCCCCTCACCCTACACATTTACCAAACTAACCCCACTTAGAATTGAATTCCCCTCTACCCTTCTCCTCTTTCTTCTTCTACAACACAACACACTCCTCTAAAACCCCAAACCTCCCCTCTCGCCACTCCAAAACCCACCCATCCTCACCTTCATCATTCACTCCCATTCAACAACCCAACATTGGCAACTAGCTCAAGGTAATAACCCTACCAATTTTTTCATTTTTTGGTTCTGCTTTTGAGTTTTTACGCCATTTTTTTCCCCGCAAACGTGCTCGGTTCGAACAGGTCGTTCGAACATGTTCGCATGAACGTGTTCGAACGGGTGTTAAATGGGATTTGAATTTGATTTGTTCGAACATCCTCATTCGAACTGTGTTCGCATGAGGCCGCTCGAACAGGCGTATGACATCAACTGATAAGTTGCGTTTACGTGCGAGTTTTGTTGGTTAAATGGATGAAAATGAGAGTGCATCCGAGCGCGATTGAGTTGTCAACTTTAGCTTGGTGAGATGTCAATCGTCGCGATTGACATGTCAATCGTCGCGATTGACATGTCAACTGTCGCATTTGACATGTCAACTGACGTCGCGTCGAATCCCAAGACTTTACTAGTTCGTTCAAAACTGATACGGTAAGAATGAATTAGTTGTTTTAATTTTAGCGAACTATTCAAATTATGTAACTGACACTTAGTAATTGAATTTAAGTTATTTCCTAGTCGTGAGGAGCTGCTGACTTGGGTGCGTGCGGTTGAAAAATCTCTTGGGATGGTGATTGTTATAGGAAGATCTGACACCGGACGACGATCAGGTAAACAATACTGCATTTTGATTTGTGATAAAGCTGGATCATATAAGACAAATGTTGAGGAAGGCACAAACACTAGAAAATGTTGTTGTCCGTTCAGACTGAATGGGAAATTTATTAAGAAGCTTGGAGGATGGATTTTGAGGGTTATGAATGGAACTCATAACCATGGTATGGCTACTTATCATGATGGACGTCCGTACATTGGTAGGTTAACTTCAGAAGAGAAGGAACTAGTGGCTAGAATGACTAGGAATCATACTCGGCCTAAATTGATCCTTAATCGTCCCTATGTTGAAAAAGTTGTTAACGTGGTTGGTGATGATAACTGTGGATACCAGTGTATTGCAGCATTTATTGGAAGGGGTGAGGAGGCTTGACAGTCAGTCAGAACAGATCTGATGGAGGAGCTTAACCAATACAATGACTTCTACACTCGACTGTATGGTGGTATTGGTAAGGTCACATTTTTGATGAAGGCGTTGTTGAGGGCACATCATGGGAACAATGTTGAAGATAATTGAATGACTATACCGGATATGGGGTATCTAATCAGTAACAAGTACAAAGACGTTGTTGAAGTCACATTTTTTATGAAGGTCACTTCCTTAACCAATACAATGACTTCTACACTCGACTGTATGGTGGTATTGGTAAGATCACATTTTTTATGAAGGCGTTGTTGAGGGCACATCATGGGAACAATGTTGAATATAATTGGATGACTATACCGGATATGGGGTATCTAATCAGTAACAAGTACAAAGACGTTGTTGATGTCACATTTTTTATGAAGGTCACTTCCTTAACCAATACAATGACTTCTACACTCGACTGTATGGTGGTATTGGTAAGGTCACATTTTTGATGAAGGCGTTGTTGAGGGCACATCATGGTAACAATGTTGAAGATAACTGTAATGTTGAAGATAATTGGATGACTGTATGGTGGTATTGGTAAGGTCACATTCAATGTAGTCATTCCAAAACATTACATAACATTATGTTTTTTGTTGTCTTTTTGAAGATCTTTATGAAGCCTGGAAGTCCAATGCCCCTGCCGGATTTGATATAGAATACTAATAGGGCACCCATAGCAAAGGGTTGGGACTCGCTTTTTATTGGGCGGATGCAAAAGTGTAAGTCTTTGCTCATACAATCACAATCCCCCCATCCCCTTCCTTGTGTAGATTTAAGTAAAGATAGTGATGGTAGTCAATGTTAAGTTAGGTTTATAATTTTGGTACAAAATGTTGTATAACTCTTGACTGACATATTTTGAAATGACCAAAACTGTGTTTCTGGTTTATTAAGTTTCTGTTTCTGCACAACACTGGTTCGTATGCAACCATTCGAACGCATGTTCGATGCTCTCCTTCAACAAGTTCGAAAACTCCAATCGAGGCAAACAAAACACACCTCACACCATCAGTTGACAATATTCCTTAACACACATGAGTTTATTCGAACAGGTTCGAACGATGTCGTTTGAACAATAAAAATTCCTTAACACGTGTTATACCCCAATTTTGTCCGTCTTCTTTTTCTCGCTTTAGTCGTTTATTTTTAGGGCGTGTTTCGGAGTCGCATGATTACGAGAATTATTAGTGTAGAGTCTCGGTTACCAACCCAAACCAATTCCAATCACTCCGTTCACTTAAATCGAAATGCCGTTGTTTAAATTAGGCACGCGCGCTGTACGATCGATCTTTTCGTGCGTTCTTCAATTTAATGTCTGTATTCGAGTTTAGTCGTACGTGAACAGGTCCACCTAAAGTCTTTTTCTCAAAGTTTGGTTTAAATTCAGACTTAATAATGCGATTCCGAGTTAATTTTGGGGTTTTTAGTTAACACGCCCATTTTTGGTCTAGTTTTAGCGTATCTCATCGAGTCCGGCCGTCCTCGTATTTGTATTTGGCCTGACTCTTTTTTCTTATTATTTTTATTCTCATTTTGTTTATTTCATTTATTTAAGCATATGTACAATCCAAAAATGTCAAAAAAATTGTATTTAGTTCAATTTACAATTTAAAAGCACTTAATAGTCCAAAAAGTCCAAAAATACAAAAAATGATAATATTAAAAATACAAAGAATATAAAAAACGAAAATTAAATAAAGGAGCAGCATCAGTAATCCCTGGGGTCTGTTATTGCTCTCCAAAACCGCTTTCAAAGAAGCCCACATTATCGATCTCGCAAAAAGCCTACCAAACAAAGAATTAATGCTAAAACCTAATTTTTACCTATAAATAAACAGCTAACCTAGGGTCTAAGACACACAGAAATCAAGGCAGAAAACTACTGCCAGAATCACCCAAAAATAGGATTAGAGTTTCACATCGAAACTCTAATCCACTAAACACGGTTCCGAGGTTTCTATGATCTAAAGAAAGAAGTGGTAGCATTAAAGAAAACATGGTAGCAGAGTAGCAGTTCAGTCATAAGCAAGCATCTAGGAGCCTAATCTGAAGCTGGAGTTAAGGTTAGTCTGTCCCTATCATCAAACCTAAACGCATAGAATCTGCTCTCATGCTTGTATTAGTTGTTAAAAAGAGATCCTAAGTTCTGTTTATAGAAAAAAAATAGCTCAGAAACGTGTTGTTGTTGTTGTCAAATTATCATCATCTTTGTTATGTTGTTTTAAAATCAAAGGAAGCTTAGAATGAAAATGCCTATAGAACCTAAAGACCACTAAAACAGTAACAATAGAAACGATAATGATAACTGCGGCTTTATAGACCAGATAACAAAAAAATCGAAAACAAAACTAAGAGGAAAGGGAAATAGAAACTGACCTCAAAGCTCGCCGGAGCTCCGATCGTCTTCTCCGGCGAGCTCCACCATGAACTCCGGCGAGACCCCCTAACCGAGACCAAAATCCCACAAAACACCGCAGAGAACAGTCATGGAAAGGAACCCAAATCGTTTTTAAGTCACGCCACGCCCTCCTCGTCGTCGTTGAAACTTCACCGTCGCACCTCCGGCCGGCGTGGACGCCATGGCCGGCGCAACCTCCTCCCAATCGCGAGCTTCCTCTAAGCTTCGGTTTCCCCATATGGTTTCGTCTGTTCCGCCATGCCCGCCATGTTTTTCGCCAAAGTTGGCCTTTCTCTTTTGGAGCAAAAAGGCTGCAAATTGTGATGAGGAAGGGGGTGGATCGGGTCGGAGTTGTTTTCAGGGCTAGGTTTATGATATCCTTTATATTCATTTTATTTCTTATTTATTTTTTATGTTCAGAACACTAAGCGTACCCCCTTATTGACGAGCACACCTCCCCCCACTTAAGCCCAGTTTCGCATATTGGGCCTTCCTATGCTGAATCGGTTTCCTTTACACCCTTTATTAATTATACAACACCGCTATTAATAAAACCCAAATTTATAATCTGCACTTCGCTTTTGATTTTTAATTCTTTTCCGACTCAAGCGCAAATAATTTTTCTCTGAAATTAAATAAGCGGCTAAGTCGGTTGTACAACCGGTTAGTCATAATTTTAGGAGCCAATGAGTACATGCAGATTCAAGAACCACGAAAACTTAATAAATACTGAATAAATTACTTTTCTAAAAATAAGCGGCTAAGTCGGTTGTACAACCGGTTAGTCATTATTTTAGGACCAATGAGTCTTATGCAGATTCGGAACCACGAAAACTTAATAAATGCGAACAAACCATTTTTCCTAAAAAAATAGGGGATTAAGTCTACCAGATATGCATGATCGGGTTAGCCAACGTTCTAGAACTAATGAGTCAGATGCTGATTCGGAGTTCTAGAATACCTATTCTAAAACGAACCCACCTCACGCCAAACCAATTTCTTCCAAAAACCTAAAATTATTTTCAAAAAGTAGGGGACCGAGTCGGTTGTACAATCAAAGAGTCGTCCTAGGAATCGATGGTATGCACAGTTCAAGGAATCCTAGGACCCCTACACTAAAAAACACCAACCCATAAAACTTTTTCAAGAAGAACTATGTAGCTTTGATTCCTCCATTGCATCCGGAGGTACGTAGGAGCAAGACTCAACTCTTGTCAAACACTAAAAATTAAAAATTTAATTAAGTCTTTTTCATTATAAATAATAAGGGTAAATATTAATAAAGCATAAATAATTAGACAAAGGATGTCGTGGGGTGCTAATACCTTCCCCACGCATAACGACTCCCGAACCCTAAACTAAGCCTTATCTTAAACCTAAAGGGATTTTCCGAATTTGCCCTTAAACTAAAATTTGGTGGCGAACCTAAGGAACCTTTCGAAGAATCCTTTCTCGATTTTTTCTGGTCGCTACAACACGGACAAGATCGTTCGAACTCATTTCGCACAACGTCGTTCGACGATCCACTTAAACCATGCGCACGAGCGGCCCCACGCGAGTCATTTTTGAAAAAAAAAAGTTTAGGGCGTCACGATGAGTAGGAGGGTGTGGGAAAAGGAAAAGCCTAACCTCCTTACTCACCTTCTACGGCCTGTTTGACAATTCAACATCCCTACCCATTTTTTCAACGTTGTACTTCACGTTGAATTTTCATTCGGTTATCACAACATTTTTTTTACAGGGGAGTTATCACAACATTGCTTAATTAACATTTGGAAGCATGAGAGGTGAGTGAATGCTTAATTTTCATTCTGGTTATGAATTGATGGATATCAAAACCAAACTTAAAAAATAAAATAGACTTGGTTGTATCCAAGTCCAAACATTTGGTCATTTTTGAAAAGGTCTTGGATATGGATTTGGGTATATCCATATAACTAGATAGATATTTTAAGCATCCCTACCGGTACAACATAGCTTTGGTACAACCCGTCTGAGCTCTGCTCACGACTTCAACATTGACAGAACGACCTTAAATCGGACCGGTCCATTCCACAGACGCTCATGAGAAACTGAGAAACTAAAACTGATAAACTATACATCCACTTATATAAAAAAATAAACCTAAAAATTGAGTAAAGTGGTATTGTGAATATTAATAATAAAATATTTTAGCCAATACTATACATTCATTTTGTGGTTACATCTCACATATTTGAATTCTCTAAAATCATATTTTTCTACAATTCCTTCTAAATATTTTCTATGTCATATTTTGCCTAGATAAAAGCGAATGTAGAAAAATATGACTTTTGAGAATCCAAAACCTACAACTCACATGCCAAATCAACCCTGTATTCTTTTAATTGGATTGATGTTCATTTGTCAATTAATAAAATTGAGTATCAAACGAATATCATCCGATTTTGCAAGACTCTCTAAAAAAAATTGAAAATCATAATTAAATACCACGAGATTTGTTTATATTAACTAAAAATTTCTGATTGAATAACAAAAAATTATTTTGTCAAAAAAATTCATTTTTTTTGACACAATCTAAAAAAAACCGATGAGTTGTTTATATTAACTAAAATTTCTGATTGAATAACACAAAATTATTTGGCAAAAAAACTAACATAGACCAAAAAAAAAAAATTTTACTTAAACAACACACATTTTAGATTAAATACCAAAGTAAGCCACTTTTTTTTTCCTTTGGTGAACTCGCCCCCCCCCACCCCACCCCTAGTTCACCAAAGAAATTTTGCAATTTTTTTTAAAAACCTTTGATGAACTCGCCCCACCCCTAGTTCATCAAAGGGTTTTTTAATTTTTTGATTTTCTTGTATTTAATTTAATTAAAATCTAAATTTATTTAATTTAATTACAATAATTATTTTAAATAATTAGAATAATTATTTATAAAATATTTGGGGTAAAAAATGAAGATATTAAAAATTGCGGCAAAATCTAGGCCGTTAAACAAAGATTTCGGTAAGATGTAGACCATTAATTAAAACCTTGAATTTAATAAGTCATAAAAATACAACTTCTTTGCTATGAAATACAACTTGTCAAACTAATAATACATTAAAGTATTAACGAAGAAGATGAGACCCAGTTCCACACCGTCTGGGGGACGGGATTACGTTGTGGGCGTTGACGCCGCTGTGGGTTGTTCGGGTTCTTCCTCGATCGTGACAGGGGAGGTGGGTCCGAAATAATTGGGGTTGGGGCTCGGGGGCATGTTGGTATTGATAATATTCGGCACCGATGAAAAACTTGCACAGCCGGGCTTAGGGGAGGTGGGTATTGATAATATTGGGCGATGATGAAGAACTAGCACCGCGCTCGAGGGGAGGTGGGTATTGATAATATTGTGGCAATCGATGAAGAACTAGCACCGCGCCCTCTCTTGAAGTTCACGAGCATAAATCGCGAGACTCGGTGTCTGCCACCGAAACCAAACAGAGTCGAACATATCGGTGTCCCGAGATGTTGGTGTGTGTGAGATAGAGTGGCGGTGGGGCACATATTCTTCTCGTCTCACACGCTTTTGTTTGGTTCCGATCTTGATTTGTGCCGGGCGTCGATAACGATTACGATTACGCTCTCGACGTTCGATTTGAGTTCTTGGGGAGGTGGTGGTTGTTCTTCATCCGATTCTTCCACATCACCCACAACACCAAAGCAAAGACGAGGATCCCCATAGTGTTGGTCGGCGTAAATGTATGGCGAAATTTTTGAAAAACGGGCGCATGTATCTATCGGTATCGCTGGTGTTCCATAGCGAAGTGGACCGACAAACACACCGATTTTCTCTATCATTCCAACGATCGATCCAAATGAGTGTGATATCGAGTCCAATCGGTGTCATCATTCCTGCATGGTGATTACGTGCGAGCGAGTCAAATCCTCGTGGTTGGTGGTATCTCTTGCGGAAGTCGGTATTGCAATTTAACCCTATCTGCGTGGTGCCATTCCACCATATGGAAACACACCATATAGCCGTGTTTGTAGTCCATATGGCCGAGCCCTCATATCGTCACCGGAAGGTTGAAATCCTCATAAGGCAACCACTTAAAATCCTCACCGTCATGTGATCGATCCTTGTTCATGCGAAACAAGGTCTCTTGGACATCCGTGTGATTAAGTGGTGGTGTTGCCCATCTAGTAAATAAAGGAACGGTTAACATAAAGATCAAATGTAATTGTTAGTATTTTTAAAAAAAGTGTCAAATTTTTACCTCTTTGCTAGTGGCCAATCATATGAAAGTGTGCAAGACGGCGGTGCTAGGAAATGCATGCGGTACGGACCCAAGATCAGAACAAAAGAGTACATCCACCCATAGCCTTTCCGTGCGTTGTAGATGTCGTACACAACATCCGGTATAAGTTTGTCAAACATGTCGACCCCAACTAAATTTGGATATTTTGTCGAAATTTATCAAGGGAGAGTAGGTATTTCATCTTGACTCTGTTTGATGTTTTGTCCGGGAGTATGTACCCCCGATCAAAAGCAACAACCAAGCCCTACAATATTGTTTAAGAACCTGTCATGGAAGCCCCTGTGGAACCTCCATAAATTCATGACGTAGCTAACTCAGCAGAGACGGTGGCCTTCTTTTCCATTAGGTGGGACAACTTTACCCAAATATCGTTCGCATACCTCGGGCCAACTTTTTGAGGTATTGCGATGTGGCATCTCCGTCAACGTAAAGCCCCCACCGCAGAATCGGGCGTCTTGGAGAGTTATTGTGCACTCCCTACCGGAAGATGAAACGTGTGTGTTTACGGTCTCCAGCGTTCGATCATTCTTTGCCACGAAGGTGGTTGGATTTTGAACGAGCCAATTGAAAGAATTTTACCAAACCCGACTCTTTCTATCAAAGGTAGTATAGATTCATCCGGTGTGGGAAGTGTGAATTTGTGATGAACATCCATGGGGTCATTGTTGAGATAGTTGGAAATATGATTAGGTTGGTTTAGTAGGGTAGACATTTTTGGATGGAGATGAAGAGAGTGATAAAGAAAGTAACTTGGTTGCGTGTTAGACCAAGAGATGAAAAGGCGAGAGAGAGAGAAGATGGTTGAAAGCGAGGGCTTGTGGAAGGTGAAGAGCGAGAGAAGAGAAGATGGTTTGATTTTTGTGTGAATGAAAGCAATGAATATATGGTTGAATATATAATGGTATTGAAAGATGGTTTCACCCATGGTTTTGTTTCAGCCCATGGTTTTGTTTGAGCACACGGTTTTGTGGGAATCCAATGAATTCTGAAGATTGTTCAGTGGTTGGTGGGGACAAAAGCGCAATAATGGGTCTTGGATTCCAAAATGCAATTATGTCACCTTCTGATAGTGGGAGACAAGGGGGCCACTGGGGATTGTCCCACGAAAGTAAATTTTATTTTTGAAAACTCGATATTTATGGATGGTTCAGATTGCAAAGCGGTTTTAAACGGTGTAGATTGCACCAAAGTTTTAAAGGCCCGATTGCAATCGACGGTTTAAACGGTGTAGATTGCCCTAATTTTTTCCCATTCAAGCCACATTTTTTAAATTAATTCTTTCTTGAAACAAGTTGTGTGATCTTCTTCTTCATGAATAGGAGAGGTCCTGAAGTAAATGAGGTCTCATTGATTTAATAGTTATTGTATTACTTTGTAGGTTTTGACTAAGTATAAAAAACGGTTTTTTACCTAAGTTCAGGAACATTTTTCCCACGAATGTAATTTGTATTTTAATTTTGTAAATATTATACCTTGTAGAGAAAGTGTAATACTAAAGTGTTGTGTTGGAAAAAAAAATTTTAAAAATGTTTTCATGACTAATTTATTTACTAGAAAGTGTGCTAAAAATCATTTTTCCACCTAAACTTAACATGGTTTTTTGCCCTAATTTTTTCCCCTAATTTTTTTCCCCTAATTTTTTTTATTTTTTAATAAAAAATACCCTATATTGCCACGACCAAAATGGGTATAGTGGTGTAAATGATGATTTTGATTTTTGTGTTCAACCATTATTAAAGTAGTTCACATGTCTTTGTCCATATACTTGTGTCTAACTTATTCACATGACCCTAATAACCCTTTATGACACTAATTCACATGCCTTTGTCAAGTTGCTTGTCTCTAGGTTGTTCATATGTCTTTCACATTGTTTATGACAACTATTCACATGCATTTGTCCATAAGGAAGTGTCATAGTATTGTCTAAGTTAAATGAATTTAAGTTAGGTTAAAAAATTTAATAAAATTCAAAATTTTATATGACATGATAGGAGAGGTACTGAGGTCAATGAAATCTCATTGATTTAATATTTATTGTATTACTTTGTAGGTGTAGAAGAAAGTAATTGAAGATTGAAATTTTTTTCACTAAGTATAAAAAACGGTTTTTTACCTAAGTTCAGGAACATTTTTCCCACGAATGTAATTTGTATTTTAATTTTGTAAATATTATACCTTGTAGAGAAAGTGTAATACTAAAGTGTTGTGTTGGAAAAAAAAATTTTAAAAATGTTTTCATGAGTAATTTATTTACTAGAAAGTGTGTTAAAAATCATTTTTTTCACCTAAACTTAACATGGTTTTTTGCCCTAATTTTTTCCCATTTTTTCCCCTAATTTTTTTTTATTCTAATTATTTAAATTAATTATTGTAATTAAATTAAATTAATTTAGATTTTAATAAAATAAAATACAAGAAAATCAAAAATTAAAAACCACGCTGGTAACTAGGGGTGGGGCGAGAGTTCTACAAAGGGTTTTAAAAAAATTGCAAAAATTCTTTGGTGAACTAGGGGTGGGGCGAGTTCACCAAAGGAAAAAAAAAAGTGGTTTAGTTTGGTATTTAATCTAAAATGTGTGTTGTTTAGGAAATTAATTTTTTTTTTGGTTTTCTTTGGTTTTTTTGCCAAATTATTTTGTCTAAAAAAATCCTTGAATAGAATTACCTCTCTCAAAAACATGTGGAAAACAAGTTGATATTATTACTTGGTAGAAATAGAAAGGAAACGGAATATAATTTATTCTAATGAGTAGATTCTGAAAACCAACCTCATCAACAGTGAGCAATGGGTTTGACTGACTGGTATGTTCGTCTTCCCTAACTCCATTTTCTATTCTGATTCGTTCCCACCACACCCTCAAATTCCTCTATTTTCTAATTGATTAACTCTGCCGCTACATAGTTTTCAGCTAATAACAATTCTTTGCACAAGAAGATTGCCAAAACATTCACTTCCTCTTATGCCCCTCACATTTTTGCAATTCTTACTTCCACGCTTTGGGTAAACTGAATTTCTTCGATTTCTCAATATCTCACAAACTGGGTATCTATCAAAACTTCTTAGGAGCTCTAATTTAACTTAAAGTTTGCATTTTTAGAGTTTATGTATCTTCTCTATGTATTCATTCCTTTCCTTAGTCTTGTGTATAAGCAGAATCTATTGTTCATCTATGGTTGTATAGAAATAGTAATAGATTCTTTTAAGCTTTCAGTGTAACTATATATCCTAAGCATGAGAGCATGCATGATACATAAAAGTTTTTGTTCACTCTCTATGCTCAAATTCTGCTCTAGACTGTAGGGTTTGTAATTGTACTGATTATTACTAGATTCAACCCTAGTGGCATAGGTTATATCTAATTTAGGTTAGTTTTTACGTTAGTTCTTTGAATTGTTATTTTGCTTTGTAACATTAATCAATATGCTTGAAGCATAGGCCTTGATGTCATTGATCTGTGGGTTTCCTTTACTTGAGGGTGTTTATTGTTTAGCCTGTACTCGTTGGGTTTGGAAAAAATGTCTATACACTGCAGGCTATGAGAGTGAAAATTGGGGCTTGGCTACTCCAGAAGAGTTTGAGCCTATACCTCGATTTTGTCGTGCAATTTTAGCGGTCTATGAAGATGATATTCGTAACCCTCAATGGGCTCCTGAAGGAGGTTATGGCATTAATCCTGATTGGATTATCTTGCGTAAGGATTACGGGGATAACCAACGTTGTGTTACACCTTACATGATATACCTTGATCATGATCATGCTGAGATTATACTAGCTGTTAGTGGACTGAATTTGGGGAAGGAGAGCGATTATGCAGTTTTGCTTGATAACAAACTTGGACAGACAGAATTTCATGGTGGCTATGTTCATAATGGGTTACTTAAGGCGGCTACTTGGGTTTCGATCATGGAATTTGAGGTTTTGAGGAAGCTAGTAGCGGAAAATCCAAGTTATATGTTGATATTTATTGGACATTCTTTAGGGGCTGGGGTGGTGGCATTATTGACAATGTTAGCACTTGATAATCGCGAAAAATTGGGTATACTGAGAAACAAGATAAGATGCTATGCAATAGCTCCTGCTCGATGCGTGTCTCTCAATTTGGCTGTAAGATATGCAGATGTGATCAATTCTATCGTACTACAGGTCGGATAGTCTCCTCTCATTATGGACCTAGTACTTTAATTTAATTGGTTATTTGTTATAGAAGAAATCATATGTAGAACATAACCTATCCAAAATAGAGGGATCTTTACTGATTTCTTATCTATCAATTTATTAGTTGTGTACTAATATTCTATGCTTGTTTACTTTCCTAAGCAGGATGATTTTTTACCTCGGACAACCACCGCTCTAGAAACTCTCTTCAAGTCAATTTTATGGTAAAAAAATTCACATGCCTTCTAGTCATTTTTATTGTCTGAATGTTTAAGACACCAAAAACTGATTTTACTTAGCCAGTGGAGAAGAGAGGTAACAAACTAACAATGTAAAGAGATTGAATGTTTAAGATACCAAAAACTGATTTACTATTTGGATCGACTTATTTGGGCTTATCTACTAGCATAAGCACTTATGAGACTGCTTTGGGAAAGCTTATAGAAACAACTTATGACATCTTTATAAGCTATTTTCAGCTAATTTTTATAAGCTCCCGTGATAGCTTATGAAAACAACTTTTAGCTTATTTATAACTTATTGAAAAATAGTTTTAGCATTATTTTATCCTTTATTATAGAAACAACTTATGCATAAGCTGTTATATGATAAGCATTTAATTAAACTGTTTATCCAAACAGAGCTAGAGAAATGCTTTTGACAAGAGATTTATAAGCCTTTCCTAGGCCTTAACCGAAGAAGTTAAACTCTAGGGAAAGGTTGCTGTTAGGACTGGAGTCAAAACCCCTTATGCATAATAATTTAAATTTCAGCAAAAGATATAATGGGGCTTATACACGAAGGAGCACGTTCGAGAATCGAGATAGAAATAATTTTTGGGATAAAGTCTGAAAGCTTTATGCTTCTTGAAGTTTATCCTTAACATTTCTCATCCTCTATCAGTGATTACCTGCTTTTTCATGCTTATGCATTTGATTAGTACAATCCATCTTTATGAGCTACAACGGTTGTTACGCTTTCTTGGCAGTTGGCCCTGTTTATTGTGTCTACTGTGCTTAAAAGACACTTGCACACTGGAGGAGAAGAAGCTTAGAGATCCAAGACGTCTGTACGCACCTGGCCGCCTTTATCACATTGTGGAGCGAAAGCCCTTCAGGTACAGTATGATGCTCTCTTAATCAAGTTTTACCGAATTTCTATTTATATGTGGTGTATAACATCTCACTGAAATAGAAAAGATCAACCTTCTGATAGTCCTGCTTGTGGTCATCGCGTCATTCATGGATTTTAACAGAAAAAAGCTATTGTATGCATTGTAACTTCAATCATGGATGGTCCAACATAAAAGAGAGTCGGCAATTTCAACTATATAAACCTTGTGCCACTTGATGTAAACACGATTCTAATCATCAATGCAATTTCATATTTTCACATTTCTTATCTTTTCTCTCATTCAAGGCTTCTATCAAGAGTTGTAGTATTGTCAGTTGTATATAATCTTATATTGTTCATAATAGAACATGGCGTCGTTTGATAGCTGACCTCACCTAGTGGTGATTGTTTTGCTTACTTTTGAGTCAACCTAACTTATTTATGATTTGATGCAATATTATGTTGAACTCTTCATTTTTCTTCACATGCATACTGATTAAGTATATAAAATTATTGAATTGGATGAGTAGAGTTTTAGGTGTATGCAGCAATAATTTGGGTTATAGGGTTATATGGTTGCAGGTTTGGAAGATTTCCACCTGTTGTTAGGACAGCAGTACCTGTTGATGGAAGGTTTGATCATGTAGTTCTTTCTTGCAATGCATTTTCTGACCATGCCATCCTTTGGATAGAGAGAGAATCCAAACGGGCTCTCGACGTAAGCTATTAACTTCTTTCAGTATCAGCAGAAAGTGTTTTAAGAATAGTTCTCAGAGATTTGTGTAAATTAAATTGTGTTTAATGTTTTTTTTGCATCAGTTAATGATTGAGAAAGATTGCCATATGGGGATTCCAGAAGAGCAGAAGATGGAAAGGCAACAATTTCTAGCTCGCGAACACAGTGAAGAGTACCGAGCAGCCCTACAGAGAGCAGTTGCTTTGGATATTCCTCAAGCATATTCACCTTCCTCTTATGGAACATTTCATGAAATGGAGGTTGGTGAGGATTCTGCAAGATCGAGCGGTAAAGGTTCTTCCTTGTCTCATGAAAACGATCGGAGAGTTGGAATGAATTTGTTGGGCGCATGTTTGATGTGGATGACACAGGTCATATGGTGTTCAAGAAAACAACACCGTAAAATGTTTGTTTCTATCAAGGTTAATAAAAGCATTATTTGCTTCTTTTTTTGAGGCCAAAAGACTAAAAATTCTTTGATTTACATTTTAGTTCAATATGATGTTCCTGTGTGATGCTCACTTTAGTTCAATATGAAGTTATTTTAGTGCATCCATTTTGATTAGATTTTAGTGTAAGAGCTTGTAGTAGTAAATAGGAGGGGTGTGTATGTGAGAACCCAACCCGGAAAATTTGGTGGCCCATGGTCCAGCTAGTGGCGCACATGTAATACCACATTCTAGTGAATAGCAAGTTTTCACCCAAGACCACACCTTATACTTAGAGCTGTCAATTTTGGCTCAACCTAGTAGGCTGGGCTGATGACCTAGTGTGTTGGGCTGGGCTGGGGTGGGATTCAATAAATAGAGCTAGAAAAGAATTTGACCTTTTTTGGTAAAGCCCTGTTTTATTTTTGTTTTTTAAAAATATTTTGTGGTTTTTCTTTGTTAAAATCAATTGAGCCGGTCAGCCTAGTTTTTTGGGCTGGACTGCAAAAAAACACAGCCCAACATGTAATTGGGTTGGTCTAGTCTGGTCCAAATTTTCATTTTGACCCAATGAACTAGACTAGACCCACGACCCAAAAAATAGAACTAGACTAGACCGAGCAGCTCGAATTGACAGCCCTACCCATACCTCCTCCCTCCCATTTTTGACCCCACACTCTCCTCCACTTCCCTTGAATGCAAAAGTCATACCCTCACTTCACCATTTCCAACACTTGACATGAATTTGAGAAAGATTGGGAGACAGATAAGAAGAGGAGAGATTTTAGTGAAACACGAGCAAGAGGAAAGAGACCCAGTTTCTAACTTTTATCTTCATCAAAGTACAATCTTTCTTGTATGAGTTCCTTCAACTTTTAGAGGCCATCTTTAAGTATTTATTACAAATATTCTTGATGTTATTTTTTATTTATACTAGTATGTAACCCGTGCGATGCACGGGGAACAAATTGATTTTAGTATATGAAATTAAATACGCTAACTTTTTTTGAATTAAATTATATTCAAAACGTTAATTGAATTGAATGTTATAGAATTGGTTCTTTTTCTTCAAAATATAACTGATTTGGATTTCAATTAATAAAGCACACTAAAGGTAATTTAATGTCAAATTTGAAACTAAAAATTGCATTAGCCAAAGAAAGGATGCATTGTGTGGTTGATGACTGAGATTATTATTGCCACATATGATGAAAAAAATAATGCCTATGTGGAGTGTTTGAGAGAATGACACATTGGATTTATGGCTTTGAGGAATCTATATAAATGTATTTTTAATAGATAAGGCTAAATTATTGTTTTGGTCCTCTTTATTTTTGGTCTTAATTTCGTTTTGGTCTTTTATCTTTTTTTTTTCTCGTTTTGGTCCCCATGTTTCATTTTTGTGTCAATTTGGTCCTTTTGTAATTTTCCATTCATCAACTTTACGGACGCCACACTGGCAGTTAACTGCTGATGTGGCGTCCATCTGACGTGTAATAATTAAATGATATGGCCAATGGAGAACCAAATTGAAGCAAAAAAGAAATATAGGGGACCAAATTGAAACAAACACAAAACATCAATCACTCTCCATCTCCTTCCTCCTTCTTCATCTTCTTCTCTTCCAGCAGCCACCACCACCTCCGGCGAGCCACCACCACCACCACCACAAATCAATCATCTTCAACTCTTCTTTCATGACATCTCTTCAAAATTAAAAACCCTCAATTTTTCAAATCCCTAAATTTAAGACAAAACACCCAATTTCTCAAATCACCCACCCACCAATAACCCACTGTCTGCAGAAGCAGAATGTTGTTGTGCATTCGAGCTTTGTGAGGGAATGATAGGTGTGGTGGGTTCTGAATGGTGTAGTGTGATACACCATTAGAGGAAAGAAAAGATTGGGTTCTAATATTATAATGTTGTTGTGCGTGCGAGAATATTGTTGTGCATTCGAGCTTAGTGAGGAATGATAGGTGTGGTGGGTTACTGCAGACGATGGGTTATTGGTGGGTGGGTGATTTGAGAAATTGGGTGTTTTGTCTCAAATTTAGGGATTTGAAAAATTGAAGGTTTTTAATTTTGAAGAGATGTCATAAAAGAAGAGTTGAAGATGATTGATTTGTGGTAGTGGTGGCTCGCCAGAGGTGGTGGTGGCTACCGGAAAAGAAGAAGATGAAGAAGGAGGAAGAAGATGGAGAGTGATTAATGTTTTGTGTTTGTTTCAATTTGGTCCCCTATGTTTCTTTTTTGTTTCAATTTGGTAATCCATTGACCATGTGATTTAATTATTACACGTCAGAGTGATGCCACGTCAGCAGTTAACTGCCAGCGTGGCGTCCGTTAAGTTGATGGATGAAAAATTACAAAAAATGACCAAACTGACACAAAAGTGAAACATGAGGGACCAAAACGAAAAAATTAGATAAAGGACCAAAACGAAATTAAGGCCAAAGATAAAGGACCAAAACAGTAATTTAGCCTTTATATAATAAGCTAGATCAACTTTTAGTTTTACTAAACACTCACTTATCCACAAATTTTCAAAACAATAACCCTAAATTGGTGCTTATATAAAAAAAGCAACTTTAAAGCCATATGGTGTTTGGTGGAAGTATTTGATTGGAGCCAAAAGTGACAAATGAGGAGGAAACAGGTCAATGGTATTACAGCAGATCTTGAAGCACCTTTTTGGATACAAATGATGCAATGCAATCATAAAATTCCCATTGCAAATCTAGTGCCTAGATTCTGTTGTCTTACTTTGTTTGAATGCCTAAATAGCCAACATTTCTTTTTAGGTCAATTATATCCTACACATCATTTTGTCTTATTGTTTTTTCTGGTTTTATCAGCCAGTTAAAATGTCTTTCTTGCGATCATTTACAAGTTTGAGAGCACACATATTTTAAAAATGGAATAAAACAAAAATTAACCATCTTTAGTGAAGACAATTAGTACTATAATACATATATTTTTATAAATAAAAGTTTGCATTAGAAGAGGACACATTGTGAATCTCAAGGTTGGGTTCGAGTGGTTAAGACACTCCATTTAAAGGGACGAACTCAGTTAGTTCCTGAATTCGATACACGACGATGAAACAAATTGTGGTCGGTCTTTACTTATCTCCCAGTCAAACTTCATATTAGTTAGAGCTCATTTCTCCTATACATCTGTAAAGATTTATAATGAAATTTACATTTTGTCTATCAGTATAAGAAATCAGTATCAGAAATCTAAGAATTGAACCGAAGTCACACCAAGTATGGATGAGTGGCCACATTTCCACGGTGAAGCAAAATCGCGGCCACAATTCCACAGTAACATAGAAGCTCGCTGTCGGAGCTTCTATACTTCCCTGGAAAAACCAGCGCGTTTGAAGTCGAAAATGTGAAACCAAAGCATACACATCAAAAAAATTTGGTAGGTAAAATCTTATAGGATTACTTTTGTTTTTGCAATGCTGTTCTTGTGAATGCATTAATATATTCATATCTGAAATTGACAAATGCAGAGCTGATAAAAACGTGAATATGGGTTGTATTTGGTTAACTTATGTATTATTTTTACTTAAGGCATAGCATCTCCAGATGCATATTATTGAGCAGTACAAGTAGTTAGTCAAAACTTGTCACATAAAAAAGTGTGATCCATGCATAACGGAATATACAAATCCATCGTGCTGATGCTTCCTTATTACACCCTGTCTTGCATATATTATAATCAGCTGCAGAGTCAAAAGACAATGAAAGTATATAAAAATGTCGGCTTAAATATGTTTCTGGTATATATATATTCCTTATTGTCGGCTTAAACATGCTTAATTAGGATCAAATTTCGCACTAGCCAACACCGAATTTGCCTACTGCGGAAATCGAATCCAGGAGCACCGAGTCCGAGTTGACCCCCTATGTCTGAGGGTAGATTATGCTACTGAGCCAACTGTGTTGTTATCTTATATTACAAGGACTAAAATGAAAATAGTTACAGAACTAAAACAAAATATTATTGCCGAGACGGAAAACATATTTAGAGCAAAGATTGTTTATCTTGAATTAATCATTCTGGTCTGCTAATATATTATTGTTAGCTCTTCACTTTCTACCTCTCATATCAGAAGATACCCCAGCTTTATATTTGTGATAACTTTCAGGTGTGTATGCACTTTTAACGACAGAATTTTTATATTTATTCAACACTTTGTTGATTGCTTTTATATTTATTAATTAATACCCTTTCAAAAAGTCATAATCATATAGACTAAGATTATATACCCACCATCATTCAGTTTAGGCCAATCATAATTTCTCACAATAATATATCCCATTGACTCTTATGCAAACCACCTACCAAGTTAGTTTTTTGCTTTAGCTTTATGCTATTTATCTTTGTTGCCACTTCTCCACTTGTGATTGACAAATATCATATATATATATATATATATATATATATATATACACATTTGTCTTCTCTTAACTGTCTCTTATATTTCTCTACCTGACTTATCATTCTTCAACTCCAAGCTTCTGACCAAGCTTTTAGATATTAAATAGCACCATTTATTTCTCTTCTTCACATTCTAGACATAATGTCCAATTCTAATACTTCTGCTGAGCTTCCTATTCTAGACATTTCTGAACCATTGCAATCATCTTCTCTAACCTCTCTCTATAAAGCCTGCAAAAAATGGGGATTTTTTCATATAATCAACCATGAAATTTCTAAGGATCTTTGTAGCCAGCTTCATTCATTGTCCAAATACTTTTTTAATCTCCCTTCTGATACTAAACTTAAACTTGGCCCTTTCTCTTCTGTAAAATCTTATACCCCTCACTTTATTGCTTCTCCATTCTTTGAAAGCCTCAGAATTGATGGACCTAACTTCTATGGTTCTGCTAAGAGTTCTGAAGAAATCCTGTTTGACAAAGAGTATTCCAAATTCAGGTAATGTATTAAGCACTTTTGTTTTTCTCATTAGGCCTTTCAAGAAGTACTATTTTGCCATTCTATATGTGTTCCTTACTTGAGGGTGACCTAGGTAGCACCGACACTTCTAATTGAAGACGTGTTCGGTGTGTAACACGACACAAACACATCTGATTACATTCAACCACTTTCATTTTCGCAAATTATTATCAATATCTACGTGTACGTGTTGATGTCAATGTCGTGTCTAGCGTTTGTCTGTGTTGGTGCTTCGTAGAGGGCGAACCTTGGCACAATGGTTAGGTTATTGCCTTGTGATCTGAGGTCACGACTTAACATCCTTGAAATAGTTTCTCTGCTTGTGGGGGTATGTGTCAGTAAAAGAAGAAATAGAGAAACAAAAATGCAAGAACAAGAACACGATCTTTATTTATGCAGTTTGGCCAAGTATGCCTATGTCTGTGACTACAAAGTAGCTTAGTTCCGTCTTATTTCAGAATGAATTAGAATTTATGTGTTACAAGTGGTAATTATAATATCTCGATCAAGATTACAAGAATACCCTTAACTTTAATCGGCTAGCTCAGGTCCCCCCGCCCCATCCCTATAGATACTGCATATGAGCCATACTCAATAGTATGTTTGCGCACATCTACCCACCTCAGATCCAACGTGGTGGGAGCCTCGTTAGACGCAATTTGTATATTTTTGTTTTACTTCTCTTTCTCCTTTTGTTTAACCAATATATAATTTGTTTCTCTTATAATGTTTTTAAACAGTGAGACACTACAAGAATATTGCAATAAGATGGCAGATTTATCTGAAAGAATTCTCAAACTTGTATTAATGAGCTTAGGGGATAACTTTGAGAAGCTATTTTACAATTCTGAATTCAAAAAGTGTCATGGTTACTTAAGAATAAACAACTATTCAACTCCAGAAAGTTTAGAAGAACAAATTGAAGGACTTGGAATGCACACTGATATGAGCTGCATAACAATCTTATACCAAGATGAAATTGGAGGACTTCAAGTGAAATCACATGAAGGAAAATGGATAGATATAAACCCTTCTGAAGGGACACTTGTTGTGAACATAGGAGATATGATGCAAGCTTGGAGTAATGATAAATTAAGATCTTCTGAACATAGAGTTGTTTTGAAACAACCTATGAATAGATTTTCATTAGCTTTCTTTTGGTGTTTTGAGAATGAGAAAGTGATTTTAGCACCTGATGAAGTTGTTGGAGAAGGTAATAAGAGGATGTATAATGAGTTTGTGTGCTCTGATTATTTGAAGTTTAGAGAAAATAGTCAAAGAGGAAGATTTGAAAAGGTTGGTTATACTGTAAGAGATTTTGCTGGGATCAAGTCTCAGGCTCAACCTATGAAGCAATGATACAGACACATGGCACTAGACACGACACGACCGACACGCAAACAATGGTTTTAATTTGAAAAATACAAGTAATTGAAGTGTCGGTGTTGGTGTCGGCATGATACACATGTCGGATACCGAATACGTCTTCAACCGTAAGTGTCTTCAATTCATTACATTTATGGTGATCAAAGTTGTGAATGTGGTATATAAAACAAATAGAGAGAAAGACTTTGCTCTGTGTGAAAGAGAATAAAACATTGTTAGTATTAGTTAGGTTGGAGAATTGATTAGGTGTTTATTTTGTTATGTGAAGGTTTATAGTTGAAGTTTCAATGTGTTATGTACTTATATGTGTATAGAATTTATTGAATAGACAATAATATGCTAATTTTAAAAGCATACATAAATCTAAGACAATGCTGAATTACTATTGTGGCATCTGTTTCATGAAATTTGGTACAAAGTTGCTATATTTTCTGCTAGATTAGTTTCTAACACAGAAAATGCATGTGATATTGTTAAAAGCGTCGTATGGATATGTGATATTGTCTACACGGCCCTGATTGTATAAACAGTTTATATAAGCGCTTATATTATAAGTGTTTAGATACAAGCTATGACTCAAGATATATTATTCCATAAACCAAATTTTTTGTTTTCAAGCAACAATTAATCCTTGATCAAAATGGTTTCTCTTCCCCTCTAATGAAAAAGAGACCAGAAGAAGTACCGTCAGGCAATAATGCCAACTTCACAATAGATTCAGCACCTTCATCAGGTGTTAGAATACCTGTATTATGATTTATATCTGTTTTCACATAGCCAGGGCAAACCGCATTGATGCATATCGATGGATACTTCTTGGCCAAAATCCTTGTGTAAGCATTTAGAGCAATTTTTGAGACAGTATATGCATACATCCTTTGAGGCCACCCTTTGTTTTCAAGAAAACCCTCTTTAACATCCTTTAGAAGTTCATTCAAAACTTCATCAATCTTCTCTTCACTAAGGTTTTCAACATCACTAAGTACTCGTTAAGAGTCCCACATCGGATGGGATATGGCCTGAAAAAGAGTTTATAAGTGGGTGGCATCCCTCACCTTACAAGCCAAGCCGGTTTTGTGGGGTTGAGTTAGGCCCAAAACCACATTCTAAGATGGATCGTGAGCCAACCCAAGATCCATTGGGCCACCCGCTATCGGGCCACTCGGGTCACGCTCCAGTTGTCCAGTCCTGGGTGTGTTAAGAGTCCCACGTCGGATGGGATATGGCCTGAAAAAGACTTTATAAGTGGGTGGCATCCTCACCTTACAACCGGTTTTGTGGGGTTGAGTTAGACTTTAAAACCACATTCTTTTTGGCCCTCCATTTGGCATATTCTACAAACAAATTTGCATGAAAAAATAAGCATCACTTTAGTTACTTACCTAATAGATCAAAGTGAAATAACATATACTACCTCTAATCTTATTTATAAGAGAAAATGCGATTTTAGATTTATTGAATAATTGATGTATCTGGTCTACAATATAGACCGGATATATGTAGTATATGCTATTCAATTAGATTTTTCCAAAGTTTCCAAATATAAGTAATTCTTAGTATCTGATATATACCTCAAGTCTTCCCATGGATGAGGAAACATTGACAATTTTAGGTGAGCTTGAAAGCTGGAGAAAGGGAATAAGTGCTTTGGTTATTTCCTTGGCTCCATAGTAGTTTGTTCTAAGGCCAGCTTCAGTTAATTCATAGTTCTCAGTTAGTATTTTACTCCAATCAATACGGCCAGCGTTTTCCTGAGACGAAAAACAAGAGTTTAAATATCTTATGATTAAGTTGGTGGGGGAAGACACAAATGCATGGCATTACCAGAAGTTTCTAATATTGTTGATTAAAGTTAATAATCTATTTCTTCATAAATGGTGAAAATGATTTGTATTAGTAAAGAACTGCACTTGTTACATACTCCACATGGAAGTTAGTGAATATCTGTTTAGTGTTATGAAAGGAATCCATTCATTCAATCACTAGAAAGTAGAAATTATACTCAAAATGTAGTAGTTGTTATTTTCTTTTTCCCTGTAGTCATATAGATTTCTTTGTTTGTTTTGTATTAGTTAACAATATTCATACAGGTAATTATGCTCATTTCTGATTACGTGGTCTGCAAAAACAATCAACCGAAAGCTCGATTAAGATATAATAATTAAAGTTATTTTAATATTATTTTAAATGTCAGCTTAGATGAAATGTCCAATAAACGCTACACACACTACCCAACAAGTACACCAGGTTCAAACTCAGGAGTCGGCATCACCATGTCGTTGAATTTTCCATGGATACTATTATTTTGAACTTAGTAGTTTGGTGTTTAAGGTGTGGCATGAAAGATAGCAGGGCTGCAATAGCGACAGTGGCTTTGGTGTTGCTATCAGATGCTTCTACATAGCTTTAGTTTAAAGATAGTTGCTGATATCAAGTGTGAGCTCAAGTGGTTCTGGTTTGTAGAGACCCAAGGCTTTTCCTAGAGGTAGGTGGAGTTGTCTTAGTGCAAACATACTTGTCATCTGGTGTGGGCTGTTGTCAGTGGCGGGTGTTGGCTTGGTGTTTCTGTTGGGGAGTTTGAGGAGTCTTGAGCAACGACAGCCTAAATGACACTGGACCACTAAGAGATCTGGAGTAAACAAAACACATGAGGGAAAAGAAACTATACCACAACATTAGCAGCAGCCAAAGCCTCAGAGTCTACATGTACTGCACCAATTCCATCCAGCATTGTTCACCTACATAAGGTAACAGATCACATAATAGCCACTAATTTGAGAATAAGGCTTGGACCTAATGCCAGATGCATGCAAAAAGATAATGAATGTTCACCCACAAATAACATAAGAAGCAAACACATTAGTGTTTTATTAAATAAAGTATATAGTATAGGGTGTACAAAGAAAAATAACATGAAAGAATTTTACGTCTTCATAATCACATCGCCTCTCTCAAATTGGGTTACTCTATCACTTCTACAAACATAGAAAATGCGAAGAGAGAAGAGAAGTTTCAATTTTCATACCAAGATATCAAGTTTTCCAAATTGGTTTTTGATAAAATCAGCAAAGGATTCTATACTTGCATGATCTGTGACATCAAGTTGATGAAAAACCAAAGTGGCTGATAGCAGGCCATATGTGAAAAAGGTGTATTATAGAAAAAATAGAGACATTAATAAGAACTAAGGGAGGGTAGAATTGTAAATTCAGCTAGTTACAATATGTATAAATAGTAACTAGCTGATAACGGAAAGTTAGTTTTGTTAGTTTTTGAATTGTAAACAGAATTCAGTTGTAACTGAATGAAAAGTTCTCATCGGAACTCTAAACCAATGAGATTGTAACCTTGTGTGATTCACCATTGATTCAATGAATAATTCTTCTTGATCTTGAATCTATCAACTGGTATCAGTTTCATCTTCGATCGCTGGGAATTTGCGTTTCATGCCGCGACGGAAAGGTTCGAAATCATCAACAGATATGGATCCAAGAATGGAGGAGTTGGAACGAAGATTGGAAGAGTCCGAGGTGCGCAATCAACAACGCGTCGATGAAGCACTCGCGCATATGGAAGCAATGATCGTGACATTGCAAACAGGGACGTCGGGTCGCCATGATCCGGGCAACCCGAGAAATCAAGGCCCGAATAATAACAACAATGGCGACGGCGAGCGTCGTTTACGCAAGATAGACCTACCGGTGTTCTCAGGCGACGACACCACCGGTTGGCTTATGAAGATGGAACGCTTCTTCAAGGTTCGTCACATCGAGGAAGAAGACAAGCTCGACGCAACACTCATGGCAATGGAGGGCGAAGCGCTCGCGTGGATGCAGTGGTGGGAGGCGAACACCGAGACACTCGAGTGGAGCGGGTTGAAGGAAGACATTCTTCGCCGGTTTCAACCGACGGTCATCACCAATGCGTTTGAACTGTTGATGAACATGAAGCAAGATGGCACGGTAAGGGAGTATCGTAAGAAATTTGAGTCCATTGCTAGTCACATTACGATTCAAGATCAATCGTTGTTTGCGGGAATGTTCTCCAATGGTCTACGCGACGATATCCGAGCGGAGGTACGCCTCCAACGGCCAAAAACACTTGCTGATATGATGGACGTAGCGATGCTGGCCGAGGAAAAGATTAGTATGGTGCTCGTGGTTTTAACAACTTCAAGAATGGTGGTTCTACGGCCAAGATAACCTCTGACAGTGGAGGTGCACTGTTGCGCTTGTGTAATAGTGTGGTTTTTCGCAATTATAGTGCAAGTATACACATCGTACAAGTAATAGAGTGGTTTTAAGTAAGAGATCGTTCCCACGAGGATTGGTACACTTTTCAAAGTTCAAGTTTCAAAACACAAGAGAATCAAGTAACAAATCGGCAATAAGAGTTGGTTTTAAAGCTAAAGATGTAATAAAAACAAGTAAACAAATGTTGGTTGTGATTATGGATGAGAGGTGAGTTGAGTTGTTGCATGCAGAATAAATCCTTTCTAGTCAGACGTTATAACGTTTACACGTTTTAACGTACAAATGCTATTTCGTATAGACGTGGCCACGTTTGAACGCTGTTGCAAAAGAGCTATGCTTTTCAGCACAAAACGTCAGAGTTTCAAGTATAAGAGGTCCTATGTCTAGGTTCTAAATAGGCCCACTCCTGTATTTTAAACACCCACAGCTATGTTCTATGAACTATTATCCGTTCTATGTCTAGACTTAGATAAAAATGCCTAAATGTCTTTAGTGCACCTTTTCGCTCATATAAATCTTTGATTTCTTTTCATAGACCATGTCCAGTACCTATGAATCTACCTATTTTAAGAGGCCAACCTCAAAACAAGTTTGGAAATATTTTCACACAAAGATTTAAAACATGCAACGCCAATACTTTATAACATTAACTAGAAATTCATTATAAGCAAAACAACAACTCAACTACAAAGTGTTTAGCTCATGCTGAGCATCTTTCTGAGAATGATAAGGATTTAGAACCCAAATACCATACATTACGAAAAAGAAACTAAGTGCAAAAGATACACCTAAGTAGCTCTTCAAAGATGCATTGTAGAGAGAGGCGTTACAACGTCCCGAGCCTCACAAAGAGTGAGTGTGCGAGAAAATAAAACAAAGTTCGAGAAAAGTAAAAACAAAGCGAAGTCCGCTTTCGGATCTTCTTTAATGCCTTCTCTCAAGTGGATGAAGGTAAATGATGAACCTGGAGTGAGTGGATGAAGGTGTATTCGTGTATGAGTGGTGTGGAAGGGTGCCTTGAGAGAGAGGCGAGCCTTCATTAAATAGCCTCCTTGCTCACGTGTGGTGATGTCACTTGCCCACCTACCAGTCTGCTTTCTTCTCTTACGCCTCGACAATCGCTCGGTTACTACGATGTTTTTGCGCGTCACCATGGGAATAGAAAGATCTTCCGACTTTATATCTTTGACTATCATTGCTTAGCGCGCCAAAAATTGAGATCTTTCACCCTTGCTCTGCTTTGCACTTGATGAGACGTGGTGAGGGCGTGGTAACGTTCAAAGACTAAATTTCTGCACAAGCACAAAAAACATCAAAACGCTCTCGAGGCACCCTCTTGGTGCCAAAATGCACAGATTTATTCAATTAACCTTTCACCCACTCGAATTACGAAACTAACATAAAATTACTTAAATAAACCTTGTATTGCTAGAGAACTTGCATGATTTATTCTTGAGTGATTATAAATAACTCATATAAATATGAGTTATCACACCCCCAAACTTAAATCATTGCTTGTCCTCAAGCAATCAAGTTAAAACACTCAACTAACAGCTATAAATGAAATCAACTACACTAGCAGGTTATGTTCTACTCAGTCAGCAGATCAAAAATTCATTCTCAATGGGCTAATTCTCCACACACTCACGCACCAATGCATAATTAAATTTCAGATTCATTACGGCTCAAGTGAGTGTGTGATCTCTCGATTACTTTTCCTCTAACTAGTTCGAAACTACTTTAGCTTACGAAAGAATGGTTCCCATATGGTGACATGAAACATCTTTCAAAACAAAGAATAGGCTAACACTTTCACATAAGAAATGGGGGTTCATTTAAAGCATGACAAAGGGTCTTAATTGGGTGCCGTGACTAGGTTAGTGCACTAACTTACTGACTCACACACACAAAAAGCCTTGTAACCCCCTCTTTCTTGAGCAACTCTCTTTTATTTGCTCCATTTTGGAGTTTTTTTTTTTTTTATTTGGAGTGCTCAAAGATTTGCTTGGTATTATTACAGAAACACGTAATACATGTGGATTTTCCACTTATTTGTATCAACACACTCTTTTTTGGTATTTTTGGGAGTAGACGTTACCACGTTTATGGGTGAGGCGTTGTAACGTCCGAACACATTACACAACACACACGCATGACAGACGTTATAACGTTACGGGTAGAGCGTTACAACGTTGCACTCACACTACGCCGCACTAACCATCCTACGGTCTTCGCATCCAGGCCTTAGAAATGCGACTTGATTCACCCCAAACTTAGCTTCTACTGCTATTCTAGGTTTTTAATCAAGTTTTACTCTCATCATAGTTCACCAAGACTCCGGCCAAGACAAAATATTCCCTAGCTAGCTAGATTCTTTCTTAACAACAGAGTTTGTGTAGGAGCAAAGAATCAATTCTTTTCATCTAATCATGCATAGGCTACTCACACACACATTTTCACTATCTTTAGCCCAAAGAGAATTGTTTTCATGCTTGACAGAGTAAGAACAGAAATTGCTTTTGCATTTGATTTCATGTACAACACAGAAACTTAAAACATTGGGACTCCCCCCCCCCACACTTAAAGTTGAGCAGTGTCCCCACTGCTCAAGGATAAACAGCATGATTTCTGTGTTTTTTTTTATTATTTTTTTATTTGGGGGTCTTAAATGCAATGTAAAAATAAAAACTACTAGAATTACAAATAAAATTAAAACTAAGAGTAAAGAAAACTACAACTACTATTAAAATTAATGGGGACTTACTTGCTTGCTTTGCACGGACACTGAGCCTTCCGCTCATGCCTGTGGGAACTCTGCTGACCTTCTCCTTTCTTCTTTTCCTTCTTCTCTTTCTTCACCTTCACTCCTCCTTGCTCGGTGGTGGTTGTTGTTGTTTCATCGATTCTTTCTCTTTTGAGCTTGCACCCACACTTGCACCAAAGAAAGACTTGAGGCTTCAAAGAATCCTCTTTTGGCCTCCTCCCACATCTTCATTGCCAATTCAAAGCAGGGTTGACATGCATTGGCTCGTTGGGATCACCACGGGCTTTTTCCACCTCTGCTCTTTAGACGCGTTGCCACGTCCGATGATGATCCTCCAATACCAAAGAATCGTACCACGAGCTTGCTTCAACAGTGCTCGCTAGTTTCGAGTGGCCTCCTCCATTGCTTCGCCGCTTTACCTTTTCCAACGCAGCTTCACGTTCATTGGTGATTTGCATTTACGCAAGTTTGGGCTGCGGCTTCTTTTTTCAGCAGACGTTGTAACGCCCGTAGGTCGTTCTTCAAAGAATAGTAGGAAGAGCCTCGCGAGAAACACTAGTAGCAACAAATGCCGCACTAGTAGCGATGTGCGTTTTCCTGCGGCACCTTGACCTTTTCTCTTCACAGAAGCTTTTGCCTTAATGATGTGGGGCTACAACTTCCTCTTTATCTCCACTCCCTTGAGCTTGTTTTGACTCGTGACTAGCTCTTCTTCTCTTCTTCCTTCCAAAGAGATTGTATGTGAGTGCACTTTTCACTCGTGTTTTCTTGGGTGGGGAAATGGGTTGGGAATGCTGGTTTGCTCCTCGTGTTTGTTGGCTCGCACGCGTCGCCACGTCCGGTTTCTTGCACTTTCTCGGGTGATGGTTGCTTTTCGTGCTCGGGTTGGGGTGGGGGTGGTTGTGGTGTTGATTGATCTTGGGCTTTGGATTGTGGGGTTTTGGGTGTGTTTTGGTCATGGGTGGAGGTTTCTTTTGGTGAAGGTGGTGGTTGTGTGGCTTGTGGGGATGGTGGTTTGGATTTTGTTTGGGTGGCTCTTTGTTTGCTTGATTTGCTTTGGGATTCACTTTCAGTCCTCTCACTTGAACTCCCTTTCTCCTCGGGGCTCTCCTCCTCTTCCTCCTCACTGATTACTTCCATGCTCACTTTTCTTGATTCATCTGCATCAACATCAGAAATATCATCCAACTCATCAGAATTAAAATCCTCTTCACTACTTACCTTCTTTTGTTTCTTTCTTTGGCTCTGCCTTTTGGTGGGCTTCTTGCTCTCTTGGCCCTTTCTTTCTTCACGACTCTTCTTTGGATTGTAGACAGGGGAACATCATCATCATTTTCTTCCTGCATCCAGTCTGGCAATACAGGCTCTTCAATCACTTTCTTTCCCTTGGATACTTGGGCAAACACCTTCTTTTGCCACTCAAATTGTTCCTTGACAAATTTGACCAGGAGTTCTCGCCTCTCCTCCGGCGTTGCAACGTCTGCGCATCAACAGAACTTGAAGCTCCTGCAGATTTCACCCTAGGCTTGAATTTTGTTGAAAAGGGGCCTTGAGGCTGCTCCCTTAGCTCTGAGGCTTCAATCTCTACTCCTGCCTCCATACACAAGTCAGTAATCATACATGGGAAATACAGATACCCATCTTTCCTGTTCTTCCATTTGTTGAGCTCACGGTTGATTAACTTTCCAACCTCCACCTTGTCTCTTGACATGATTGCATCAATCACAATCGCTCTCTTTGTCTACCCATGATGTGTGAGAGGTAGGAATTAAGCGATGGCTTATGAAATGGAACCAGTGTTGGCTTCATCACATAGGTACCTCTTCATGATTTTGAATTCACTACCGTGTTTCTCACTCCTTTCCCGCACAACACCTTCTACACAGATCCTTTCCTTTATAGCTTCCATCTCACTCAGCCCATAAGTCTTTTGCTTGGTCTCCACAACCTTTCCGTAGTAACCCGGCCCGAAATAATCGTTGATCACTCTTACTCCAAACTTTACCTCCCGCCTCGCACATTTGAAACAATGGACGGCTCTCCTTCGAACCTCTCAACGATTCCCTTGTAGAAGTCATGAACCAAAGTAGCAATGTATTCTTTTACATGCACCACAAATTTTTGCCACCCAACGCCGCCACTTGTTGCGAGAAAAATCGGGATTGGGGCTTTCTTGACTAAAGCCCCTTCGTGAAGTAGGGCTTTCTTTTGGATTGGTTAGGTGTTTGGGGATATAAAATGAAGATGAACTTAGGTCGACATGTTTGGCTTTCCCGGAGGATTTGGTAGCGATTGCTTCACTTTTGTCATGTTTGATTTCGCAGAAATGGTTTGGAAAGGAATGGGGGTTTTTTGGAAATTTTAGGTTTTCTGAGAAAGAGAGGGAAGATTTTGATTTCAGAGAGAAAGGGATTAGAGAGAGGTTGCAGGTGGTGGGATAATGGTGAATGGTGGGATTTTTATGGGAATTGGTTATGGGAGTTGAGAAATGGTAGAGTGGAGTAATGGAGAAAAGTAATCGTTGATTAGACAAGTAGGGGAAGGGAGATGACGTCGTGGTCAGTTACCACGTTCGTTGTAACGCCCCAAATTTTATTAGAAATTATTTAGAGTTGATTTGATAAGATTACGTTATTTTGATTTATTGTGTAGTTGAGCCATTAAATTAGTTGAATAAATATTTTTATATTTAAATGTATTTTTATAAGCTATTAAGTGATATATGAGTGTTATTCATATTTGTACCTATTTATTTTGTTTTTATAAAATATTAGTGTTTGAGATATTATTTCCTTAGAACATTATTTTAAGCTATGGAGGTATTAAAATAAGAGTGGTAGTGAAATTGGGGGTTTTAAAATGATTTAGAGGTGAATTTCTACTCTTTTACTCGCATACAACCCCTTTAATTCTTGCACCCCCGTTAGTAAACAAGCATACGGCCGTGTGGCCCAATAGACCAGAACCCGCCCACTCTTCCTTCTTCTTCCTCCTCCGCGATCTTTGCAGCAGCGAGAGGAGAGAAACCTCGCGCCGCTTTCTTCCCCTCACGCGTTCTCCTCCTTCCTCCTCCATGACCGAACTCCAAACTTCACCTTCCCACTCGGATTTTGCCACTGATTCCGTTTCTGGCCTTAGTTTCATTGTTTGGTGCTTCGTTCTGTCAGTGGTAGCCACGCCCAGCCACCCTTGAGTCGCGATTCCGACCACCACTCCCTTCACCTTTCCCTCTGTTCTGGCATGTGGTAATTATTGGAGATGTTCTTGGGAATGAAGGTCGGAATCCTTTTTGCAAGCTAATTTCGTGGCCTTAAATGATGGTGATGATGTTAGACGTGATGGTCACTGTACACTCCCCTTCAAATGATGATGAGAAGAGTTGATTTGTATACTTGTGGAATTGAACTTCTGGACATGCGATTGGAGATTGATGTATGGAATTGTGATATTGTTATTATGGGAATATTAGAAGCAAAACCAGTAGCAAAAGACCCTAAGATTCAATTTGGAAGTGTGTTCGAGTCCGTGGGAGCTTAGGACACCGTACGGGGGATTGTTCGAGCACTTCGTGAAGTTCGGGTCGTGAGTTTCGGGACGTCTCGGTAGCTCGTAAGGTTAGGGGACTCTCCATTGCATTTATGATAATTTGTAGGATATGTGTGATAGGTAGAATAGCTCTAGGAATGATTTGTTGTGTGAACTTGATGTGATTATATGTTGGTTGATATATGAAATGCTTGTTGTGGTAATACCATGTTGTTTGTTGTTGTGAAATATGAAGTGTGAAATTATACATGTTGTGTTTTTGAGGAAATGGCCTATGAGCATGAGTATGTGGGTATGATGAACTAATGAGGTTGAATTAATGTTAAAAGGGTGTTATTAAAGTGATAAATAAATTGTTGGAGAGAAAATTGAGTTTGAAGTGTTTTGGGTGAGGGTGTTTGATGGGGGGGCGCCAAATGCCTAGGCAAATGGCGCCTAGGGGCTGAATTCTGGACTGGGTGTTTGTGCTTGTGCAGGGGCGCCAATTGCTAAGCAAAGTGGCGCCCAGTTCACTGTTGTGGGTTCGGTTCTATGTTGGTGGGTTGGCAGCGAGGGGCGCCATTTGCTAGGCAAAATGGCGCCAGGGGTCCTGTTGGTTGATGTCAGGATATTCTGTGCAGGGGTGGCGCCAAATGCCAGGAAACTTGGCGCCTTGGGTTGTGTTCATGCGGGGCCAATTCACTAGGAATCGGCGCTGTGTTCAAGTCTGTGGAGTGCGTGATGTGCGGTGTGTGAGAGTGTTGCGCGCAAAGATAGGCGCCAAAGTGGCTGCCCTTGGCGCCTTGGGTGCTTGATTGGGACCTAGGTGACATGTGTAGTCCCTAAGAATTAATTTAATCCTTGGTGTGACAAAATAGTCCCTAAGAATTAAATTAATCCTTGGAGTGATAAAACAGTCCCTTAGTATCCAATTAAGCCGAGTATGTCAACATAAGTCCCTAAGTACCAAATTAATTCATAATGCGTCAAAATAATCTTTAAGTGCTAAATTAATGTGTGGTGGGTCTAAATGGTCCTTAAGTATGGAGAGGGTCCTTTATGGGGTGTTTTGGTCCTTAGGTGAGAATTAACTTATAATTGATCAAGTGGTGTTTAATAATTGGTGAAGTGGTGGTAATAAATGATAAAGTGTGAGTTAATGTTGAGGTGTTGGAATTAATAAGCGAAGTGGGCTTGGCCAAAAGCGAAGTGGGCTTGACCAAAAGCGAAGTGTTAAAAATAAAGCGAAGAGTTAGAAAGCGAAGAGGGTCTCGGCCAAAAAGTGACGAGTTGTGTTGTGGTGATGTTTAGGGTGATGTGACAATGAATGTGGTGGTATTTGATTGTGTATGTTGCATTGTCATAGTGTCGCATAAAGCATATGCATAAGCGAAGTGGGCTTCGGCCAAAAAGCGAAGTGGGCTTCGGCCAAAGCGAAGTGTTAAAAATAAAGCGAAGTGTAATGGATCCACATGCATATTGCATACATGCATAAACTCATACATTCATGGAATGCCTGTTGATACGCAATTAATTGGTGATGGTTGTTCTAGTAATATACTTGAAACGGTAAATGTCTTAATTGTGAATAGTTAATGAGTTAGATTGCTGTCTGCTTATAATGCTTATCTTACTTGTTATTATTTATGCAAAGAGACTCACCCTAGCATTTTATGTTGCTGCTCTCGTGGGCGACATGCGGGTGGTTCCAGTGAGGATGTCTAGACTTCCTTGGGATTTTGGGTCGGCTCCGATCTAGTAACACCGGGATTGGGGTTTAGCAATCTTTGTTATTTTATGTTATGGATTAAAGCGATTTGAGTTATGTACTAAGTGTGTTGAACTTAATTTATTTTTCCATTGCCTTGAACGCTTTCCTGATTCATCAGAAACACTAAACAGGTTGTTTTGAGGTCTTAACCCACGTGACTATGTTATGCATTTTACGCGCACTTGATACGTTTGGAAAATTGTTAAGTGTTGTGACTATGTTTTATCAAATGTACCACCCTCTTTGAGGTGCGTGGAAAGTTTTTGAAAAACTCGATTTTATCAATTGAATTAGTATTAAATAGAAGGGTGTGTTACATTAGTGGTATCGTGAGCGATTCGGTCCGTCCGCCAAGTTGTCGAGTCTGTTAACCTCGAGTCTTGGTACTCGCTTTAAATCATAACTATGTTCTTTGTTTATTCTTGTTAACTTTGTTGGTTTGTTCATTAATTGACGTGCCTTGTGACTTAATTTTTAGATTACGATTGAAAATTATATTGTATTATTGAAGTATATGTGATCGAATTATAATCGTGGTTATACCATTGATTTTGTCTGCTCGCGTGATCATTGTTATGCAGATCATTAAGATGTGTGATTAAAAGAGTTCTAACGACGTCAAAGGAGTGAAAGTCGTGACGACGCCTTCGCACTCGGATCGTTAAAAAAGTCTTTTAATGCGGTAGTTCTAAATTTGAAAGGAAGTAGTTTTGTGACCTTAATTAGTTGGTTGCATGAGTAGGAGGGACTGATCACCCCAATCACTCATTCCCAATGAAAGAGGCGACAATAACTCAAGGTTATTACTCACTTTGGATGCACGCGCTAATTTTAATTCAATTGGTAGCTTGATTGGTTTGTTAGGATATAAAGAGTACCTTATACGACCTAATCTTAGTAAATTACACACTAGACAATAATTGCGGGATTGTTTGTTGAATATTGTTGCGCTTGATTGACATTTCTACTAGAGGTTAATTGTTCTTTGTGTTGAATAGGAATTTGATCCGACTTGTGCTTAATTGTTTCGAAGATTGTATGCCAAAATGAAATAGTGTGTAATGCTATATTTTCGTTATCTCAATTAAGGTTGCATGACTTGAAGTTTCGATATTTTCAATGTTTCTATTTGACTTGTTTCGTGAGCATGATGTGTTTTGTCAAATTTAATAATTAATTTCCTTACCTTCTTAGCGTATGTCGGAAGTTAAATTTTGAACTAATAGGTAGTTGTTGCATGCTCGAGTGATAGTGAGGTTGGGGTTCCGTGTAGTTTCCTTTTGACAAAACGAGAATTCTGTGGTTTACTGGCGGTACTCGGAAAATTTTTGTGCTATTAGGAGTGAAAGTAATGGAAGGGTTAGTGTTGAATTCTGTTTCCGAATTGTTTTCTGATTCTTATTTCAAAATGTGACATGATTTTAGCTTTAGGACCGATTAGGTCATGGATTGATGTTGTTTGAAAATGACGAGGTCTTACAATAATTTAATGGTTTGACGAGATAAAATATTTTGGTACAAAAAGGTGAGTTTTACTCACGTTTAGAGAATTTTAAAATGTGTTTGTGCGTTTATGTGTTGTCATGTGTTTATTTACTGTGATGGAAAGTTTAGTTATGGACAAAGTGCAAATTTCACGAAATTGGAAATTTTACGGTTTTCGAGCATGTTTTGGTTTGCGATTTTGTAACTCGATTGTGCTTGAGTGAATTGGTGAAATTATGCCTTAATTGTATGTAAAACATGTGTTAGAATATCTGTTTGAAATGATTTCTGTCTCATTAGAAACTAGACTCGTTTTCTTCAATTTGAACATTTGTTTTGCTTCATTTGATCGAGAATTAAAATAAGAAGACCGAATTTCAAGTTGGGCAACGATTTGCTTGCCACTGCTTTACGACTACTATACTTTGTTTTGAAAACTGTACTTTTTGGCTACATAAACAAATAGACAAAAATTATATCCAGAAACTAGACACTCTAAAGTTTCTAATGAATATTTGTTTGTTTAATTCCGATAACGTTTGCTATGTTATAGTGAATTTATTGGTTGATTGTAATATCGAGTATCGAGTGAGAACCCTTCAATGGTTTTAAAATTGATGTCTGGATCAAGTTATGCGAGTAAAAGTAATTTTTGGGATGTCCATATTTCGGAGGAAACTCATTCGAATTTTCGTTAGAAATTTTGATACATGTTCAATGTGATAATTATAATTGGTTTTGGTAATTGATCATAATGAGTTTTACTTGCTTAAGATTTTGTGCTTAGAACGAGAACATGATTGTTATATAACTTAAGAGTAGGAATGATGTCAGAATCAATGTCTTAAGTCGGGATTCATGGGGGCCGGTAAAGCTATGCATACTGTTGCGAACTTTCTGAAAATGCTGTTTTTATAAAACTCGGTGTAGAATTATTAGTAATGGTGGCTGAAATATTATGGTTGTTTGTGTTGTTGAATGCACTGTTTGAAATGTTCTGACATGAGTCTAGTATTTCAGAAACTGAGAACGTTTTACTAATTGAAAAATTATGTGGCTTGTCATTTCGAAAACTTGATTGAATGCTTGTTAATTTGCCACTGATTAGATTGAATTCGGAGTTTTAGAACTTAAGTTATAGGAGAAACAAGTTAGGTTAAAATTCTGGAAAACAATCTGGACACTGTTCAGTCTTTTGAAAACTGGTACTGTTTGGTTGAGTCAAAAATTATGGGACTGAGTGTTTTTGAAAATAGACTTAGAGCCGGTCGTTTTGGCACTAGTTTCATTAAATTCGGAGTTGTGTAGCTCCAGTTATGGATCTCCAAAGTCGAGTCAAATTTCTAGAGTCAACTGTGAGTAGGTTCAGCTTTTGCGAGTTTTATGTCCACAAACGAACTCCGTTTTGAACGATTCTTTTTCCATTAGAAACTACACTCAAAGTGTTTTTATTCGGGCTAAAGTTTGTCCCATTTGGTCAAGTTTAAGTCAGTTTAACGTGAAATGAAATAGGAGGACAGAATCTGTCAAGTCTGAAAACCGTTTGGGTTATTTCTAAAAACTGTACAAATTGGCTCCTTGTTTTGAAACTTTAAAGATATTTTCAGAAACTACACATCCGTGGCTTTCCAACGAGTATTTATTTGTCGAAATCCGAGGTCGTTTACTATTTCAATTAATTCGCCGAAGTAGGCGCATAGTTGCAGAATTTTCTGCACCTGAGTTTAAAGAGAATAATTTGAACGTGGAATGAAATGATTAATTGTAGAATAGGTCGAACTTGAATTTTGTTATTATGATTGTGTTAATTGTTGATGTGAATAATGTGGAATATATGATAATTGTTGAAACCGTATTGTTGTGTTAATTACGATGTTAGGTTGTTGGGCCTCTAACCATAATTGTTGTTGTCTCTTGTGTGGGTAGTCGGGTAGGATTTTGACAACCTACAGGTTAGAATACCTAATTGGGGAGTAAGAGTGTAGAGAAGAGTGTTTGATCTGTTGTGGGTACGATAGAACTTGGATGAGAACGATTAGAGGAGAGTTCGGGCATGAGAGCACATGTATTGCATGGTCGACAAGTGTTTCGAGTGTGGAAAGGAAGCTCATATAGCTGCTAAGTGTGAGAGGAAAGGTGTGGTCTGCTACAACTGTGATGAAGCGGAGCACATTAGTACTAAGTGTTCGGAGCCTACGAGGAGTGAGGGTTACTTTTAGGGGTACGAGTTTTATTTAGGGTGACATGCTAGAATTCAATGATTGTTTGTTGTGGTGAGTTTAAGTTTAAATGTCCATGATAGTTAGATTTTCGAGGACGAAAATATTCTAAGTGGGGGAGAGTTGTAACGCCCCAAATTTTATTAGAAATTATTTAGAGTTGATTTGATAAGATTACGTTATTTTGATTTATTGTGTAGTTGAGCCATTAAATTAGTTGAATAAATATTTTTATATTTAAATGTATTTTTATAAGCTATTCGTGATATATGAGTGTTATTCATATTTGTACCTATTTATTTTGTTTTTATAAAATATTAGTGTTTGAGATATTATTTCCTTAGAACATTATTTTAAGCTATGGAGGTATTAAAATAAGAGTGGTAGTGAAATTGGGGGTTTTAAAATGATTTAGAGGTGAATTTCTACTCTTTTACTCGCATACAACCCCCTTAATTCTTGCACCCCCGTTAGTAAACAAGCATACCAGGGCCGTGTGGCCCAATAGACCGAACCCGGCCCACTCTTCCTTCTTCTTCTTCCTCGCGCGATCTTTGCAATGAGGAGAGAAACCTCGCGCGCCGTTTTCTTCCCCTCACGCTGCGTTCTCCTTCCTCCTCCATGACCGAACTCCAAACTTCACCTTCCCACTCGGATTTTGCCACCGATTCCGTTTCGGCCTTAGTTTCATTGTTTGGTGCCGTTACATCGATGGTAGCCACGCCCACCCGCCAGTCGCGATTCCACCACCACTCCCTTCACCTTTCCTGCGTTGCATGTGGTAATTATTGGAGATGTTCTTTGGAATGAAGGTCCGAATCCTTTTGCAAGCTAATTTCGTGGCCTTAAATGATGGTGATGATGTTAGACGTGATGGTCACTGTACACTCCCCTTCAAATGATGATGAGAAGAGTTGATTTGTATACTTGTGGAATTGAACTTCTGGACATGCGATTGGAGATTGATGTATGGAATTGTGATATTGTTATTATGGGAATATTAGAAGCAAAACCAGTAGCAAAAGACCCTAAGATTCAATTTGGAAGTGTGTTCGAGTCCGTGGGAGCTTAGGACACCGTACGGGGGATTGTTCGAGCACTTCGTGAAGTTCGGGTCGTGAGTTTCGGGACGCCTCGGTGAGCTCGTAAGGTTGTGGACTCTCCATTGCATTTATGATAATTTGTAGGATATGTGTGATAGGTAGAATAGCTCTAGGAATGATTTGTTGTGTGAACTTGATGTGATTATATGTTGGTTGATATATGAAATGCTTGTTGTGGTAATACCATGTTGTTTGTTGTTGTGAAATATGAAGTGTGAAATTATACATGTTGTGTTTTTGAGGAAATGGCCTATGAGCATGAGTATGTGGGTATGATGAACTAATGAGGTTGAATTAATGTTAAAAGGGTGTTATTAAAGTGATAAATAAATTGTTGGAGAGAAAATTGAGTTTGAAGTGTTTTGGGTGAGGGTGTTTGATGGGGGGGCGCCAAATGCCTAGGCAAATGGCGCTAGGGGCTGAATGCAGACTGGTGTTTGTGCTTGTGCGGGCGCCAATTGCTAAGCAAAGTGGCGCCAGCCACTGTTGTGGGTTCTTGGCCTATGTTGGGTGGGTTGGCAATGATGGGGCGCCATTTGCTAGGCAAAATGGCGCCAGGGTCCTGTTGGTTGATGTCGGGATATTCATGCGGGGTGGCGCCAAATGCCGTGAAACTTGGCGCTGGGTTGTTGCATGCGGGCGCGCCAATTCACTAGGAATCTGGCGCCTGTGTTCAAGTCTGTGGGTGCGTGATGTGCAGTGTGTGAGAGTGTTGCGCAGCATAGGGCGCCAAAGTGGCTGCCCTTGGCGCCTTGGGTGCTTGATTGGGACCTAGGTGACATGTGTAGTCCCTAAGAATTAATTTAATCCTTGGTGTGACAAAATAGTCCCTAAGAATTAAATTAATCCTTGGAGTGATAAAACAGTCCCTTAGTATCCAATTAAGCCGAGTATGTCAACATAAGTCCCTAAGTACCAAATTAATTCATAATGCGTCAAAATAATCTTTAAGTGCTAAATTAATGTGTGGTGGGTCTAAATGGTCCTTAAGTATGGAGAGGGTCCTTTATGGGGTGTTTTGGTCCTTAGGTGAGAATTAACTTATAATTGATCAAGTGGTGTTTAATAATTGGTGAAGTGGTGGTAATAAATGATAAAGTGTGAGTTAATGTTGAGGTGTTGGAATTAATAAGCGAAGTGGGCTTCGGCCAAAAAGCGAAGTGGGCTTCGGCCAAAGCGAAGTGTTAAAAATAAAGCGAAGAGTTAGAAAGCGAAGAGGGTCTCGGCCAAAAAGTGACGAGTTGTGTTGTGGTGATGTTTAGGGTGATGTGACAATGAATGTGGTGGTATTTGATTGTGTATGTTGCATTGTCATAGTGTCGCATAAAGCATATGCATAAGCGAAGTGGGCTTCGGCCAAAAAGCGAAGTGGGCTTCGGCCAAAGCGAAGTGTTAAAAATAAAGCGAAGTGTAATGGATCCACATGCATATTGCATACATGCATAAACTCATACATTCATGGAATGCCTGTTGATACGCAATTAATTGGTGATGGTTGTTCTAGTAATATACTTGAAACGGTAAATGTCTTAATTGTGAATAGTTAATGAGTTAGATTGCTGTCTGCTTATAATGCTTATCTTACTTGTTATTATTTATGCAAAGAGACTCACCCTAGCATTTTATGTTGCCTGCTCTCGTGGCGACATGCAGGTGGTTCTGAGTGAGGATGTCTAGACTTCCTTGGGATTTTGGGTCGGCTCTGATCTAGTAACACCGGGATTGGGGTTTAGCACTGTTATTTTATGTTATGGATTAAACTGATTTGAGTTATGTACTAAGTGTGTTGAACTTAATTTATTTTTCCGCTGTCTTGAACGTTTTCCGGATTACTGTAAACACTAAACAGGTTGTTTTGAGGGTCTTAACCCACGTGACTATGTTATGCATTTTACGCACTTGATACGTTTGGAAAATTGTTAAGTGTTGTGACTATGTTTTATCAAATGTACCACCCTCTTTGAGGTGCGTGGAAAGTTTTTGAAAAACTCTGATTTTATCAATTGAATTAGTATTAAATAGAAGGGGGTGTTACATTCGTGATGCAGAGGGAAATCATTTCTGACACGTCATCACTTACGCCTTTGACTTAATTTAAACACGCTCTTACGATCCCGGGCGTGCCCACGTCTAGTGCTTATTGAGACGTTACGACGTCTATCACCTTTTGCCTTTACTTCACTTCAATTGTTATTCCTGCAAAATAAAAATTAAAAAGACACAAAAATTGTTTTGTTAATTAAAAATCATTGGGTTGCCTCCCAAGAGCGCTTGCTTTAAGAGTCTTGACCGGACTTTTCCTTTTAATTCAAGAATTATTGAAGGACATTTGGATCTTGTCCCTTTCCACATGCTCTCCATGATATTGCTTCACACGTTGGCCATTAACTTTGAACATGGTGTTTGTCTTTTCATCAAAGAGGTCCACAAAGACCATGAGGATAGATTTTCATTAATTTGAATGGACTCGACCATCTTGATTTTAGCTTGCACGGGAACGACTTTTTTAGCCTTGAATTGAATAACAACACTGCTTGTCCTTCGCGCCACTCTCTCCTTTGTATTCTTTGATCGTGCCACTTCTTTGTCTTTTCCTTGTACATTCTTTGAGCTTTCATAGGCATGGTGTCTAAACTCTTCTAGCTCATTTAATTGTAATAACCTTGCCTCACCACCCTTGTATGATCCAAGTTTAGTTGCTTCAATGCCCGAGAAGCCTTGTGTTGGAGTTCAATTGGTAGGTGACAGCCTTACCATAAACTAGCTTGTAAGAGACATGCCAAATGGTGTTTTGTATCTTTGTCCCCGTAAGCCCATAGTGCATCATCCAAGTGTCTTGACCACTCCTTTATGTTGGGACCAACCATCTTCTCAAGTATTCTTTTGATCTCTCTGTTGGATATTTCTGCCCTCAGCCACCGGTTTGGGGTGATAAGTCAGTAGCAATTCGTGTTTCACTCCATACTTAGCCAAGAGGTTCTCAATTAACTTATTGCGAAAATGAGAGCCTCATCACCGATTATGGCTCTTGGAGTACCAAACCTTGTGAATATATTCTTTTTCGAATTTGCTCACCGATTTAGCTTCATTGTTTGGTAATGCCAACGCTTCAACCCACTTTGATACGTAATCCACAACTACGGAATATATAGATTTCCATGAGACATAGGAAATGGTCCCATGAAATCCATTCCCATACATCAAACAACTCAACTTCCATAATGTTTGTGAGTGGCATCTCCCCTTGTTTGATATATTTCTGTTCTTTGGAACTTGTCACATCTTCTCACCAACTCATGTGCATCCTTGAATAGTGTTGGCGAGTAGCTTTGATTGTAGAACCTTTGCGGTGTTGCTCCGTACCTCCAAAATGTCCACCATAAGGTCTTTGAGTGACATTGTTGCGGCACATGGAGTTGTTCTTCCTCGCCTAGACACCTTCTTAGTAATCGATCGGACACAATTTGTACAAGTATGGTTCATCCTGAAATATTGCTTTATGGTGTGGAAGAACCTCTTCTTCTTACGTTGATAGTTGAATCCTACAGGCACAATCTTGCTAACAAGGAAGTTAACTATGTCAAGATACCATGGTGCGATGAGTATCGACGCGTTATAACGTTTGTGAAAGTGTCATAGGCGTGGTAACGTCTTCAACTCACGAGAGGCTCACGACAATAGTCTCTCATCGTGAAATTTTCTTTTATCTCTTCTTCACTGCACTGCATCAACATTCTCAAGCCTAGAAAGATGATCGTGACTTGGTTCTCCACCCCTTTTTTCACGAATTTCCAAGTCAAATTCTTGGAGGAGGAGAACCCATCTAATAAGCCTTGGCTTTGCATCTTTTTTGAAATTAAGTACTTAATGGCTGAATGATCGATAAAAACAATAACTTTCGCACCCACTAAGTAAGATCTAAACTTATCAAATGCAAACACAACACCCAAAAGCTCTTTTTCAATCACAAAGATAATTTAATTGGGCATCATCTAAGGTTTTACGGCATAATAAATAGAATGAAATTTTTTCCATACCTTTGCCCCAATACAGGCTCCTACAAAGATAATCACTTGCATCACACATCAACTCAAATGGTTTAGACCAATGCGGGTGACTATGATTGGAGCGATCACCAAAGCGATCTTGATTTGTTGAAAGCCTCATGACATTGTTCATCAAAGTTGAAGACGCGTTGTCACGTTGCAATAATGAACACAAGAGTTTTGAAATTTTTGAGAAATCCTTGATAAATCTTCTCTCAAAACCTCCGCATGTCCTAAGAAACTTCGACTCCTTTGATAGTTGTTGGTGGAGGCAGCTTGTCAATAACATCAATCTTTGCTCTGTCCACCTCTAACCCTTTCTTTGATATTCTGTGCCCCAACACTATTCCTTCTTGTACCATGAAATGGCATTTTTCCCAATTGAGTACTAGGTTGGTTTCTTCACACCTTATCAGAACTCCTTCCAAATTATCTAGGCATGCCTTATATGAATCTCCATAGACTGAGAAATCGTCCATAAAGACTTCCATGGAATTTTCAATAAAATCAGAAAATAAGGCCATCATGCACCTTTGAAATGTTGCAGGAGCATTGCACAGCCCAAATGGCATCCTTCTGAAAGCAAAGGTACCATAGGGACAAGTGAATGTTGTCTTTTCTTGATCTTCAAGTGCTATAGCTATCTTGGTTGTAGCCCAATAACCATCAAGGAAACAAGAGAAGTCCTTGCCTGCAAGCCCGCCTAGCATTTGATCAATGAATGGAAGAGGAAATGATCCTTCTTCGTTGCTTTGTTTAGCTTTACGTAATCCATGCATATCCTCCACTATTCTATCATCCTCCTTGTTGGAATTAGCTCATTTTTTCATTTGTTACCACAAGAACTCCACCCTTCTTTGCACACACTGCATCGGGCTTACCCAGAGCTATCACTAATAGGGTAAATGATTCATGCATCCAACCACTTGATGATTTCTTTCTTAACCACCTCCTTCATTATGGGGTTCATCTCCTCTCGTCCTTCAATACTATTCTTGGCATTTTCCTCCAAGACAATTCTATGCATACAGATTGTGGGACTGATACCTTTGATGTCCGCCATTTGCCAACCAATTGCCTTTTATGTCTCTGAGGTAGTAATGAGATCATTTTCCCGCTCTTGGGTGAGCTTGGAAGAAATGATCACGGGTAGGGAATCATTTTCCCTAAAAGACATACTTTAAATGATCGTAACACCTTTAATTCCAAGGTAGGTGGCTCTTTAATGGAAGGCACATTCTTCTTCGATTTGACTCCTCTTGCCCTAAAGATTCATACCTCTTTGTCCATGACTTTGGTGCGGGGGCTCGAGGCGTGGCCACGTCGCAAATGACGTTACAACGCCTGTAGGAACAACTTCTTCTCGCCAATAATTCTTGTATTTCATTGTTGCCCGAATTTTCTCCAAATGATCATTATCCTTGTTGAATTGTTTTTGAACCATATGATCAATGGCAACCACATACGAGCATTCCTCCGTGTTTGGATCTGATATTTGAGTGCATTGAGGACGTTGAACTTGACCTCTTGGTCATTGACTCTCATGATTAATTCTCCTTTCTCGCACATCAATGATTGTTCTTCCAAGAGCTAAGAATGGTCTTCCCGAATGATGGGAACTTCTTTATCTCGCATCAAAATCTAAAATAACAAAATCCACTTTGGAAACACAAACTTGTCAACTTTAATCAAAACATCTTCTAATACGCCTTCGTGATAAACTCTACTTTTATCACCTAAAGTTAGGCTTAAAGAAGTAGGTCCGCGTTCCTATACCAAGTTTATCATAAATGGACTTGGGCATCAAGTTGATACTTGCTCCCAAGTCACACAAAGCTTTTCCAATGTAAAAATCTCCAATGGAGCATGGTATAGTGAAACCGCCAGATCCTTGAGTTTTCTAGGAAGCTTATTCTCGCATAATTAAACTACATTCCTCGCTTAAAGCAACAGCTTTCAAACTCCCTAGCCTTCTCCTTTTGGTGATAATGTCTTTTAAGAACTTGGCATAGTTCTAAGATCTGTTGTAAAGCTTCAACCAACGGAAGGTTGATGTGTAATCGCTTTAACATCTCCATGAACTTGCCGAACGCTTGTCTTCATGAGCCTTTTCAATCTTTGAGGGTACGGTGGAGGAGGATACTCGTGTACAAGCTTCAAACACGATCTTGATTCTGGTTCAAAATTAGACGTCGTAACGTCCGGCTTAGATGTCATAATGTCCGGAGTATCCTTCACACCACTTGTGCTTGCCTCTTTCCTTTCTTTTTTTCTCTTTCTCTGGTACTTCTTTTGCTTCTCCTGCACTTCTTCCTCCACAGAGCACACAGTTGGTTCGGGATATTCATTACTCACTTCTTAAAGAAATTGCATTTACTCATCCATTTACCCCATTATTACCATTGGGGTTGATGATGATGGTGTTTCATTGTAGAAGGAAGAGATCCATTCTCGCTTTTGAGTGAGAGCTGAAGCTATCTCATCCAACTGATTTTCCGAGTTTTGATTGAAGACTCATGAGTTTGAAGGGTTGTCTTGCAATCACTTATGAAGTTCTTCATCACGGCTTCCAAGTCCGCTATTGTTGTTATTCTCGCACATATTGCCTCTGTTGTTGTTGAGGAGGAAACCACGGAGGTATTGCGCAGAGCGATTGCTTGGTATTCAAAGCATTGTTATTTCTCCAACCGAAATTTGGATGATTTCTCCAGTTTGAATTGTAGGAGTTGGAATAGGGACCATTTCCTTTGTTCTGAGATACAAAGTTTACAGACTGAGGGTTGTAGGGACACTCCTCATACACATGCCCTTCTTCACAATAAACACACACTACTCCACTAGAGTGGGTAGGTTCAATCGCTGCAATGATCGCTTCCGGGGCGTGGCCACGCTTGAAGTACTCAAAGTTTTGATCATGTTGGTCAAGGTAGCCACTTGAGCGAGAAAGAGCGATCCACTTCACTTATTTCATGGACACCTGCCTTCTTTCTAGGAGTAAATCTATCAGATGGCCAATGAGAGTTATGGGTGACTATGTCATCAATAAGCTTGCATGCCTCAGAAAAGGACATGTTTAGAATGACACCACCTGATGAAGCATCAAGTATCAACCTTGTGGGTTGATCTAGACCATTGTAGAAAGTCTCCATTTGGATCACCACGGAATGCCATGGTGTGTGCACATTCTCGATAATTCTTTCCACCTTTCCCAAGCTTCAAATAGTGATTCCTTCCTTTTGTTTGAAGGAAGTGATATCATTTCTCAGCTTAGCATTCTTGTTGGGAGGGAAATACTTTGCAAGGAACTTTTCTGCTAGCTCATCCCAAGTATGAATTGAATTTGGCTCCAAAGAGTTCAACCAATTTTTAGCCTTATCCTTGAGTGAGTATGGGAAGAGCTTCAATCTAAAAGCATCCTCTAAGACTCGGGGATGATAAAGTTCTTTACATCCGTAAATTGCCTTAGGTGAGAATATGGATCTTCTTGAGGGAAACCTCCAAATTGCCCTGCAGTTTGCAGCATTTGGAACATCATTGGCTTGAACTCAAAGTGACCAGTATGAAGGGTTGGTCTTGCAATGCCTGTTTGTAAATGAGCAGGATTGAGCACGGCATAATCACGCATAGGCTCTGTCCCTGCATTGACCATATCTTGTGGTCCCGCATTGATGAGTTCTTTGCCTTTGGTAGTGTTCATCATCAACAACTATTGTCTCTGTATGAGTTTGTGGTCCACGACCTTGTCCTCTCGACTCCTCTTGGTGTATGTCCACCTCTAGAACCAAAGTGTTATGTTCGGACATGGTTGGGTGTTGTTCTTGTTGTTGTTGTCTCCTTCTTAACCTTTGTTGTCTCCTTAGTTATTCGAAAGTTCTTTCGAGTTCGGATCAAACTCGAGTTCGATTCACTCCTTGGTTCGATTGAACTAGAGCTTGAGTTGGAACTAAGCATACGCTGTAACGTCTACTGCTCAAACACGAAAAACAAAGAAACAACACACATGAAAATTCCTTCAACTTGTGTTCTAATGCTTTGAACAATAAAAATTACAACAATCCCCGCTAACGGCGCCAAAAACTTGTTGCGCTTGTGTAATAGTGTGGTTTTTCGCAATTATAGTGCAAGTATACACATCGTTATAAGTAATAGAGTGGTTTTAAGTAAGAGATCGTTCCCACGAGGATTGTACACTTTTCAAAGTTCAAGTTTCAAAACACAAGAGAATCAAGTAACAAATCGGCAATAAGAGTTGGTTTTAAAGCTAAAGATGTAATAAAAACAAGTAAAAAAATGTTGGTTGTGATTATGGATGAGAGGTGAGTTGAGTTGTTGCATGCGAGAATAAATCCTTTCTAGTCGACGTTATAACGCTTTACACGCTTTAACGTCTAAATGCTATTTCGTATAGACGTGGCCACGTTTGAACGCCATTGCAAAGAGCTATGCTTTTCAAAGACAAAACGCCGAGTTTCAAGTATAAGAGGTCCTATGTCTAGGTTCTAAATAGGCCCACTCTGTATTTTAAACACCCACGCCTATGTTCTATGAACTATTATCCGTTCTATGTCTAGACTTAGATAAAAATGCCTAAATGTCTTTAGTGCACCTTTTCGCTCATATAAATCTTTGATTTCTTTTCATAGACCATGTCCTGTACCTATGAATCTACCTATTTTAAGAGGCCAACCTCAAAACAAGTTTGGAAATATTTTCACACAAAGATTTAAAACATGCAACGCCAATACTTTATAACATTAACTAGAAATTCATTATAAGCAAAACAACAACTCAACTACAAAGTGTTTAGCTCATGCTTTGAGCATCTTTCTGAGAATGATAAGGATTTAGAACCCAAATACCATACATTATAGAAAAGAAACTAAGTGCAAAAGATACACCTAAGTAGCTCTTCAGCATGCACGCTTTGTAGAGACGTTACAACGTCCCGAGCCTCACAAAGGTGAGTGTGCGTAAAATAAAACAAAGTTCGTAAAAGTAAAAACAAAGCGAAGTCCTGCTTCCGGATCTTCTTTAATGCCTTCTCGAAGTGGATGAAGGTAGATGATGAACCTGAGTGAGTGGATGAAGGTGTATTCGTGTATGAGTGGTGTGGAAGGGTGCCTTGAGAGAGAGCTGAGCCTTCATTAAATAGCCTCCTTGCTCACGTGTGACTGATGTCACTTGCCCACCTACCAGGTCTGTTTCTTCTATTCTCGCGACGACATTGCTCGGTGCTCACGGTGTTCTGCGCGTCGGCTTTCATGGGGAATAGAAAGATCTTCCGACTTTATATCTTTGACTATCATTGCTTAGCGCGCCAAAATTGAGATCTTTCACCCTTGCTCTGCGCACTTCATGAGGCGTGGTGAGGGCGTGGTAACGTTCGAAGACTAAATTTCTGCACAAGCACAAAAAGCATCAAAACGCTCTCGAGGAACCTCTTGGTGCCAAAATGCACAGATTTATTCAATTAACCTTTCACCCACTCGAATTACTTAAACCGACATAAAATTACTTAAATAAACCTTGTATTGCTAGAGAACTTGCATGATTTATTCTTGAGTGATTATAAATAACTCATATAAATATGAGTTATCATGCACCGAAGGTCAGTGAAGGCGGGAAAGGGCTTGCTCCGGCAATGACGAGGTCTGTGGGAAGCAAAGAAATTGAAGAACGTCGCAAGAAAGGCCTCTGTTTCACGTGTGAAGAGAAGTATACTACAGGACATGTTTGCAAGAACAAAGTCTTGAAAATACTCTATGTAGAACCAGAAGCAGATTCTGCAGAAGATAAGAAAGAGGAGGAAGAGGAAGATATCGTATGGGAAGCAGCAGTGGACACAACAGCACCTTGCTGGGTGAAGATTGGGAATGGAGACAGGATAAGAATTCAAGGGGTATGCAGAGGTCTCCAAGTGATGATACAGGGTCTGGAAATTGTGATTGATTGCTTTGTGTTTCCTCTAGAAGGAGAGGATATGGTCTTGGGCATTGATTGGCTAGACAAGTTGAGTGACATTAAAGCCAACTTCAAGGACATGACATTGAAGGTGAGAGTAGGAAACAACACTATATGTTTGAAAGGTGACCCTGCACTGTCCAAGAAAGAAGTTACTGCGAATCAACTGCTGCTGGAAATGCCACAATCCGAGGAGGGTTACATTGTTGAGTGCAGACACATGGAGCTGGATATGGTAGAACAACCTGTTCTGCCAGAGGTAATTTAACTTGTTTTGAGTGAGTTCGAGTCATTGTTTCAGGAAAAACAGCAATTACCTCCTAGTAGACCTATTGACCATGCTATAGTGCTTAAGGAAGGTACCAATATACCAAACTTAAGGCCCTATAGATACCCCCATTATCAAAAAAATGAAATTGAAAGACTGGTGACTGACATGCTTAAGACTGGAATTATTAGACCTAGTACTTCACCCTACTCAAGTCCTATTATACTGATAAAGAAGAAGGATAATAGTTGGAGATTCTGTGTGGATTATAGAGCTTTGAACAAGCTTACAATCCCAAACAAATTCCCTATTCCACTCATTGATGAATTACTTGATGAACTTACGGGTTCAACCATTTTTTCAAAGCTAGATCTCAAGTCTGGTTACCACCAGATACGAATGAAGGCCGAAGATATTCCAAAAACGGCCTTTAGGACACATGAGGGCCACTACGAGTACCTAGTGATGCCATTTGGCTTGATGAATGCACCATCAACATTTCAGGCACTTATGAATGAAGTACTTAAACCTTTTTTGAGAAAGTTTGCTTTGGTATTTTTTGATGACATACTCATCTATAGCAAAGATATTAATGAACATGCTTCACACTTGAGAACTATTTTCACTGCTCTCAGTCAAAACAGCTTAATTGTAAACAAGAAGAAGTGTGACTTTGCTGTGGAAAAAGTAGAATACTTGGGACATGTTGTCACTGCACAAGGGGTAGCTGCAGACCCAAATAAAATCACTGCAATGTCAGAGTGGCCGGTTCCTAAAGATTTCAAAGGTCTAAGAGGATTCCTAGGACTGACAGGGTACTATAGAAGGTTTGTCCGAGACTATGGAGTGACTGCAAGACCTCTAACAGAACTGTTGAAGCTTGACAGGTTCACATGGATTGATGCAGCAGAGCAGGCTTTCCAACAACTGAAACAGATAATGTCTACATTACCTGTATTAACCATGCCAGATTTTTCAAAGCAATTTGTCATAGAAACAGATGCTTCAAGCCAAGGTATAGGGGCTGTGCTTATGCAGGAGGAAAAACCAGTGGCATATTTCAGTCAAAAACTGTCAATCCGAGCCCAACAGAAATCTGCTTATGAGAGAGAGCTAATGGCAATGGTGTTAGCTATCCAAAGGTGGCGCCACTATTTGATGGGACATCATTTTATAGTTCGTACAGATCAGCAAAGCCTCCAGTTCTTAATGGACCAGAGTTTTCTAGGGGGTGATCAGGTTAAATGGACTTCTAAATTGTTGGGGTTTGACTTTGAAATCCACTACAAAACAGGTTGTTCTAATAGAGTAGCTGATGCTCTATCAAGACAAATGATGTTTGCAGCTATTTCAAGGGTCACAATGACTGAATGGGGTGATTGGGAAGATGAAATACGTAGCTCAACTGAGTTGCAGAAAATATTACAGAAAGTAGCATTACAACCTGTAGAAACAACAAAGTTCACAGTTGACAAGGGCTTGCTGTATAGGAACAAGGCCTTGGTGTTGCCTACAACATTCTCTAAGATACCTACTATTCTACATGAGTTTCATACCTCACTACAAGGAGGACATTCAGGTTTCTTCAGGACATTTAAAAGAATCAGTGTTGTATTCTACTGGCAGGGCATGAAGAAGGAGGTCAAACAGTTTATCATGTAGTGTCAGCGCTGCCAACAGAGTAAAGTACATACTTTGGCCCCTGTAGGCCTGTTACAACCCCTGCCAGTGCCCAACTCAGTCTGGTCGGACTTATCCATGGACTTTATTAGTGGATTACCTCGGGTAGGCAAGATTGATACTATATTGGTAGTGGTTGATAGGCTTACTAAATCAGCTCACTTTCTGTTACTGGGACACCCCTATACAGCAGCTGAGGTAGCTAACAGCTTTATCACAGGTGTGGTAAGACTACACGGTTTTCCAGAAACGATAGTATCAGACAGGGATAAAATCTTTCTCAGTCAGTTCTGGAAAGAATTGTTTAAACAAGCTGGTACCAAATTGAAATATAGCACAACTTTCCACCCTCAAACAGATGGCCAGACAGAAGTGACAAACCGATGCCTAGAGATATATTTGAGGTGCTTTGTTGGTGATCACCCTAGGTCTTGGGTGAAATGGCTACCCTGGGCAGAATTGTGGTTCAATACAAATTACAATGTCTCAATTGGAATGACCCCTTATAGAGCATTGTATGGTAAAGACCTCTCTTCTCATCTCTTGAAGTTAACATGTTATCAACAAAATCCATAAGGACTAGTTCAATTAGTAAATGCCAAAATTGTTAGGCTGGATATCATGTTTTGAGTTCGAACCAGAGACCTCACAATTGTGTGAGTTTTTAGAGGTAGTGACCACTCCTTCTATTAAATAAAAAAAATCAAGTGCAGATGTTTTCAATATTTTTAATCTAGCTGTAATAAATTTTTCTTCAATTTTGGATCCCACTTATATTGCTATTTACACTTTTGATCCTCATTTATATGTCCATTTACATTTTTTTTTGACGCAATGTCCATTTACATTTTTGACTAATGGAACGTCGCACAAGTATCTGTCGCGTTACATTTTAATTATTAGGATGTCAAATCACTTGATATTTCGCATCCTGGTCATTAAAAAGTATGACGTGCAGTTTATTCGTCAGCGAATTACCAATTTAACATCAAAAGGTGATTTGACATCATAGACAAAGTTATTAAAAGTGTGATGCAACACGTGCTAGCGTGATATAGTTCGTTATCAGTAATAGAAGAATTTGCTAAAGAAATACATTAAGAAGGTTGTGTGTTTTGAATCGGTAATAATGCCTTTTGTCTTTGCATTCTGCTTAATGAAGGTGGAATAGATGCCTTTGGCCACACAGACATATCAAGAAGAGCATGGGTAGCCATGCCCCATGAAAAGATGAAGGTGTTGAGCTGAGTCGGCAAGAAGCCTAGGAGAGGTAAGAGTAGGCCGTATTGGGCGGGAGAAGGTTGGAGATTTGTTGGAAAGATTAAAAACTGGACCGTCATGGACTTTTGGGCTCAGCACACAACAATGCAGACCATCTTTAACTTTACATGAAGACCTCGGCCCAATACAAGAAGAGGCCTGACTAAGCCCATCCAGATAGAAGATAAAGAAACTACCCTCAGTAACCACCTAGGGGTGACTCAGACTCTATATATAGGAGGCTTAGGGGATATACACATTCTGATACAAAAAAGACATGTAAACTTGACAGGCCGAGATAGACAAAAAGTTATCCGGCCTCCATTGTTGTAATCCGAGTTCATCAATGAAATTCTATCCAAGAACAAAAACCTTCCCGAACCTGGGAAGTGAAGGATTGAAGAACTACGCAGCTCTCAACAATTGCCATGGTTCGGTAATGTTGGGCTCGTCTCTTGAAAATGGGCATGGAAGATGCGTTATCTCTTGGATTCTTAGTCGAGAGAAACAGAGGAAGACGACTCGACCAGGAAAAAAAACATGTTTAGACATAAGATCAAGATATATTATTCAATTAACCAAAGTTTTTTTTTCTTTCAAGCAACAATGAATCCTACATCAAAATGGTTTCTCTTCCCCTCTAAAGAAAAAGAGGCCAGAAGTACTACCATGAGGAAGTAATGCCAACCTAACAATAGATTCAGCACCTTCATCAGGTGTTAGACGACCTGTATTAGAGTTTATATCTGTTTTCACAAAGCCAGGACAAATAGCACTGATGCAAATTGATGGGTACTTCTTGGCCAAAATCCTTGTGTAGGCACTTAGAGAAGCTTTTGAGACACTATATGCACTCATAATAATAGGCCAACCTTTGATTTCTAGTGAACCCTCTTTAAAATCCTTGATAAATTCATTCAAAACTTCATCAATCTTTTCTTCAGTAAGATTTTCAACATCACTCAATACTTCTTTTGGCCACCCATTTGGAATATTCTACAATCAAATTTGCATGAAAAAAACAAGCATCAGTTCAGTTGTTTAATAGATCAAAGTGAAAATAACATATATATGTTCATCGATGAACCATCCATTCAATTTAGAAAAGCCAATGTTGGTAGCAAAAGTAATTTTTAATATCTGATATGTACCTCAAGGCTTCCCATGGATGAGGAAACATTGACAATTTTGGGTGAGCTTGAAAGGTGAAGAAAGGGAATAAGTGCTTTGGTTAATTCCTTGGTTCCGTAGTAGTTTGTTCTAAGGCCAGCTTCACTTAATTCATAGTTCTCAGTTAGTATTTTGCTCCAATCAACACGACCAGGGTATTCCTGCGACGACAAACAAGAAATTTAATATCTTATGATTCAAAATTCTTTAATTGTTTGGCATTGTTCAATACAAAAATTCATTCTCAAAATTGTATGCATTGATATATCTCATTTCCCTAATACTAGAAACAATTTTCATGTGTGATTATGTGATTTACATATACAACCAACCAACCAAAAGCTCAATTAACATACCACAACATTAGCAGCAACCCAAGCCTCAGCGTCCACATGTGCTGCACCAATTCCAGCATTGTTCACCTAGATCAAGTTTTCAAATATATATATATATATATATATATATATATATATATATATATATATATATATATATATATATATATATATATACAGTGTGATGATCTTGCCAAAAAAAAAATTCTGGAGGAAGGCCAAAATAGTAACAAATATATAAAACAAAATTAATTGTGTGTTAATAATAGTTTGTTTGGTTTAGTGGTCAAAATTCCCTATGTCAATTTTAATGTCTAGAGTTCCAATATTCTTAATGCAGCTTTTTATATTAATTTTTGAGAAAAATATACAAATAATCTGCAAAAAGAGGCGTGCACATGACAAGAATTGAACTGGGGCCTAAATACACCAATAATGCTTTTAACCGCTTGGCTATTGATACTCTGTTCTTAGTGTTCATTCGGTTCTATATATTCTAACTTTGAGTATAAAATATATTTGTGTATATACTAACTTAATGGGAGCCGAAGTGCAGCAGTGCAGCTCCCCACTCCTTAAAAGATCCACCACTGTATATATATATATATATATATATATATATATTTGTGGACTGTGGTCATTGAAGATGAGGTAGAAACTATAATTCACACAGGCAGATCACATAATAGCCACTAATTTGAGATAATGAATAAAAATACATGTCAACACGGCAGGTCTTCAACTCTCATTGCTACATAGATCAGTTCTACATAGATTAGAAACATAAGAAAACGCAAAACGACAAGAGAGGATGCTTCAATTTTCATACCAAGATATCAAGTTTTCCAAATTGGTTCTTGATAAAATCAGCAAAGGATCCTATACTTGCATGATCTGTGACATCAAGTTGATGAAAAACCAAAATACCAGGAAGAGAAAGTTGTTTGAGTTTGTGAACAGCTTCAAGACCTCTCTTTTCATCTCTTGATGTTAACACCACTGTGATTCCATTAGAAGCCAATTGTTTGCATACTGCAAATCCTATTCCCTTATTTGCCCCTGTCACAACTGCAGTCCTACAAAACAGTTTAACAAGTTAATTAAGGTAATAATTAAGATTATGAATTTTGAAGCTTGTTGATGATTGTATTGAAGAAATAAAGGGTACCTTTTTGTTGCTTCTGCCATTGCTCTGGTAAGAGGGAAGAAGTGCTGGGAAAATATGAGTGGACTAAAACAATACTGATGTAAAATAGGTTTATCTTTATTATTTTTAACACTTGTCTTTGAATTTTCAAGAGTTATTAGTGTTCAAACAAAAAATCGGCAGAGCAATAATAAATTATAATATTGCTTTTAATTTAACGTTTTCTAAAGCTTGGCCGTAATTTAAGGATGTTATCAACAAAAACAAGTGATGTTCGTCCAGATTTTTTTTGGTCAAAAAGGAAATAAGTGTCCCCACATGTTTTATATCAAGTGCAAAATCATGTTTATATCAAAGTTTTCTAAACCGGACCGGAGATTGAATTGGAGAGACCTTCGAGTTATTGTTCAATTAGTTCACATGGTTGAACTGGATGAGTAAAAATTAAATGAAAAATAAAAAATGATTAAATTTTAGCGAAAAAGTAAATTGAAAAATACAAAAATGCATTTCGGGCCGTTCATCCCGGACCAATTGACAGTTCAAAGTGGTTCAATTCGGTCCAACACACTCTGGTTCCCAATCCAAACGACAGTTCTTACAACACTGGTTTCATATTCTGCACCCAAATCAAGTGCTGTAGGACCTTATCATGATGCCCCAGGTTGATATTGTACTGACCAAAAAATCTGTTCCACTCTCATTCCCATGGGGGGATGCACTAGTTCTGCTGGGTTTTGCAAGACATAAGTCTAGCCTACTTTGAACACTGGGAGCAACAAATGAGTTTGGCATATTTGTTGGGAGTCCTAGAACACCTGGGAAGCAACAACGAAGTAACCAATGAATCAAACCACTAAGAGACTTGGGCCACATCTCCACCCAAAACCTTAAATCATTAGGTATATGGGTCTTCCCTCTTGTATATCCTTCATATAGCTAATTCCTAGCCACTAGCCACGTGAGACTAACCACTCACACTTAATTCCCAACACTATTATCTTTCAAACCCATTTTTAAGTCTAGTGTACCCATTTTAAAGCTTGAAAGCCAAATTTAACAGTGTATTTCATTTATTTTTTTATGATAGCATAGCCCATACCACGTAGTATAAGTTTTGGTAAATCGACTAACAAGTTGAACTGTACTAGATGCTGGTCTAGTTCAAGGAAATTGGTCTGAGATGCTTTGAAGCTATGATGTTGAGAATGCTCCAAAGGTTGTGCTTAGATGTGTTCCTTCGCGTTAATCCGACAAGAGAGGTGGTACTTGCACACACTCCGATGCTCAAGTCGACTTTAGAAAAAGGTGACAAATAGTAATAAATGTGTATCGATATTGACGGACAACATATTTATCTCGAAATGTGCCAATATCGTGGCAATATTTCATTGGTGAAGCCTTGATCATGAGGAGGCGCTCGATCGTATACAATGAAGCAAGTGAATCCTCACCGTCATATCCTTGTGGATCATGGGCTTGATTTATTGGACAAGATCAAGTCAGAAAGGGGCCAGCCCCACTCTATAAAGTTTCCCTCCAAGCCAAAATCATTCTGTCGGAAGGGTCGTGGCTTGAAAGTCAAACATTCATTGTATCTTTGGCGATTTCTTGAGATTAGGGCAGTCTGTCCTCATTTGGAGGGATATATTGGTGACGTCGCCCATATGGAGGTGGTCATCTTGACGTCATCTCATGCTGCTAGGACCTAAGCTGGGCTAGAACTTGAGCAGTCGGTTGTTCCTTATCTTCCCAGGCAGTTTACTCGATGTTGTATTTTCCGTGTACCCAAAGCGATTCGTGTTTCCCCAAGTGTGTTAAGGCGGTCGCCGTGATTAACGCTACGAGGTAAAAGAGGTATACCTATTAGGTCGTTGATATCTCGAGCGAGTCTGGGAACTTGTCTAAGATGCATTAGTATAATTTACCATGCTCATGGTTTCTTGACCGTTGGATCCTGATATGATGATTAGTAATGAACCATTGATGTGACAAGCGATGTTTGGGTTTTCATTATTGATTGAAGTGTTGTGTCATTAAGGCCTTGCTTTTGCGGTCTTGTTTTTTGCGCTGGGGTAATTATTGTCTGCTAGGGGTGCGTTTTTTGGAATCCCCCTCTTGCATTCCTCGTCCCACTATAAAGAGAGGAGATTATTTCCTCATTTGCACATATTCGTGCGAATTGCTCCACTTCTCGCTCTTTTTCTTTGACGTAAATTTCTCGAGAGAGAAGTTATGAGATATGACAATTTGAACATCGAGGAGCAACAAATGAGTTTGGCATATTTGTTGGGAGTCCGGAGAACACCGGGAGCAACAACGAGCTAACCAATGAATCAAACCACTAAGAGACTTGGACGCCACATCTCCACCCAAAACCTTAAATCATTAGGTATATGGGTCTTCCCTCTTGTATATCCTTCATATAGCTAATTCCTAGCCACGTGAGACTAACCACTCACACTTAATTCCCAACACTATTATCTATCAAACCCATTTTTTAAGTCTAGTGTACCCATTTTAAAGCTTGAAAGCCAAATTTAACAGTGTATTTCATTTATTTTTTTATGATAGCATATATAGCCCACACCACGTAGTATAAGTTTTGGTAAATCGACTAACAAGTTGAACTGTACTAGATGCTGGTCTAGTTCAAGGAAATTGGTCTGAGATGCTTTGAAGCTATGATGTTGAGAATGCTCCAAAGGTTGTGCCGAGATGTGTTCCTTCGTTAATCCGACAAGAGAGTGGTACTTGCACACACTCCGATGCTCAAGTCGACTTAGAGAAAAGGTGACAAATAGTAATAAATGTGTATCGATATTGACGGGACAACATATTTATCCGAAATGTGCCAATATCGTGGCAATATTTCATTAGTGAAGCGCTTGATCATGAGGAGGCGCTCGATCGTATACAATGAAGCAAGTGAATCCTCACCGTCATATCCTTGTGGATCATGGGCTTGATTTATTGGACAAGATCAAGTCGAAAGGGCCACCCCACTCTATAAAGTTTCCTCCAAGCCAAAATCATTCTCATCCGGAAGGGTCGTGGCTTGAAAGTCAAACATTCATTGTATCTTTGGCCGATTTCTTGAGATTAGGGTGGTATCTGTCCTCATTTGGAGGATATATTGGTGGCGTCGCCCATATGGAGGTGGTCATCTTCACGCCATCTCATCTTTGTTAGGACCTAAGTCGGCTAGAACACGAAGCGAGCGGTTGTTGTTCCTTATCTTCCTAGGCGGTTTACTCGATGTTGTATTTTCCGATGTACCCAAAGCGATATCGTGTTCCCCCAAAGTGTGTTAAGGCGGTCGCCGTGATTAACGCCCGAGGGTAAAGAGGTATACCTATTAAGTTTGTTGATATCTCGGCGAGTCCGGGAACTTGTCTAAGATGCATTAGTATAATTTACCATGCTCATGGTTTCTTGACCGTTGGATCCGATATGATGATTAGTAATGAACCATTGATGTGATGGCGATGTTTGGGTTTTCATTATTGATTGAAGTGTTGTGTCATTAAGGCCTTGCTTTTGCGATCTTGTTTTTTGCGCTGGGGTAATTATTGTCTGCTAGGGGTGCGTTTTTTGGAATCCCCTCTTGCATTCCTCGTCCCACTATAAAGAGAGGAGATTATTTCCTCATTTGCACATATTCGTGCGAATTGCTCCACTTCTCGCTCTTTTTCGACGTAAATTTACGAGAGAGAAGTTATGAGATATGACAATTTGAACACTCGGGAGCAACAAATGAGTTTGGCATATTTGTTGGGAGTCCGGAGAACACCGGGAGAAACAACGAGCTAACCAATGAATCAAACCACTAAGAGACTTGGGCGCCACATCTCCACCCAAAACCTTAAATCATTAGGTATATGGGTCTTCCCTCTTGTATATCCTTCATATAGCTAATTCCTAGCCACGTGAGACTAACCACTCACACTTAATTCCCAACACTATTATCTATCAAACCCATTTTTTAAGTCTAGTGTACCCATTTTAAAGCTTGAAAGCCAAATTTAACAGTGTATTTCATTTATTTTTTTATGATAGCATATATAGCCCACACCACGTAGTATAAGTTTTGGTAAATCGACTAACAAGTTGAACTGTACTAGATCTTTGGTCTAGTTCAAGGAAATTGGTCTGAGATGCTTTGAAGCTATGATGTTGAGAATGCTCCAAAGGTTGTGCCGAGATGTGTTCCTTCGCGTTAATCCGACAAGAGAGGTGGTACTTGCACACACTCCGATGCTCAAGTCAGCTTAGAGAAAAGGTGACAAATAGTAATAAATGTGTATCGATATTGACGGGACAACATATTTATCTGGAAATGTGCCAATATCGTGGCAATATTTCATTGGTGAAGCCTTGATCATGAGGAGCGCTCGATCGTATTAATGAAGCAAGTGAATCCTCACCGTCATATCCTTGTGGATCATGGGCTTGATTTATTGGACAAGATCAAGTCAGAAAGGGGCCAGCCCCACTCTATAAAGTTTCCCTCCAAGCCAAAATCATTCTGTCGGAAGGGTCGTGGCTTGAAAGTCAAACATTCATTGTATGCTGGCCGATTTCTTGAGATTAGGGCTGTCTGTCCTCATTTGGAGGGATATATTGGTGACGTCGCCCATATGGAGGTGGTCATCTTGACGTCATCTCATGCTGCTAGGACCTAAGCTGGGCTAGAACTTGAGCAGTCGGTTGTTCCTTATCTTCCCAGGCAGTTTACTCGATGTTGTATTTTCTGGTGTACCCAGCAGTATCTGTGTTTCCCCCAAGTGTGTTAAGGCGGGTCGCCGTGATTAACGCTCTGAGGGTAAAGAGGTATACCTATTAGGCTGTTGATATCTCGAGCGAGTCTGGGAACTTGTCTAAGATGCATTAGTATAATTTACCATGCTCATGGTTTCTTGACCGTTGGATCCTGATATGATGATTAGTAATGAACCATTGATGTGACAAGCGATGTTTGGGTTTTCATTATTGATTGAAGTGTTGTGTCATTAAGGCCTTGCTTTTGCGGTCTTGTTTTTTGCGCTGGGGTAATTATTGTCTGCTAGGGGTGCGTTTTTTGGAATCCCCCTCTTCGCATTCCTCGTCCCACTATAAAGAGAGGAGATTATTTCCTCATTTGCACATATTCGTGCGAATTGCTCCACTTCTCGCTCTTTTTCTTGACGTAAATTTACGAGAGAGAGTTATGAGATATGACAATTTGAACACTTTGAGCAACAAATGAGTTTGGCATATTTGTTGGGAGTCCTGAGAACACCGGGAGCAACAACGAGCTAACCAATGAATCAAACCACTAAGAGACTTGGACGCCACATCTCCACCCAAAACCTTAAATCATTAGGTATATGGGTCTTCCCTCTTGTATATCCTTCATATAGCTAATTCCTAGCCACGTGAGACTAACCACTCACACTTAATTCCCAACACTATTATCTATCAAACCCATTTTTTAAGTCTAGTGTACCCATTTTAAAGCTTGAAAGCCAAATTTAACAGTGTATTTCATTTATTTTTTTATGATAGCATAGCCCACACCACGTAGTATAAGTTTTGGTAAATCGACTAACAAGTTGAACTGTACTAGATGCTGGTCTAGTTCAAGGAAATTTGTCTGAGATGCTTTGAAGCTATGATGTTGAGAATGCTCCAAAGGTTGTGCCGAGATGTGTTCCTTCGCGTTAATCCGACAAGAGAGGTGGTACTTGCACACACTCCGATGCTCAAGTCAGCTTAGAGAAAAGGTGACAAATAGTAATAAATGTGTATCGATATTGACGGGACAACATATTTATCTGGAAATGTGCCAATATCGTGGCAATATTTCATTGGTGAAGCGCGCAGTCATGAGGAGGCGCTCTGATCGTACAATGAAGCAAGTGAATCCTCACCGTCATATCCTTGTGGATCATGGGCTTGATTTATTGGACAAGATCAAGTCAGAAAGGGGCCAGCCCCACTCTATAAAGTTTCCCTCCAAGCCAAAATCATTCTGTCGGAAGGGTCGTGGCTTGAAAGTCAAACATTCATTGTATGCTGGCCGATTTCTTGAGATTAGGGCTGTCTGTCCTCATTTGGAGGGATATATTGGTGACGTCGCCCATATGGAGGTGGTCATCTTCACGTCATCTCATGCTGTTAGGACCTAAGCTGGGCTAGAACCTGAGCAGTCGGTTGTTCCTTATCTTCCTAGGCAGTTTACTCGATGTTGTATTTTCTGATGTACCCAGCAGTATCTGTGTTCCCCCCAAGTGTGTTAAGGCGGGTCGCCGTGATTAACGCTCTGAGGGTAAAGAGGTATACCTATTAGGCTGTTGATATCTCGAGCGAGTCTGGGAACTTGTCTAAGATGCATTAGTATAATTTACCATGCTCATGGTTTCTTGACCGTTGGATCCTGATATGATGATTAGTAATGAACCATTGATGTGACAAGCGATGTTTGGGTTTTCATTATTGATTGAAGTGTTGTGTCATTAAGGCCTTGCTTTTGCAGTCTTGTTTTTTGCGCTGGGGTAATTATTGTCTGCTAGGGGTGCGTTTTTTGGAATCCCCCTCTTCGCATTCCTCGTCCCACTATAAAGAGAGGAGATTATTTCCTCATTTGCACATATTCGTGCGAATTGCTCCACTTCTCGCTCTTTTTGCTGACGTAAATTTCTGAGAGAGAAGTTATGAGATATGACAATTTGAACACTGGGAGCAACAAATGAGTTTGGCATATTTGTTGGGAGTCCGGAGAACACTGGGAGCAACAACGAGCTAACCAATGAATCAAACCACTAAGAGACTTGGACGCCACATCTCCACCCAAAACCTTAAATCATTAGGTATATGGGTCTTCCCTCTTGTATATCCTTCATATAGCTAATTCCTAGCCACGTGAGACTAACCACTCACACTTAATTCCCAACACTATTATCTATCAAACCCATTTTTTAAGTCTAGTGTACCCATTTTAAAGCTTGAAAGCCAAATTTAACAGTGTATTTCATTTATTTTTTTATGATAGCATATATAGCCCACACCACGTAGTATAAGTTTTGGTAAATCGACTAACAAGTTGAACTGTACTAGATGCTGGTCTAGTTCAAGGAAATTGGTCTGAGATGCTTTGAAGCTATGATGTTGAGAATGCTCCAAAGGTTGTGCCGAGATGTGTTCCTTCGCGTTAATCCGACAAGAGAGGTGGTACTTGCACACACTCCGATGCTCAAGTCAGCTTAGAGAAAAGGTGACAAATAGTAATAAATGTGTATCGATATTGACGGGACAACATATTTATCTGGAAATGTGCCAATATCGTGGCAATATTTCATTGGTGAAGCGCGCAGTCATGAGGAGGCGCTCTGATCGTACAATGAAGCAAGTGAATCCTCACCGTCATATCCTTGTGGATCATGGGCTTGATTTATTGGACAAGATCAAGTCGAAAGGGCCAGCCCACTCTATAAAGTTTCTCCAAGCCAAAATCATTACATCCGGAAGGGTCGTGGCTTGAAAGTCAAACATTCATTGTATGCTGGCCGATTTCTTGAGATTAGGGCTGTCTGTCCTCATTTGGAGGGATATATTGGTGACGTCGCCCATATGGAGGTGGTCATCTTGACGTCATCTCATGCTGCTAGGACCTAAGCTGGGCTAGAACTTGAGCAGTCGGTTGTTCCTTATCTTCCCAGGCAGTTTACTCGATGTTGTATTTTCTGGTGTACCCAGCAGTATCTGTGTTTCCCCCAAGTGTGTTAAGGCGGGTCGCCGTGATTAACGCTCTGAGGGTAAAGAGGTATACCTATTAGGCTGTTGATATCTCGAGCGAGTCTGGGAACTTGTCTAAGATGCATTAGTATAATTTACCATGCTCATGGTTTCTTGACCGTTGGATCCTGATATGATGATTAGTAATGAACCATTGATGTGACAAGCGATGTTTGGGTTTTCATTATTGATTGAAGTGTTGTGTCATTAAGGCCTTGCTTTTGCGGTCTTGTTTTTTGCGCTGGGGTAATTATTGTCTGCTAGGGGTGCGTTTTTTGGAATCCCCCTCTTCGCATTCCTCGTCCCACTATAAAGAGAGGAGATTATTTCCTCATTTGCACATATTCGTGCGAATTGCTCCACTTCTCGCTCTTTTTGCTGACGTAAATTTCTGAGAGAGAAGTTATGAGATATGACAATTTGAACACTGGGAGCAACAAATGAGTTTGGCATATTTGTTGGGAGTCCGGAGAACACTGGGAGCAACAACGAGCTAACCAATGAATCAAACCACTAAGAGACTTGGACGCCACATCTCCACCCAAAACCTTAAATCATTAGGTATATGGGTCTTCCCTCTTGTATATCCTTCATATAGCTAATTCCTAGCCACGTGAGACTAACCACTCACACTTAATTCCCAACACTATTATCTATCAAACCCATTTTTTAAGTCTAGTGTACCCATTTTAAAGCTTGAAAGCCAAATTTAACAGTGTATTTCATTTATTTTTTTATGATAGCATAGCCCACACCACGTAGTATAAGTTTTGGTAAATCGACTAACAAGTTGAACTGTACTAGATGCTTTGGTCTAGTTCAAGGAAATTGATCCGAGATGCTTTGAAGCTATGATGTTGAGAATGCTCCAAAGGTTGTCTTAGAGATGTGTTCCTTCGCGTTAATCCGACAAGAGAGGTGGTACTTGCACACACTCCGATGCTCAAGTCAGCTTAGAGAAAAGGTGACAAATAGTAATAAATGTGTATCGATATTGACGGGACAACATATTTATCTGGAAATGTGCCAATATCGTGGCAATATTTCATTGGTGAAGCCTTGATCATGAGGAGGCGCCGATCGTACAATGAAGCAAGTGAATCCTCACCGTCATATCCTTGTGGATCATGGGCTTGATTTATTGGACAAGATCAAGTCGAGAAAGGGCCACCACTTTATAAAGTTTCCCTCCAAGCCAAAATCATTCTGTCGGAAGGGTCGTGGCTTGAAAGTCAAACATTCATTGTATGCTGGCCGATTTCTTGAGATTAGAGCTGTCTGTCCTCATTTGGAGGGATATATTGGTGACGTCGCCCATATGGAGGTGGTCATCTTCACGTCATCTCATGCTGTTAGGACCTAAGCTGGGCTAGAACCTGAGCAGTCGGTTGTTCCTTATCTTCCTAGGCAGTTTACTCGATGTTGTATTTTCTGATGTACCCAGCAGTATCTGTGTTTCCCCCAAGTGTGTTAAGGCGGGTCGCCGTGATTAACACTCTGAGGGTAAAGAGGTATACCTATTAGGCTGTTGATATCTCGGGCGAGTCTGGGAACTTGTCTAAGATGCATTTGTATAAGTTACCTTGCTCATGGTTTCTTTCTTGACAGTTGGATCCTGATATGATGATTAGTACCTTCATCAGTTGTTAGAGAACCTGTATTATCATTTATGCCTGTTTTGACAAATAGCATTGATGGACACTTCTTTGCCAAAATCCTTGTGTAGGCACTTAGAGAAGCTTTTGAGATACTATATGCAAATACAATAAGAGGCCAACCTTTGGTTTCTAATGAACCCTCTTTAAAATCTTTGAGAATTTCATTCAAAACTTTATCAATCTTTACTTCAGTAAGGCTTTCAACATCACTTAGTACTTCTTTTGGAATATACTACAAACAAAAGTCCATGCAAATAAGCACAATCTTCAATTTCTTAATAGATCAAAAGTGAAATAACATATATAGATTTTGTAGCACAGGCACTTCCAATTGATGGCGTGTCTGGTGTCTGACACATATCGTGTCAGACAGTGGCGAAGCCAGGATTTTTCTAGAGCCTGGGAAAGAAAATTTCCCGCCAATTGACATATGACATAATATATAAATAATCATAAAGTGTGCTAAATAGGAGAGATGAAATCTAACCTGTCAATAGAGTGCTAAATAAAATTAGGAGGTAAATGCCCTTTCCGAGACTTCTTTCGGGTGAGATGTAGTATCTTTGACATGATGTAGAGCAATAAATCGTTCCACAACTTTCCCTTTGTCGTTCACGAACCTAGAAAACAAATTCAACAAGGTTATATAGAGGCATAGAGAATTGTCTATCACGTGACTCATCAATACAACTACTAACCTCAACATCACCGCCATTTGCTCTTTGACGGATATATCACGTGACTCATCAATAAACACAGAAATTGTCTATCACCAACCCGCCTTGGACTCATCAGATTCAATCCATGTATAACTCTTATACCATGAACTACAAAATGCTCTTGAATACTTCCCAAATTGAGTACGAGGAAATTTGTCAAATTTGGTTGCGTTGGACCCTTCAATATATACGCCTCCTCACTTGGTCTTGAATCTCGGAGCATACTCATCAATTTGTTTCCTACATCCTGGATCACGCACAATGTCATTTGGATTAAACTCATTGGCCGCATTAGGGGGCGTTTCTTCTACTTCGGCTTCCGGTTGCACAACATTCGCATTCTCAATAGAACTTCTAGGTACCAAAAACCTCCTCATCTAACAAATTTTATGATCCAAAAAAAGAAACTATGTAAAAAACAAATAATAATCAACATATAAGAAACTATGTAAGTGACAAATGTATCAAAACAATGGGGATTTCAAATTTCCCCAAATTAGAAATTAAACACCCAATATCAGAATTTAGACAATCAATTAGGGTTATTAAAATCAAAAATTAAACAATTAGAGTTTTCAATTTCCCCAAATCTGAAATTTAACATTTAGGGTTTTCAATCAAAGAAGAAATTATCCAAATTAACAATCAAACAATCAAAGAAGAAATTATCCAAATACATAAAGTATAATATAAACTACTATTATTAATATTTAATAACATTACCTGTTGTCCTGTTGGAGACTTGGAGTTGGATGATTGATGAATTGATGAATAAAGAATAATAAGTGAGCAGTGAGCTTGAGTCTTGAGAAATTAACAATCAATTAACAATCAAAAGCTTGAATATGTCTGTGTTAGTTCAGTTGGATGATTGATGAATAAAGAATAATAAGTGTGTGTGACAGGACAGGAGAGATGAGAGTCGAGCGCGCGCGTGAGAAGAGAGACCAATGGATGTGAGAGTGAATGAGAAAAGTTTTTTTTTTTTGGTCATCAGAATGAGAGAAGTTTAGAATTTGGGTAAGTGAAGTTTGGGCTGGACCATTCTTTTTTTATTTCACACCCACTGCTTTACTATTTTTGCCCCTGGTTACGACTAAAAATCAACTATTGGGTTGGGGGCTTTACAAACAAAGTAGAAGTTGAGCCCGGGCGCGTGCCCGGGCTAGCTGGGCCTTATAATCGCCTATGGTGTCAGACATCAACACCGATATAGACACTTCAATCACTTGTAGTTTATAAATCAAAGCTAGAGTGTCTCTGTGTCCGTGTCTGTGTCGTATCTGGTGTCTCCGTGTCCATGTCTGTGTGTCGGTTCTTCATAATATATACAGCTCACATCAAACTTATGAACTGTTTAGTTTAAATAGTTTTCAAAAGTTTCTACATAGATGGTGATAACAAAAGTCTTAGCATGATATATATACCTCTAGCCTTCCCATGGTTGAAGAAACATTGACAATGTTTGGTGAATTGGAAAACTGGAGAAGAGGAATAAGTGCTTTGGTTAATTCTTTGGGTCAATATATAGTAGTTAGTTTTAAGAGTTGCTTCAGTCAATTCAGTGTTCTCAGTTAGTAGTCCTGCATTGTTCACCTAATTCACATAAATAAAAGTTTAATAGTTGCTTTTGTGACTATATTTTTAAGATGTTAAATGTAACAATGAATTAAGACTAATATTCCAACTAACTAATGTTTGAACTATGAAGTGTAGAAACCAAGCACAGAAGATGAAGGTGAAACTTACCAAGATATCAAGTTTAGCAACTGGGTTATGAACAGCCTCAAGACCCCTTCTCTCATCTCTAGCTGTTATATTAAACTTTCTCTTAATTCAAGAGTGGTATATTAAACTTTGGAACTCACCGACATTCATAACAAATTGACTAAACCTAATAGTAACTAGAGTTAAATAACTAAGTCTAACTAAACATGGTCAAATGCTAACCAATACTATATAACTAACTGCTAACTCAAGTAGATAAGACTATTTAGCATCAACGAAAGCACATAATCAGTCAGTAACTAGCATAATTAATAGTTTTGCTACCACAAAACTAACATTTTGAGCTGATCTACAATTAAATCAATAAACTAATTATCTTCTGCATTCTCCATCAGCTTCACTCATCCGTAAGTTGGTCCAACATTATAAAAAGGAAAAGACACATAATATCATTACAAGCTAAGAATAAAGATATATGTTGTTTTGGACTGGGTCACGAGGCCCACTTAGCCATTTGGACCCGGGTCGACCTGGTTACTGTTGATCCAGGTCCACGACCCAGCACTCCACATTGGACCATGAGGTCCATGCGCAGCTTGGACCAAGGCATGCACCACTTGGGCTAGGACAGGGCCATCTCCCTTTGATCCACATTCAAAGGCCCGATCTACTAAGCCTCGACGGCTCAGATCTTCCCGAATGATCTAACGGCTCAGAGCCATCACCCGAAATCTATAAATTGTGGTTATCATAACCATACAAGGTACGTTTCCTTCAACCCTACAACCTCCACAATTCTCTCGACTTGAGCCGGAAATGTCTTTGCGAGTACCCTCTCGTTCAACGGACGGAGATCCGACCCGGCCAGGAGCACTTCCAACTGTAGTCCCGGACCGATCCGGAAAGACAACAAGGTACAAAACATATGTATTTAGTACAAACCAAAAGATCTTACCATCAAGTATTTAGTGTAACTAATTTGATGGGGTTGTGTCGTCTGGGAGAAGTCATATACCGGTTGTGTCAAATTAGATGTTCCAAAGTCCACTTGACTTTCTGATTCAACACCCTTCAATGAATTGAAAAATTAACATATAATAATCGACAGCAAGGTAAAATAAAATTTTCTACAAACATAAATTTATATACCCCATTTTTGTTGACTTGATAAAGGCTTTACGGTTGGAGGTCTTCTTTTTCTTTTGGATTGAGCTTGTTGACTAGGTGAAGGCTTTACGGTTGGAGGTTTTTTTTTTCTTTTGGATTGAAACTCAACCCAACTCTTTAACCGGTTGTTTCTTTTCTCTTTAACCCTTATCGATGCTTATACCCCTTTGCTTGAATCACATTTTTTCTTGTCCGTGTTGGAACATGACCTGCATCATCGACCATTGCATTTTCTTCTATTCGGACCTCCATAACCTGTTTACACAAGTCATGCACTCCATTTTCTACAAGTTGGTGTAATCTTTCAGAAGTCGACACATCAGCTGCCAATCTAATTAGCGTGGAGCAAAATTTTCTATACCGTTGTGCACTAGAGAGCTTGGGATATCTTCCACAAGCTCACTTCTCCTTATATCATGTATTATACCGTTGCGTGCATCTCTTGTCCATGTCTTTAGGATGTACTGCTCGAGGACAATTTTAACCCATTCTGGATCAAGTGTCGCGTGCATAACCCATGTTGAGTCTCTGACATCACTAGCTAGTGCTTGAGACATTGTTGGGCATTGGTCGGTGAACATTGTTTGAGGTTTTTTATTTCCGTGTGCTTTCAATGAATATTTCAAATAACCATTTAAATGATTCAACTGTTTCATCATATAATAGTGCAGCCCCAAAAATGATTGTACCTCTGTAATGGTTGAAGCCTGAAAACAATGCCAACGGTCTATTAGCATGATTAGTGCAATACGTCGTGTCCAAAGAAACCACCAAAATATCCATAGTCCAAGATCATTATATCATCAGCCCTTAATACATTTGTGATTTGTTCATCATAGTCCATTTGATATGCATGGTAAAATGATGGATTCTCTAGTAGCTGAAGTTGAAAATACTGCATTAGATTACCAACTTCGCCATAGACCATGCTACATACGTTGTCTTCGTGCTTTGAGATAGTTCTTGACATCTATTCGTGTATATCCAATATTTAGTTCTGCCTCCTGCTTGTGTACTCATAAGCTGAAATGAAGCCTTTTGCCTTAATCCAGAGTCCTCAGCCATTTCAATCTCATATGCTTGAACTTCAGATATATTTTACGATGAGATGCTATCATGTTTGTGCAAGTCATAAAGGGTGTTTATGATCCTCCAAAAACTCATAGATTGCAAACCTCTAATTTTTTTGCACTAAGGCCAATTCTTGCATTACAATCAGTTCTTGTCTCGGCCCTTGGCTTCTTGACCAAAAAAGATCTCTTATCCACCACTCGATGACCCTCCTTGCAACAAACAAATCTACATGATCTAATGTTAATCAGGCTCCACCGGCTGGAATGCCCATATTATTCCCACTTAATACAATTTCTCTTATAAAAAAAGAAGTAATAATATAATTTTGAAAGTGAATAATCTCGAACAAAACATAACTTCATAGAACTGAAACTATTTATTCACCATTAATTTCTTTTCTATACAAACTTTGTGTAGAAACAATTACATTTGAGTGATTAATAATTAAACTGAATTAAGCTGCCACATATTCTAACTCCATTGTAACTCCAGCAAATATATATGTTAAGAGAACTAATGAAACTGCCATCACTACTTCCCTTATCCAACATTATATATTAGATCTAAAAAACTTTCCATAAATTAAATTTCATGTTTTAGATTCATAATCAAGCATAGGATAGAAAAAACACATGAAAACAGGAATTCTTGAAGTGCTTCTTGTAAATGCTAAAGGCATTAGACACACTAACCTTGTTGGTATCTATCCTTTAATTTCACTCTTACATATCACATTCATCGCATCTCGATATTATTTTTTTGTTACTTTGTTATTGGTGCACAATATCGTTGTATATTGTTATATGGATTAATTTTCTTAACATTATGTAGGAACACCTTCCTACTATGTGGTTATTGAGTGCGGAACTCAATCTAAAAGAAGCAAAGTTTCACCAGGTCCTAATCGAAATTGTTTTTTTTATTTATAATACACTCAATCTACGCAGTATTTCTTGCCTTTGCCAATGACTAATACACCCTCCCCCAGATTGATTCTATATAGTAACTGAAGTTATATATGCAATAAAATAAATGCAGGAAAACATGAGAAACCTTGTTGGAATGAGAAATTCATATTTAATTTCTCATTGCTTGATTGCGCAACTCATCTTAAATGTAAAATCATGGACAGAGAACTCTTCACAAATGGTGGATTTGTTGGGGAAGCCAAGTAATTTCTTTCCATTACTATTTTTTTTTTCTTTTACTCACCAAGAAGATTATTTAATTATATATTTTGCTTCAATACCCCCTAACCCTAAATATTAAGCAGGGTTTACATAGGTGGAATAATCAATGAAGGAACTAAACAAGGTTACATAGAAATAAAACCAGCTGCATACAATGTTGTCCTTGAAGATGACACATACAAAGGACAAATCAAGATTGGATTAAAATTCATCGCCAATGTAAGCTTGCTTCAACGTTTTATTTCATTTTTCTTAATCGAAGTTAATTAATTATTAATTAATTAATTAATTAATTATAGTGTGAAATTCATTGCAGGAAGAAGATTATGTGATGGAGAAACGTGAATCCATAATTGCTGAGGAGAAAGAACCAAGTCATACTACAATTTGTGGATCTATTTGGAGAACATCATGGTGGAAAATCTTCTTTTTCTACAATAAAAAGATCTCCAAAGATAAACAAATAAAGAGAAATTAGGATTATTATTATTTGATGGATGGATAATTAATTAAATAGAAAAATCAAAACAGCCAGCAATGATGAATATTTTCGCCTTTTCTTATTTTAAGTGAATAGAATAGAATGCTTCTAGACTCAATAGATCGCTCATTTAACATGCTTGATTAATTTTATAATTTTGTGACAGTTTTGGCTGGAATTTTATGATTTTCTGACGGTTTAGGCGAGAAGGCTTTTAAGTCTTTTTTTTTTTTTAATTTACTTTATATAATATACACTTAACGCCAGCCAATCACGAAGTGAAACGTCATAAAATATATTTGATTTTATCTCAACTAGCTTAAAGTCACTCAAACCATGGTTTTTGATTGATTGATGGTGTAAAATTCTATGCAGAGGTGATAAAGTTTTTTCATTTAGAAGCTTTCTTTTGAAGTTAACTTCGTGCATATATTAAGCAACAACGAAAATAAATAGTAGCAATGTTTGCTTGGAATAAGAGAACCTTCATCTAGTGTCTTGATACTAATTAAAAACCAAGCAATGCCAACCAATCTATGAATCTCAATTGAAAATTCTTCTATTAAGCCATTTATGTAAGAATTTTCTAACTCATATGTAAGCATTTTACGGTCATTTATTCGTAGAATTTTATAGCTTTCATAGTTGTTCAAACACGAGTAAGCCAAATTTCTCTTCCATTTCTTTGAGATGACGTCAATTAGGTCAAAACACAAGTGCATTGGTGTCGAAATGCACTTGTGTTTTGACCTAGGTTTGGTAACCACTTTTCATGGCACACTTTCACATTCTGATTATTCTCCACATAACTTGATTTTGAATTTGGTCATTCAGCTGTTAAAGCCTCCCTAATGACTTTCAATTTTTCAAACAGAAACTCGTTAAAAAAGTAGTAAAATGTTATATGTATAGAACCTTTTTATTTTAGCGCTATCTAAAGGTGACTTATAAAGGATTTTTTGTAGGATGTTCAAACTATGGTATTAAGTATTAAATAACACTATTTAGAAAAATAAACAATCTTTATTAAATAACACTATTTAGAAAAATGTACTATCATATATTTCCCTATGTTAACTAAAACTCTAAATGGCTATTTTTAAAAATATAGCCGTTGGCCTTTGTTAACTAACAAAACAGAATATACAAACGGTTATAACTAACCTAAAGTCTATTCTAGTTTGTTATGTAACAAACTTTGGTTGTTGACTAGCAACAACCAACTCTAACAGCTAGATCACCAGAGAAAGCTATATAAAGCATACACTTGTACATACAACTTTACAATGAATGAAAAATTTACAGTTTATCTTTTACTCTAAGTGTTCTATTCTACTCCTATACTGCTATTACTCCCTGTAACGTTTGCTCCAAGAAGTTCTTCAACTGCATTCATAGTGTCTGGGTTCTAGTAGTTCAAACAAGGTGTGTTTGTACCTCACAAGAACAAGAGAAAGTGATTAGTAGTGATTTAGTGACTGAGTTAAAGAAGAAATAAGGAAGACATTAAGAGAGAAAGCAAGTTTACCTTAAGAGAGGTTTCTTGAAGGTAGTTGACAGTAGAATTCTGGGTTTGAGCTTCAAAGGTGAAGCTCATTGTGTGCATGCAAAGAAGAACAGTGAAAATTAGGGTTTCTGTTCAGACCAGAGAAAGAAGAAATCAAAAGTCACAGAGGTGTGAGATTTACCTTTCTTGAGTGCTGAGGATCTCTATTTGTGTGTTCTTAAGCTGAAATCAAAAGCGTAGAAATTAGGGTTTCTGCAACAGTTAAAAATCAAAGAGAAATTGAAGAAAGTGTAAAGAAAGAAGAGATTCAACCTTACGGAAGTTGAATTGTAAGCTTGATCGAAGGATTCAAGCGATTCTGAGCAAACTAGGGTTTGCGAAGGTGAGAAGTGAAATCGTTGGTCTCAGACTAGGGTTTCAGAACAAAACCAATTGGGGGTTTTGTTTCATCATCAACCAGAATCATCATTGACAGTGAAACAAAGCGTTTGGAAGCTTCAATCACCATTGAAGGTGAGAGCTTATGCAAACCCTAGGTTTCGCAGAGAGAAGAAGAAGAGAGAGGAGAAAGATGATCGGAGAAAAAAGAAAGAGAGTGAAGTCTTGATTTTCTGTGAGAGAGAGAGAGAGTAAAGAGAATATATAATTCGGGTCAAGGGACGACCCGCGAAGTATCCAAGTTGACCGGGTCCGGGTGCGCAAGATCCACCAATAATAATTGTTTGGCAGAAGTGTGTGCATCATTAGGCTGGGCTGCTTGTGAAGCTAGGCTTTACAAGCTACACCTCCCGCAGGTTGTTAATTCACCCCCTGCAAGTTAAACAAACAAAAGTGAGCTAAAATTCAACATGGTTTAAACAAAGCAATTGTAAACGATCCTGGGCAAAACACTAAACTTTACTCTAATTCTTGCATTTTTTCTTGAAAGTTTTCTTCTTATTTCTTTTCTGTCTAACTATGTGTGTGTGTGTGTGTGTGTGTGTGTGTGTGTGTGTGTGTGTGTGTGTGTGTGTGCAGAAGTGCTGCAATTTAACAAGATACAAAAATGAGTAAGGACATTCAAACACATGCAAGTTTTGATGCACAAATGCCTACCCTAACTGGTAAAAACTAGGATAGATGGTGCCACCAAATGGAGGCAGTTTTTGGATGTCAGGGTGTTCTGAAGGTGGTTAAAGATGGTGTTAAACCATTAACAGCTACCTCTACTGATGAGGACAAAACTAAACATGAGGAGGAAGTCCAAAAGGACTGGAAGGCACTGCATCTAATCCATATTGGATTAGATGACAGTAACTTTGATAGAGTTAGGGGAAAATCTTGAGATCACTAACCAAAAGATACTATGTGTGTGTAAATGGACTTGAAGACATAGTCAAAGCTGAAGATCTAAAGGTGGAGCAGCTTCAAAGCAGATTGGAGGGTAAAGAAATTAGACTCAATCTGGTGATGGAGAACAGTGATGATGATGATATTGCCTTCTTCACAAAAGGCAAGGGTAAGAAAGGTTCAAAGCCAGGTAACAATAAGTCTTCCTCTAAGCCTAACTCTAATAAAAGTAAGCCTAAGTCTAAACCTAATTCTAAGAATAAGAATGATTCTAAGAAGAATGACAAATCTACAGTACAATGTTATAGATGTGATAAGTTTGGACACTATGCTACAGAGTGTCCAACTAGGAATAAATCTAAATCAGAAGTAGAAGCTAACGTTGCAGAAGAAGACTCTGATTCAGATAGCCCTATTGTGTTTAGTGCTATAAGTGATAACTCTAAACCTAAGTCTAGGGCAGAAGTTAAGTTAACTAACATTGAACTTAAGAAAAATAAGGACTATATTGCACTAATAGTAACTAAGAGTGATGGAAGTCAGATTCTGTAGATTTGGTACTTGGACTCTGCCTGTTCTAACCACTTGACAAGTAACAAAGAGTGGTTGGTAGATTTCAACCCACACAAGAGAACTACTATTAGATGTGAAAATGACAGATCCCTTCAAGCAACAGGTATGGGGAACATACTGCTAAGGAAAGAAGATGGCCAGGTAGTCACCATCCATAATGTCTACTATATGAGTTGTAATCTACTTAGTCTAGGTCAACTTGTGGAGGGAGGATTTTCTATCATTATGAAAGATTTGAAACTTAAGGTTTTTGATAAAAAGGATAAGTTGATTCTAACTTCTCAACTAGCTAAGAACAGGACTTTCAAGACCAGTATTAGTACTATAGAGGCAGAGTTCCTGAGTGCTACCACTAATCTTGAAAGTGTTCTATGGCATAGGAGATATAGACACTTAAACTATAAGAGTCTTCTAAATCTTAGTTCTAAAGGCCTAGTGGGAGGTCTACCTAAGATTGAGAAACCTAATAGTGTATGTACCACTTGTCTGTTGGGTAAGCAACCAAGGAAGATGTTCAAGACAGATTTAAAATTAAGGTCTAAACATCTTCTTTCATTGATGAGTTTTCAAGGAAAATTTGGGTCTACCTGATTACAACTAAATGTGAGGCTTTAACTAAGTTCAAAGAGTTTAAAGCTATGGTAGAAAAACAGAGTGGAAACATGCTTAAGATCCTTAGATCTGATGGAGGAGGTGAATTCACTTCAAAAGAGTTTGAAACCTTCTGTACAAGTCGTGGAATTGTTCATGAGGTTACTTCTCCCTACACTCCACAACATAATGGAGTTGCAGAGAGAAGGAACAGAACAATTCTGGACATGGCCAGAAGCATGATGAAATTAAAAGCTCTTCCAAAATACCTATAGGGTGAAGCAGTATCCACTGCTGTTTATCTACTTAATAGATGTCCTACTAGAGGCCTAGATGATAAGGTACCTGAGGAAATGTGGACTGGGGATAAGCCTAGTGTCACACACCTAAGGGTATTTGGATCACTAACCTATGGACATATTCTTGATGCTAAAAGGAAGAAGTTAGAGGACAAAAGTAAACCTATGGTGCTAGTTGGTTATCACCCTACCGGTGCCTATAGGCTAGTTGATCCTATAACTGGCAAACTAGAAATATCTAGAGATGTTACTATACTTGAGGATGAGGCTTGGGATTGAGATAAGAAGGAGCAAGCAAGCTCCACTGATTCCAATGTGACTGATGAGGGTAGCACTGTGTTACCAGAACATCATCAAGGTGTTGATGATGAGGAAAGTGATGATGAACCTATTGGAGGTGACGTGCAAGTTGAGGAACAGTTTGTTGAGCCAAATACACTTGAAGTGGCTCAACAAGAGGCTGTTATTGCTAATAATCCTATTAGAGCTGCTAGAGTCAGGAATCTACCTAGTAGGTTGGCTGACTATGATCTAATAAGGGATAATGAGGTGGATGATGATGGAGACATCATTCATTTTGCTATGGTGGCAGATTCTGAGCATTTAGTGTTAAAGGAGTAGAAGTTGGCTATGCTAGAGGAACTAAAGTCCATTGAGAAAAACCAGACTTGGACTCTAACTAAGTTACCTAGTGGAAAGAGAGCTATTAGTGTTAAATGGGTATTTAAACTAAAGCTTGATCCTAGTGGTAATATAGTTAAGTACAAGGCAAGGTTAGTGGCACGTGGTTTCCAACAAAAACAGGGCATTAACTTCACTGAAGTCTTTGCCCCAGTTGCTAGACATGAAACTATTAGGCTTGTGACTGCACTATCCTGTAGTAGAGGTTGGGACATGTACCATTTGGATGTAAAATCGCTTTTAAATGGCCCTTTGGAGAAACAGGTTTATATAAACCAACCTCCTGGTTTTGTGGAAAAGGGCAAGGAAGACTATGTGTTTCATCTACATAAAGCTCTATATGGTCTTAAACAGGCACCTAGGGCTTGGAACAAAAGGATAGATGGTTTCTTTGTTCATAATGGTTTTACTAGGTGTACTGCAGAGTATGGGGTTTATGTCAAAGGTGACATAAACTCTTACTTGCTGATTGTGTGCCTATATGTAGATGATCTACTTGTAACTGGAAGTTGTGCTAAAGATATAGCTAATTTCAAACACTCTATGAAAGAGGAGTTTGAAATGACAGATTTGGGGAAACTAACCTATTTCCTTGGGTTAGAATTCCTAAGGGTCAAGGAAGAAATTCTTTTGCATCAGCAAAAATATGCCAATGAAGTCTTAAAGAGGTTTGAGCTGGAAAATTGCAATTCTGCAATTAACCCAGTTGAGGGTAACCTAACTAAGAAAGAAGAGGAAGAGGGCACTAAAGTTGATGCAACCTACTTTAGACTTGGGTCTCTAAGATACTTGTGTCATAGTAGACCTGATATATTATATGCTACTGGTCTAACTAGTAGATTTATGAACTGTCCCTATGCAAATACATTTGAATCTTTGAAACGCATTCTAAGGTATATTAAGGGCACTACTAATTATGGTCTATTTTTTTTCCTAATTACAGGGGCTAAAGGCAAGAATATCCTAATTGGATATTGTGATTCAGACTGGTGTGGAAATAAAGTTGACAGGAGGAGCACTAGTGGAAATGTTTTTCTATTCCAAGGAGCTGCTATCTCATGGAGTTCAAAAAAACAGGCCATAGTGGCATTGTCATCTTGTGAGGCAGAGTATATCTCTACCTGCAATGTTGCTACCCAAGCAGCTTGGCTTGAAACCTTGCTAAGGAAAATTTGTGTAGACCTAACAGAACCTATAAAGTTGTATATGGACAATAAGTCTGCTATAATTTTAGCTAAAAATCCCATCTCTCATGGTAGGACTAAACATATTGAGACTAAGTTCCACTATATAAGGGATCAAGTCTCTAAAGGTAAGCTAGTTTTAGACTTTGTTCCTACTGGTGAACAAATTGCTGATATCTTCACCAAGGCTTTGAAAGGTGAAGTCTTTGCTAAACTAAGGAGGCAACTTAATGTTATTTCTTTCTAACTCTCTAAGAAAGGAATAACCTAAAAATCTATTATCTAGGGGCTTGTCCTAGATCATTATTTTTTTCTGGCCTTCTAGGGGGTTGTCCTGTGATTTTCTATGGTGCCTTAGTTTTTTTCTATTTCCTAGTTTAGCTCTAGTTTAAGCTTAAGGTAGGGTTTGTCTACTTTAAGTTTCTAGGTGAGTATTGATTAAGGTAGGGTGTTGGAATTGTAATCAAAACCCTATGTTAACTAAAACTCTAAATGGCTATTTTTAAAAATATAGTCGTTGGCCTTTGTTACTAACAAAATTGAATATACAAACGGTTATAACTAACCTAAAGTCTATTCTAGTTTGTTATGTAACAAACTTTGGTTGTTGACTAGCAACAACCAACTCTAACAGCTAGATCACCAGAGAAAGCTATATAAAGCATACACTTGTACATACAACTTTACAATAAATGAAAAATTTATAGTTTATCTTTTACTCTAATCGTTCTATTCTACTCCTATACTGCTATTACTCCCTGTAACGTTTGCTCCAAGAAATTCTTCAACTGCATTCATAGTTTCTGGGTTCTAGTAGTGCAAACAAGGTGTGTTTGTACCTGTAGCGACCGAAAAATCAGAAAATGGATTCTTCGAAAGGTTCAAAGGAAGCCGCCACCGAAATTCTAGTTTAAGGGCAAAATTCGGGAAATCCCTTTTGTTTTAGGATAAGGCAAGTTTAAAGGTTCGGGAGTCGTTATGCATGGAGAATGTATTAGCACCCCACGACATCCTTTGTCTAATTAGTTATACTTTTTTAATATTTTACCCTTTTATTTATAGAGAAAAAACTTAATTAAATTTTTAGTTTTTAGAGCTTGACAAGAGTAGACTCTTGCTCCTACGCATCTCTCCGATGCAATGGAGGAATCAAAGCTATGTAGTTCTTCCCGAAAAGGTTTGTTGGTTGGTGTTTTTTTAGTGTAGGGTCCTAGGATTCCTTGAACTGCATGTACCATCAACGATTCTAGGACACCGACTAACCCGATTGTACAACCGACTTAGTCCCCTACTTTTTGAAAATGATTTTTTGAGAGAAATTGGTTTGATGTGAGGTGGGTTGGTTTTAGAATAGGTATTCTAGAAATCCTGAACTGTACAGCTCATTAGATCTAGAACGCTGACTAACCCGGTTGTACAACCGACTTAGTCCCCTATTTTTAGGAAAAATAATTTATTTATAATTTTATAAGTTTTTAGGATTCTTGAATCAGATGCAATTTCATTGGCTTTATAATGATGACTAACTTGGTTGTACATAACCGACTTAGTCTTTTATTTAATTTTGGGGTAGAGAAATATTTAATTGTTATTTTGGATTTAATGAGAAAAGTATTTGAGTTGAAAACGAATTAAAAAAAACGAGAAAAAGGTGAAAATTGCAAAATGGGGGTGTTATTAGTTACAGGGAGTGGTATAGTTAAACAAGAGGTGTATAAAGGAAGCCCAGTTCGCATTGGAGGGTGTGTGTGTGAATTAGAAGGGTTTAAGTTGACGGCGGCGATGGGGGTTGAGTTTGGTTTCTACCGTTTTTCTTCCGTTCATCTTTCTCTCCTCTTCCTATTTAATTTTTTGCTGGTTTTACTTCTTAATATATATTGACAGATTTAACCTCCTAAGCTTTTTGTTTTTGAATATGTATTCTCAACTCTAATCCATCCTGACTTTATACCCTTAAATCTAAATCTATTCCCTTACTTAAGAACTAATCCTAAATCTAATTTTTGAAAACACTAATCTGATCTGTTTTTTTGTTTGTTTTTGTTTTAAAACAAAATCTATTTCTTATCCAAGTGTTTATAAGAAGAAGGTGATCTATTCCCTAGTTTCGGTTTCCAAACGTGGGCTTATTGGGGGCGATGAAGGGGAAAGATATGATGATTGGAGATATTGGGTTTGCTGGAAGTGAGTATTTGTTTTTGATATTATTACTAACTTTTTGCAAATCCTAACTTTTAATTCATTTCTATTCCTAACTTCTACCTTGTTAACATATATACGGTCCAGAACTATTATTTCTTGAGAAAACTACTATATTCATTTTCATATCAAGGCATCAACCTAATATATACAGTCCTATATTTCAAATCAACGATAAAGGAGCCAACCTGATTTCCAGCTTCTGAAAATGCTCTGTATTTTGCTTTATTGAAAATGCTCCTTACTTTGCTTTTTTGCCTGATTGCCTTCGTTACTGCTATTGTTGATAACCGTTAATCCTTGTATTTCAGTGGATTAGGATTCTAATTGTGAACCCTAATCCTTTTGAGGTGGTTTTTGCAGTATTGTTGTGTGTCTTTCTTTTGACTGAGGCAAACTGCCTATTTATATTAGAGAATTAGATTTTAGCAATTAATGTTTGATTTACCCTGATTTGGTTTATTTTTCAGATGCTTGGAGAGGAAGATTAGGGTTTTGGGAGAGCCTGAAGATCCAAGCCCAACTGTTATTTGGGCTAGAGCTGTGTTTATTTTGTATTTTTTTTATTATTTTCGGATTCCATTTTTTGTGTATCTTAAAATATTATTTTTTGTACTTTTTGGTACTTTTGGACATTTTTTTAAGGGTTGTAAAACTAATATTTTTTTAATTTTGATTTTTATTAATTTTTTGACATATTCTTTTGTGTTGAATAAAACAAAGACCAAACTGAATATGCGACTTAATAAATTAAAATACAATTAACAAGAACTCGGACAAAATTGGGGTATAACAGTACCTCACAAGAACAAGAGAAAGTGATTAGTAGTGATTCAGTGACTGAGTTAAAGAAGAAATAAGGAAGACATTCAGAGAGAAAGCAAGTTTACCTTAAGAGAGGTTTCTTGAAGGTAGTTGACAGTAGAATTCTGGGTTTGAGCTTCAAAGGTGAAGCTCATTGTGTGCATGCAAAGAAGAACAATGAAAATTAGGGTTTCTGTTCAGACCAGAGAAAGAAGAAATCAAAAGTCACAGAGGTGTGAGATTTACCTTTCTTGAGTGTTGAGGATCTCTATTTGTGTGTTCTTAAGCTGAAATCAAAAGCGCAGAAATTAGGGTTTCTGCAACAGTTAAAAATCACAGAGAAATTGAAGAAAGTGTAAAGAAAGAAGAGATTCAACCTTACGGAAGTTGAATTGTAAGCTTGATCGAAGGATTCAAGCGATTCTGAGCAAACTAGGGTTTGCGAAGGTGAGAAGTGAAATCGTTGGTTTCAGACTAGGGTTTCAGAACAAAACCAATTGGGGGTTTTGTTTCATCATCAACCAGAATCATCATTGACAGTGAAACGAAGCGTTTGGAAGCTTCAATCACCATTGAAGGTGAGAGCTTCTGCAAACCCTAGGTTTCGCAGAGAGAAGAAGAGAGAAGAAGAAGAAGAAGAAGAAGAGAGAGGAGAAAGACGATCGGAGAAACAAGAAAGAGAGTGAAGTCTTGATTTTCTGAGAGAGAGAGAGAGTAAAGAGAATATATAAGTCGAGTCAAGGAACGACCCGCGAAGTATCCAAGTTGGCCGGGTCCGGGTGCGTAAGACCCACCAATAATAATTGTTTGGCAAAAGTGTGTGCATCATTGGGCTGGGCTGCTTGTGAAGCTGGGCTTTACAAGCTACACCTCCCTCCGGTTGTTAATTCACCCCCTGCAAGTTAAACAAACAAAAGTGAGCAAAAATTCAACATAATAAATAATAATAATAATAATAATATTAATAAATACCCTTTATTTAATATATATATATATATATATATATATATATATATATATATATATATATATATAGAGAGAGAGAGAGAGAGAGAGAGAATGATATTTGGACAAAAAATTTAAGACAAATGTAGCCAAAACCAATTCACAACACCAATTAATCAAGTTTTTGAACTATTAACCAAGTAATCAATTAACCAAGTTTTTAATTAATAGCTTAAAAAACTCTGAAAAGACAGGTTGGTTAATAGCCTAAAAAATTTGGTTAATTAATGTTGTGAATTAGTTTTTGCCTAGATTTGTCTGAAACTTTATGTCCATATAACATTGCTCATATATATATATATATATATATATATATATATATATATATATATATATATATATATATTTTCATATTGAACAAGCTGTCATGAGGCAAATGAAGAGCACGTAGAGTAGACTTGGAGGAGAAATAGGTGTGCACGTCTTTGAGCATCTTCAACCCTCGAACAAATAAATAAGATAAGAGTTATCGACAAATTAAATTAAATTAATTTATTGTTCTAACATGTCTTCCTTTCAACTAGGCCAGCTACTCACTACTCACTTGTATTAAATTCTTCACCAACAAAATAAAAATGGCAACTGCCTTTCTATTTTTTTTTCTTTAATGTAGCAAGGATTTAGATTATATATTAGTGAAATTTTGGTTTTATCTTAATGATATAATTCTTTATATTTCAGGAAAGATAATAAATATAAATGATGAAGTTGTTGTATTCATGTCCTTAAAAGTTGACCCCGTTATTTATTTATAATAAATATTGCCGAAAAAAATGAATATTGCAATTAATAAGATCATCAATTATTAACATATAAAAGAATCATGTGTGATTATTTATGTATATTTTCAGCATCTTCTTTCTTGTTCATATGGCTCACAAGCAACCACATTAATCTCGAATGATCATTGATGAAGCTGTTATGTGAACTAGGGGTGTTCAGACCATGCGTATTTTGGTTTTAGTTTTGAAGTCGAATTGAATGGGCTATGAGTTAAAATAAAATAGGTGTGGTTTGCCTTGGTTTGGTAGGCTTCTAAAAAAAACCAAACCAAACCAATGCGATTTGGATTGGTTCGATTTTTTACGAGATAAAACACAATTTATTAATTTGTCAAAAGAAGAAAAAGATTGTGTTATTGCATATAATTAATTACTAATTAGCATCAAAACACTTTCATACAAAATAAATCATTCCAAACAAGAAAAAGAAACAGAAAAGAGAAGAAAAACATTCTTTACGAGGTTCCCACATATTTACATGTGTTCCAAAGCATTCTTGTAACAGAAAAAAATTATTTGACCTGCGTGAGAGGTGCTAAAACATTAGAGCATAGTCGAAGCTACATATCAGATTCATATAAAAAATTAGACTTTATATACATTGCATATTCATATAAAAAAACTGTATTGAATATAGAATTATGCAGTTTGGTTTGGTTTGGTTTCTGTAATCAAAATCACGAATCGAACCGAACTCACTAATAATAAAAGCCGAACAGAACCAATAAGAAGTGGTTTTTTTCATTTTCGGTTTGATTTGGTTCAGTTTGCGGTTTTTTATTGGTTTGGTTCGATTTTGAAGAACCGGTAAAATTCAATTTTAATCATTATAAAAAATTCATTTGTTTAAGAATCATATAAACTAAAGCAATTGCACCTTGCATGTTCAATATTCTATTCTAAGTTCTGCTCCATCAAAAGAACTAAGCCATTTCTGCAACTCAGTTTTCTCCAAAGAAACCTTTAATTTGTTCTCTTTTTATTTTTCTCTACTTTTTTTTTTCTTTTGGCATGAATAGTCACCAATTGAAGAAAATAAAAGAACAAAAGCAAAGGAGGGAACTGTTTCAAATCATGTTTATTTAGCAACAGTTTCAAATTCAAACCAAGCAAATTAAAAGGTAACATAATAAACAATGTTGGGGACCGTTGCTAATTCTTTTTACTTTTGCTTTTCCAACCGTTGTATTTTCAAGTTTTGGAAACATATTTTTCACCCTCAGAAAGTTCTTCAATTTTGCTTTATTTAGCAACCCTTTTCAGTGAATTATTTTTTTGTGTTTCAATAGCAAGAACATTCTTAGGAAGCTTTTGCTTTTTTGTTTAGATAAGACAACAAAATATTCAAGTTTTCAGCTTTTTTGTTTCAATATAAACTCTACATTTTAGGATCACATTGTATGATTATAGTTATTGGTGATCATGGTGTAGTAGTACTGAGTTAATTTTGTGCACCACTTGTTTGATTAAATGTGCAGGTGTAGTGGAAATTGATATTGACAATAGATTATTGTATTAAGATGGATAATTCATCAAACTTTGATGAAAATTCTGATATGGGGTATCAACCTTCAAATTCTTCTGTGGATCAAAATGATAATTCAATCACTGAAACTGTTGAGTACTCTCCATTCAGTGGTGAGTCCTTTGCATATTGCAGGAGCAGGACAAATTCAGAGTCAGAAATCTCAAACTTATCTGAGGCTATTGATAGTTATAGTTATGCTAGTGAATCTTCACCTTCACCTTCTCCATGGATGGTTATGAAACATGGTGGAGCTAGTCCAGCTGTTCTTTCCAGGTTAGGAATGAAGCAGAGAAAACGTGATAATAAATCTGATGATCTGGATCTCTTGGAATCTGGTTGGTTCCCACTTTTTACATTTTGTGTAGTGTTTGACTGTTTGTGCATTTTTCTTGTGTTAATAAGTGCAATTGAATAGGAATTAAATCATGTTTATGGATTTTTGTAGAGCTGGAAACCATGAAGGAAAGATTTTCTAAGCTTCTTTTGGGGGAAGATATGTCAGGTGGTGGGAAAGGTGTTTGCACTGCAGTTACAATCTCAAATTCCATCACCAATCTCTATGGTAATTTTTTCTCATTTTATATTATAAAGTATCACATCAATATGAGTAATATGAGGGCCGAGGGTGTGCCTTGACGCAATCGTAAGGTTGCTACCGTGTGACCTGGAGGTCTTAGGTTCAAATCCCGGAAACAGTCTCTCCACTTGCGAGAATAAGACTGTTGTACATCTACCCTCCTCAGAGTCTCAGACCCTACCTGATGAGAGTCTCGTGCACTGGGCCGCCCTTGTATAGTAGCAAAGCAATAAAGTAGTTTAGAAATTTGGTTGTTATTTGTTTGTTGGTTCAATTGATTGTGGTTAAAATTATTTGGATTTTGAATTTGCAGCAACTGCATTTGGACAAAATTTAAAGTTGGAGCCTCTGAAGCCTGAGAAGAAAGCTATGTGGAAAAGAGAAATGAATTGTCTTTTGTCAGTGTGTGATTACATAGTAGAATTTGCTCCAACTGCTCAATACTTAGAAGATGGCACAATTGTGGAGGTGAACTATTATTACTAAACTAAAAGTACAAGGTTAATGGGACTCATTATACATCTCATAATGTGTCTAATTTATTATATAATCTTATGAAATTTCTCAGATGATGACAAGTAGACCAAGGTCAGATATTTATATCAACCTTCCAGCACTTCAGAAACTTGACACGATGCTCATAGTAAGAAACAAACTTCAAGTGCTACTTGAATGTTACAGCACTGTTTTCAATTTTCTTCACCAGATGCATGTCGTGTCGGACACCAACACCAACACAGACACTTCAATTACTTCCATTTTTGAATTAAAACTGGTGTCTACGTGTCAGTGTGTAAGTGTCGTGTCTGGTGTCCGTGTCTGTGTCGGTGCTTCATAGCTTTTGTCTTACAAACATGAATGATTTTTTTTTACAGGAGATATTAGGTAGTTTTCAGGATACTGAATTTTGGTATGCAGAACAAGGGAGCATGTCAGGGAATTCAACTCGTTCGCAAGCAGGCAGCTCATTTCGGAAGATTGTTCAGAGAAAAGATGAGAAGTGGTGGTTGCCAGTTCCTTGTGTTCATTCTGGTGGTCTCTCTGATAAGTCAAGGAAGCATTTGATTGAGAAAAGAGATTGTGCCAATCAAATTCATAAAGCAGCCATGGCAATAAATAGTAGTATTCTTGCTGAGATGGATATTCCAGATACATATATGGCAAATCTTCCCAAGGTTAGATAGTTCTCATCATTTGTGATCCGATTGTTTTAACACAACTGTTGTTTCCTAAGTTTATGTCTAAAGTAAAATTTAAGCAATGAATCTACTTAGTGCATGTGGCTTTAATTGTTAAGTTTCACAAGCTGAAATAGTTTTTAGGATGTGATTCAGGATTGAGCATGTGGCTTTAATTGTTAAGTTTCACAAGCTTTTTAATAAAGTCAATGATAACAGCTGAATCTTATAGAGAACAGAATGGTCTATATTCATATATAGTACTAGTAATGTAAATCCTATGATATCTTCCTTGTTTGGATAAGCAGCTTAATTAAGCGCTTATAGAATAAGTGCTTATGTGTAAGTTATTCCTATATTAAAAGATAAATCCAATCAAATTGTTTTCATATAATCAAATTGTTTCCATATAATCCTAGAGAGATTATGAAAATAAGCCGAAAACAGCTTATGGACATACATAAGTTTTTTCACAAGCTCTACCAAACAATTCTCACACGTCTTTATGTGGTAGAGTAAGTTCTCAAATAAGTCAATCTATATTATTATTTTATCCCATTAATAATTACAAAATTTTAATGATGGTATGCATACACTAGTGGTCACCACCACTAATAACAGCAATTCAGTTTCACAAAGCATTTAGTATGTAATCACATGTTTTTGTCAAAAGAAAAACATTTTTCTGACATCATTTTCTCTTTTCAAACATTAATTTCTGTAGAGTGGTAGAGCAAGTTTGGGGGACACAATTTACCGCTATATGTATTCTGCAGACAAGTTCTCACCTGATCATCTTCTTGACTGTCTCAAAATAAGCACTGAACATGAAGCACTTGAACTAGCTGATAAAGTTGAATCATCAATGTACACATGGAGACGCAAAGCTTGTCTAAGCCATTCAAAATCATCATGGCACAAAGTAAAGGATCTTATGGCTGATACAAACCAAAAGGACAAAAACTATCTCTTAGCTGAGAGAGCTGAGACTTTATTGTTTTACTTGAAACAAAGATATCCTGAACTTTCACAAACCTCTTTGGATACATGCAAGATTCAATACAACCAGGTGAGTTTAGTTATGCATATATACATATCATGTACAACAAATGATATTGAAAATGCTTAATTATGCTTTTGGTCCTTCTAATATAACCATTTTTCGTTTTTTGTTTTCGTTTAGTCCCAGTTCCTCGTTGTTTTGTTTTAGTCACTATTCTATCAATTTTTTGTCACGGTCCTATAAAATTTGGTTTTAATTATTAGTCCCTATATATTTTTTTGGCAACGATATGTGATGCCCTGGCAATTATTAGTCCCTATATAATAGCGACATAAATGAAAAAACAGTATCTTTCAAGGACTAAAGCAGAAAAAAAAAGTATATTACATAAACTAAACAAAATAATGAAAAATGGGTAAATTACAAAGACCAAAAACATACTTAAGCTTCATGAAAAATAGCATTGAGTACATGGTTAGTTTTCCATACAAAAGAAGAGCATTTTAGCACACAAAGATTTGGAAATCAATGGTAGAAAGTGAGGAAGGAACATAGAAGAGAACTAACATATAATTAGATTGCGAGCTCATGGACTAAGAATGGAATTATCTTTTGCAGGATGTAGGGAAAGCAATACTGGAGAGCTACTCAAGAGTATTAGAAGGTTTAGCATTCAACATTGTTGCTTGGATTGAAGATGTTCTTTCTGCAGATAAATCAATGAAGAACTAAAATGTATAGTATAGAAATCGCAAGTAGGTTTTAAACCAGCACCATAACATTGGTGCTCTTCCATTCAACATTTTTGTGTGTAAGCCATAGCTTTAGGATAACTTAAATAGCTATAGAAGAAGATTGCATTCAAAGCTGTTCAGTTGCATCTGTATGTAAAATAGTTGTTAGCAGTACTGCAGAAGAGAGTTTTCGCCTCGGATGAAGAAAAATAACTTATAACCTTCTATTCCCAATAATAATAGTCTTGTAAACGAAATTGTCATAATTTTGAAGTCTTCTTTTGGTGAATTAAAAATTTTAGGGTGAGGAGTGACCACTCTATATATCTTTGACAAGGAAAACCTTCAAGCTTAGGAACACTTAAAAATTTCTCCTGCTTCTGTGAGTTCTGTTTCTGCGGTAATGATTGCGGCACCTAATGTTGTTGTCTGTTCCTTTTCACAAGTGTTACAAAAAAAATTGTGAGGGCCTGAAGATGAACACAAGAATCATCTTCATGGAACGTTTGGTTCTCTTTAAGGATGAAGTTCCTTTGATTGCAATCAAAATTGTCTTCTATATGGAAACCTAGTGATCCTTGGTATTTGATCTCTCTTGGCAAAGGTTACTATAAGCTTTCTTTCTCTTCCATAGAAATCGCGTGAGGGTTTGGTCTCACGGGTCTTGTTTGGTTTTTGAATCATGGTATATTGCATCTTTCCTAATGGCCACTGAATTTCAATCCTAATAAGCAACAACAAACCCATACTCAATGTTGGGTAAGGACTTTAGGGCTTCTGCAGGAATACTGGTGTCTCAAAAGGCTTTGTTTTTTTATACCCCCACCCCATCCCCTCCCACCCCCACTCATTATTGTAATTCCTATTTTACCTCTGCCATAAATAACATTTTGACTTTCATTAATTTCACTCTGACTGGAACCCACAAGATAACGCATCGTATATACCTCAATGGAAGGTATATACGATTACATTTAATATTTAACGACGACTGAAAAAATTTTCATCGTATATATGTCCTTCAAGACATATATACGATTGCGATTATTAAATGCTTGTTGATTACCCATCGTATATATGTCCTTCAAGGCATATATACGATTGCGATATTAAATGCTTGTTGACTACCCATCGTATATAGGTTATATACGAGTGGGCTTTGAAGATCTAATCGTATATACATCCGGGCCATGTATATATGATGTGAAAATAATACCCATCGTATATACAAGGTTGAAGAGGTATATACGACTAGGCTATTTTTTTCGCTTTTATCGAGTTGCTATCTGCTTTGTTGGAACAGATATTGACCCGCCTCTGGCACGTTGAGATCTGCCGAGTCATACGGACGTCGGCCAGAGTCAAAGTGGTTTGATTTGCTCGAGATGGGGTATATGGTTGCAACCGGTATAATGTTGCATTGGTTGATTTTTTTTTACCTATGAATTTCACTTATCTGCCTTTGAGAGGCACTTACACAGCGCTTCATCTAAGTTGAAAATCATATCTGCTACAACGAGCAAAATCTACACTCGGTTGCATCTTTCAATCTCTCTCACTTGTCTGTTGCCTCCTATTGCCCCACAGTGGTACCAGCACTACTCACCGGAGTCTGCTTCATGGTTGCATCCGTATGCCGGACGTTTTACCCTATCGCAGTCTATGTGTCCTCCCATGCAGCCTCCCACTCACAGTGATGCGTCTAGATGTATAGATTTAGCCGATGATTCTATTGACGGCTTGTAGATAGATTCACGCATATTTTGTATTACACGTGTATATATACTATATCGCGTTTTTGTAATTATACGCGTTTACTTTATCCAATATATCTACACCGTTTATGTTAATCAAATCGCGAGACTTCAAATTATAACCTGTAATAAAATCATAATCATTAACAAAAACAAAGCCCATCGTATATATCTCTTTTGGGACATATATCCGATGTGCATTTTTTACGATCGTATATAGGTTTCTCGGTATATCGATTGACTTAAAACGCTTAAATCGTATATACGCACAATGAACATATATACGACGTCATAATTTTACCCATCGTATATAGGCCACAAAAAATATATATACGATTCGTGTAATTTTTTGAAAAAAAAAAGATTTTTTGAAGGGCATTTTGGGAATTTCGGTGTGGGTGGGGGTTTAAGGGGAGAGGGTGGGGTACAAAAAAACTGTCTCAAAATCATGTTTTCTATTGCTAGCAGCTCCTATCTATCTCCCTTGGGGTTTTTTTGTACCCCCACCCCATCCCCATAAACCCCACCCACACCGAAAACCCCAAAATGCCTTCTTCTCGAAAATGTTTTTTTTAAAAAAATTAATTGTCGTATATACACCTAGGGGGTATATATACGACCTTTACATTTAGCCATCGTATATACACCCCCAAGGCGTATATACGATTGGAAAACCTCACCTTAATCGTATATACGCCTTGGTAGGTGTATATCGATGGAGCAAATAAAGTCGTATATATACCCCCTCTGTGTGTATATATACGACTTTCATTGTATTTTTTAAATTTTTTTAAGTCAAATAAAAATTATATAAGTCCTGAAAATAGGTTTTGTGTGTAGTTCGTTAAAACGAACGAATTTAGGCTAACAAATCGGTTTTCGGGAAACATACTCCGATCGTAATGAAACCACAGCCATTAAATCCGAAAAAAATCAAGAATCAAGACTCCCGTAGAAGAAACTTCTTACGGGACTACAGCCTCAAAATCCCAAATTCCATCGTTTACTATTTTTTACGATTTTTTTTAATTTTTCATAGTCTCCAAAAAATCTAAAAAAATTTGTATAGTCTTATTTTGGTTTTGTTAGATTTTTAGTGGTGTTTTTATAATTTTTTGGAGTAGTTTTGACTATTTTAACGAATTTTTAGTAGCCTTTTAGTGATAAAAATTAAAACAAATTATTAAAAAAAATAAAAAGTGCATCGTATATACCCCTTTGAGTACATATATACGATTGGACAAAAAATACCCATCGTATATACATACTCAAGGGATATATACGATTTATTTATTTTTTTTTAAAAAAATTAAGTTTCAAAGGGCATTTTGGGGTTTTTTTTATTGGGTGGGGGTTTATGGGGATGGGGTGGGGGTCCAAAAAAAAAACCCTCTCCCTTGATGTATCTACAAGTAAACGTTGGGAACCCGTAAACGTTCTTTTGGCCACGGCTTTTATTTTTCGCACCCCTCCTTCTCTATCTCACCCCATAAATCCCTTTCTTTCCGCTTTACCCCCGCTTTTTAAAAAAATAGAAATTTGAATTACCTCTAAAAAGGTAATTCCTGTTCAAAAAAATTAAAAATTTCGAATTACCTTTAAAAAGGTAATTCAAAAAGATTTTCTAATTACCTCGAAATGATTTGTGAACCTAATTACCTATTTACGAGGTAATTTCAATTACAATTTTTTTATTTCGAACGAATAATTTAGGCTAAAAATCGGTTTTCGGACAACATACTCTGATCGTAATGAAACCACAACCATTAGAAGCGAAAAATCAAGAATCAAGACTCCTTAGAAGAGACTTCTTTACGGGACTACTGGCCTCAAAATCCCAAATTCCATCGTTTATTATTTTTTACGATTTTTTTAATTTTTCATAGTCTCCAAAAAATCTAAAAAAATTGTATAGCCTTATTTTGGTTTTGTTAGATTTTTAGTGGTGTTTTTATAATTTTTGGAGTAGTTTTGACTATTTTAACGAATTTTTAGTAGTCTTTTAGTGATAAAAATTAAAACAAATTATTAAAAAAATAAAAAGTGCATCGTATATACCCCTTTGAGACATATATACGATTGGACAAAAATACCCATCGTATATACATACTCAAGGGATATATACGATTTATTTATTTTTTTTTTAAAATTAAGTTTCAAAGGGCATTTTGGGGTTTTGTTATTGGGTGGGGTTTATGGGGATGGGGTGGGGGTCCAAAAAAAAAACCCTCTCCCTTGATGTATCTACAAGTAAACGTTGGGAACCCGTAAACGTTCTTTTGGCCACGGCTTTTATTTTTCGCACCCCCTCCTTCTCTATCTCACCCCATAAATCCCTTTCTTTCCGTTTTACCTGCTTTTTTAAAAAAATAGAAATTTCGGAATTACCTCTAAAAAAGGTAATTCCGGATCAAAAAATTAAAAATTTGAATTACCTTCTAAAAGGTAATTCAAAAAGATTTTCTAATTACCTCGAAAATGATTTGTGAACCTAATTACCTATTTCGAGGTAATTCGAATTACAATTTTTTTTTATTTCAACGAATAATTTAGGCTAAAAATCGGTTTTCGGACAACATACTATGATCGTAATGAAACCACAACCATTAGAAGCGAAAAAATCAAGAATCAAGACTCCCTTAGAAGAGACTTCTTACGGGACTACGGCCTCAAAATCCCAAATTCCATCGTTTACTATTTTTTACGATTTTTTTAATTTTTCATAGTCTCCAAAAATCTAAAAAAATTGTATAGCCTTATTTTGGTTTTGTTAGATTTTTAGTGGTGTTTTTATATTTTTAAGAGTAGTTTTGACTATTTTTAGTAGCCTTTTAGTAATAAAAATTAAAACAAATCGTATATATACGCACCATCACAAGGCCCCGGATTGGCCCGGATGCCTCAGATGTCGCCCATTCACCTACTTCACGTGCTTATTTTCAATCATTTTAGACATTTTGGACCCATAGTTGTATTTGTACTCCTATTTTATGTTGGTCATTTTATATATTTTGACGTATTGTTATTAAATCGTAAATCGTTCAGTATCATATTTCCAATAAAACGCGTTTAAATCTTAAGACCAAAATACAAACTTTTAAAAAAATAAAAATTCGAATTACCTTTTTAGAGGTAATTCCGAAATTTTTAATTTTTATGAACCGAATTACCTTTTTAGAGGTAATTCCAAAATTTAATTTTTGAACCTAATTACCTTATTTTGAGGTAATTCCGAAAATTTTAATTTTTTTTTAACAGGCAGGGGTAGTATTGGGTTTTTGGGAAATATGGGGGTGAGATGGAGGTTGAGGGGGGTGAAAAAAATAAAACCCTTTAGCCACTTTGCTCGGGTTATTGTGGAGATTGATTTGTCTCAACAATTACTTAAACAAATCTTGGTGGAAAGATAAGGTTATATATGCTTTTCTCTTTGACTTAGAATTTTAAAATTTTCCTTCTTTTGTTCTTTTTTTGGTCTAGTGGTCGACAGACTGACAAGTGTTAAGGCCTAAAACACACATACAAAATGGAAAGACCAAGGTTCGACAATCGGTGGGGATTGAACCCGTGATCGGGTGTCTATAAACAACATTTATGTTCTTTGCATCAAATCACCTCTGATTGCCTTCTTTTTGTGCATTTTGCCATCAGACAGTCACACTCTATCAGTGTGTGTAAAATATTATGAACTTACTTATCGATGATTTGGGTAGCCCGAGTCAATGTAGGACCTACACATTAATATCAAATCAACAAAAGATATGCTTCAACCACATATTTATGTATTTAGAAAATATATACTTGTTTCTTATGAAAAATTAACTGTTACTTTTATAGAGATTATTGCCGGCAATTGATGAATTGTTATCAGGTGTTTAACCAAAGTTTTTGTACAATAATTTTAGGAAAAAAACTCTTGGTTTGAAACTAAGTAGCTAATGTGGAGGGCTGCCAAAGCATGCAGGGACCAATATGTCCTTTTTAAAAAATAAAATCAAAATAAATAAAGTGATAGACTAATTTGGGTTAAAAAATACGTTGGAACATAAGGTGGCACGTAGAAGAATTTGGCAGGCGTCTTTAAAAACTTAACGGACGGAGAGACAAATGTACTAATTTGTGCCACGATAAAATTGTCACGGACTAATTAACGAATTTATACCACGAGAAAATTGTTATGGACTAATTTGTGCATTTAGAATGCGTTTGGTGCACAAGATAAGATAAGGATAGGATATGATAAGTCTATCCTATCCTACTTAAATCTATTGTTTGATGCACCAATAGGATATGATAGACTAATCATATTACTAATCCTATCCTATCACTCCTTTATAATTTGGCTTTTACTTTTCCCACACACCCTCCTACTCCTCGCACGCCCCTAAACTTTTTTTTTTTCCAAAAATGACCTCGCGTGGGACGCTCGTGTGGCGTGGTTTAAGTGACTGTTCGAACGACGTTGTGCGAACCTGTTCGAACGACCTTGTCTGTGTTAAGGAATTTTTGTTGTTCGAACGACCTCGTTCGAACCTGTTCGAACGACCTCACGCGTGTTAAGGAATATTGCCAACTGTTTGTGTGAGGGTGTGTTATTGCTGCCTCGAATGGCTTTATTCGAACCTGTTCGAAGGGTTGCGTTCGACAGCGTTCGAATGGTATCATTTGAACTAGTGTTATGCGTAAATGCGAAACTTAATAAAACGAAACACACGATGTTGGTGATAGATATACTCCTCCGCCTTGTTTTATTTCAAGTTTAAAGTTTTGAATGCATTGAAAGCGAAATTATTACAAAGAATCTCTCGCATAACACAAGAGAGATGTCTTTGCGTGCGTGAGAATCTCTGCATGAAGGTTGCGTTGAACAGCGTTCAACGGGTATCATTTATCGCGGCTTGAAGAACTTAATAAAACAGAATCACAGTGTTGGTGATTTCAAAAGTTGTCTACCAAGAGTCATATACAAAGTTGTGTACCAAAATTATAAATCTAACTTAACATTGACTACCATCAGTATCTTTACTTAAATCTACACAAGGAAGGGGATGGGGGTTGTGATTGTATGAGCAAACACTTCCACTTTTGCATGCGGCTAATAAAAAGGGAGTCCCAACCCTTTGCTATGGGTTCCCTATTAGTCATCCACATCAAATCCGGCAGGGGCATTGGACTTCCAGGCTTCATAAAGATCTTCAAAAAGACAACAAAAAACATAATGTTATGTAATGTTTTGGAATGACTACACTGAATCTAAATAGAAGACACTTTACTGTACAAAGTGTTTGTGTTCTGTACCAATAGGATGTTGAATCGCTTTGGACACTTCGAATGGCGCAACATTGAAGGGAAAAATTGTGTAACAACAATTAGGTGACCAACAAGTCCGGATGACTTTGTACTTGTTAATGATTAGATACCCCATATCCTGGTATACTCATCCAATTATCTTCAACATTGTTCCCATGATGTGCCTCAACAACGCCTTCATCAAAAATGTGACCTTACCAATACCACCATACAATCAGTGTAGAAGTCATTGTATTGGTTAAGCTCCTCCATCGAATCGATTCGATCGATCGCCAAGCCTCCTCACCCTTCCAAGAAATGCTTTGCAATACACAGAATCCACGATTACCATCACCAACCACATTACCAATTTTATCAACATAGGGACGCATGTATGCCGGGCATCCCTATTATGTATGTATTAAATACATCCATAATCGCAACATCCATATCTCGTAACAATAGGATTCAGATGTAAAGAGCGGAGCCGTGTCAAAGTAAGAGCTTTTGAAACAAATGCGCGATGCGCATTCTCAGAACAATAGGTGTGGGTGTTGGTTTCTTATGTAGTGGAGGAGTAGGGATTGTAGTAACAGTAGTACGGACGTCCATCATGATAAGTAGCCATGCCATGGTTATGAGTTCCATTCATAACCCTCAAAATCCATCCTCCAAGCTTTTTAATAAATTTCCTTTCATGCGAAGGGACAACAACATTTTCTAGTGTTTGTGTCTTCCTCAACATTTGTCTTATATGATCCAAATTTTATCACAAATCAACATGCGGTATTGTTTACCCGATCGTCGTCCGGTGTGTCGATCTTCCTATAACAATCACCATCCCAAGAGATTTCCCAACCGCACGCACCCAAGTCAGCAGCTCCTCACGAGTAGGAAATAACTGAAATTCAATTACTAAGTGTCAGTTACATAATTTGGAATTAGTTCGCTAAAATTAAAACAACTAATTCATTCTTACCGTATCGATTTGGAAGGAACTAGTAAAGTCTTGGGATTCAACGACGTCGATTGACATGTCAATCGCGACGATTGACATCTCAAATAAGCTACAGCTGATTGACAACTCAATCGCTCGAGATGCACCTCATTTTCATCCATTTAATCAACAAAACTCGCACGTGTTTAAACTTATCAGTTTCTGTCATACGCCTGTTCGAACAGCCTTATGCGAACAGAGTTCGAATGAGGCTGTTCGAACAAAGCAAATTCACCCCAGTTAACACATGTTCGAACACGTTCATTCGAACATGTTCGAACGACCCTGTTCGAACTGAGCGCGTTTGCAGAAAAAAAATGGCGTAAAAAACTCAAAACAGAACCAAAATGAAAAATGTTTGGTAGGGTTATTACCTTGAGCTAGTTGCCAATGTTGGTTAGTTGAATGAGAGTGAATGATGAAGGTGAGGATGGGTGGGTTTTGGAGTGGAGAGAGGGGAGGTTTGGGTGTTGGAGAGGGAGTGTTTTTGGTTGTTGGAGAAGAAGAGGGAGAGGGGTAGAGGGGGAAATTGAATTGTAAGTGGGGTTAGTTTGGTAAATGTGTAGGGTGAGGGGGTGTGTTTTGAGTAGGAGGGGGTGTGGTAAAAGTAAAAGCCTATAATTTTTATCCTTAATTTTAGATGGGTTAGTAACCGGATAAGATTTTCAAAACCTCTCACAATCGTTTTCACGCTCTCTCGCTTTGGGCTGTCATCACGCTTTCACGTCTTCCTCGTCTTCTCTGGTTCTTCTTTCTTCTTCTCTGGTTCGACCTCACATCACAGTGGTTTCTCACTCTCAATTAGGTATGTTTCTCTCTCTTTTCCATGCACCCTTTCTTCAATGGTTCTTGATTTGTTGTCTTTTGCCCTTTCTTCTCTATCAGTTACAGTTTTTCTCTATCTCTATTCTGGTTCGTTAATTATTACTCTGATATTCCGGATTTCCTCCAGTTTCTGTTGAAATTGATTAAATGATTTTTGTTTCTTGCTGAATAGATTAATTGATTTTTTAATTTTTATAATACAAACCTTGTTCCATTGCTTGAAATTGAATTTTATAGGTTGAAAACATATGAGTTTGGGTTGAATCTGGATGGGGATTATATATAAGGATGCTGAATCGGTTGTTATTCATCATTTTTCAAACTAAAATTCATCTGATATTCGCGTTATAACATGTTAATTTGATTAATTGCAACCATTAATCAGGGTTTAACACCTTAATTTGATTAATTTGATTAAAATTGATTTTTTAGTAGGTTTTTATAATTTATAATATTTAAAAATATTGTAAATTATTTTTTTATTAAAAAAATATGCAATTTATTGACAAGGGCAATTTTGTCATTTAACTATAATATATATCATATCCTATCGTTATTTGGTGTGTACCAAACACAGGATATGATAAAATAATGCTATCCTATTTGTTATCATGTGTGTACCAAACACAAGATATGATAAGTGTCTATCCTATCACTATCCTATCTTGTCTCTATCTTGTCTTCTATGCTATCCTGTCTCTATCCTATCCTGCGCACCAAACGAGCCCTTAGTCTATAAGATTTTTGTCTTTTTTAATACGGATTAAGGGGGTGAAATAAATCCTTGGGTTTTAATTTTTTCACCCCCCTAATCATCTATCCCACCCCCATAAGTACCAATATGCCTAAAATGCCCCTGGCATTTAAAAAAAAACAAACCGGACCTACATAAAAAAATTCTAATTACCAAAAAAGAGGTATTTCCAAATTTTCGAGGTGATTTTACCTGAATTAGCGCAGAAAATTGGTATTTCCGGTTCACAATTTTTGAACCGGAATTATCTCCAGAAAAGGTAATTCCGGTTCACAAAATGTGAACCGGAAATACCTATTAAGAAGGTATTTCCGAATTTTTTTTTTAACATTTAAATTTTGTTTTAAATAGATGGTTATTACGGATTTAACCGGTGCGTTTACTACATCTGAGATATTTCCCACTCGTGATGCAATGACACGTTGAGGAGAGATGTGTTTGGAAGAGAGGTCTTGATGATTATGTATTCAGAGGCACTACATCCATGGTTCCACCTAGCCACACAGTCAAAACTAGGGGTGCACCGAAGAAGGGAAGAAGAAGAAAGAGTATGACGTGAAGAGAGATCCATCTGCGTGGGAGCACGTGGATGCATCTTTAGAAAAATCCACACAGATACCTCCCCGACGGTCCTTACAAGTACCATCAGACAGACCTTCAAAGATACCTCCCCGACGGTCCTTACAACTAGCATCACAAGTACCATCGAGCTACCGTCACGCAGGTCAAGAAAAGGAGCGGGCACAACATGACATCCACTTGGTAAGTCACTTTCCAGAGTTCTTACATAGGTATATTGACGACATTATCAATGTCGCGGGGGATGGAAACTATGGCTTTAGATGCATCTCTACTTCACTAGACTGGTCGGAGCACAGTTGGCAGATGGTTCAGAATGATTTAATTAGTGAGATGGACTCCAACTGGTTTCAGTACACACAATTGATGGGTGACAATGTTCAGAACATTAGAGATTCATTAGTTGCTATCCCAAACAGACAGGAACAACCTATTGAGAAGTGGATGACCATGCCAGACACAGGACATGTCATAGCTACTAGATATCAGAGACCCTTGGTTATGTTGTCGCCTCATGAGAACTGGACATTCTTCCCTTTGAGGGGAGATTGTGTTTCCAGTCAGAGTCAGTTGGTTTGTGTTGGGTTCATCCATAAGAATCATTGGATTCTTGTCAAGTTGAACCACACTAGCCCTATCCCTCCTGCACATCCTTCTTGGGGTCGATACGTCTCAGATGAAGCTAGATCGTGGCAATATCCATACATTGGACGCATGCAGTTATGGTCTTCTTTTGTTCCAGATTATGTTCCAGATTATGTTCAAATGACACCATATGATTATGTAGATATCACATCTTGATTGTTTATATAATTTTACATTATTATTTGTTGCTTTTTTTGTACACGTTAAGAGTCGTAGAATATTTAAATATGTCCACGTGTCAAAAAAAATCGAGTAACGGATAGAAATAATAAACAAGTGTCAAAGATATTTAATCGACGAAAAATTTTATGTCCACGTGTCAAAAAAAATCGAGTAACGGATAGAAATAATAAACAAGTGTCAAAAAAGTCATTTTTAACACTAAAAAACATGTTTTTTAGGCCACTTTGGTGTACAATTACAAACTCGTAAATAATTTTGTAACTCGCGTTTTTAACCTCAATATCGTAGTATTATACTTTTTCTACAAGTTTGTAATTTTTAAAAAAAAATTAAAAAAAATTACGCATGGTAAAAACTGACCAGAACATAGTTAAAAAGGCATTTTTTTTAAAGTAATAAAACATGTTTTTTATGCCACTTTGGTGTACAATTACAGTTCGTAAATAATTTTGTAACTCGTCTTTTTAACCTCAATATCGTAGTATTATACTTTTTCTACAAGTTTGTAATTTTTAAAAAAATTAAAAAAATTACGCATGGTAAAAATTGACCAGAACATAGTTAAAAAGTCATTTTTTTTAAAGTAATAAAACATTTTTTTATTTGATTACTAATTAACGGTCTAGATCTTGCCGACAACTTTTAACGTTCTAGATTTTGCCGACACTTTAAAGGGTCCAGATTTTGCCGACCACTTTTCATCAATCTGTGGAAATTTATTCAAGGGTTTCATTTTTCCTATAAATACAACCTTCCATTTCACTTATTTCACACACACACAACACTCTCTGCATGGATACTCTGCGAATACACAATACTCGTGATTCTCGCACTCACCGCCTCTTCACCATCAGTGTGGCACAATCACAAACAGAGAAAATGGTGTCTATTTCGAGAGTCCAAACCCCATTTTATGCGCTTTAACGACAACATCACCTTTCAAGCTCCGAAGAAAAAATAACAACGAAGTGCGGTGGAGGGTGACGAGCAAGAAGTCACCGGATCATTTATCGCTACCCGACTATGGGCGATAATAATCGTGTTCGATGGTCCACCATGGATGTGAAGAACAACGATGACGCTCGAGTGATGATGGACCGCTTTGACATATTTCGAATCGCGAGTCCTATTCACCAGATATGTCGAAACCGTAAGGACCGCTCTTGAGGTCCTTCGACGCCTCCAACCACCATCTCACTAGTTTGTACTGTGTTTTTATTTCGTTTGTTGTTGCATTATGTTATTTTTTTCATCAATTTCATGTATGGTATCGTTTAGTGATCGAAAACGCGTCTTTAATTAATTTTAATTTGTTTTTAATTATTTTTTTTTCTAAATACCTTCAAAACTAGGTAATTCCAGGTAGAATTAAAGGATTTAAGAATTACAAAAATTGAGGTAATTCCGCTCACATTTTTGAACCTAATTACCTCAATTTTTGTAAATTCCGAAATCCTTTTTTCCTTCCTAATTACCAATTCCTCGCGTAATTCAGAAATTTTATATATTCATTCCTTTATTTTTGTCCAAAACGTATATTATGGGGGTGAGATTGATGATGAGGGGGGTGTAAAAAATAAAACCCTAAATCCTTTGTTCCATCTTTTCTTCTAGGGCCAGCTCAGCTGGGGCAGAAGCCACAGTCTCCCAACTATCACTTTTCTTCCCATCTTTCACGTTGCGCCGCCGCCACCTGACCAGTGGTCACCACCGTCGAGTTCGTAACTCAAGCTGCGATCGTTATTCCGTGAACCAGTAACCACCTGCATCGCCGGAAGCATCAATTATCGCGTAAAGCACCATCGGGGATTCTGGAGAAGCCGTTATCGCCGACACCGTTAAGCCACCGTCCGCGTCTCGTTTGCAAGGTTAGTTCCTTGTATTCCGTTCGATTCTGTTTTTTTTTGGAGGGGGATTTGTCATCTCACTTCTCACATAGACGATGCTCAAGTAGCTTAGCGTTCAATTCTCTTTTTTAGAATTTTCAAACTAAAAAGCACTGATTGTTGTTTGAATACTGAAATTGATGGAGTATTGTCGCTACTATTGATTGTGTAAGTATTGTCGCTACCATAGATTTAGATGTTAGGTACATTGAATTTCACAAAGATGCTGTCGCTATTATGTGTGTTAATTCTATGAAAAGTATCAGTGCTTAGTAGGTTTTATCTTCTTATTTTGTTAATGGAAGAGTTTTAGATGTGATTGTATTGTTGTTCTGGGAACTTAATGCTTATGAGTAAACCCTTAAATTGGTCACTCAACTATTAGTATTACCCTCTGTCCAATTTATTCCATAAACTATTTTAAATGATTAACTAATCTTTAAAATTTTCTCCAATCAGTCAAGTTAGTTCCTCTATGGATGTGACTCACATTAACAGAGAGACTAGTTTGATGGATGTAGGAAAACATCAGAGACTTTTTGATCAATTTAAATAGTTTAGAGACTAAATTGGAGAGAGGATAATAGTCGAGAGACCAAATTGAGGGTTTACTCTAATGCTTATTTAATTGGTTTCTAGCGCTCTTAGGTGGGTTTTTCTGCTAAAGACATTTTAATTGTCTTGTATTAACATATTTCAGGTAGTGTCCCAGTAGGGAGAGCATTTCATCAACTAAGAATACAACTACTTTTATTTTCAAATGGCACTGGTTGTAATCTGTGGACAGCCGTGCAGTGGAAAGTCCAAAGCTGCACTCTGTCTCGCCGAAGCTCTCAAAGAATCAGACTCAAAGCAAGTGAGAATAATAGATGAGGCTTGTTTTCATCTCGATCGAAATCAAAGTTATGCGAATATGCCATCAGAGAAGAATTTAAGGGGAGTTCTCAGATCTGAAGTAGATAGGTCCCTGTCAAAAGATAACATCATTATAGTAGATTCTTTGAATAGCATCAAAGGTTACCGTTACGAGCTATGGTGTTTGGCTCGTGCTGCAGGGATAAGATACTGTGTAGTTTTCTGTGATGTCGAGGAAACCGAATGTAGAAAATGGAATGAAGAGCGTAGGGAAAAAGATGAAGCTAGTTATAATGATTCAATATTTGAAGATTTGGTAAGAAGGTTTGAGAAACCAGATAGAAGAAACCGATGGGATTCTCCTATGTTTGAGTTATGGCCACAAAGAGAAGTAACAGACAAAGCTTCTGCTTCAATTGTAGATGCTGTGAACTACATAACCAAAAAAGTGGACTCGAAAACGCGTGATGTGAAGATATTGCAGCCAACTATTGCAACTCAAAGTACACGTTTTTCAAATGCGAATTCTCTCTATGAGTTGGACAAAGCAACACAGGAGGTGACAAATAAGATAGTGGAAGCTCAATCTGGTGCTCTTGGTGTGCCACCTAATGGGATTTCAATTGGGAAAGATTTGCCTGTAATTAATGCTTCAAGATCTGTCGGGTTGCCAGAGCTTCGGAGGTTGCGACGTACCTTCATAAAATTGACGGGGCAAACAAGTTTAAGTGGGAGACCACCCCCTTCTGATGCAGAGACTGCAAAAAGAATGTTTATTGATTACTTGAACAGGGAACTAGGAAGTTTATGAAGAAAAATATGTTGTCGTCTTACAACAAGTGAGTTTGTATGTGTTCTAAAAACCTACCGTTGTTTGTAGGATTAGATATTGAGCTGTTTTATATTTACTTATAACATTATTAATATTATTGAATAAACTGCTTTTTCCCCTCTAATATCTCTCCCGGAAGGAGCTGGTCCTTGTTTGGCACACAGCTTTGTGGGTTATTGCGGTGGTTTTCCTGTTTTGAAGGTGCTGATGTTCGCCCTTCGCCATTTCTGGCATTCTCTTGTTTTGTACATTTGGGTTTGAGCATCTCTAGTGCTCCTATGTATGTATAAAATTATAAATTTTGTTATCAAAAATTTGTACTATCACTTACTGTCTTTCCCCCCCCGACCCATGCTGTGAAGTAAAGCTGAAAGCTGAATTGTGACTTAAGAATGTACTATCACTTACTGTCTTTCCATGTCATTTAAGACATCCCACTTATCTGTATCTCGTGGTTTGTCTTGAAGAAAGCTGAATTGAATTGCAATGTATTCTGTTGTATGATTGGGAAATGACGATGATGACGATAGCTTCATGTGTTTATTTCATGCAATTTGTTTTCCATGGTTACATTCATTATGCAATACAATTTGGCTTAAGACTTTGCTTGGCTAAAGAGAACTAGGCACTGATATATCCATTTGAATTTGAATATAAAAAATAAAAACATATTGAAAACTTTATTCAGTTTCCAGAGACGTGTGTGTGTGTGTGTAGCTAGCTTGTACAATTGTAAACACACGACCAATCAATCAAACTTACATTTTTCAAATAGTTTTACTTTCCATTTGCTCGCTATTTACCCTTATACTTAGCTTTAGATAATCTTACATGTAGCTTAACATTCTTTGGAGTAGTTAAGGAATCCATAACTGAGAAACAGAGTTCCTTCTTCAGTGTAATTGTTTAAAGAAAATGACTCAAGAGTTCTAACTTATAGTCGATCTCGGCTAAAATTAAAGTTTGACTTTTTTGGAAATCTTTTTTGGAAATCTATTTTTGGAAGAACAATTGTCAACATGACTTATATGAGCTTTGGAATAGATTTCCAAAAAAGAAGAAAAAAATATCCTCATATGAGCTTTGGAAGAATATGAAGGCTAATCTCAACTATTTCAAAGTTTGGGGTTGTAAGGCAATCATAAAAGTTGGCTTTTACTTTTCCCACACCCCCGTCTACTCATGGCACGCCCCCAAACATTTTATTTCCAAAAATGACCTCGCGTGGGGCGCCACGTGGGGTGGTTTAAGAATCGTCGAATAAATTTCTTTGTTCGAATCAACAAAGTTCGTTCGAACGACCTTGTCCGTGTTAAGGAATTTTTGTTGTTCGAACGACCTCGCGCGAACTGCTCAACAAACTCATGCGTGTTAAGGAATATTGTCAATTGTTGGTGTGAGGTGTGTTATTGGTGCCTCGAATGGCTTTATTCGAACAGGTTCGAAGGGCTTTATTCGAACAGGCGTTCGAATGGTGTCATTCGAACTATTGTTATGCGCAAAACGTAAAACTTGCGAAAACGAAACACAAAGAAACTTAAAACCGAAAACGTAAATGCGAAAGAGAGTTTTTTCATTTCAAAAGTTTCCTACTAATAGTCATATACAAAGTTGTGTACCAAAATTATAAATCTAACTTAACATTGACTACCATCGATATCTTTACTTAAATCTACACAAGGAAGGGGATGGGGTTGTGATTGTATGAGCAAACACTTCCACTTTTGCATGCGGCTAATAAAAAGCGAGTCCCAACCTTTGCTATGGGTGCCCTATTAGTCATCCACATCAAATCCGTGCAGGGGCATTGGACTTCGGGCTTCATAAAGATCTTCAAAAGACAACAAAAAACATAATGTTATGTAATGTTTTGGAATGACTCACACCGAATCTAAATAGAAGACACTTTACCCGCACAAAGTGTTTGTGTTAAAATGCGAATAGGATGTTGAATCGTCGGGCACTTCGAATGGCGCAACATTGAAGGGAAAAATTGTGTAACAACAATTAGGTGACCAACAACTCGGACAACTTTGTACTTGTTATCGATCGATACCCCCATTTCCTATAGTCATCCAATTATCTTCAACATTGTTCCCATGATGTGCCCTCAACAACGACTTCATCAAAAATGTGACCTTACCAATACCACCATACAGTCGAGTGTAGAAGTCATTGTATTGGTTAAGCTCCTCCATCAGATCAGTTCTGACTGATTGCCAAGCCTCCTCGCCCCTTCCAAGAAATGCTGCAATACACCGGAATCCACAGTTACCATCACCAACCACGTTAACAAGTTTTTCAACATAGGGACGCATGTATGTCGGCATCCCTATTATGTATGTATTAAATACATCCATAACAGCAGCATCTGTAACAATAGGATTCGGTGTAAGAACAGGAGCTGGTGTCAAAGTAAGAGCTTTTGAAACTGTAGCAGTAGCAGCTTCTGTAACAATAGGTGTGGGTGTTGGTTTCTTATGTAGTGGAGGAGTAGGGATTGTAGTAGCACTGTCAGCTTGAGTTCTCTTTTTGCTTTGTGATGGATTAGGTGCTGGACACGTTGACAAAGTAGGAGCAGGAGTTGAACCGTAATCAGATGGGTTTGTAGACGTTCCACTCTTGCTTTGGGGGGGAGTAGGTTGTTTACGAGACTGAGCAAAACATCCACTAGATGAACCCTGGGGGGAGTCAAATTTGTCATCTACATGTTCCCAAAATGACTTGTCTCGCTTTGTTGAGTAATCAACATTCCCTTTCTTATCTTTTTTCGGTGCTCCCTTTGTAATGATCGTATCTAGAGGTGGACACATAGAAGTCGTGTCTGGGAATGCCAATTCACGTGCTTTTGCCTTAATCATAACTCTACCGGCGTGATCAGATGCCTCAAACCTTCTTCTGATAGCTTCAAGTTCAATGTCTACACTCAACTCATCATCCATTGCCTCTGTTTGTATTTTGAAATTCAACCTCTGCCAATGTTGATGAATCTTCTTCTTCAAGTGTTGAACTTTCACTCTACTCAAACTATGCTCGAAGTGCATTTTAAGGTCAGAATGTTGTATCCTAAGCATGGTCTCAGATTCCATCCCAAAGACTTGCACAAATCTCCCTACTTGTCTCGTAATATTTGCTTCAAGTGAGAGTGTGCGGACTCAACTCGTTAGTGGTTGTGTTGCCAGGTGCATATGCTTATTTATCCATGCATCAATAAACTTTTCCTTGAAGGGGGTCTAGCCAGTGGTCTTCACATAGTGTATGAAATCGATAAGGTCTTTGCCAAGTCGTTAAATGCACCCAACTCATAATCATACTCTTCCGTAGTCTTCGCATGGACAACGATAGAAATGCACCCATAATATCATTAACAATAGCTTGGTCTTTGACAATGAGCCTTGCTTTGGCCCTCACATTTTTCTTAATGTGAAATTGGCACAACAAGTTTGCGGATGTTGGAAATATTGTTTGCCAGAGCATTCATCATACCGTGTCTCTCACAAGATAAGTATGACTTGCGGAAGTTCATCCTGCTTCCTAAATAAACCCCTCAATTTCTCCGAACCCATGCAAAGTTATCCATCCTCTCCCAATTGACATAAGCAAATGCAGCAGAGTAAGTCTTCTCAGTTGAGGTCACACCAACGATCTCAACCAACGGATACCTGTACCGGTTGGTTTTATATGTGGAATCAATCAACAAAACAATCGGGAAGGTGTTTAGAAGCTCAATGGAATCTGGATGTGCCCAAAAGATGTCTTTCACAACAGTACTTCCCTCTGCAAGTCGAGTCCAATAAACATAATTATCGCGTTGCAAATAAAACATTAGTTGTTGGAGCTCGGGCCCTACCTCACGCATAGCCGATCGTGTTGCCTTTGACGACGCTTGTATATTTGTTTCACAACCGTATAGTTATCATCAGGCTTCATCAATTTTAGCTCATTAAGGATCAATTTAGGCCGAGTATGATTCCTAGTCATTCTAGCCACTAGTTCCTTCTCTTCTGAAGTTAACCTACCAATGTACGGACGTCCATCATGATAAGTAACCATGCCATGGTTATGAGCTCCATTCATAACCCTCAAAATCCATCCTCCAAGCTTCTTAATAAATTTCCTTTTAGTCCGAATCGACAACAACATTTTCTAGTGTTTGTGCCTTCCTCAACATTTGTCTTATATGATCCAAATTTTATCACAAATCAACATGCGATATTGTTTACCCGATCGTCGGCGGTGTCGATCTTCCTATAACAATCACCATCCCAAGAGATTTCCCAACCGTGACGCACTCCAACTCAAAGAAATTCGTCACGACTAGAAATAATCGAAATTCAATTACTAATCGCCGATATATAATTTGGAATTAGTTCGTTAAAATTAAAACAACTAATTATTCATTCTTACCGTGATCGCTTTGGAAGGAACTAGTAAAGTCTTGGGATTCGACAATGTCGATTGACATGTCAATCGCGATAGATTGACATCTCAAACTTTCTACAATTGACAACTCAATCGCTCCGAGATGCACCTCATTTTCATCCATTTAAAAACAAAACTCAAGACGTAGCCGCAACTTATCGATTCTTTGTCATACGCTGCTCAACGGCCTCATGCGAACTCGCTCGAATGAGGTCGTTCGAACAAAGCATATTCACACTTCTGCTTAACACTTGTTCGAACACGCTTCATGCGAACATGTTCGAACGATCGTGTTCGAACTTAGCGCGTTCTGAGAGAAAATAAAAATGGCGTAAAAGCTCAAAACAGAACCAAAATGAAAAATGTTTGGGAGGGTTATTACCTTGAGCTAGTTGCCAATGATGGGTAGTTGAATGAGAGTGAATGATGAAGGTGAGGATGGGTGGGTATTGGAGTGGAGAGAGGGGAGGTTTGGGTGTTGGAGAGGGAGTGTTTTTGAGTGTTGGAGAAGAAGAGGGAGAGGGATAGAGAGGGAAATAGAATTGTAAGTGGGGTTAATTTGGTAAATGTGTAGGGTGAGGGGGTGTGTTTGGAGTAGGAGGGGGTGTGGTAAAAGCAACGTCCTAAAAGTTTCCTTGCTAAAACCAAAAAAAAATGGGAGAAAGGGAAACTATATGTGCATTTATGGGCTATACAAAAATAACAATGCCCCAACTAATATTTGAAGGATATTTATACAATAATATTACACTACCCACATAAATGGATAGTATATATGTGGGTAGTATAATATTATAGTATAAATATACGTATATCATGCGTAATTGCAATCACATCACTATAATTTCTCTCACTCCACCTAACTCTATCGAAAGTCAAAATCCTTTGTAATTTCTCTCACCTTCAACAGTAAAACCCAATAGAACAACACATGCGCTCTGCTCTACCCGACTATTGACGTTGAACTGCGACGACACTTATCATCCATTATTCTTCCTCTACTATTTTGATCTTCTAATTGAGAGGTAAATCAATCCATCTATAGCTTGTAATCTTTTTTTCTTCTTGTTTTAAATTTGTATTTCGATGCGCTCATTATTTGCATTATTGTTGTGATGACATGACAATTGAGCATCTTTTTCTACCTTGTTAGACTTGATTTTATTTTAATGGTGGGAACTCTATTATTAGGGTTTTGTAAAGTTTTTTTAGAGTTATTATATGAGATCTAAGGTTGATTAGTAGTGCAATTAAACTTATTCAATGTTTTGAATAAATTGCATAGAACAATTGTAATACATGAGAACATTGTCCCCCTTGGTTAAATTTTCTGGATGATCATAGAATCTTTGTTTTGTCACGATGATCATAGAATCTAATGACCCATATGTAAATGAAATTTGAGTCTAAAGATGCATATTTTCACAAAAGGAAGAAATTGACTATCCTAATACATTTACATGTGGCTAGAACTAAATTGAATTGTTCAAAGAGCCCAAAAGATTTCCCTGCATTGAAATGAAATGTCATCCTTTTCATCCCAAAACTAGTCAAACAAAAAACTAAATCTATCTGTGGTATGTTAAGGCTGGGAAAAGATGTCCTAAACCACTTTGAAATTTGAATTCATACTAAACATACATTACTACATAGATTTAAAAAGACTCAGTGAAGACATTAATTCTGGTTTTGCTCTATCAAAAAATTAACTAAGCCTTGCTTGCTCAAAAATAACCGATAAACACATGCTGATAGTGCATACATGAGTTTTCTCCTGATAAAACTGGGGCAAAAATAACATTATATCTGGACTTGCCAGGAAATAATTGAATACTACTACAGTTCATGCTGATGCTCCAGATCAAGCACATAACTTTGATAATCTAAATATATCAAAAGAAACAACAATGGTTGAGTGCACTTGTGTGTGCTTGTGCCCCTAAAAGATACATAGACAGTTCGCACACAAGCGCGCATTAAACATAAAGAGGAGCATAAAAAGGCTACATATCACTTGAGATATACTACTACTCATATCCCTATATATACAACAGAGCTCTGAACTGTAGCAATAAGTGCACAATCCAGATGATGGTGATCAACATGTTAGTAGTCAACCAGACCTGAATCATAGGGTGAGCTGTGAGGACATCACTTCTTCTCAACAAAGAACTCTTCCCTTCTTCAAAACAGTGCCCCCTAAGCTTCCCTTCAACACAAGAAGGGCGAGAACAAAACAGCGTTTTCATGCCGATCATGTGTAGAATATAGACGATGAAACCGCAAATGAACCTGCTGAGGGGTTTGCACATTCCAATCCAAAGCAATAAAAAATTATTGTTAATCAACTGTCATCATCCACAGGACCAACATAAGTAAGGTCTGTCCTTCGCACTCTTACAGCCCCTTTAAGCCAGCTCGCAGCTCGAATATTAGCATGGTCACCACTTCCTATGCTAACAGTATTACTTGTAGAAGGGCAAGATCCAGCGCCATCTTCTAAAAGCGTCCAAGGATCAATTTCCAATTCATTGTCCTGTTGTTTTGACTTCCCTGTTGCATTAGCTGCAGCCCTCGATAGAATAGGGTGCCTATGAGGGGTGGTGGTAGTTGAACTACTGGAGTTAATCCCGGGACTTGCAATGTTTGGTTGAAGACAAGCAACAGAAGAGGTTAAAACCGGCGGAGGCTGGTAGGAGATAGAGCACCGCGTAGAGGGAAGAAGTATAGGCATTGCAGCTTGGATACGCCACCGGATAGCATCAGGCAGTTGCATACGATCCAAGTCATTCTGCATCAATAACTAGGCCATTAGACAAGCAAGACAAGGAAGAATAAAATAGATTGCCAAATATGAAACTTCAACATTGGCAAAATGGCTAAGTTGGGTCATTCCATGATAGAAGGCAGAAAATGAAGAGAATAGTTTTATTTATTTTTTCAATATTACTCATTGTAGACATCTACAGGGTGAAAGATCAAACCTGCAAACTCTCCAGTAATTCTCGGTCGAATCCAGAAAATTCCTTTGTAGGTTCATTGGTAGACTTTGAGATAGGTTTCAGCCTAAGCCAACTAGGAGGATGACTGCTAAACAACCCATGTAAAACCAACAACAGTCGATCAAATAGACCCTCAGCAGAAGAATCTACAAATGCATCAGAAGCAGCTTCAGAAGACGACTCTGACTCCCTCTTAGAATTTACGAGTTTTGCCAAAATATCTGCATTCTCATGCACAAGCCGGCTGCCTAGGAGACGTAAAACTACAGGGGCCAGAAAATGTTTCATGTTCCGCACAGATGGCTCTCTGCAAAATTAAACAAGTGTAACTCAAACTGCCTTCGATATTCTAGAATGAAGTAGCTCAATCACATACATGAAAACAAAGCAAATTTCCTTCAAAGTACAAATATCGATAGTGTCATTGATTTCTGACAGACGCAACTTAATAGATACAAGAAACAAATTATCACCAACAGCATCTGGCACCGACGGTAATACACCGTATGATAGAGAACCTTATTTTTTGAACTTTATTTAAAAAAAACACATTGCAGAGTCTCTCCATTTCAATAAATCCAAAAAGGATAGTTCAGTAATTAGAGGCAGGGAGAAACCAAGAAAACCGTAAGCTAAACCGTTAAAAGAGATTTAGGAGGTAAAAGGTCTATCTTCAAACCTAATACATGATGAGTTATAAGTTCGTTTGATCCATGAAGCCAACTGCGCCTAGCAAGAAAATGCCTGATTGTTTTATTTATATAATTATTATCCTATTAGCGAGGTCAAGAAGACAATCTCATATTATTCACGAAAAATGCAACTCTAATGTAGCAACAATGCTGGAATCAGGAAGCTATTTAAAGACAGCAATATCGAGTCTTTATTACCTGTCGGTGCAAAGTATAGGAAGAAATCTCATGAGTAACTGCAGACGTAGTGACATTGAAGCACGTAGGGCTGCAGGAGGAGGTGGAGAAGAATCTGTTACAACTGTTGGTCGTCTAGCTAATGCAGGGCTTCCACCTCTTAAAGATTTGCGGGTATTCACTTTATTTGTCTGACCTTCATTTCCAAGAGGAGTACTTCCCACTGGCTTACTTCCACCCGTAACAGCTGTTATTTGTAGCTCAATATTATTTAACTGTTTCATCAAATCATTTGCAAAGGATTTGCGGGACTCATCAGAGCTTTGGTCTATGCAAGGAAGAAGCAACTCAATAAGAGCCCTCTCAGTCACATGTTGCCGGTTACTGCTTGAGCTTTCAGAGTCAAACGCTTGAGAGAACCCTTTTTGGTTCTTTTTCAAATCTGTTCCCTCGTCAACAACTTCTCCTTCTTCGAGTGATGTTGTGTCAAACTTCTTTTTATCGCCTTTGATAGTTACTGGATCAGTAGACGGACTACACCAACCCCATGGCTCCGAATACTGAGTCTTAACAGAAAGCCCTTTATTCTCAGCAATGTTATGTAGCCTTTGCCTAATGGTCTTCCGACCAAGAGAACATCCTGACCTCCAAGGAACCATTTAGCTTGTAACAACATTGAATCCTGTAGTGACCTACCAAAGAGATGAACCAACTCTGAAAAAAGGGGTGCAGCATCAGGTCTAACAAGTAACCTAGTGAGAAGTATTATAATAAAATTGTTCTCATTCTCAGAAGCAGCAGCAGGCTTCTCTGGACTAGGTGAGGACAACTGTATGGCATCAGCTAAGGACACGCCACGTGGCTCCAGTTTATCAATGAGGGCTTGTTCATTTATAAGCAACCTGAGTGCAACCCACTGCCAGTGGAATTTGGCAGGCTGCAAGGTATCCAAAATATGCACAAGCTTATCCTGAAGCTTACCTTCACCGGGTCCAGAAACCCGCTTCAAATCATCCTTTGTATAAATAGATTGTGACAGATTACAATCAATCATGGCATTCAGAAAAAGCCTGGAACGAAGAGGAACAAACGCCATGGATTTTAAATGCATATCAGAGCTATTCAACTCTAGCAAGGTAGCAAATTCAGTATCGCTTCCATCTGCAGCCATAAGATCATAAAGACCCTGACAGTCTCTGAAACATACATCTCGAAAAGGCAAATGTCTTATTGCATCGGTTATGGCCATTGTTAGAGACTGATAAAGTTGATTCAAGTCATCACGAACTGCTAGATTAGCAATCAGAATGAAGGGCCGCCATCTAACAAAGGCAAATATTGAATAGGCAGGCGGAAGACTAAACTTTGAGGAAGCATACGTTGCATCCTTGAAAGAGCTAAAATAGATGGTTCACCCAAGAGTTCCACCACTAATCCTTCACAGAGGGCTCTGCAGTTTCCAACAAGCAATCTAAACCAATGAACGTGAACTTCAATTGAATTATCTACCTTAAAAGCCCCAACTGAACGGACATTTCCATTCGAATTGGATCTTGTGCTTCTAGCAAATTGTATTACATCTAGCCCTTCCTTTAACCTGAGAACGCTGACCATTCTTTCCAGGGTGCTAACACCATATATAACTGCACCTACAACAAGTGCAGAAACGGCAGCAGCAATTTTTGTTGTTTTTGCAACCACCATTTTATTAGAATTGTTTCCCACGTCATTTGACATAGTGGCATTAGTATCATGGATTTCAGGAGACATTTGAAACTGAGTTCGAGATGCTTTACTAGGAGCAAAAACACCAGCAAGAACAGTAGAAGCTTCGTTGCAAGAGCGATGTCAAATACACGGCTTTGGCGTTCCCCCAAGGCTTCCTTAAGCAGGCTCAGACAGGCTATATGCATTCGCAGAATGCATCTGGCATACTTCAATGAACTTGTTGCTGACGTTATATTTGAATGATTATTGCCAGATGAAAAATCGGGCATTTTTGCTAAAGTTGGACCTACACTGCCAACAATTGCAGAAACGGCAGAAGTGACCAAAGAGGGATCCCCTTCTTGAGCAGCACCACCAGTCTGCCTTATACAGTCCATCAGACCCATGACTATTTGTTGAGCAATTTGATGTCCATTATCCCATTTTTCTAAAGCAGGACCTTTTGGTGTTCCAGCAGCAAAAAGCTTTCTATCTTTTCCAAAAAGATACTGGAACGCATCTTCGACATTACGCTGCACTACTTCTCTCATGCTTGCACCTACTCTGGATGGTAAACGGCTACCAGTTATCTTCTGACGGAAAAAATCATCAGGGTCCTCAACTCCTGCAGGAACTCCAAGGGTAACCCAAACTCTCCATCCACTGACCTAACAGACTCAAGTTCAGAGGCAAGTCTTGCATCACTTGTAGTCTTGAAAGTTTTCTCCCAGTCAATGACACTAGCCACATTACTGTATTTTTTTAATAAATAGCGAGTAAAAGCTATGGCTCCTGAACCTGAAACCCTTCCATTAGATGAAATAAAAGTGGCTGCACGATGCATTGCAGATGACAAAACTTCAGGTATAAGATCCGCAGCAACAAGAATGTTCTCATACCTGCACCAAATGGCACACAGAAGACATGGCTTAATAAAATCTCTTATAAACGAAAAAATCCATCACGAAACTGTCTAACACAAGCATAAAGAATAAAAGACAAAGATAACTTTTGAAGCATTTAAGGATGACAAAAATGAGAAAGATTTAGAAAATATGTAGCGAGGTACACCCTAAAAAGTCATGGAAACCTCACTATTAAAACTTGCAACTGGACTTTTATAACAATAAGAACTATTATATGTGCAGTTAACTTGTAGATATAGGACTTTATTTAAGAAGCTATGAGTATACGAGAATAAAACACATATATAAATAAAATCAAGTGCAAACTGCAAACCTTCTGAGTGATGATAGCAGAAAAGCCTCCCCCACATCACAAACTTGGTTTTCCACATTTCTTTGCAGCATCAGAACACTCCTCCCACTATGAATTGTAGAATTGGGGAAACTGAGAACCTTTGGCATCAACCAGAGGAGAAACTTGACAGCTGATACCAAATCATCTGAGATATCTATCAAATATAGTACGGTAGAAAGTTCATCCTCGCCAAGTTTCCACCGTATTGAGCTTCTATCATCCACAATAGGATAAGGCCGGCCAAATTGACCTGCTTTACCAACATTTTTTTCAGTCTCTTCAATTGCCTGCTTAACAACAGTCAGCAGCCAAGCGGCTACTACCCTTTTCTCAACAAATCGGAGCCGCTTTAGTGCTTTTCCTATGAAAACAACATCCCCGGAATGACTTGTTCGGATGCAAACCACAGATCTTGGCACATCTCCATCCATAGCAGTTCTGTGGTGAGGGCAGCTTATTTTACTGTCACACACATGACTAGTAGATGCCCCTTGGCTACCCTCAATTCTAGAAGCTGCCAGTTGAGCAAGACTCATTTTACGCACATTCTTCTGCCGACTCTTAGTAACCTGCTTGGTTAACTTTGGTGGTTGATCAGCTTTGAGAGGCTCTGAGGATTTCATCCCCCTCTTCACCCACCAAGTATCATCATCATCAGATAGAACTTGAGAATGACCTTGAACAAATGAGCTTCTTTCATCATTTAATTTTTGTCTCTTTACTCTTCTACATTCTTCACACCCAGGTGTACCTTCCACTGGATCAATCTTGCTGTAACTAGACCAGGTAGGTTTTTTAACACTGCCTTCAGACTCATCACATCCTTTAGAGTTCAAATTTGATAAACTATTGGGTAGTTGTAACAGTACTGAGATGGCTTCTTTCAGTTCTTCAATGCTAGCATCATCCTTAGCATTTTTAGAAGATACTGTAGTTTGAATAGTTTTCCGTTTACCAACTGAAACTGTAGAAGATCCATCCTTTGAAGGAGCTGGATATTGTTTTTGCTTCAGAGCAGATATTTTGGCACTACTGACATCATCGCGGTGCTCACTCAGAGGACCACGAAGTATGAGGCGGCGTTCATTCAGGTATATTTGCATGGCCTCAATGAGTTGCGGCCCATCAACAATCCCAGATTCTGCCAGAGCATCATGCATAAAGTGCCCAGGCAGCTGCTTTAAGATGTTATAGTGTCTCTTCCGCCGCTCCAGGTCAACCACATTCATATCCATGATCCCACTTACTATCAACTGCCGTACATATGCCAAGGGATAAAAGATGCCTGCACGTATTAGTTCAACTATAAATAGATGCATGCGCTTGAGACCTTCCCCTTTGTGCACCACATGCTGATCAATCCAACAAACTATAATATCATGTAGAGGACCTGGGCTTTCAAATACAACTGAAGCACCGGTACCCACACAATTTTGATTATGCCTCTTTCTTGGTGAGATTTTCACCTTCCTCATTTTCATCTTCAAAAGCCTAACTGCTATATGCACTTGGGAAAGATCTTTCCTACCTGAAAACTTTATGTCACGAGGAGGGGTATTACGAAAATTCCTGAAATCACATGTTGCCCATTCACAAAGGAAAAACACTGAATATAGAAGAGAAGTATTTACAGTCCCAAACCATTTCAGAGATAACCTTAAGCAAGGGCTAACTTTTGCAATCCAACCTTCAGACATAGTTCCATCACAACGATCTTCAAAAAGAAACTTGTATGCTTCGCTTAAATCACCAAGCATAAGAGATTTATCCAAGGCTTTTGCAACTTTAGCTAGACCTGGATGGCCTGGGCTTGCAGCCTTGGCAAGATCTTCTGAATGTTTCTGAATGCATGAAATAATGCGACCAAAATCATCTGAACTATTTTTTACTTTCCCTGCAGCTTCAGATGATTTTAGTACAAAATTCCCATCATTCACTGTATGTAAGACTACAGACGATGGTAGAGGAAAGCAATCCAAAGCGACAAAAGTATCTGGCATTGCAAGTATCAGATAACGAAGCATCTCAATCAGAGCATATGTTGTATATGCCCTTCTGGAATTATCTACTAGATCTGATCCACCTGGAGCGGGATCACGAATGACTCGAAGAGCAATTCCAGCAAGAGTTCGTACATAGGTTTGACATAGAACAACAATTTCTAGAAAGCCATATATAATAGGCAATAACAGCTGCCAAACCTCAAGCAGTTCCTTTTCCTGAAAGCAAAATAAATGTGAGATCATAACCTGAAGGTTGAAATGGGCAAAATGAAATGGGTAAAAGATATGCATATCATGATTTTAATTTTGTCAGCACATCAAACTCGTTAGATGCAAATGATGCTAAAGGTTATTACCTGTAGTTGATTCAAAACCCAATCAATAACAAGAGAAGGAAGAATCAGCCTTTCAGCATGATGCCATTGCAAAAGCCGAACAATATACCACCATTTAAAATGTAAGGATGGCTCTTCACCATTAGAAACAGATAATAGTGGACCACTTTTGTGCTGCAACGTTCCAGCATAAGGCCTTTGTGGCGATCTCTCTCGAGTATGAGGAGTGGGATGAGAAGCATTTTTTGAGAAAAAATCATCCAGAAGAATTTGCAAATAATTGATAATATCTTTGGTCCAAATCTCAGAACGAGACAGCTGAATCTTGTCAGCAGTCCCTGATGGGATACCGAGAGAACCAGGTCGAACCTGAAAAGTTCAACCAAAATTAACCTACAAATATTAAGAATATAAATAAGTCAGCATAATAGATAAATTAGCATCACTACCTGATTGAGGTAAGTAACCTTTACAAACCAAGTAGCCCTCAACAATGGAACATTATTCCTGATAAGAACATCTAGAAGTGATGACCTTTTATAACCATGAGGAACATGGTCAGCCAAAGTGCGCAATCGCTTGTGCGATTGAGAAAGTCCCTATAGTAAAACCAAGTAACATAAAAAGCAGTTGTTAGAATATTAGAAACTAATCCCAAAACAAAATCAAAAAACATTACGGGAAAAAAATGACTATTTTCACTTAAAAAATCAAAAAATTCAATAGAAAATGTTTTTTTAGGATAATGATTTTATAAGGTGATGAACGAATTTCAAATTCATAGTTTTGAAATGACATTCCAAATTCCCTAAACTTAGTTGCTACAAAATACACCATTAAGGCATTTGAATTACCCTCTAAAATTGAATTACATCATTGATATCCCGTATCCAAACAAACCCTACGAAATTGGTTTTAGTAATTAATATATATATCAGTTCTCCTAAATTCATGAGTACACTATTCAGCACATAAACAAATTCCAAATCCCTCCATGTAAGTGTACAATAGTTGATATTGACAACCAGCTACCAATCGTATTAAGACTACAACTATCCATACAGAAATTCCGTAAATAACCATTCAAGACCTTCTGCTTTCTTCATATAAGTTTAGCAAACACTTATTGTACAGGAAAGACGCACAGAAGGATCCAGACATAAGTATACCTCAACCCATTTCTTCCGAAAGTCCTCACCACATGGCCTTAGTTCAGGGAAAATGCCAGGCTTAGCAAGTTGTAATCCCGAAAGGGCCACACCATATACTTGACCAGCCTGTCAAAGTAAATCATGTAAATCAAATATCTTCATAACAAACTGAGACAGGTAGAGCAAAATAAATCCAAAATAAGCCAGAAGAAACGCGCACAAATATGAATATGTCATAGAAGCAGAATATTCAGCAAGGATAGCAACACATTAAAGATCATACCTTCCTCTTCTGAGCACGAGATTCATTGATGGCCCTCAGACGTTTTTTAATAGCCTGTAAAGGAAAGCTAATATGTTAACATCTGTCCTCCTACAAGTCTTCCGATGAATGCAGTATAAAAATGGATAATGTGTATTATATTCAGAGCATGTTTAAAGAAACAAAAAAAAAAGTTAAGCAAACTCAAACATCTCACGAAGACAGAACACAAGGGAAGGGAGTCACCTCTTTGCAGTTAACAACAACTGCCTTGTTAAAATGCGGAACCTGGGTCAGTGAAATTTCTCTAGCTTCCTGAGATACAAGAAGCAACAAGACAAGGTAAGAATATAGAACATGCCGGACAAAGGGGCAGGTTTGAACAATTTATTCTTAAGTTCAAGTTTTTCTTTTTTGTTTCCAATAACTCGCCAAGGAGAGTTATAATTCTCAAGAACGTACAAATATCAAGGTCACTAAATCAATCAATTTCAACAGAAGTTCAAATAAGAAATTTAGAAGTAAAATCAGTGATATCAATTTCAGTGACACTAGCACAGTGTAAGTGAATGATATCTGTCAACATTTAGTTAGTGTTATGGTGCACCTATGGTGCACCCTACTGTAGCATAGCATTGGCCTAATAACTAGTTTCTGTTATTTGTAAATCTGTTAGAGAATTAGTTGAAGCAGGGTGTAGGTTAAGCCCTGCTGAGTGAAGTTTAACAGCATCTATAAATGCTGGAATGTAACAGAATTGTCATCAGTTTTTACACAATGAAAGAAATACATTTTCCCTCTTATTCAGTTTCTCTCTAGAATTTACACATAGACAAACCAGATATGAATATAGAACAATCAGCGATATCAATCTCACAGTGACTGATAAGCTAAGTAGCTACATTAACATCTGATTTAGTAAAAACACGAGTGAAGAGTAAAAATTAATGACGTACCTCAAGTCCCTCAACTGTATCCCTATATCCAGATTGCAAATATTCTTTGGTCAGAGTCTCCTCAGGGCAATTTGGTGTTTGGGGATGAAAGTCTGGGGCCCCAAGCCTGAGATTAAAATAATGGCACTTAACATTAAATATGCAAGATAGTAACAACTTGTTAGCTTAATGCAATAGAGTAATGATTACAAACCCACAAGAGAAATAACTGAGGAATCTAGAGAAGAGTTAGTTAGAAAGAGAACTATAGTAAATAATTGTTGTAATTAGTAGGAATCAGTTTTGTACTAGTTGTAAGAGGCCCATTAGTCTGTAGTCTAGTCCATTTAGTTAGTGCTTAGCTTATAAATATAGATTTGCGCCTGTACTCTTGATACAGATGAAATATTATTTAGAAATAATTTTCTACAAGGTATCAGAGCCTATTATAGATCTATTGTTAGGCCACCCGTTATTGGGTCACGTTCCAGCTGTCCAATCCCATACTGAGATGGACTGATAGTAGGGGCCCAATCCCAAATTTTAGGATAGTATTAGAGCATATGGAAATCCGTTGGGCCACCCAGAGATGATCATTGTCCAATCCTGCAAAGTTCACGCTCCAAATGTTGAATTCCGAACATTAGAGGGGGGTGTTGGAGTCCCACTTTGAATAGTGATATGGCATCAATAATGCTTGAATCATACGGTTTATTTTCAAAAAATGTTATTTATGAACGCCCAAAAAAGCCTAGTACAGCTGTTATTTATGAAACTAAGCAATAATTCAAAAAAAGTTGAATTATGAACAGGAACTACCTAGAGTTCAAAGGTTCTTTATCACACTTCAACTTGTATGGGTTCAACGGTGACTGTCGCCTGCAAGCACAAAATCATTGTAGTCAAACTAACATCATCAGATTTCTGATTTATCGCAAGATATTCATATAGCACTTCTTTACTGAATATAAAACAAAATAAACTCAAAATGAAACTTCCGCAATATAGGTCAAATGAATATAAACATTTCAAAGGAAAGTAAATATAAATTTAAAATGCCATTATTAATCAAATGGTTGAATCACAACAAAACTCGGCATCTGTGCTCTCCAACTTGGTTATTTATATCCAAGCTGCAGAATACCTGATACAGTAGCTGGATTTGGACTGAAAACAAAAATAAAAAAATAAAAAAAATAAAAAAACTAAAACTTCAAAAATAATCCACTGCATCCATCCTATAAAAAAGTTCCACCAACACAGCAGCTTTTCACCTTCAAGCAATTAACAGTATTCTGAAACTATGATGCTATAGTATAGTGATATCACACTCCCAGAAAAAAATACAAAAATGTTCCAACTAATAAAATGATAAGAGACCGCAAGATCTTAATATACAAACAAAGATAAAGGAGAAATTATATGAGAACTCCTAGTCCCGAAGTTGAACATACTTTATGTAGTTCGGGAAACACTACTAATTTTGTCTCATATAAATTGCAAATCTTAATCAATGTTATCAAAATCGAGATTTGAGTAAGATCGGGGGGGCAGCAAGATGGTAACTCAGAAATCGCAACTAGAATCATAAGATTCTACCCAAGTATTTACCTAGGATTGCGAGGGGGTAGCAAGATCATAGCTCATAAAATCATAACGAAAAACTAAAGAAGTTATATTAAATTAAATGCATCTGAGAAATACTACTGTTAGAAACAAGTACGAGACAAAACCTACTTAAAAAATACGAGAAAAACATTTGGGCCACAGCCCACATCGCATAAAGCCAGACACCCACTTGAAAAAAAAAATGGTCTTTCAAAATGTTTGGGCCACAGCCCACATCACAAAAAGCCAGAAACCCTAATTGCTAACTCTCTACCACTACCACCCTTTACAAGCACCGTTGCTGATAGAAAATTTCCCGAGAACAGACATAGAAAGGAGATGCCGAGAACAATCTAGAACCAATATTAAGAAAAATAGAGGTTCAAAGCTGGTCCTTGGTAGAGATCTATAGTTGTAAAGAAGTCTTTTATGACCCAACCTTGCTTATCCTAGCCTCTACGTGTTTTCAGAATGCTCAAATGCAGGCAGGGTAATCAAAGAGAAGAGGAGGGTTGTGTTGGCCAATCAATATCTAACGTAAATCCTGGTTGACTCTTTATGGCATAGATCAACAATGGAATATTCTCACTCTGTCTCAGTAAATTTCTTCTCTTATCAAAAGTAGATACAGGATAACTTATCCAACAAAGAATATTTGCTAGGTTTGCATAATAAAAACAGAATTAAATTAGAGGTAAGAAAGAAAAAATTGAATTGACGCTTAAAGATTTACAACCTAATAATAGGATTGTTTGGTGCTTCATATTTTCTTTACTTATTGAGTCAATGCGCTCAAGAAGATAATAATTTAAATTGTCTGTTCCATGTATAGTTGTCAAGAAGCAGAGTAGCGGCTGGCCACTATTCTCCTACCGTTGCGGATTGAAGGTGTGGCCATAACAGCCACAAATACAGGTGCTATTGCGCGCATCAGGGAGAGCGACCCTCAAAAACCCAAAAACAACCTCTAAAGAGGATGCCGTAGATGGGGGCCGGGGCTATTTTGGGGGTTTGAAGCTTAAACTTGTTTGTTCTTTGATTTCTGTCACTATCTACTTGTATGTTTTTTCAAGTATTGTGACATTTTATTATTAATTATGAATAGTTCATGAATTATGAGTAGTTTTCAATTTGAGCATTTAATTATACATAGTATTAATTACCTAATTATTTAATATATATGAAAAATATTAGAATAGTGACTGTCCCGCTATAGCATTTTAGGGTTGGCCGCTCTGCGGCGCTATACGGGATTGAAAACTATGGTTCCTACAAAATTTTAGTATTACAGTGTTATGAAAAAAGAGAAGATACTTTAAAAGAGTAAAGATCAAAATGGATGCAAACCTAATCCTTATTCAGAGAGAATATAATCAAAGTGAAACCTTTTCAAACCAGTATTTACTATTTACCAATTTTCTTGCAAGTAATATTCTTTGTTCTTGCTAGTTGTGAGGATGGATATGAAACCTAATATTGCTGGCCCATTATACCATCCAAGCAGAGGATACAGTTTGATCCCTCAAAAAGTAAATGAGCCCCCCCTCTGAAGTAAATTCACTATTTTCAAAATGATGTCAATCAAATGGTGAAAAAATCTTTATTTGCAAACTATGATCTAGCACAAAAAAAGTTACACTAAAGCAAACCGTTATGCACCATAACGACAATTATTTGGAACTTTTACCTTCATCACAAATATTGCGAAGAATAAATTCGTAATAAGGGACAGTACAGAAGGAAGGTTCGCTTACCTTGAATTTACAGCTGGCAAATGTGAATCAGACCTTCCGGTGTCCCTAGAAGATGGCCCGCCTATGATATTGTTGTTAACTGCACCAGTGCAGCTGCCAGCATGATACCTTTGCATTTCCCCCAACTATAACCAGCATACTGCCCTCAGCATCATACAACAGCAAGTAGCTGTAATAGCTAAACTGCATGATCAAAAGTGTCACCCAAGTCATTTCTAAATCAAACTGATGCCAACTACACAAACAAAAAAGCATATTTGAAAAACAAAATGTGAAAGGAACAGGATTAATAAATGAAAAAAAAAATATTAGCATGTATGGCTAAGCATTTTTGGACTTCCCTTAGCTACCAAAGATATGCCTTGAAATCCAATGTACCAAAAATAATAGATACCTAATTTAGACCACATTTGTGGACCATGGACCCCGGACCCAAACACTGAAGACATAATTTTACTATTTCGACTTGCAACTTGGACGCATAAAAAGGAAGATTGTACCCCGATTGCGACAATAATGATTGGGAAAAAAATCCAATTCCCATAATAAATCATAATTTCTAAGTCCAGTCTGTGAGCTGCTTACAAATGCTAGATATATAACATATAGAAAACCTTAAACTTTTGTCCATGCTGTGTCCAGTTCTTACAAAACCTAGCCTGGAAGCCGGGAGGAAAGGAAAATATAAACAACTTGATCTTTATATTCTGAAATTGAAGTTGATGCCCATATACAACAACAATAATAACAAGTCTTTTTCCAACTAGGCAGGGTCGGCTATGTGAATCATACAATGCCTTAATACCTTGTCATGCATTAAGTCCATAGATAAATTGTTTGCTTCTAAATCTCACTTAATGGCTTGGCTTATACTTTTCCTCGATCTATCTCTACCTTTATCAATTGAATCACTCTTCATCAAGTCAACCCTCCTTACCGGTGCTTCTACGGATTTCCTTGATCTATCTCTATCTCTATCTATTGAATCATTATTCATCTAGTCAACCCTCCTTACCTATGCGTCTACAGATTGTCTCCACGTATGTCCAAATAATCAAAGACTACCATCTCTTTTACAAAGAGAGCTACCCAAATTTTCTCTATAATAATTTCCCATGCTTGTTTTGTGTAACCATTTGCCCATCATAACATTCTCATTTTTAAGACAATGAGCTGATTTTCTTCTTGGCTATTCACCATCCAACATTCAATCTCATCAAGTACTGCAGCTCTAATAGTTGTATTATAACATTGAGTGGTACTTTCATATTCACAGATTACACCCCAAAGCATCCCCCCCCCCCCCTCATCTACCCTATTTGAATTCTATGGTTGACATCTTCCTCTTCAACCCCGCCATTTTGCACAATGGATCCAACATACTTTAAGTGCAATATTCATGGCAACGTGTGTTCTACGAATTTCACGTCTATCTGTATATCCCTAGCTAAACTTGCATTCCATAAAAAATATTATTAGTTCCTTTTATAAACTCTAAACATTACAAAGCATGAAAAAATTTAATGTAAACCCTCTCTCTACCATACTAATGCTAACTCTAACAACTTAATGTCATAAATAAACAAATAAGATCTTTGATATTGAAGTAAAGTGTAACTATTTAAACTGTAGAAACTTTCCATTAAAAGTTTTCTAGAGATGAATTCCAATGAAAATAAAATTGGAAATTGTACATATATGAAGTGCCAACTATTCGAACTAGAATATAAACTCGCGACCAATCATTTAATGGAAGCAAGAATTGTAACTCTAACAGTTTTGTCGCATAGCAGCGCTAAATCTAACAGAAATAACGGAATTTGAATTTGAACAAACCACTATTGTCCCTGATCCAATATATTCCCATAAGTGCTGTCAACTAACAGCTATAGCAGTGCTATGGCATAATGGAATTTGAACAAACTACTATTTTCCGCAAATCATCGGTTGACAACACTGAATGCTAATACATGTTAAGTAATAAATTAGTCTTGAGACAACAGCAGGTTGCATAAGTCAATCAAATCACATCTGATCCATAACGAAATTTCAAAACTCATAAGCAATAAAACAATAATATTGAATAATTAAAATACTGTAACGTATTTCCTCTCAGCTCAAAACAACTAGCAACTCAGATTACCCTATGAACTAACTAAGGCACCAAATGAAACAAACTTGAAGATAACACACCAGCTTAATCGCCTAGAAAACACAGTTTAACATTAAATCCAAGCTATACAAACAGGATTCAATATTTAATTGCAAAAACCTAAAAATCAAACCTAATGCAAGAAAAGGCGCCAAAGTTCGAACTCCAAAGCAAGATCCAAAATTAGGGTTTTGTGGGAGAGGGCGAAATCCAGAACTTTGAAATTTCGTTTTGGTTTTCCCCCCAAATTCACATGCCAAATGCGGAGGTAAATAAAAAATTGGGACTTTGGAGCTAGGGTTTCCGATTCGGAATCCCCAAAAAGATAAAATCAAAGGGGTTTTTGAAAATGATGTGAAAAGGGGTTGAAGATTATGAAAATGATAGTTGGGTATACCTGAGAAGATAAAATTTGGAACTTTGAGGAAAAGGGATGAAGAGAGAGAAAGTAAGAGAGAGAGATTGGAAAGAAGAAGAAGAAGAGGAGAGTCTGAAACTGTTAAAGAGTTTGACTATTGAAGATTTTTGGGTGATGATGACGACGACGATGCCTCTGTTGTTGCTTCTTCTGTTAGGAATAAAGAGGTGAAGGTGAAGAGATCCACTAAAAAATTATTATTAAAATATTATATTGTTGTCTTTTTTTTTACAAACTAAAAAAAATATTATATTGTCAATTAATATTATTATTATTCAGTCAAAAAGAATATTATTATTACTATTTATTTATTATTATTATTATTTTGGTCAAAAAAATTTATTATTATTATTATTATTAGTTTAATTATTATACTTTATATTCATTGTATGACCCTCTATTTTAATCTTATTATCATTATTATTATTTTTTGGTTACACTATTATCATTATTATTATTATTACTATTATTATTATTATTTTTTATTGCATTGAGTTTTCTTGCAGTGCGTATCAAGTGTGAGGAGTTTTAGTATGAGAGTATGACAGTAGTAAATCTGGATCGTATAAAAATATATAAGTGATAGGATTTTTAACTTTATTATTATTATTATTATTATTATTATTATTATTATTATTATTATTATTATTATTATTATTATTATTATTATTACATTGAGTTATATCTTGCATGTTCATTGGATAAAGACAAATATAATGGAGGCAAAATTGTCAACCTCTATGTTGAATTTATTTATTTTATCAATTGTTTTTATTTATTTTATCAATTGTTTTTGTTTTCCAAAAAAAGTTTTGTTTTTTGTAAATAAAGATAATTTATTGTTTTTTTTAACAAAAAGATAATTTATTGTTAATAATATGTTATATTACAATACTACTTTTTTTTGGTAAAAAAAAAAGCAATAGTACTTTTTATCGCTGTAAAAAAGATACTATTTTTCAATGTGTGTGAGAGATAAAATAATAAACGCGTGATTAATGTGAAGCTCCAAGAGATAACTTCTACGTCAAACTAAATTGTGAACGTGAAAAATAGAGTCTGTACTACGAGACCAAACATGCTTTTAAAATATGAACGTTGTTTAACTTTGCCAGCTAACATGACCATTGTTAACGTCATAATGGGTTGGGTGAAAAGTACTATAGCACATTCAAAGTTAAGCATTTAGAGCTTCAAATGATTTTTGAAGAGAAATAATACATTAAGTTGAGTGATTGAATAGGAAAAGTAACATTTCCATATAAGTGGTGCTCTTTAGTACACTTTTTTTTACAAAATGCAAGAAACATATATGTATATATCTTCATTTACAAATTGTAAACTTTGGATTTCACGAAATACATGTGATATGGATGTATAAAATGGGACTCTAAGTCTTTGTCACATTGCTATTACAATTTTGTTTCGTACAATAAAACACTTCTTTTTGCATGTATCTTGTCTTATGTATTAAAATATATAATAAGAGATAACTTTTGCGTCAAGCCAATCTCTAAACTTAAAAATAGAGGGTGCACAATGGGTCCAACACTTGCTTTGAAAACATGAGCATTGTTTGATCCTGCCAGCTAACCTAACCATTGTTAGCATCGTAAACGGCTAGGTGAAAAGTTGTTAGCGCATTTAAAGTTAGGCATTTAGAGCTTCAAATGGTTCTTGAAGAGAAATAATATGTTAAGTTGGATCTTTGAATAGGAAAAGCAACATTTCCATATAAGTTGTGTTATTTAGTACGATTTTGTTTTTTTAAATAAATAAAAAAAGATGTATGAAACATACATGTGTCCTTACTTTAAGAATTGTAACTTTGATTTCCACGAAATACATGTGATATGGATGTATAAAATGGGACTTCAAGTCTTTGTGACGTTATTCTTACACTTTTGTTTTGCACAACAAAGCATTTACCTTTGGAGAGAGGAGGATAGATAAGATCATGTCAAAATTATTCACCACTCGGAGAGGAGGATAAATAACCTCATCACCAAAGTTATTAATCACTTGCATGTAGAAGTGAGAGGATACAAATATGAGTTTTGCCCAACCACCAAAGAGCAAACCATAAAATAAAAATAAAAAACCAACGCATCCAACCCATCGGCAATGAAACTCCTACCATCAAAATGTTGTGTTCGTTTCCAGTTAAATCATAGAAGACAACATCATTGAAGACGTGATAAAAGTCTTGGCGCGAGAAGATAATATGCATGATTTCGTAATCCTGATGAACAAATAAAACAAAAGAAAAGAAAACGTAAGAAAGTAGCAAACACAAATGAATAAGACGAAACTAACAACTGAGTGCAACTATTTTTTTCATCACAAACCATGTCAGGCACGAGCTCTATAAAATAGGTCTTAGGTCTTGGGGCGATTGGAAGGGGCAAAAAATGATTGAAGGAACCACCACAATTATCCATCTGCTAAGAGCATGAAAATTATTTAGTGCGAACAATTGATAACTCTATGATATATACAGAGTTATTTAACTCTTAAAATGGAATTATTGAATGTAACTCAGTAGTTTTGCATTACCAATTAAGAGAATAAAGAGCAAATTCACGTATCTCTTGCTTAGAATTGCATAGGCAGTAATTTCTATGACTTGTGGTATTTTTTATGTGTTTGTTCAATTGCTGCCAGCTACCATTGCACCTGCAATGCATCCAGCAGTCATAGCACCAGCAATAGAAATTCAAGCAGAGACAGAATCATGCACCAGCAACACAATTCTCACTCATTGCTCCAAGCATTTGATGATGACGTCAGCATGTCAAGTTGCAAGTGCAAGTTGCACAAGTGGCAAGGATGCGGCTTCAAGTTCATGCATCTCACCAACAAGTTGGATCTTCACAAGTACACTTGGCATAAGGTTATTGGACCTCCCTTCTTAGTTGGTGAAGCTTCCCATCAATCACATTTGAGCAAGTGGATGAGTTGCTTGAGCTACTTGGCGCCAAAGGCAACACATTCATGGAGCCTATAAATACTCCTCATTCTCTTCATGAAGGGAATCACTCAAGTTTTATTTCACTTAGATAATAGTTTGTTTTCATTGTAAGGAAAGAGAGAAAGTGACAACTTCTCTCTACGTTATAAGTTTACTTTTTTTTGTTGCGGTTTGTTGCTGAGAGGTTCATTGCCCTAGCATTGTTAGGCAGAAGGTACAAAGGAGTGGCAATTGTGTAATGTACCACTTATATTTTCTCCTTTGTATTTCCTTTCTTATAAGCATGTTTTCTCTTGTTTGTAAGTGTTTAACAATGTCAAGCATGAGCTAAATTACCCTTGGTTGGGGTGCTTTAACTATATAATGAATCTTTGAGTATTTTTCATGTTACATATGATGTCTTGCAATTTAGTTCTTGTATGCTAATTCTTTCAAAAGCTTATTTTGAGGTTGATCACTTAGAATAAGTAGAATCATAAATACAGAAATAGTTTATGGTATGAACTCAACAACTAATATGGGTAAGTGACTTAATAAAAGGAAACTTTGTTAAATCCAAGCTAAATCCTAGACATAGGTTAGCTTAGTCCATAGAATGATACTGTTGGAGCTTCAAATACAAGGGTGAACTTATTCATGAGCTTAGACATAAGCCACGTAATGAAACCCTGAAGGAAAGTTGCTGAAAAGCACAAGTATTTATTTTAGCAGCATTCATTACAGGTGCAATCATTGCAGGAGCATCATAACTAGCATCAAAGTCTCAAAGTGAAGTTATATAGGAAAATGCATTCCAGCCATATCTCTAACCTGAATTACAACATCTTTTAGCTTTATATATACATATTCAAACATTCCTCATATTTTACTCTCGAACTCTTTCATCACTTAATTCAACTACTATCATAAAAGGCTAGCAAATTAATCCAATCCCTGTGGGTTTGACCTTTCTTATCACTTTATTACTTGTTAAAGATTGTGTACACTTGCACAACCTTTTCCACTAACAACAATGAATAACTCGAGACACATGAAAAAAGCAATCGTAACAGGTAGCCCACTAAGAGTTGGAAACCACCCTTTAGTTGTTGCTGGAGATTGGAAAATGATAATAGAAAAACCACCTTTTAATTGTTTCTGGAGTATTAAAATGATAATACACCAATATGTTGATTGAGGATCGAGGGGCATTTCCTTATATAGAACAAACCAATGTAAAGGAAAAAGAGATAGTAATAAAATAATAAAATGAGAAACCTATATATCCTAGAACACAACAAAAGGAAGCTGCAGCCGAAAATTAATGATGATTAGACAATATTAACTCCAGATGGGCTTTGAATTAGAAAATCCTAAATTTATTGATCTATTTGAGAAAGTCTTTCAGCGTTTGCATCTCCCTTAATAGATTTCCAAGGTAAAAACAAGAATATTTGAAAAACGCAGAGGCCCCAAGAACAGTGCAAAATTTTAATAAATGAATAAAGAGTGGAAGATGATTTCACATTACTTCAATTTCCTCTGGTTTTCTGATTCTAAGATGGTATCAAAGCCAATCATAGATCCTTTGAGCCACCCACCATTATTATCCACGATCGCCCAGCCACAAGTCTTTGGCGTGACATGGTGTATATATAGAGAAACTCTGCTGGCATCGACTGAGATACAAATTTCATAAGAGTATATATTGAAAGGACAACTCTCACTTTACATGTCGGTTTTGTGGGGTTGAGCCCAAACCCACATCCTAAGAAAAAATACGTTGGACCATAGCAGTTACGTGAAGCTCAGCATACACAAAACGTAAGCATAATGGTGGACATGTATAGATCAAAATTGCAACATGGGACCATACGTGAAACTCTCAACATAGGATTAACATATTTAGATATATAAGAAACGAAAATGCCGCTTTTAGGTTAAAACTAACTTTGCTATTGCTCTTCTTATATTACTACATATTTTATTCATTTTAAAAATTTAAGATAATTAATGACAGCAATTGTTATATTCTATAGCTCATATGTAACTACATGTGTTCTTTCTTCATTTTTTATGTAACTGCATATTGTCTAATACATGATCTTTTTGATTTGTACCTCATCATGCAATGCTTCATTGGATATTGTTGTGTGGCTTGAAGTAATTTTTTGATTAGGTGATTAATAGGTATGTTCGATCTTGAACTTGGAAGAGTACCTTGTTCGAAGAGTAGAATGGATTCCGCTTCCCTGGAGCTTGTCTTTGGTCCTCGGAACTGGGGAGAGGTCCTCGGTCGTCCGAGTGCGCTTGCAGCCCACGTCGGGTGGGGGTGTACCTGCAGACACTCTGATGCCTAAGTCAGTGAGAGAATAGGCGGGAGTTGCAAGAATGAGAGCATACCTGGATTGAGAGCCCCGCACCTCTATTTATAGACGTGGGTGCTCGGTCTTGACCGTTGGATTCGATCGTGTGATCTTGGCCGTCGGCCTCGTAGTCTGTGGTTATATGCCCGAGCGGGGTGTACCGTGCTTGGTGCTTTTGGCGTAATTGGGTTGTGCTTGTGCGAAGGTATTGGGCCTGGCCCAATGCCCAATGGGGCTTTTTGCGCGGTCGAACAGGCCCCCAAGTCGGGTCGGCGAGGCGTGGTAGGGGTGGCCTCGGCTTGAGATGGCAGGCGTCAAGTGGTGGGACTCGCGAGAGATCTGGAGTCTTGGATGTCCAGCCTTGATTTCTGGGATCGTTGTGGATCTAATCTTGGGACTGCCGTGGATCCGATTTTTGACCTGAAAAAGCTTGACAAAGCATTTAAGCTCGGAATCAAGTAAATCCTGATAGAGTATTCAAGCTCGAAGCCAGTTGTCCCTTGACAGAGCATTTAAGCTCGGAATCAAGGTCTTGACAGAGCATCTAAGCTCAGAATCGAGAGGGGCGAAGCCGCTGAGAGCTTCTTCCTTCGGTCGCGCAATCGGACGTAGAGTCCTCGATATATATGAGAAGGCGTGCGGCGAAGGCATGGGGCGGCGCCGCCGCAGACTTCTTCCCGGCCTCGTATACCCACGAAGGCAAACCAGGTGGGGGCCGGGTTCGCCGCTTGATCACCCGCCTCGGATATTTCGGCGAGTCAAGAGGCCGAAGACGGCGCACGCGGCGTTAAGTCGGTGAGACTGAGCCGATGTGGGCCTCGCCTGCGCTCGTCGGTGGGACTCGTGGATCCGGGACCGCGGAGGGCGTTCTTGTCGGCCTCGCCTCATCCCGTCATCTGCCGAGTGGCCAACTCGGTGTCAGAGTCAGGGGAGAGGGGCGTTGTTTTGACCTGAAAAGGAGAGAGGATTTCCAATTGAAATATTCATTTATTATGACGGAGAGAGAAAATGTTTAGTACAATCATAGTTCTCATTAGGTCAGCTGTAGTAAATCCTTAGTTTCACGACATTCCACGTCCGGGGAATCGGATCTCCAGAGAGCGTTTCCAGCTGATAGGCCCCCTTGCCGGTCTTCGAGACAACTCGATATGGTCCTTCCTAGTTGGGCGCCAACTTTCCGTCTCGGGCATTTTTGTTTCCCACATCGGCCTTCCTGAGCACTAGGTCGCCGATGTCGAATTCTCTCGAGATGACTTGCTGGTTGTAGCATCGGGCTACCCGGGCTTCACAACGGCTTCAGCGATATGTGCCCGGTCTCTGACCTCCTGAACTATATCCAGCTCTTCTTGGATGGCTTTATTATTCTCCTCCTCGGAAAGGGGGTATAGGGTCCTCCAAGTTGACTCCCTGAGTTCAACCGGGATGACAGATTTGGTTCCGTAAGTGAGCCGGAAAGGAGTTTCGCCAGTAGTCGAGTGCGGCGTAGTTCGGCAGACCCAGAGGACGTACAGAAGCTCATCGGGCCATGCGCCCTTGGCACCCTTTAACCTTTTCTTTAGACCTCTCAACACCACACGATTTTTCGCTTCGGCCTGGCCGTTGGTTTGAGGGTATTCCACCGAGGTGAAGTGTTGTTTAACGCCGAGATCGACCAAACACTGTCGGAAACCCCTGTCTGCGAACTGGGTCCCATTGTTAGTTATTATCACGCTCGGGATCCCGAATCTTGCTAGGATATTCTTCTTTAGAAATTTGGTGCAATTTTTGGCAGTTATCTGGGCCAGTGGCTCGGCTTCGATCCACTTGGTGAAGTAGTCGACGACTACGATGAGGAATTTCACTCCTCCCCTGGCCAGAGGGAACAGCCCGAGAAGATCTATTCCCCATTTAGAGAACGACCATGGGGCTAATAAGGAAGTCAGTTCAGCGGGGGGAGCATTGTGCACATCGGCATATCTCTGACATGTGTCGCATTTTCTTACCATGTTGGCGGAGTCTTGGACCATAGTCGGCCAGAAGTAGCCTGCTCGGAGAGCCTTTTTTGACAACGCGTGAGCCCCCATGTGTTGTCCGCAAACTCCTTCATGTATCTCCTTGAGCACGTACTCGGCTTCTCTGCCTTCGACGCACCTCAAGAGCGGTGAAGAGAATCCCCTTCGGAAGAGTTTGCCATCGATGACTGTGAAGGAGGTGGCCCTTTTCCGAATTGCAGCTGCTTCCTTCGGATTAGGAGGCACTTCCCCCGATTCTATGTACGCCTTGATGGGTCGGATCCAACCATCACGCTCGACGATGCTGTTGACATCGGGCATGGTCAGGGGAGATAAGTCAACGCTAGGCTTTGTTAGACTCTTTTTAATAATGCTCCTGAGGCCGCCTGTGGGTTTGGTGCTTGCCAATTTGGCTAGGACGTCCGCACGGGCGTTCTCGGTCCTCGGGACGTGCCTTACTTCTACTCTTTCGAACTGTTGGATTAACTCCCGTACCCGGCCGAGATAGCGCTGTAGGACTGTATCCTTCGCTACAAATTCTTCTTTCACCTGGGAGACTAGGAGTCAGTGTTTAATTCGAGAATCTTTGCACCAAAGTCGGATGCTGTAGCAACCGAAAAATCCGGGAAAGGATTCTTCGAAAGGTTCTTAGGAAGCCGCCACCGAAATTTTAGTTTAAGGGCAAATCCGGAAAATCCCTTTAGGTTTCAGAACAAAGCATTGTTAGGGTTCGGGAGTCGTTATGTGTGGGGAAGGTATTAGCACCCCACGACATCCTATTGTCTAATTAATTTAAGATTTATTAATAATTACCCTTTTATTTGTAGAAAAAGAAGACTTATTTAGGTTTTTGGTTTTTAGTGCTTGACAAGAGTTGAGTCTTGCTCCTACGTACCTCCAGATGCAATAGAGAAATCAAAGCTACGTAGTTCTTCCTGAAAAAGTTTGTGGGTTGGTGTTTTTTAGTGTAGGGGTCCTAGGATTCCTTGAACTGCATGACTTCATGATTCTAGGACACTGACTAACCCGATTGTACAACCGACTTAGTCCCCTACTTTTTGAAAATAATTTAAGAGTTTTTGAAAGAAAGTGGTTTGGTGTGAGGTGGGTTGATTTTAGAATAGGTATTCTAGAACTCCTGAACTGTACAACCCATTAGTTCTAGAACGCTGACTAACCCAGTTGTACAACCGACTTAATCCCCTATTTTTTAGGAAAAATGGTTTACTCGTATTTATTAAGTTTGTAGGGTTACTGAACTGTACAGTCCATTGGCCCTAAAATAATGACTAACTCGATTGTACAACCGACTTAGCCGTTTATTTAATTTCGCGAGAAAAATTATTTGCGTTTGAGTTGGAAAAAAATTAAAAAGAGAAACAGGGGGTGCAGATTGTAAATTTGGGTTTTATTAATAGCAGGGTGTTGTATAATTAATAAGGGGTGCAAAGAGGAAAGCCCAGTTCGCATGTGGAAGCCCAGAATGCAAAACTGGGCTTAAGTTGGGGGAGGCGTGCGCGTGAATAGTGGAGGTGTGACTAGCAATCTGATTACTAAATCAATTAAAATAAAAAAAAAAAACGGCACAGCATATAACCTAAACTACAAAAAAGGAAACCCTAAAACTCATTCATCCCTTCTCCTAAACCTACAGCTGCTGCGGCGCCGTTCTTGATGAGAGAGGGGGAGTTTACTCCGGCGCAAATGTCGCCGGTTTTAGGGGAGGGAGAGACCGCCGACCGCTTTCTAAGGTGAGAGGGAGCTGTTCGGCTTCGGTGTTGGGTGGTGATGATGACGGTGAAGGTGACGCTGGGATGGGAGAACGACACTGGTTTCTGGGGAAAGGAAGAGGGCGATCGATTTCTAGGAGGAGAGGGAGTGGCGCCGGCGAAGGGAATCCCGCCGGCGGGGCGTGGTGAGTTCCGTTTCTTTCTCTGCTCTGTGCTTTTCTGTTTTCCTTTTTGGTTTTTCTTTTGCTTCATTCTTCTTCTTTCCTTTGTTAAAACAAGTTTTCTGATCTATTAGATTTTTGACGCCGGTGGTTCGTTTTGGGAGGAGAGAGTGGGAGGATGATGAAGCGAGTTTGGTTTACTGGGGTGTTTGTCTGGTTTCGAAGGGCTTCGCCGGAGCTCTCGCCGGAGAAGACGATCGGAGCTCCGGCGAACTTGAGGTCAGTTTCTGTTTTTTTATTTTCTTGTGTCTGATTTTACTGTTTTTTCTAGTCTGATTCTCTCCTACTCTACCATTCTTCCACTTTTAATCTTGGGTTGATTTTGCTTAAGCTTTACTTTCTCTAGTTTTTACTAAAACTCAAAAAGAATCTGTGATTACTCATACTGCTTAAGCATGTAGAGGCAAGGCATTTAACAACACAGATTACATGTACTAGTTTTTTGAAACAACACAGATTAACAATTTTCAGTTAACACTAGTTCTGATTTCGCATTAAGAACCTAACTAAACCCCAATTTTGACACTAGTAAACTCATACTGCTTATATGATGTTTCATTCCTAAAAAAAGAATAGGGGACACCAACCTGTTTTCCCAGCCTCCGTTAGATCTCCGGAACTGTCGATTTGTTTGTGTTTGTCACTGCTACTGCTACTGTATTCCCTTCAAACTGCTTCTGCTGCTGCTATCTTCCAACTCAGAATTTCAGAACCGTATTTCGTGGATTAGGGTTTCGATGTGAAACTCTAATCCTTATTTTGTGTGTGATTTTCGCAGCCTTTTCTATGTGTATTTCTGTGTGTTTTTGACTGTTGATTGACTGTTTATTTATAGTTAAAAATTAGGTTAAGGCATTTATTATTTTTAATCAGGCTTTGACCCTATTTCAGGTTGGAACCCGTGCCCAATAAAGAATCGCAGCAGCTTGGAATCTTTGCTGAAACCCCGATTTCTTTGTTTATTGTGTATTTTCGGATCTGTTATTTTTTTGTATTTTTAGATATATGTTTTTTGTATTTTTGGACTTTTTGGACTCTTAAGAGCTTTTAAATTGTAAATTAAACTAAATAGAAATTTTGACATTTTTGAATTGTTATATGTGCTTAAATGAATTAAATAAACAAAATAAAGATAACAATAAGAAACAGGAGTCCGGCCAAATACAAAGACGAGAACGGGCCGGACCAGACAACTGCGCTAAAACGAGACCAAAAATAAAAGAAATGGACGCGTTAACTAAAAAACCCCAAAATTAACTCGGAATCGCATTATTAAGTCTGAATTTAAACCAAATTTTTGAGAAAAATGACTTTAGGTAGACTGCTTCACGCATTTACTAAACTCGAATACAGATATTAAATTGAAGAATGCACGAAAAGATCGATCATTCGCGCGCGTGCCTAATTTAAACAACGACGTTTTGATTTAGCTGAACGGAGTGACTGGAATTGGGTTGGTAACCGAGATTCTTCACTAATAATTCTCGTAATCATGCGACTCCGAAACACGCCCCTACTAAAAATAAACGACTAGAACAAGAAAAAGAAGACGGACAAAATTGGGGTATAACAGCTGCCCCTCTTTATTAATATTTTACTAGAAATTGCGGAGCTCTCGAACTTTCATAGTAGAAATAGGAATAAAGATAAGATAGACGCTAATTTTGTCCGTTTAATGGAGAAGCAAGAAAAGTTTTAAGAGGAGCAAGGAAGGGTTAACACTCGGTGCATTAACCGGAAGTTAAATGAAGGGTCGTCAAGGACCTGAAGGAGCGCTAAGGCTCTGAATGACCACTCAGGGTCTGAAGGAGCGATAAGGCTCTGAAGGACCAATTAAGGTCTGAAAGGCCGCCTAGGCCTTAATTGAAGGACCATCGTGGTCCAAGGAGCGCAATTAGCTACGGTACTAATTAAACGGCCGAGGGGCCTTTATACTCGGCGGGCCATGATGGGTCAAGATCAGGTCTAGAACTGATATGTTGACCATGAAGGACGTCCATTGTGTCTTAGGCTGACACAACTAGTCTGAAGGACCACTCGGGGTCTGCGAAGGTCTGCCGGGCTCGACTCCGACGTTGCGACCTGGGCCACTTAGGGCACTGCTCTGAAGGACCACTTGGGGTCTATAGGGATCAACCTGGTGATCCGTGATATGATATGAGATCAACGCTTAAAACGCTGATTTTAGAGGAACAAAATATAGGGATTGACACTTGTCGTGTTTTTTAAAAATGAAGAAGCAACCTACGCTTGGTGTATTTAACGATGTGATGAAAGGTATTTGCTTGTATGTGATGTATGCTCATGCAATGATTGTTATGTGGTGGGATGATGAATGAAATGTGGGATGACCCTTTTTTTTTTTGCAATATCTTTTTTTCTGTTTCATCAACTCGCGGGACTTCCAGTGGGAGATATGAAGCCATCTTGTGTATTTGTACTGCTGGATCGACATGCTGGTGATCGCGAATTGTCATAAGAGCTATTCGTCTTCTGCAATGACTGTTTTTTGTAGGAGATTATGTCATTTCTGTGATTAGCAAAAATTTCGTAATGATAGTAATGCTTATGATTATGCCACATGTTTCATAATTCAGTATCATTTATCATAAAAACATCATTTCAAAAAGAGAGAGAATGAAAGAGAAGGGAAAGTATTTGATATTAACATTGGAAGCCGAGTATGCAGAAGGCACACTGACTGAAGATTACATCAGTAACCGAGTTGAAAGAAACAGAAGAGTCGAAAAATACTAAGCAGATTTGTTGGTAGCTAATCTCCTTGAGATAACGCTATCGACTATTCATGTTCACAACCCTGATCCCCTCATTGTCCGACTTTCAGAAGTGCTGTTTGCCTCAGTATTTTGGTCCAATCTCTTGACCCTAATTTTTGCCTGGATCGCCCTTTTGGGTTTTCGATCCATCAGGTTGCTCTAACTTTTGCCTAGGCCGCCCTTTTGGGTTTTCGACCTAGCGAGCTTATTCTTGCTTGGCTCATTTTTCTCTTTTTTCTATATCATTTCTTTTAGGCATAATATTTCTTGACTGCATTTGAGTTGATTGGGAGGTCTTCACCGTCGTGAGAGTTAAGGCTCTTCCAGAGAACGATTTCTTTAACGCGTAAGGTTCTTCGTAATTCGAGGTTTGAGAATCCTTTTGGATAGGTATGATTTTCTTGGGCACCAGGTCTCTTTCTTGAAATTGTCGAAGACAGACTTTCTTAAGCTTTCTTTGTTCTTAGCTGATACAGCTGGTCATGACATGGGGCAACCATCTTGTTTGATGACTTCTTTTGTTGCGTTGGGTTGCCCCTATTGAGGTGTGAAATGAGGTCTAACCTCCATGGGAGGCCAAAGGGAGTGTTTGCGGATCGCATTCTGCAGGATCTCTTTGGTATTCTTTGTTTGTTGCTGCAGCTGCCTCATTCACCTCTGGGAGGTATGGGGAGGGCTATGAGCATGACACGAGGTCTACAAACACCCTACCACCATTGCTTGTGACGATCTTTTTGGAAGCCGTATTGCAGTGAATTTTAACAATCACGAGATCTTGTTACACCGGTGGGCATTTAATAGCCTCTTATGCCATGACGTTGACCCAATCAGACAAGATTCGAGTGAATTTTCTTGGTTCGTCGTCCTTAATTGTTGTATTCCTTTTGTCTCCTGTCGTGCCCAAGTTAGTAGATCCAGTGGTTTCCAGCTATATTCTCATGGGGCTTCCCAGTCATCTTCAACATTTTCCTCAGTTTGATTAATGAGGTGATCAAGGTTATGATATGAGTTACCGATATTGCTATTTTCAAGAATTTTGATCTGCATTAGTTGGAAGTGAAAACGGATAGAGGAGAAGGCAAAGCGAGCAAATGAGAGAAATATAAGGAGAATTTAGAGAATTCAAAATGCTATTTTATTAATAATGATACTGAAATGAAACATGTGTGCCCTTATTGAAATGTCCTGAGGCCTTGGGCAGAGCCATAGGATTTGCATTACAGAAAATTACTTTGAATTAAAAATCACAGAAGAATCAACAGTCTCTCAGTTCTTGACCTCTTTATCTGCAGGAGAAAAGCGCACATGATTGACGACACCGTCTTCGGTACTTGGATAACTCTCACCAACTGCTATTTAATCATCACCTTCCTTAAATTTCAGCTGCTTTGTGTCAATGAGGCCTTGAACGATGTGCTTTAAGGGATAACAATTTTCAGCTGAGTGGTCGACTGCCCCAGCGTGGAATTCACAGCTGGCCTTTGGGTCGTGTCCTCTTGGGAATGGGGGCTGAACTGGTCTCATCTGACGAGGAGAAATCACATTGTGGCTGATAAGTTGGCTGCACAGGTCAGTGTGTGATATGGGAATGGGGTCGTATTGGGATGACCCTTGATGGCTTGATGGTGCCGAGGAGTTATAGTGCGAATTTCCTTGATTTTTTACTATGGCGTTGACTTCCCCCTTCTTCTTATTGAAATTTGTAGGAGTCCCATCAGAATTATGAGTGATCTTCCCAGTCTTTGCATTTTCTATTCTTTCTCCTATGGTAACCATGTCTGAGAAATTTGAAGATACCCCCCTATCAGTTTGTCATAGTAGGGGGATGGAAGAGTTTCCATGAACATGGCAACCATTTCTTTTTCTAATAGAGGCGGTGCTACACTGCAAGCGCTAACCTCTCCAAATACAGGGCGTATTCCTTGAAGGACTCGTTGTCTCTTTTGGTCATATTTTGCAGCTGTGTCCTATCAGGAGCCATATCAATGTTATATTTGTAATGCTTAAGAAAAGCATCGGCCAGATCTTTCCAACATTGGATATGAGCACGTTCCAACTGCGTATACCAGCTCGAAGCTGCCCCAGCTAGACTGTCTTGGAAGTAATGAATAAGCAGCTGATCATTGTGTGCAAACTGAGCCATTTTCCTGCAGTACATAGTCAGGTGACTAAGAGGACATGTTGCCCCTTGATTCCTATCAAAGTCTGGCACTTTGAACTTATAAGGAATGACCACATTGGGGACGAGACATAGGTCATACGCATCCCCTACTCCCAAATTGGATCCTTCCACAGCTTTTAGACACTCTTCTAGCATTTGCAGCTTATCTCTTGCTTGAGGATCTTCAGCTTGGTAACCACGAGAAAGACCAACCACATTGTGAGGAACAAGGCGAGTATGATTCTTGAAGTCAGGTTCGAGAACTTGAGAAAGCCCTTGTGTGGTGCCAGAAGTTTTGTGCTGAATTTGTTCTGTCCCATCACCAACATTGTTTCCTGCTATTCCATCTTGATTACGTGCGGCAAGAACCCCGAAATATCTTCTTCATTGACAACACCCGTGGTCGGAGGCGTGTAACCTAGTGGTAGACCCCATTGGGGCCATTGCACGGCCTGAGTGTTGGGACCAGAGTTATGTGGACGGGGCACGTTTGTGGCCTGATCATTGGTGCCCCCAGCTGAAATGTTGTCGCCCGCATTCTTCTCGGCGAGAAGCTTCAAAATCTCGGTCATCTGATCTTTCAAACCCAGCAGGTCCTTCATTTGTTCCTTCAGCTTTTCAATCTCATCCTTCAACACTTGATTGTCTTGGTTTTCGGCCATATTCCTTGCTTGAGAACGAGTCCAATAACGATGTTGATGAACCAGATTGCCTTTTTCCTGTTTTTTTTCAATGCATGATGTTAGTATGAAATGTAAATGAAATGGTAATGTATGCGTATGAAATGTATGTGTATGAGATGTATGTGCATATGATTTGATTTTATCGCGTTGGGGAGTTATAAACTTTCATTTGGAGAGTAAAGAACAAAATTTGATTTTGACTTTAGCATGCATGGCTTCTCTCCAAAATAAAACTTTTAACTCCCTGACGCTTATTTCAATATTTTTGTAATGCAAAAAAAGGAAAGATGCATGTAATATACTTTCTAAAAAACTTTGCGGAAATAACAATTTTGATTTTTTTGGATAAAAGACGGTATGCATTAATGTTTGTTTGAATGCAAGGGTATAGAGCTCCTTCGTGACCCTAGAAGGGTACCCTATGGAGTGGGTCTAAAGTTTTCTTTATAGTGAACCTCACAAGGATGGTTCTAAAGAATCCTACACATGGTTCCTAGAGCCAAGGACCCCAGTCAAGAACACTGACCCCAACAATAGGCAAGCTATTAGAAGGGATAGCATTCTCAAAAGGAATCAAACTCTAGGTGAGATTTTCGTGACCACCCAACGAGATGTACGTCCCGCAGGCCTTCACTATGCAATCTCGTTCTAACTTAGGTTTATGCTCGAGTCCGGGTAGAGGACTTTTTCTCACAAGTGTGTGAAGTGTAGAAGTGAAGTGTGTGTAGGAGCAATTTAAAAACAACCCAAAGTGCATAAAAATGAAAAAACAAACATATATACAAATATCGTCTTCTACCCTAGGGTTTACACAGATAAATAACATAATTATGCAAAAGCAAATAAATAAATAGAAGGGTAAAAAATTGAATTAATCCTAAATTAATTAGACTAGGTTTTGACTCTCTAAAAATAAATAAGTCCCCAGTGGAGTCGGATGCTGTAGCGACCGAAAAATCCGGGAAAGGATTCTTCGAAAGGTTCTTAGGAAGCCGCCACCGAAATTTTAGTTTAAGGGCAAATCCGGAAAATCCCTTTAGGTTTCAGGACAAAGCATTGTTAGGGTTCGGGAGTCGTTATGTGTGGGGAATGTATTAGCACCCCACGACATCCTATTGTCTAATTAATTTAAGATTTATTAATAATTACCCTTTTATTTGTAGAAAAAGAAGACTTATTTAGGTTTTTGGTTTTTAGTGCTTGACAAGAGTTGAGTCTTGCTCCTACGTACCTCCAGATGCAATAGAGAAATCAAAGCTACGTAGTTCTTCCTGAAAAAGTTTGTGGGTTGGTGTTTTTTAGTGTAGGGGTCCTAGGATTCCTTGAATCTGCATGACTCATCGATTCTGGGGCCGACTAACCCGATTGTACAACCGACTTTAGTCCCTACTTTTTGAAAATAATTTTAGAGTTTTTGAAAGAAAGTGGTTTGGTGTGAGGTGGGTTGATTTTAGAATAGGTATTCTAGAACTCCTGAACTGTACAGCCCATTAGTTCTAGAACGTTGACTAACCCGGTTGTACAACCGACTTAATCCCCTATTTTTTAGGAAAAATGGTTTACTCGTATTTATTAAGTTTGTAGGGTTACTGAACTGTACAGTCCATTGGCCCTAAAATAATGACTAACCCGATTGTACAACCGACTTAGCCGTTTATTTAATTTCGCGAGTGTAATACCCCAATTTTGTCCGACTAATTCAAAATAAATTTGTCTTTTCTCGAACGCGAGGTTCAAACAGTATTTTTCTCGTAGTTGAAAAGAGACTAAAAAATATATGTCAAAGCACACACACATTATTTTTAGCTGGGTACGCGTGTTATTTTAACCGGGTACACGTGTTATTATTAATTGCGTGTGCATTTTTTCTAAATTGGGTACGCGTGTTTATTTTCGTGTCTTAAGCTCCTAATCATGTACTCGTGCCATTCAATAGTCGTTAGCCTTTTTTTATTATTATTGATGCTACCATTATACTAAACTAAACTAAATAAATAAAGGGAAGTGTGAATAGAGGATAGGTTGTTCTTTGTTGTTATTGAGTTTTCCTTCAAATTCTTTTGTTTGAGAATCACAAAGCAAAGGTTTCATATCGGATATATATAACAATAACCAAATATATAACAATAACCAAAGATTAATTGAAGAAATATATATAACAACAACCAAAAGTTCCCTATCAGATTCAGTTACAAAGGAAGAATATAATAATACATATTAGAAGCATCAACAAAGAAAGACAAGGAGAAGAAGCCAAATGGTGGCGGCTCAAAGCTTCAAATGGGAGACTCTCTTTCCTTTGTAATTTTTTTACGCACACATACACCAAAGGGAAGAAATTAGGCGACTAAATATTAGTCAAATAAGGCTAAATTAGTGAATGCATAAGAAACTTGGGGAAGATAAATGTGAATGAAAGCTTTATACACCAAAAGGGAAGATATTGAAATGAAATGAAGAGCGGAGGACTGATTCAAAAATTGACCTCACAATCCATCAGTCTAAGCATTCTGGACTACAAATACAGACAGCAAGCACAAGGGGGAGGTGGAGAAAAAAAACCTGATACACTGAAGCAAAAATAACACAGGCCAAACACACACAAACACACTGAGAAAACCAAACAGAGAGCAAAAAACACAGAGAGCAACACACACACAGAGAAAAAGAAAAAACAAGCATCTTGAGATAAAAAAACACAAACACACGCGGAGAAGGGAAAGGAAGCTCCTCACCTTTCTCACGGTGGTGTCTCGCGAAACACCACCGCGCCACCACCATCTCAGCCCCCCCGTCTTCGTTTCTCTTTCGCACCCCCAAACCGAACCACCGTTCGCGACCTTCTCTCCTCCGTCGCGCGTCCCAAACCGAACAACCGTTCGCGACATTCTCTCCTCCGTCGCGCGTCACAGCCGTAGCCACCACCGTCGTTCTCTCCTCCGTCTCTCTGGTTCTCTCTCTCTCTCTCTCTCTATCTCCAAATTTCTCTCTATGCTGAATTAAGGAATGAAACGGCGCTTAGAATAGGAGAGACTTTTAGGTTTTCCCTGTTTTAGAATACATGGGCTGGTTATGGGCCTTATGTTTTTTTTTTTTTAATTTTCTTTTACACCCGATTGCTTCCTACACCCCCAGTATTACTAACTCAGAACCCCACGTTTTTTTCTAATAAAAATGTTAGTTACACTCCCTTTATCTCTGTTCAGCACCCACTTCTCTTGCTTTTCATTTATTTATTTATTTCCTCTTACTTTTATTATTATTTATTGTTATTACTATTATCATCGTTACTATTTACCTCATGTTATCATCTAATAGCATCTCTTTTTGCTTATTATTTGTTATCACTATTATGATAGTTTGTATAATTTTTAAACTAGGAATAAACGCTTAAGGTATAAATATGGTTACCTAAATTCACTTTCGCTCATATCATGTTCAATATTCATTTTCAAAATAATCATTCCAAGTTAACTCATTCAAACATTCAAACCTAATTAAAACTAGTTATCACTAATGATCACTCGCGCCGTTGCCGTTTGGTTGTTAATGATAATTTCATTTTCAAAAGAGTTAGTAGTATGACCACTCTAAACCGTTGTTGTTTGGTCATCGCGAACGCTCAATCCAATTGCGAATTCCTTTTATCACGATGTACTCTCCAATTCAAACCAACGAAAACACTTTTTCAAAAAACAAATATTTTCAAACATCAAAATCAAAACTAATTGTCACTGATGATCACTCGCGCCGTTGCCGTTTGATTGTGAGTGATAATTTAATTCCCGTGGGAGCTAGTAGTGTGGCCACTCTAAACCGTTGTTGTTTGGTCTTCACAAACGCTCCCCTTCAATTGCGAAAACCTTTTCAATAATCGAAATAAAAACCGGTTGTCATCAATAGTCACTCGCGCCCTTGCCGTTTGATTGTTAGTGACGATCCCTTTTTCAAAAAGAGTTAGTAGCGTGGCCACTCTAAACCGTTGTTGTTTGGTCACCGCGAACGCTCAACCCCTTTGCGAAAAACTCTAAAAAAGATTAAAAAACAAAAACCTTTTTCAGGACAAACAAGAACTACGTAGCTTTGAATTCTCCATCGCACTAGGAGATACGTAGGAGCGAGAGGCCAACTCTCGTCAAGCGCCCAAAATAAAAATTTTCATTAAGTCTTTTCATTCCTTTTTCAATAAAGAAGCAAATTTAAGTATTTTCCAAATCGACACTTAAAACCACACGTTTAATTAAAGGTTCCCTTTCGATAGAAAGGAGATGTGGGGTGCTAATATCTTCCCCATGCCTAACCGACACCCGAACCCAAATTTTCCGGTTTTTAAAAGGCCATTCGCTTTCCAAAAAAGGTTTTCTTCAATATTTTCCTTGTAAAAAAATATTGGTGGCGACTTCATTGTTTTAAAAAGTTGTAAACGAAGAAAGATCCTCTCGGGGACTTTTTTTCGCGCAATACCGCGACTTCACTGGGGACTTTTCCTTTTTTAAGTGGGTCAAGCCTAACTAATTAAATGTGTGGTTTAATGTGAAATCGATTTGATTTGGATACTTTATTTGCTTCTATCCCTTTTCGGTTTCCTTTTCTTATCATGTTGTATGCATCTCCCCCTATCTTGTTATGCTCCCTTCTTCTTGGCTCCCTTTCTTGAGGTAAGCGATGCACTTGATTATTGTTGAAACCCTAGGCTAGCTTATTTGATATTGAACCCTAGTGTAGACAACATGTTATTGCTTGCTATTATGCGGACTGTGCAGGGTTTTCCTTCGCAGGTGGGGATATATGTGGTTAGGTTTAGGCGGTATGTCCTCGCTACACACACTCACACCTTATACTTATTGTGCTTTGAGAGGGGCCTAAAACCCAAGGTCCGACAAAACTTAGGAGAATGGAACGAGTAGTGACTGGCAATTGGACCGTTGTCCTTCTGACTCTCACGAAAGTTTCAGCCAGAGTATGCTCTTTCATGATACCTCACACCAGATGGCATTCCATCGTTGTGGGTGCTATTGTGAGAGAGAATTAGCTCTGTAACTCAGTGAGGAAGTGACTAGAACCCACATGGGAGGAACATTTGAGATGTCCTAGAACTTAGGTCCCCACCTTCGTAGGGCACAAGAGGCATACCAAATTGTGTGTTGCATTGTAAATTAGGCACGTTTTCAAAAAGAAAATGAGATTTTTCAAAAAAAAAGAGAGAAAATAGAGAAAGAGTTGCCGTTGTAGCCTTTCTTTTGTCGGTCTGCATCTGAAATGACATATGGCCCACTTTATTTTCGAAAAGGGGTGAAAGAGTTACCACTGTAGCCTTTCTCTTCTACCTGGTCCATATGAAATAACGTGACTGACGCATTTTCCAAAAAACTCGAATCACTTGCCAATAAGGACTTTTCTCTCGAGTTACATAGGCATAAAACATCATCATCATTTGCGCACATCCTTTGCATAAAACATACATTTTCAATAATTTTCGCATGCATCTTTGCATTTCATCATGGTTTGCTTGCCGAGAATCCCAAGTAATAAGAAATTTTTGTCATAGATACGGCATGGAATCTAGAAGGAAACGGTGTATGCTCCAAGGTACCCTATTGTAAACAAGGTAGATGTGACTAGTCCAAAAAAAATGTCTTGACATGATGGGACCTATTGAAAGGGGATCGTTTGACAATGCTTATGGGAACCTCCTGAAGTTGTTGTTGCTAGAGAGTGCGGAGGCTATTGTGGCTTTGAGTAGATTCTATGACTCGGGATTAGGTGCTTTCTTTTGAAATTTCCAATTGGCTCCCACATTGGAAGAATATCAGCAGATTTTGGGTTTTACTCGGCATGTGTTTCGCCCTCACACTGAAGATCAAGAACAATACTACACACAGATGAGGGGTTCTTTGCATTGTTGCAAGTGAGTGTAGAGGATCTGAAGCTCCAAAAAGAAAAAGAAACAATGTGATAGGTTTCATGCAGAGCTACCTTGAGGGTTTAATGGAAGCCTATGCCGGGAGTAAAAATGGGGTTGTCTTGCAAGCGAGTTTTGGCCTTAGCAATTTTTGGAGTTGTCCTCTTTCCGCAGATTGAGAGGTATGTGGATGTGATCATTATTGGTATTTTCCTAGCTTTTCGAAATGGAAGGAGCCCCATTAATCCAATTCCCGCCATCCTTGCGACACTTATTCTCGCTTTTACTCATCATTGTGACTTGAGAAGGAAGAAAATCTCTTGCTCTTCTCACACATTGTATGCTTGGCTTCTCATTCATGCCTTCACCAATCCAACACGAGTTGAAAAGTTGATTGACTACGCCGTGACTTGTGAGGTGAAAGCTATGAATATTCAAGAGTGGATCCAGCTTCTAGGGAGTCTAGATGAGCACTCAATCCGTTGGTATCTCTTATCTTGCTTTGGGAAGATAGGCCTACTGATGAGTCTTCCGCCGTGGTGGTTTTCAAAATGTCCTACTGATGGGCACTAAGGGATGCATCAACTACAACCCGTCTCGACTCACGAGCCGGTTGGGATATCCGATGAGGAATTCGCCATCAAGAGATGATACTCCCGTTTACATCTTTGAAGGAGGACCAAAAGATGACAGCTTTGCTTAGAAAGGTCTTGCAAGCACGGAGTATGGTGGTTCGCATGGGAAAAGTAGAGCTTGCTCGGAGGACTAGTGGTATTACCTTCGCTCGGTGGCTCGAAAAAGAATCCGAGAATGTTCGATTGCCCTACCAAAAAGAATTGCGAGTCGAAAGGGAAGTAGTAGACGCCAAGATATCCTGTTGTCGAAGAGTTGGGCGAGGTTAAGTTGGCTTTGATGAAAGCAGAGGAAGAGAAGAGAGCTTTGCAAGCTGAGATAGAGAAGATGGTTCTGAAGAATAAAAGGTTGAAAGAAGAAAATGCCCTCAAGTCTGCTACCATTGAGAAGTTCGGTCAGAAACTAAAAGGGGAAGAGGAGAGCAAGTTAGAAGTTCAAAGGTATCTGCAAGGAGCCAAGGAGGAAATCAAGAGGCGAAGCTTGAAAGAGAAGAAGGCCCCAGAAGAAGCCAATTAGTGGAAACAATTATGGGATGAAGCAAAAATGGAAGAGAGAACTGCGAAAAGCTTGCTTGCCAAGTCAAAAGAGAATCCCGCATGTTGCAAGTGAATGGGAGAGTAAGTTAGACAGTGTTGTGCAAGAGAGACTCATTTGAGAACATCCTCGAGAGAATATCACGGGCCCCTAAAAGCGAGAACAAGAGGATTCTCGATGAGTTGAAGAGGCGCCTTTGTCACATCAGCGATGCATACCGCCAAGTGAAGGATGAAAGTCAATATTGGGAACATCGATATGTCGAGCTGCTCGGTAGGATTGAAGAGCAAGCAGTCATCATTGAGCTGAGGGATGAAGTTCAACACCTTTGGAAGGATAGGTTCTCCAAGTTATCGAGTTGGTCAACCGGGCTCTTGCGGATGTGCCCAAGAAATTAAGAAAAGTCGAAATTGAGATGTATCCCCTCAACACCCCGGCTGAGGTGTACGAATTTGTGATCTTTAGAGCCCTAGTTGAGGAAGCCAAAGAGAAAGCGGAAGTACCTCTACCAACAACAAAAGGAAAAGGAGTGGAAATGTCAAAGCTCTTTGTATTTGAGTTTCTTTATTGTAATTTTCCATTTTTGTTTTTATTGTACCTTTCCTTTTTCAATCATTGTATCAGAACGTTGTACTTTTGGATTCAGATTTTGAAGCATTTTGTTTAAATTCAAATGTATGGAATACACTGCTTTAACCTCGATTCCAATTTCATATGATCCAAAGAAAGTAATATAATAAAACTAATCAAAGATATACCTGCGTATCTATGACAAGACATAATACACTGCGATTCTCGGCAAGACAAATCAAACATGCATTCATTCGCATTACATTCATTTACGCATTCATACTTGTACTCATAAAAATGTTCTACCAACAGAAAAGAAAGGCAAGCTGGTTCGCCAACACCGATATTACACCCGTCTACAAGCAAGATTGATGGCTAGTAATCAGGATTTCGAGATTGAGGAATGCCCGGGTCAAGAGGAGTTGGAAGTGGAAATTCTTAACCCTGAGCAGCTGGCTCGGGAGAATCAGGCTTTGAAGACCAAAGTTGAGGCTATGGAAGCACAGATGGCCGAAGTAATGAGCATGCTACAGAATCTGAGAGGTGGGGCCGCCTGGGGCGCCGCCTCTGTTGTGAATCTGAAGGGGTTGCTACTTTCGTTTCTCCTCCAAAGGCCGCGGTTAAGTTACAACTACTCACACTCCTCCCGGACTGGGGGTCGATCCACTTTGCCCATTCTCCGGGGTGAGCGGACAGAGTCACCCGAATGCACGTGCATATCCCCGGGATGCCAACGGGGTTATGTGTCGTCCGTTGCCGGAAGCTATTCTGTGGGGTCGAGTCAACTGCCACGCAGTTATACCTAGTGGAGCCGCTATTGGACCACGAATTCATACTCCTAGTCCCGTGTTGTCTTTGCCAAGAAGTTCACCTAGTCCTACTCGGGAGTTGCCATAAATCCTCGAGAATCTTGTCCATCATATGGGAAACCACCGCCGATATGGGGTTATTATCACGATCAGGGAACTATCCACAAGGCCATTTGTTTGAGAACACTCAAAGATAGGGATCGGTATCACTTGCTTGAAGAGCGTTTAAGAGCTATGGAAGGATCGGGTACTAGAGCCAAGGATGCCCGAGATTTGTGCCTTGTCCCGGATGTTGTCATCCTCCTAAATTCAAAGCACGACTTTGATAAATATCGCGCGACCGGATGTCCATCCACCCATTTGACGATGTATGTTAGAAAAATGGCCGCTTATGCTCATGATGACAAGGTGCTCATTCACTATTTCGAAACGTACTGACCGAGCATCATTAGATTGGTATATGCACTACAATGCTCCGACATTCACGATTGGAAGGATCTCTCTCAAGCATTTACAAACAATACCAATTATAACATGGACCTTGCTCTGATCGGTCTCAATTACGACACATGAGTAAAGGAGATAGAGAATCATTCAAAGAATATGCTCAAAAGTGGAGGAGCATAGCCGCTCGGTGTGAGCCGCCATTGGTGAAAAAGGAGATGGTGTACATGTTTATGGAAACTCTTCCAGGGCTATATTACGATAGGTTGGTGGGAGTGTTTCATCCAGTTTCTCGAATATGGTTGTCATTGGAGAACGATTGGAGCACGGATTGCGCGTGGAAGAATAGCTCATGGCCCGACACCTCCCGCGATCGAGAAAAAGCCATTTTTGGGTCTCATAAGAAGAAAGAAGGTGAAACTAATGTAGTCATCGGAGCGGTGGTTCGTCGCACGCGCAATCCACCGCAAGCTATTCCTTCCTTCTTCGAGCACCACCGCACGACCTTTTCAATCAAACTATCGATCATGCTTAACTATAATGAAAGGAAGCTGCTTGTCTTTGATCCCATTCCCATGTCCTACACTTTTGACTTGTTTAATTATCTCATCACCAACAAAATAATCAATACTCGCCAAATGAAGCCATATCGGCCTCCCTATCCCGCAGGTACAACGCAAAATGCTACTGCGCCTTTCATTCGCAGGCGATGGGTCATGTGGTGGAGGATTGTAAAGCATTCAAGTATGTGGTGCAAGAATTACTTGATCTGAAGAGCATATCATTTCAACAACCCAATGTAGCCACTCAATCCGTTGCGGGGCATGGAGGATCTGCTTGTTATCATGCCGCTGACCATCGTGGTCGGTGTTTGGTTAGAAAAGTTTATTGCATTCGGATGCCTTTGAATTTTATCCATCTTTGAATTATGCCGTTTTGGTGTCATCCAAGAGGGTGTGCTAGGAAAGATGCTGTGATGATCCTCACCGCATCGGGGCATGTGAAGGCTTCAAACCAATTCTCCAAGATCTCTTGAGATGACACACGGTCCAAGTGGGAATCCAAGAGAAAGGAGAAAGTGTATCTACCTTGCAATCGGGCAATGGAGGCTTGAGGAGACCAATTGAAATTCCTGCAATCTGAATTCCACCAACCGTGACGAGACCCTCGACTATTGTTATTCCAGTACCTGCTGCTACCCCTAGTAGGGAGACTAGGATGACTCCATGGAGCTGCAATGTGCAAATGCAAGCGGAGGTCCCTAAAGGCACTTTGGATATAACTAACATTGCTGGAGGTAGTGGTATCACAAGGAGTGGAAGGTTGTATGCTCCTGAAAACCTTAGAGGAGAGCAATCCAAGGGAAATGAAGAAAGGGCCCGTAAGGGAAAAGACAAGGAAGCTGTAGAAGTCAGGGGTGTGATAGACAAAGAAGCTCAAGAATTCCTGAGAGTAATGAGACAGAGTGAATATCGGGTAGTAGACCAGCTGAATCAAACCCCATCCAAAATCTCAATGCTCTCGTTGCTGCTTAGTTCAGAGGCACATCGTCTTCTGCCCGCTAAAGATCTGAATGAAGCTCACGTCTCCCATGACATTACAGTAAACCAGCTTGATGGTATTGTTGGCAACATTGTGGCCTCTAATTACCTGACCTTCTCAGACACTGAGCTTCCTCCGGCAGGAAAGAATCATAATCAAGCTCTTCACATCTCAGTCAAGTGTGGGGACTATATGCTTGCCAGGGTGCTTATTGATAATGGTTCATCCTTGAATGTACTGCCTAAGTCTACGATGGATAAGCTGGATGTAGATTGCTCATACCTGACGCCGAGCTTTACCTTGGTTAGAGCATTTGATGGGTCGATGAAGGAAGTTTTTGGAGAAGTAGAAGTACCGCCGCGAGTAGGCCACGAAGTATTTTATGTCGTCTTTCAAGTGATGGACATCAATTCCTCCTCTGATTTACTGCTAGGGCGTCCTTGGATACATCTTTCTTTGAGGCGGTGCCATCCTCGCTTCATCAGAAACTCAAGTTTGTGGCTGAGGGAAAGCTGATAGTGATCCGTGGGGAGGAAGAAACATTGATAAACCGTTCACCACCGAATATTATGTGGAAGCAATGGAAGAGTCCTTTGAGGCGCGCTTCCAAGGACCGAGAGATCTCAAACGCCGTCTTCGTTGAAAATGAGCCTCTGTGGAGGCCTAAGTGGTCCAAGGTGACATGATGGTTGCAAAGGTGATGTTAGGACATGGGTATCAGTCGGTAAGGGCCTAGGAAAAGCGGCTCAAGGAATTGTAACCCCTGTCCAGTTGAGAGGAAACATTGAAAGATTCGGTATTGGGTACATCCCAAGTCTTCTTGACGGGAGAGGCGGCATCCGACAGGAGAGAGAAATGGCCGCCAAACTCGGAGGAAGGGCACCCAATCGGGGAGGATTGTCATTGTTAATCTTAAGAACAACTTCCGAGTCTTTGGTATCTTTGAACCACGACCAGTCAATGTGGTTGAAGAAGGATCGAGCTCAGTGGCCGTCTTTGTGGAGGTGCAGTGCTTGCGTTGTCTTCTTTGGAGAGAAGCCGCAAAACCGGGAGATCATGGATTTCCCGTATTTTTCAATTTAAAGTAATTATCGTTGTAATGCAAATCCTCGCTCTCTTGAGGCCTTGGGATATTTCATTCGGGCACACATGTTTTCGCCAAAACTCATCAATCAATAAAGTGTTATTTTGAATTTTCAATAAAATTTCTGTCTTAATCTTTTATCTCGGTGCTTTTTCTTTGTTTTTATTCGCCGCTCCATTCTAATGCGGATCGAAAATAAACTCAAAATAATAATGCCCATAACTCATCTCGTGACTTTGATTACCCTGTTAATCAAGCCGAGGAGGATGTTGAGAATGATTGTGATACTCCTCCGAAATCATGAGAATGGTAGAACAAGAAGAAAAGGTCATTGAACCCCATGAGGAATCTGACGTAAATGATCAACTGGAGTGCGAGAAAGACGAGAAAGAGGTCAAGGTTAGTGCTGCAATGGAGGATAAAGAGCGCAAAAAGTTGATTCACTCTGTTCGACTACTGCCGACGTATTCGCATGGACTTATCGGGACATGCCGTGGTTGAGCACTGACATTGTTGAGCATAGATTGCCGGTGAAATCGTAGAATGTCCCCTGGTGAAAGCAGTTAAGGCGGATGAAGCCCGAAATGTCTTTGAAAATCGGGGATGAGGTCAAGAAACATTTGATGCGGGGTTCTTAGTCAGTGGCAAAATATCCCGAGTGGGTAGCAAACATTGTTCCGGTCCCCAAGAAAGATGGAAAGGTCCGAATGTGTGTCGACTCACCGTGACTTGAACAGAGCAAGCCCTAAAGATGATTTCCTCTACCCCATATTGACGTCTTGGTGGGCCGATCTTGCGCCGGCGATTCGATGTTCTCCTTCATGGATGGATATTCGAGCTATAACCGGATCAAAATGGCTCCAGAGGATATGGAGAAAACCACCTTCATAACCGCTTTGGGAACCTTCATTACAAGGTCATGCCTTTCGGGTTGAGGAATGCCGGGCAACCTACCAAAGAGCGATGGTAACCTATTCCATGACATGATGCATAAGGAGATTGAAGTCTATGTGGATGACATGATCGCCAAATCAAAGGCGATGAAGAGCATGTGGTTAACTCGCAGGTTCGTTTGAGCGTCTCGTAAAAATACAAACTCGGGTTGAACCCCGCCAAGTGCACCTTTGGGGTTAGGTCGGGGAAGTTGTTGGGTTTCATTGTTAGCCGTAGGGAATTGAGGTAGACCGGACAAAGTACGAGCAATCCCGGAGATGCCAAAGACCCTAAACAGAGAAAGAAGTTCGTGGTTTCTGGGAAGACTAAATTACATTTCTCGATTCATCTTCCAGCTTGGATCGCAACTTGCGAACAAATTTTCAAACTGTTGTGCAAAAACCAAGAGATGAAGTGGAATGATAAATGTCAAGAAGCATTTGAGAAAATCAAGGTGTACCTCCAAAATCCACCCGCCCCGATGCCACCCGTATGCGGCGGGCCTCTCATCCTATACCTCACCGTACTAGACAATTCTATGGGTTGCGTCTTTGGGGCAACACGATGAGTCGAGAAAGAAAGAACACGCGATCTACTACTCCGAGCAAGAAGTTCACAGATCGTGAGACACGGTATTCACCATTGGAAGACTTGTTGTGCTCTAGCTGGCCGCACATCGATCGAGACAATATATCTTTGAGTCACACTACACGGTTGGTGTCCAAAATGGACCCAATCAAGTACATATTTGAGAAACCCGCACTCACGGTAGAATTGCTCGTTGGCAAATGCTTCGCCGAGTATGACTTCGTGTCACGTAACCCGAAGGCAATTAAAGGTAGCACACTCGGGCAGACACAGCGCACATCAACCGGTTGAGGATTACCAGTCAATGCAATGTGAATTCCCAGATGAGGACATTATGGCATTATTTGACGAAGGGAAATCTCAAGATGATGAAAGGTGGAGAGTGTTGTTTGACGGTGCCTCTAACATGTGGGGGCACGGGGTCGAGTGGGTTGTTGATCTCTCCGCACAACCGCTTCATACCATTCAACGCGCGACTAAGCTTCTATGTCACAAACAATATTGCGAGTATGAAGCGTGTATCCTGGGTATCCAGGCAGCTCTCGATTGGAAAGTCAAGAGGCTCGACGTGTACGGAGATTCAGCTCTAGTTGTCCATCAAGTAAAGGAGACTGGGAAACAAGAAATCCTGATTTGGTTCCTTCATCGTGACTACATTCGAAATTAATCAAGCCCTTTGAGGAAATCACTTTTCAAAGACATACCACGCGCGAGAATCGGTTGGCGGATGCCTTGGCAACTTTGTCATCTATGTTCAACGTCACCGTGGCGAAAGTTTGACGATCGTCGAGAATCCAAAGACAGAGGACGACACCGCTTATCAACTGCTTTGTATGGCGATCGAAGAGGATCGGATAGTAAGCCTTGGTACCATGACATCAAGCAGCGATATCACAAACAGCAGTATCCTCCGGGGCTACAGAGAGAATGACAAGAGAACCCTCGGAGGTCATCGGCCAGTTTCTTCTTGAGTGGAGACGTCCTCTACAAGAGAAACCATGACTTGGTACTCCTCGGTGTGTAACGAAGAAGAATCAATAAAGATTATGCGAGATGTTCATGAAGGCTCGTTTGGGGTTCATTCCAATAGCACGCAATGGCTAGAAAAATCACGAGAGCTAGATACTCACTTTGTTGCGAGATGGAATCGATCATTCTGATTTTGTGAGAAGATGTCATAAATGTCAAATCTATGCAGACCACACCCATGTACCCCCAAATTCTCTGAATGTCTTGAGTGAACCATGGCCATTCTCAATGTGGGGCGTGGCCATTCTCAGAGGCAGTCCTCCCCATTGAGGTTGAAATACCGTCCCTGCGGGTGTTAATGGAGACAAAACTTGATGAAGCGGAATGGGTTCGGTACCGCCTTGACCAGTTGAACCTCATTGAGGAAAAGCAGGTGGCCGCAATGTGTCATGGACAGTTGTACCAACAGAGGATGAGGAGGGCTTTTGACAAGAAAGTCCGTCCTCGTGAATTCCAAGAAGGAGATCTTGTGCTCAAGCAGATCTTGCCGATCCAGACGGACTCTAGGGGCAAATGGGCTCCCAAATATGAAGGACTAATGGTGAAGAAGGCATTCTCAGGAGGAGCTTTAATTCTGGCGAATATGGACGGAGATGAGATCCCAAATCCAGTAAACTCAGATGTGGTCAAGAAGTATTATGCCTAGAAAAATAGACGAAAAAAGAGAAAGATAAGCCAAGGAAAATCAGCTCGCTAGGTTGAAAACCCGCAGCGGCGGCTTAGGCAAAATCGAGCGACCGGTGGATTGAAAACCCGCAAAAGGCGATCCAGCAAAAATTAGGGTCGTAAAAGGCGGGGCTTGAGAAAAGAAAAGGCAATCAGCATTCCCAAAGGTTCAGATAAAGGGTTGATCAGGGTTATGAGTATGGACGGTGGGCACCGTTACTTCAGAGATGAAATCACGAGATCTGTTCCTTTTTCTTGTATTTTTTAGTTTAAAAGAAAGATTGCAATGTACTATCAATTGGCGTGACTTTCTGCACGTCCAATTTCTATATCAATAAAAGTCCAACTTTTCTTTCGTATATGTGCCTTTCGTGTCTCTGCTTTCATCTATTCAGTTTCTTTCAAAATAATAACTTTTATGATTGATGAAATTGAATTGCAAAACATGTGCACATTCAGAGCATTACAGGATCATTACGAAATCTTTGAAAAAATACGAGAAAGAAATGATTTCCCAAGCGAATAAAATTATGCGGCGGTCATGACGAACCAGTGCGCAATCCTCGCGTGATCATCGTCCTGGAACAACTTCCGGCAGATTGATTTAGCCAGCAAAAAAAAAAAAAGAATGCCGAAGAAAAACAAATAAGCAGAAAAAAGAAAGCTGCTTAAAGAAAACAAACAGAATAAACAAAAAAAAAGCAAAAAGAAGAAAATTACAGAAGACAGAACATAAAAAGAACACAACATCTTCATATCATTCATCATTCTCATACATCCATACCCTTCGTCACTCCATGGCATCAGACAGTAGTGCATTACGCTTTCAAATGCGCATAAATCAATCATTGCATTCATGAGCATCCAAATGCTCAAGTGCATGCATTTCATGCACCATCCAAGAGGGAAGTTACTTCGGACCAGAGAGTCCTAAAATCTCATTTTTAGAAAACCACCATCAGCACCGAGTTAGTAAACTCCATCAACCCAGAGTTAGTGAACTCCATCAACCCAGAGTTAGTGAACTCCATCAACCCAGAGTTAGTGAACTCCCACAGAGTTAGTGAACTCCTTCCACGATCACAACATCGCACGAGCACGCGATGGATCCATCAGACTTCGTTAAGTCCTTCGGATTAGTTGTGTCAGCCTAAGGCATAGCGTAAATCCTTTGATCAAATCAGTTCCAGACCTGATATTGATCGACCGCTCGAAAAGGCCACCCCCAAAGCTCGGACTCGACAAGAGTCCGTTAGAAGGTTTTTAGGCAACCTCCGAATTCCCAATTTACCGTTTTTCCCAATTTACCGCCTTTCCCAATTTACTGCTTTCCCGTTAATGCGACAAGTGTTGGCCCCTTTCTCAAAAGGAAAATAACAAAAAGAAAATTTGAAATTTTCTGAAGCGGACAAAATTAGTATTATTTCTATATCTTTATTTCCATTTTACCAGCAAATATGAAAAGACCAATTCATATTTCTTGGCAAAATGTGAAATAAAGAGGGGCAGCTGTAATACCCCAATTTTGTCCGACTAATTCAAAATAAATTTGTCTTTTCTCGAACGCGAGGTTCAAACAGTATTTTTCTCGTAGTTGAAAAGAGACTAAAAAATATATGTCAAAGCACACACACATTATTTTTAGCTGGGTACGCGTGTTATTTTAACCGGGTACACGCGTTATTATTAATTGCGTGTGCATTTTTTCTAAATTAGATGCAGCGTGTTTATTTTCGTGTCTTAAGCTCCTAATCATGTACTCGTGCCATTCGATAGTCGTTAGCCTTTTTTTATTATTATTGATGCTACCATTATACTAAACTAAACTAAATAAATAAAGGGAAGTGTGAATAGAGGATAGGTTGTTGCGGTTGTTATTGAGTTTTCCTTCAAATTCTTTTGTTTGAGAATCACAAAGCAAAGGTTTCATATCAGATATATATAACAATAACCAAATATATAACAATAACCAAAGATTAATTGAAGAAATATATATAACAACAACCAAAAGTTCCCTATCAGATTCGTTACAAAGGAAGAATATAATAATACATATTAGAAGCATCAACAGTAAAGACAAGGAGAAGAAGCCAAATGGTGGCAGCTCCAAAGCTTCAAATGGGAGACTCTCTTTCCTTTGTAATTTTTTTCTGCACACATACACCAAAGGGAAGAAATTAGGCAGCTAAATATTAGTCAAATAAGGCTAAATTAGTGAATGCATAAGAAACTTGGGGGAAGATAAATGTGGACAGAAAGCTTTATACACCAAAAGGGAAGATATAGAAGGAAATGAAGAGCAGAGGACTGATTCAAAAATTGACCTCACAATCCATCAGTCTAAGCATTCTGGACTACAAATACAGACAGCAAGTACAAGGGGGAGGTGGAGAAAAAAAACCTGATACACTGAAGCAAAAATAACACAGGCCAAACACACACAAACACACTGAGAAAACCAAACAGAGAGCAAAAAACACAGAGAGCAACACACACAGAGAGAAAAAGAAAAAACAAGCATACTGAGATAAAAAAACACAAACACACAGAGAGAAGGGAAAAGGGAAGCTCACTCACTTTATCGCCGTGTCTCCTGGCTCCACCACCGCGCCACCACCATCTCACCCCCGTCTTCGTTTCTCTTTCGCACTTAAACCGAACCACCGTTCGCGACCTTCTCTCTCCTCGTCGCGCACGTCACGTAGCCCACCACCGTCGTTCTCTCCTCCGTCTCTCGGTTCTCTCTCTCTCTCTATCTCCAAATTTCTCTCTATCTGAATTAAGGAATGAAACGGCGCTGAGAATAGGAGAGACTTTTAGGTTTTCCCTGTTTTAGAATACATGGGCTGGTTATGGGCCTTATGTTTTTTTTTTTAATTTTCTTTTACACCTGATTGCTTCCTACACCCCCAGTATTACTAACTCAGAACCCCACGTTTTTTTCTAATAAAAATGTTAGTTACACTCCCTTTATCTCTGTTCAGCACCCACCTCTCTTGCTTTTCATTTATTTATTTATTTCCTCTTACTTTTATTATTATTTATTGTTATTACTATTATCATCGTTACTATTTACCTCATGTTATCATCTAATAGCATCTCTTTTTGCTTATTATTTGTTATCACTATTATGATGGTTTGTATAATTTTTAAACTAGGAATAAACGCTTAAGGTATAAATATGGTTACCTAAATTCACTTTCGCTCATATCATGTTCAATATTCATTTTCAAAATAATCATTCCAAGTTAACTCATTCAAACATTCAAACCTAATTAAAACTAGTTATCACTAGATCACTCGCGCCGTTGCCGTTTGGTTGTTAATGATAATTTCATTTTCAAAAGAGTTAGTAGTATGACCACTCTAAACCGTTGTTGTTTGGTCATCGCGAACGCTCAATCCAATTGCGAATTCCTTTTATCACGATGTACTCTCAATTCAAACCAACGAAAACACTTTTTCAAAAACAAATATTTTCAAACATCAAAATCAAAACTAATTGTCACCGATGATCACTCGCGCCGCTGCCGCTTGATTGTGAGTGATAATTTAATTCCGTGGGAGCTAGTAGTGTGGCCACTCTAATCCGTTGTTGTTTGGTCTTCACAAACGCTCCCTTCAATTGCGAAAACCTTTTCAATAATCGAAATAAAACCGGTTGTCATCAATAGTCACTCGCGCCTTGCCGCTTGATTGTTGTTAGTGACGATCCCTTTTTCAAAAAGAGTTAGTAGCGTGGCCACTCTAAACCGTTGTTGTTTGGTCACCGCGAACGCTCAACCCTTTGCGAAAAACTCTAAAAAGAGATTAAAAACAAAACCTTTTTCAGACAAACAAGAACTACGTAGCTTTGAATTCTCCATCGCACTGGGAGATACGTAGGAGCGAGAGGCCAACTCTCGTCAAGCGCCCAAAATAAAAATTTTCATTAAGTCTTTTCATTCCTTTTTCAATAAAGAAGCAAATTTAAGTATTTTCCAAATCGACACTTAAAACCACACGTTTAATTAAAGGTTCCTTTCGATAGAAAGGAGATGTGGGTGCTAATACCTTCCCCATGCCTAACCGACCCCCAACCCAAATTTTCTGGTTTTTAAAAGGCCATTCGCTTTCCAAAAAAGGTTTTCTTCAATATTTTCCTTATAAAAAATATTGGTGGCGACTTCATTGTTTTAAAAAGTTGTAAACGAAGAAAGATCCCCTCAGGGACTTTTTCGGGCGCAACAGCGAGAAAAATTATTTGCGTTTGAGTTGGAAAAGAATTAAAAAGAGAAACAGGGGGTGCAGATTGTAAATTTGGGTTTTATTAATAGCAGGGTGTTGTATAATTAATAAGGGGTGCAAAGAGGAAAGCCCAGTTCGCATGTGGAAGCCCAGAATGCAAAACTGGGCTTAAGTTGGGGGAGTCGTGCGCGTGAATAGTGGAGGTGTGACTAGCAATCTGATTACTAAATCAATTAAAATAAAAATAAATAAAAAACGGCACAGCATATAACCTAAACTACAAAAAAGGAAACCCTAAAACTCATTCATCCCTTCTCCTAAACCTACAGTTGTTGCGGCGCCGTTCTTGATGAGAGAGTGATAACTCATATTTATATGAGTTATTTATAATCACCCAAGAATAAATCATGCAAGTTCTCTAGCAAAACAAGGTTTATTTAAGTAATTTTATGTTAGTTTCGTAATTCTGAGTGGGTGAAAGGCTAATTGAATGAATCTGTGCATTTAGGCACCAAGTGGTGCCCTTGAGAGCGTTTTGATGCTTTTTGTGCTTGTGCAGGAAATTTAGTGCTGAACGTTACCACGTCCCTCACCACGTCTATAGAAGTGCAGCAGAGCAAGGGTGAAAGATCTCAATTTTGGCGCGCTAAGCAATGATAGTCAAAGATATAAAGTCGAAGATCTTTCTATTCCCAGTGAGTGACGCGCTACAGAACAACGTAGTAATCGAACAAAGTCGAGCGTAAGAGAGAAAACAGACACGGTAGGTGGGCAAGTGACATCAGCCACACGTGAGCAAGGAGGCTATTTAATGAAGGCTCAGCTCTCTCTCAAGGCATCCCTTCCACACATCACTCATACACGAATACACCTTCATCCACTCACTCCAGTTCATCACCTACCTTCATCCACTTCAGAGAAGGCATTAAAGAAGATCTGGAAACAGACTTCTGCTTTGTTTTTACTTTTCTGAACTTTGTTTTATTTTCTGCACACTCACTGCTGTAAGGCTCAGACGTTGTAACGTCTATACAAACACATCTTTGAAGAGCTACTTAGGTGTATCTTTTGCACTTGGTTTCTTTTTCAGTAATGTATGGTATTTGGATTCTAAATCCTTATCATTCTCAGTAAAGATGCTCAAAGATGAGCTAAACACTTTGTAGTTGAGTTGTTGTTTTGCTTATAATGAATTTCTAGTTAATGTTATAAAGTATTGGCGTTGCATGTTTTAAATCTCTGCGTGAAAATATTTCCAAACTTGTTTTGAGGTTGGCCTCTTAAAATAGGTAGATTCATAGAATACAGGACATGGTCTATGAAAAGAACTCAAAGGTTTATATGAACGAACGGTGCACTAAAGACATTTAGGCATTTTTATCTAAATCTAGACATAGAAAGGATAAATAGTTCATAGAACATTCTTTGTGGGTGCTTAAAATACGAGGAGTGGGCCTATTTAGAACCTGACATAGGACCTCTTATACTTGAAACTCGACGTTTTGTCTTTGAAAAGCACACTCTTTTCAACAAATGCGTTCAAACGTGGCCACGTCTATACGAAATAGCATTTGCATGTTATAACGTGTAAACGTTATAACGTCTGACTAGAAAGGATTTATTCTGCATGCAACAACTCAACTCACCTCTCATCCATAATCACAACCAACATTTATTCACTTGTTCTTATTACATCTCTAGCTTTAAAACCAACTCTTATTGCCGATTTGTTATTTGATTCTCTTGTGTTTTGAAACTTGAACTTTGAAAGTGTACCAATCCTCGTGGGAACGATCTCTTACTTAAAACCACTCTATTACTTGTACGATGTGTATACTTGCACTATAATTGCGAAAGACCACACTATTACACAAGCGCAACAGAGAGGGGGAGTTTACTCCGGCGCAAATGTCACCGGTTTTAGGGGAGGGAGAGAGCGTCGATCGCTTTCTAAGGTGAGAGGGAGCTGTTCGGCTTCGGTGTTGGGTGGTGATGATGACGGTGAAGGTGACGCTGGGATGGGAGAACGACGCTGGTTTCTGGGGAAAGGAAGAGGGCGATTGGTTTCTAGGAGGAGAGGGAGTGGCGCCGGCGAAGGGAATCCCGCCGGCGGGGCGTGGTGAGTTCCGTTTCTTTCTCTGCTCTATTCTTTTCTGTTTTCCTTTTTGGTTTTTCTTTTGCTTCATTCTTCTTCTTTCCTTTGTTAAAACAAGTTTTCTGATCTATTAGATTTTTGACGCCGGTGGTTCGTTTTGGGAGGAGAGAGTGGGAGGATGATGAAGCGAGTTTGGTTTACTGGGGTGTTTGTCTGGTTTCGAAGGGCTTCGCCGGAGCTCTCGCCGGAGAAGACGATCGGAGCTCCGGCGAACTTGAGGTCAGTTTCTGTTTTTTTATTTTCTTGTGTCTGATTTTACTGTTTTTTCTAGTCTGATTCTCTCCTACTCTACCATTCTTCCACTTTTAATCTTGGGTTGATTTTGCTTAAGCTTTACTTTCTCTAGTTTTTACTAAAACTCAAAAAGAATCTGTGATTACTCATACTTTGCTTAAGCATGTAGAGGCAAGGCATTTAACAACACAGATTACATGTACTAGTTTTTGAAACAACACAGTTAACAATTTTCAGTTAACACTAGTTCTGATTTCGCATTAAGAACCTAACTAAACCCCAATTTTGACACTAGTAAACTCATACTGCTTATATGATGTTTCATTCCTAAAAAAAGAATAGGGGACACCAACTGCTTTTCCCACCTCCGTTAGATCTCCTGGAATCGCCGATTTGTTTGTGTTTGTCACTCGCTCACGCTCTCAGATTCCCTTCAAACTGCTTCTGCTGCTGCTATCTTCCAACTCAGAATTTCAGAACCGTATTTCGTGGATTAGGGTTTCGATGTGAAACTCTAATCCTTATTTTGTGTGTGATTTTCGCAGCCTTTTCTATGTGTATTTCGTGTGTTTTTGATCGTTGATTGACTGTTTATTTATAGTTAAAAATTAGGTTAAGGCATTTATTATTTTTAATCGGGCTTTGACCTATTTCAAGTTGGAACCAGTGCCCAATAAAGAATCTGCAGCAGCTTTGAATGTCTTTGCTGAAACCCGATTTCTTTGTTTATTGTGTATTTTCGGATCTGTTATTTTTTTGTATTTTTAGATATATGTTTTTTGTATTTTTGGACTTTTTGGACTCTTAAGAGCTTTTAAATTGTAAATTAAACTAAATAGAAATTTTGACATTTTTGAATTGTTATATGTGCTTAAATGAATTAAATAAACAAAATAAAGATAACAATAAGAAACAGGAGTCCGGCCAAATACAAAGACGAGAACGGGCCGGACCAGACAACTGCGCTAAAACGAGACCAAAAATAAAAGAAATGGACGCGTTAACTAAAAAACCCCAAAATTAACTCGGAATCGCATTATTAAGTCTGAATTTAAACCAAATTTTGAGAAAAATGACTTTAGGTAGACCTGTTCACGTACGACTAAACTCGAATACGGATATTAAATTGAAGAACGCACGAAAAGATCGATCATTCGCGTGCGTGCCTAATTTAAACAACGACGTTTCGATTTGGCTGAACGGAGTGACTGGAATTGGGTTGGTAACCGAGATTCTTCACTAATAATTCTCGTAATCATGCGACTCCGAAACACGCCCCTACTAAAAATAAACGACTAGAACAAGAAAAAGAAGACGGACAAAATTGGGGTATAACAGATGCCAATTTCAGTCTGGCTAAGCAGGGCTCATACTCGGCCTGATTATTAGAGGTGTTGAATGTGAAACTCAAGGAGACTTCAATCATCAGGCCTTCGGAGTTTTCTAGTATTAAGCCAGCCCCGCTTCCTTTGGAATTCGAGGAGCCGTCCACGTGGAAGGTCCAGAAAAGCCTCTCCGCCGTGAGTGGTGTGGGGTTCATCTCCGCCACGAAGTCGGCGAGCACCTGTGCCTTTAGGGAGGTCTGTGCCTCGTATTTTATCTCGAACTCGGATAGTTCCACCACCCATTTGATTATTCTGCCTGCCAGGTTTGGGCGATGCAGGAGTTGTCGAATCGGCTGGTCGGTCCGTACTACGATTTGATGCGCCACGAAGTATGGCCTCAGTCTCTTGGCGACGACGACTAAGGCGAGGGCTACTTTCTCTATTCTTTGGTACCTAGACTCGGCGCTCTGCAACACCTTGCTCACGAAATACACGGGGCATTGCCCGTCCTGGGTTTCCCTAATTAGGACTGCGCTGACAGTCTCCTCGGCTACGGCGAGGTAGAGGTAAAGGGTTTCCCCTTCCTCGGGCCTTCGGAGGATTGGAGGCTCAGACAGAATTTTCTTCAGATCTGATAGGGCATTTTCGCATTCCGGAGTCCACTGGAACTCTACTCCCTTTTTGAGGACCTTAAAGAACGGCAAGGACCTATTGGCTGCCTTTGAAACGAACCTAGAAAGGGTTGCGATCATACCAGTCAGCTTTTGTACTTCTTTCTTCGTAGTTGGTGGGCACATGTTGGTCAGTGCTCGGCATTTGTTCGGGCTGGCTTCGATGCCTCTCTCGGTTAGACAGAAACCGAGAAATTTTCCCGCTCTAACCCCGAAAGTACACTTCTCGGGGTTGAACCTGAGGTTGTTCTTTCTTGCTTCTGCGAAGATCTCTTCGAGGTCAGCGACGTGGACCTCGTCGGCTTTGCTCTTGACTATCATGTCATCTATGTATACTTCTACCACCCACCCGAGTTGATCTCGGAACACCTTGTTCATCATGCGCTGATAGGTGGCACCCGCATTTTTCAGACCAAAAGGCATTACTCGATAACAAAAATTCCCTCGATCAGTCATGAATGTCGTCTTCTCCTGATCGGGAGGGTTCATTGCTATTTGGTTGTAGCCGGAGTAGGCGTCCAAGAAGGAAAGTAGTTTGTAACCAGAAGCGTTATCTACTAACTTATCGATGCTCGGCACTGGGAATGCGTCCTTTGGGCACGCTTTGTTTAGATCGGTGTAATCCACACACATCCTCCACTTTCCATTGGCCTTTTTCACCAGGACCACGTTGGATAACCAGGTGGTGTATTTGACTTCTTTGATGAAACCCGCCGAGAGCAGATCATCCACCGCCTTAGAGGCTGCTTCGGCTTTCTCTTCGCTCTGAACCCGTCGTCGCTGGGCAACGTACTTGGCATTTGGATTCACGGCCAAATGGTGACAGGCGCCTTCAAGGGGAATCCCGGGCATTTCCGAGGCTGACCACGCAAAAAGATCAGTGTTGCGCCGAAAACAGGCGATTAGGGCTTCTTCTACCTCGGGATTAGGTCGGACCCTATTTTGACAGTCCTTCCGGGGTTGTCGCCCAAAGGTGATAACTCATATTTATATGAGTTATTTATGCTCTTATTACTTAAATTAATGCAAGTTCTTAAGTAATATTATTATTTAATTAAGTAAATATATCTTGTTTAGTGTAAAAGAGGGTTAGGAACTGATTATGTGACAAATTGGCACCTTTGGTGCTTTCTTGTTATTTTTAATGTGTTTGTTCAGTGTTATAGCATCAGGCGTTATAGCGTCAGACGTTATAGCGTTGGATTCTGCAGCTGATGAGAGAGAAAACGAAAAAGCAGTTTTTGCAGCATGTCGAATCACTGAGACTAGATCAGAACAGTTCCTGCAGTAGCCACCAACTTTGTACTTTATAGGACACTTATCTATTTTGTAATGGAGGATAAAAATAGTTGGTATAGTTGGTGGGATGGCTTTTCAACCTTTTTGGAAGATATTTTCTTTATATTGAAGTCTCAAACTTCATCTTCTTCATCTTGGTTTGCTGGTTTGATGAGAGGAGAGTTAGAAATAACTCTCTTGCACTCCATTTTCACAATAAATAGTATAAATTCTGCAGTGCTGTGAGGGATGCTATAGCGGCAGGCGATTCTGTGAGTGACGCTGTAGCGGCACATGAGCTGTCATCATTTGGAGTGTTTTCCATCTCTTTGTGATTTCGGTTTTATGGCTTTAGGTAACACTTTTATGCTATATTTCTTGTGTTGTTGCTCATCATGAGCTGATTCTATTGTGGTTGGATTGCTTTGAGCTTTGTAATGAATCTTTAGTATTTCGTTATTAACGTTTAATGTTTTGTGTTTCAATCTTTGTATGTCAATTCTTCCAAACTTGTTTTAGAATTGATCAGCTAAAATGGGTATAGACATGGTCCATGAATCGAACTCAAAGATTGATATGAATGAAAGGTTGTTTAAAGACATTTAACCAACGTTGCTAAATCTAGACATAGAAAGGCAATAGTTCATAGGGAAAAAGATGCGGGTTCTTTATTATACAGGGGTGAACTTATTTAGAACTTAGACATAGGCTTCTTGTAATGAAACCACGCGTCGATGGATCGAAAAGCACAAAATCAATTGCGACAGCGGCTTGACGCTATAGCGTGTGACGTTATAACGCTTTACTTCTGGGAATTTACTTAGCAAAGAGCATTCCAACTACTCTCATTCTGAATTTCTACTTACCATCTATCTTATTTGCTTTTGTACCTTTATGTTGATAACATTAATGATTCTACAATTTGTTATTGTTACTTGTTTTACTCACTAGCTAATTTACTAATTTAATCATAGAAGTAAACTCAACAATCCCTGTTATCGTTATCATTATATTTCTGAGAAAACTAACATGGTTAGATTCTATCACAGTATCCCATACTTGGTGGAATTCCACTAGATAAGTCATTCTGTCTTTAGCTTACCTATAGTATCTGGAATAGGACCTATAAATTGATCTCCAAGGAAATCAACTTCTCTTAAGCTTGTGCAGTTTTGTGAACTCCCTTGGGATGTGTCCATCCAGACTAGCAAAGAGGCTATATATTTAGAAAAAAATAGAAAAACAATAACTACAATAGTATAACTAACACGGTGTAGACTAGCAAAGAGGCTAAGTTTATAAAAGATGTTAGATATCAATTGACAATACTTCAAATGTGAGAAACAAAATATCTCCTTGATTCCAAATGCTCAGAAATAATCTCTCACATCACTGCTTCAATCACATTCACGATGATGTGATAACATGACCTACATCAAAACAAAGGTAAAAAAGCATCAATATAATTTCACACCATACTATCATATATAGCATAACTCCTCTTCAATAGAAATTGCAATAAAATTTCACACCATACTTTTGTTAGAAGGCATGCCTTAGAGCTGCAAAGATACAACACATTTGTTCCAACCAAAATCAAAACATGCATAATAACATAAACGCCTTATCTGATTCTTAAAGTCATAGAAGGTTAGCACATGACTCTCACCTTTACCATGGAAATAAAAAATTGGCTACCCTTGGTGTTAGGAGGTTCACATCTCTTGAACCTAATAGTAAGAGAAAAATGTAAGATGATCAGCAAATATTATGAATCACAAAGTGAGAATTGGTGGTGCGAAATATAACTCAAATCACACCATAGTTGATTGAAAAATCTAGTCTTAATATAACTCTGATATATTATTTAAAGGACAATCCTCATTAGTTGGTCTGAAATGCCACGACCATCTCTGTAGCAAGTGAAACTTGCCACTAGTTAGTCTTACTCATTGTGCCAAATTAAGAACCTGATAACTTCTTGAAGGTTACAAATTGTCAATATAAAATAGAAGTAATGTAAATTGATACTCAAAATTATTAAATCTGAAGCTACTCCAATTGAAGCACCACTTATATGGATAACATTGGGCCATCCTTTCAAGGCTGCAGAAGACAGCAGAAGCATAAATAGATTGGTCATCATTTGAATTCAAATACAAATTCTCATACACATGTAATGCTAACTTCTTATACTTTTATGATGCCAAGGCGAATATAAATTTTCAATAGAAAAGAAAAAGGGGTTACTCTCGTGATTATTAAGGAGGAAAACAACTTCATTTGCCAAGTCTCTAGAGTAAAGGGCTTACAACACTTAGATGTTTCCAGTCTGAAGAACAAAATACCAAGTCATGAATGAATAAAGGAGGCAAATAACTCCACTGTTTGGCACTATTATTTTCATCAACCTGCATCCCCATCCAAGAAAAAGCCAACAAAGAACACAACTACACAAGGCTCATCAATATTATTTTCCAACCATGCTTGAATGACATACATCAAATTAATCACAAGACACTTTACAAAGGACTAGAAAAACAGAGTCAAAGTTAATGTATACCTAAGCATATAACTGGAAGACAAAAATTACTTACAAACAGCAAGGACAGATTCATCAAGAAACAGTGGCCTGGACTTTTCTCTTGGAACAAGACCTGCTAAGAACCCCAACTTACCCAGATTTGATGAGTTACATGGTAGTTCCTTTATAACAAAACCAACATCATGGACATATTCATTAAGAAAATGTTACCACCAACCGTATAAGAGAAAAAGGATGGATGTGAGTAGGTATGATATATACTTGGTCCTGTAATAAAGGTGTTTCCATAGATTCATCTCTCAGAAGACGTGATTCGTATTCTGAGACTAAGATTTCAATCCTTTGCAATAACAAGAATTCAATAATATCAATGAAAAGCATGCATCTCTAGTATCTGGACATCAGCAAATATGAAATATTAAAGTTTAAAAATCAGAGTAGTATTAATAGGACCGACGCCAGGACTCGAAATGCATCCCGGTATGCTAAATTCCACCTCTTCCCACGCCAGTAGAAATCTACCAGATTTGTAACTAGGGTTTTGCAGAAACAGACAAGATCTGTGAAAAATACATCAAAAGCAAAATTAGGGTTTTAAGAGAGAGAAAAGAGTGATGAAAGGGAGAGGGAGAGTACCATTATCCTTGTCGGAGAGCACAAGCTGTGGTTGCTGAGATCCTTCTTCTACTTCCATGTATTTCCTTCGATTTACCTCTTCTTTTTCCTCTCCTTCTGCGTTTTTCCTTCACTTCACCCCTTCTTTGTCGGTGAGCATAAGCTGTGATGATTTTGTGAGGCTAGGGTTTTGGTATTTGTGATTTGGAGAGGAAGAGGGATAGGAGCTTAGGGCAACATTGTGAAGAAGATGGAGAGTTGAGAACGAAAGTGGAGAGTGTGAGTTCAGAGAACGAGAATAGAGAACGAGAATAGAGAGCGAGAACAAGAGTTGAGAACGTGAAAGTTATGCGATGGAAAAAATTGTAAAAAATAAAACAGGACTTTTAGTATCGGGTGTTCACTACAAGAAAAGCTTGTTTTAGCCACGAACATTTGCCACGGAGCTTAATCCGTCGGTACTTTGCGACGGATTTGCGACGGAATATATATAAAGTAAGCAGTCTAAAATTTTCCCCTTGCGTTTGCCACGGATTAGCGGTCGCAAATGACCTTCACTTAACCAAATACACGTTCTTTCACTTCACGCTCATTTCACTCAATCCTCCCTCTTCTCCGACCTTTCAGTTCACGCTCTCTTCTCTCAAACCTTATTCTCTCTCAAGCTCTCACTCACCCACTCTATTCTCCCTCCGCCACCGCGCCGGAAACCCCAAATCCCTCTACCACCGCGTCATTCCCCTTTCCTTCTCTCAGCGCCTCAAGCCTCAAACCTCAAACCCCCAAATCCCTCCTTCTTTCATGGACGAAAACCACCCTCTCTCCTCTGTTATCCTCTTTCTCTCAGCGCCTCTCCTCTGTTCTTCTTCTTAAAGGTAAGTATTTTTCTTTTATTTACTTCTATTTGATAGAAAACTCCCAATTTTTGGTTGGATCAAAACCCTAAGCCCCTATTCATATTTGTTATGTAGCCCCAATCATCGTCATTCTTCTTCCTATCCGCTCCTTTGGCATTCGACCCAATAATTTGAAGCTTCTAGGTAATTTTTCAAATTCAAGCATAGTTTATTTAGGGTTTTATTGTTGATAGGTCTTGAAATTAGTTCTTTATTAGGGTTTTGATTGTAATTTTGTACGTTGTTGTTCTTTACTTTATCATTAGTAATCGCTCCTCCTTCTTTTGTTCTTTGTTAGGGTTTTGATTGGGATTTTGTTTTGTTAATTTTGATTTTGGTAATTTTGTTCTTTGCTATCCGCAATTTCGATATGATTCTTACATTGATTATATATATTAGCTTTTGTAGATGAAGGTCAGACATCGATTGTTATGTTAATTTTGTTCAGATTTTGATTGGGATTTTGTTTTGTTAATTTTAATTCCATTTCTTTGCCTATTTGCGAGCGATATAATTGTTATGATACGCTCCAAATTGGGGTGAGTTAGAATAAAATTGTAATCAACCATAATTCTAATTTTGAGAACAATCAAATTCTTCTTGGTGCCACTGCTGTAGAAGATAAGCTCCAAATTGGGGTGAGTTAGAATAAAATTGAAATACATGTTTTACTTATGAAGATTTATTAATTGAATTAATAGGACTCCAAATAAAGGCTCTTGTATTATTTTATTTTTTTGCAAGGTTCCTGAATGCATTGACAAGCTTGCCCAAGCAGGAATTAAGATATGGGTTTTGACTAGGGATAAAATGGAGACTGCAATAAATATTGGGTATTACTATTATTTTCTGATTATGCCTTTTGTAATGTGGCTATATCATGACGTGGGAAATGTTTTTCATGTCAACCGGCCTAAACATTCATTTGCCATTGGTGCCTATAACATGGCGGTGCACTAGCTGTATAGTTTTGTAAATCGATATAAGTGATCTACATTATAGCTTTATTTATATGGTGTTAAGACATATAAGAACTCACTTCTTTGCCAATTGTGTCATCGTTGGTTGCAATTTGGTTGCAAGCAATTTCAGCTTTAAGTTCAAGTCAGGTAATGATATAGTCATTGACGAACTTTATTTTGAAGGTGGAGTCAAATTTTGTTGAAGTTGGTTTAACTTATATAGTTTCATAGTTTATAAAGTAAATACAACATGTTTGTGTGACTTACTACCTCTGCATTTCCTTACTTTGGTTTTACTCTATTTCTGTTTTACTCTACTTTATTATTAGATGATGATCATGTTTGTGTTCATTGAAGAATCAATATTGTGTTCTAATTTGATGTTTTAGGAAAACTTGGTGTTCTAATTTATTTTGGTTACTCTGACAGCCCTTGTAAATTCTCTTTAGTCTTGTGTTCTCCCAAAGCACATGAAAAGAATTGAATGCCATTTGTTTGATGAGTAATGACGATGGGAGGCATTTCTTTCTACAATAACCGTTACCTATTATATGGGTTTGTTTAGCGACCAAGTATTTTTAAGAAAAAGTCTCAATTTAAAATCACATTCTAATAGCTAAGCTTCTTGCTTTATCGTTTTCATGCCAAATGATTTACGATGGTGTTTGTGGGTTATTATGTTAGCGAATCGGTTGTAAACACTTTTATTGTGCGAGTTGTTGTTTCATTAAATATGCTACCTCGAGAGAAAGGCGACTGTGCAATTAGAGCATTGCACAATCATTATACACTTCCGGAGTGAGTGTAGTGCTTCAGTATCCTAAGTAGTAAGGGCAACATATTACTAGTAATTTTCTCGACGCGTATCATATTACTTTTCGGTGTTGGTCCCATCCAAGTGCGATGCGCCGATGGTGAAAGGGAACGCTTGGTACTACTTCTATCTCTTGACATTGATAGACTTTTAAAATTCTTACCAATACTTGTTAGTATAGTGTACACATGGATTAAATGATAATTCTTGTTGAGGTATCCGAAGTTGTAGTTTTATCCTTTTATTAGTTAAAATGCAACCACTTTTTGGCTTTGATTGCCATCTTGTGCATGGGGACCTTATGAAACCCGATGAAATGCTTGAAACATCTTTTTGACTTAAGAAAACTCGTGTCTAAATTTTATCCGTTGAACATTGGGTACGTAATACATGTCCGATGTCCCATTTATAATTTTTGTATGCTCAAACGTTTTGTCTATCGCAAAGACTACTTTAAGTTATAAGAAAAAAGCTAGCAATAGTAACTTCATCCAGAACATGCTCTGAAACTTACTATTGTGGAAATTGGATTGTTATAGGTGAAGCTTTTATGTTATTTTGTTTTTATGAATGCATCATTGCTCGTAATCATCTAACTGTCTAGATCGACCATTTTGTGTTCTTGCAAAAACTTATATATGATAGGTGCGGTTGAGTACAAACTATTTGTGGGCTCTCTGAGCAGACATGTGCCTCTGATAAAGGAAGTTGAGGATGTATGTTGCTTGCACCAGTCAAACTTTACACATTAGAGACCATTATACTAGTATTGTCAATGGGACGAAGAATGTTTGTTGTATTGTTGTGCAAAAGGGAATATTTGGCACAAGGGAAATGATGTCCATGTGATTTAATGAATTGTTGATCGCACTTCAAAAAATTTAATTTCCCTTTTAGTATTACGTTATGCTTACTATTGTTAACATGGAACTAATTGGTGGTATCTCTTGCATCGATTTTTCTAAATATGGGCGAGTTGAAGATGTTTATCTCATGCGTGATGAAAAGAAGCAAAGTCGTGGTATGTTTCCTACCTATATTGGATATTAGTTGGAAACCCAATTGTTGGGTTGGACATTGGGCTTTGAGAGTTGGTTTTTGTAATTCTCGTGTTTCAAATTATTCTTGAAAAAGTATGAAATGATTGATGGCATTGAATGTTTGTTTTTCCTAAACCATTTCTTTCAATTCTCAGAGTCATTTGAGTTTTATTCCAAAGATTTCATATTTTGTGTCTCTAAAGTTTGCTCGTGTATGATGGCAATACCAATAGATAATATTTTCCTTATTTTTGATGAAGGATGTGGTTTTGTTAAATACTCGCATAGAGATCAAAGATCGCAGCGACTATTAATGCACTTAATGGAATCTATACAATGAGAGTAAGTTTTTATATTTTCTTTTATCTGCTTCTCCGATAAATGCTTTATGAATATCTTGTATGTTTCTCGCACGCGTGGTTGTGATCAACCTCTGATTGTCAGGCTTGTCGATCCTAAGAGACCTCGTCAAGAGATTCCAGTCCAGTACTAGCACTGGTTGATGGGTCTTAAGCATAAAAATCCATCATATATTTAATTAATTGCACAAAGCACTGGGCCATATACTGTGTTGGATACGAATATGAAATCAAGCCTAAGGTGTTGTTTTTTAGTCGGCAACTTGGATAATAGACTCTGCCAAATTAGCTTTCTTTGGGTAGGTCACCACCACGGTTTAGGCCTCCTATACATGACTCAAATGCATTAACCATCAAGTAGTTTTAGAAATTTTGTTTGGCTTTCAGGGGTGCTGCATTTGGATCTCCAGGATTTGGTCCTAGATTTGATTCACCGGGCACAAGGTGATCCTCCTACCATTGTTATTTATTACTACTGTCTTTTGAATGGTTAGTTTATTAAATTCTTAGTGTTAGGGGTTAGGGACTCAGTGCTATGCTTTCTTTTGTAATTATTCTATACAGACCTCCATCAAATATTGCTGATCCTATGGGTGATGGTATGCCTCCAATGAATCCAAGATCTGGTGACATGGCATTGCCTATAAACGCAGTAAGTTTAAGTTCGATGATATTAAAAATGTTACCTAAATCCAATGACAATGTGAATATATTTTCTTTAAAAGCTACCACCATCTAAAATGCTCCTCGCCTATTTGTTTTTTTTGAAATGTTGAACTTTTGAATTTTGATTGCTGCATTGGTTTTGCATTCATGTTGCATTCTGTGATTTTGTTCTTTAGCCGTGATTGCACTCGAAACACGAAATAGTCTTATCTTATTTTTGTTGTCAATATTTGTTTACAAAAACTAGAAGTTTGAATTTGTTTGTTGAGAGAGATGTGTGAGCTCGCACACAAGTGCACACACATTTAAATAATGTCCTTTAAGTTAACTACCTTTATGGTCGCTTTACGAATTTTTGCTAGTGATAGGTCTTCATCAAATACTAGAAGCGCATCAAGACCGAAAATGCCCTGTATCATTTCCCTGTTTTATTGAGACAATGGAATCGACGTATTTATTAGCTGAAAGAATGGAACATGATGTCGGGCTTGTTTGAATGTGTTTTGGTTCTCTAGTTTTTTAAAACAACTATTATCTGCTGATCTTGTTAGCTGTGTGGAAAAATGTGTTAATCATGAAGGGAAAAAAATGAAATAATTATATTCAGCTTTTGTTTGAAGTATGTACTCATGGTGTGACAATAAACAGTTTATTTGGAAGTCGATATTACGTTGTAATTTTTCAATGGTTTGCTTGTATACTGATAATTTCTCTTCTTTGGATGTGATTTTTTGTACAGGATAAGAGATTGTCAAGTGGACTATTTTTCCTTGAGCTTCTAAGTCTTTGTAGAGCCTAGGGTTGTCAATCGGAACCTTGTCACCAAGGGTGAAAGTGGTATGATTTCTTGTATTAGTCACCATTGAATTGGACTACCTTTCTTTTTAGTATCATCTCTATTGAATTGACTTTATTTTTGTAATTGAAATTGTAGTTGATGAGAAAAAGTTGAATGCCACCTACACAATCGGTGTTGCGCGAAAGCTTGGTTGTTCCATTTTCTTGTTACCCGAGGATATTATGGAGGTAAGGTTGACACCACCGTGAGTGTTCCATTTATATTTCTTACAGTAACTTCATACACAAATTTGAGTTTGCACATTCCATATAGACTTTATTGATCTTTGTGTATAATGTTTTGTTGAACTTGTGCAGTTAATCGAAAAATGATTCGACTCTTGCAACAAGTATAATGTATTGGAGTTTGCAACAACAGTTGAAGATGGTGCGATTCATTTCCTTCACCAAAGAGTCTTGCCACTACCACTACACACAAGCATCCCTGCTCCTTCAATTTGTGGTGAAGATGAGTGCAGAGCATTTGGTGGTGAGTTCTCCAACTTGAGTGTTGATGAGACCACCTCGACACAACAACAGTCTCTTCACAACTTGAGTCCGATGAGCTATAATTTTGAGTCCAAATGTTCTTGTTAGCGCTTGGAAAATATATATATATATATATATATATATATATATATATATATATATATATATATATATATATATATATATATATTGCAAAACATGTCACATATGTATTGAATAGGTGTGAATAATCTGTACAAAATTTCTTGTTCTTAGGAGAGGAATGCTCAATGAGAGTCAAAAAGTAAGGTCTATAGGAGAAACAAATGAGATAGATCAATAAGGGGTCTTTGAAGTTTAAGCAAAGATTCCCCTATTGCTCCAATTTTTTTTTATAAGTAGGTTCTAGTTCCACTACTAAATTTGTATTCATTCACCTCCCAGCAAGCTTTCATTCCATTGTTTATATATTTTTTGATGTAATGGAACATTATAACTTTGTATCCTTCTTCATTAGAATTGAAAGATAACCCAATTTGTGAAGAAGTTGGAGTAGCGAAACTCTTCGCTCCATTTATTTTTTTGAAATTTTTTTTAAAAATTTGCGACGGATTTGCCACGGACTTGCGACGAAAATTTGCCACGGATTTGCGACGGAAAAATTTGCCACGGATTTGCGACGGAAAAATTTGCCACGGAAATTCCGTGGCAAACGATTTGCGACGAGCGTTTTTGCCACCAATTTTTGTCCGTGGCAAATCCGTGGCAAATGTTGTTTTGCCACGGAAATTTGTGCATTTGCCACGGAAATTTGTGCATTTGCCACGGAAATGTCTGTGGCAAATCAGCGATTTTCTTGTAGTGGTTTTAACAACATGCTAATTGTGTTTGAGATACACATTTAGCATAGATTGTTTCAACAACCGATGTTAAATGTATGCGTGAAAATTGAAATATTCCATTTAATTGCAAAATTGTCACCGCATCTACATTTAGCATCGGGTTTTCAAACAATCGATGCTAAATGGTACTTTTTAATGTCAAATTTGCACTAGTGATGTCCTAATGCAATCTAGTGTTTTCTAAGACTTCCACATTATATTTATTGCTTATTATATAATGTTAAGCCATGAACATGCAGGAAAACCCTTGATATGGAAAATTTAGGAGTGACTTCCATTTGCTTCCCAATTAACCACACTTTTCAAAGATGTAGTAGCTAATGGAGAGTTCATGTTCATCGTTACCAAATAATCCTAATGGCGACAATGATTATAGATATCACCCATGCCTAGATAATATTGTCCTAAACATGGTGGTGGTCGAAGTAGTAGTTGTTGGTGGTCAAATATTGATGATCAGAGGTGATCGAAACAAAAACATAAACAAAAATATATAAAACCTATTTTTTTGGTTTTGAGTTTTGATGGAAAATTGTTTTCAATTCAATAAAAAAACCAAATCAACCGCATTTTACCCGAACATGTTTTAATTTGAAATTGACTTTCAAAACAAAAAACCAAAAACTCGCAACAACCCTGAGCGAGCCCTAAGTTTTCCATGCAATTTCTATTTTATATTTAAATTTTGGTAGTTCAAATGTGAATAAAATAATAATCGCATTACTTATTTTTTTATCTTTTATATTTGGCCCTTTAGAATTAAATTATTTAGTTTAACTTTAGATCAAATTATATTTTTCGATTGATTCAAAACCTAACCGACCGAACTAATCCAAACCACATTAATTCGGTTCAATTTTTTGAAGAAAGTCAACCGAACCAAACAAAACTACATGAGTTTTTATATGTAATTCAAATGACTATTTAGTTCAAAACCGAACCAAATCGCACGCGAACACTCCTCATAAGTGGGTGCCGAAAGCTATCTCCTTTGAATCTAGATGAGTGTACAAACAAGTGTAATAACATTCACAGACAGTATATAGTGCCATTCCTACTTATCATGCATGCATATTATAATGTTAAATACTTTCAAACATCACATCATGATTCCACCTAATGGCAATTTTGAAAAATATTAAAACGATTATTTGCTAGACATTGAAATCCAATAATAATAATAATAATAATAATACTCGTGAATAGAAATATTTTGACTCGTATTATGTGACGAAATGGTACAAATATAGAGACACGAGACGCCTAACTAATAAGGAAAATAAAATAAATACAATTAAGACACTATCATATAATATCATACCGGATTCTAATCCTAATCCAAGATATATATAAGCAAAAAATAGATATGATTAGATTAAATTTGATCGTACTTTTTTGCTTAATTATATTTCAAGTTGATCATCAAGTTTGAATACCCCATAAAGTTGATCTTTGGAATTGACACAGAAAGTTCTCATGAATCCAACAACTAAGAAAATGATAATTGACTTCCATATGTTTTACTCTCGTAAAAAAACTAGACTAGAGGACACATGCAAAGTTGATTTGTTAGTGCACACAAGCTCCGTCAAGGCAATCTCCCAAATTTTAGTTATTGCAGGCTCTTTTTGGATATTTTAGAATGAGCAGAGCAAAATGGTATAGAATGAAGATGAGTAGAATTGTATAAAATGGAGAGGAGCGGAGTGGAGTCGAGTTTTCATTCCATTGTTGAGATATTTTATGAAGTAATGGAACAAATTTCACATTCCATTTTGTTTAGAAAGTAGACAGAATGGAATGAGTTATATAACTTTTGAACTCCATTTTTGCCTTTATTTTAAAAAAATTGTTATGTAAAGAGACTTCACAGTAGGGATAATTTGGTCAAGAGGTTGGATTTCCTATACATCCCATATTGGGGAAGAAAATGAAGGAAGAGGATGTATGGGGATGCAACTCTTTTTTTGGCAAAATTGCTCCCTGAGTCCATTATTTTATTTTCAAATTTTGAATAGGTCATATATATATATATATATATATATATATATATATATATATATATATATATATATATATATATATATATATGTAAAGAATAGGTCTCTTGTTTTTTTTTTTAACAAATAGATGCTTTTCATGTTTTAAAATTATCGCACCATTCCCCTTTGTTAGGTTTCAAATAAGTCCTTTATGTTTTAAAATCATTGCACCATTGTCCTTTTTTGCAATAGAGTTCAACAAAAAAATATAAAAAGGGCAACAGTGCAATGATTTTAAAACATAAAAGACCTATTTGTTAAAAAGAAAAATATAAGTGACCTATTCAAAACCTGAAAATAAGTTAAGGAACTTTGAGAGCTATGTTGCCTCTTTCTTTTAAAATCCAAATAATAGAACCACATTCAATACTACTCCATTCCACAATTATCCATCAACCTAAAAAGATTCGCAGTAAATGTTTCAACCACAAAGCTCAAACATGGCATGTGTAATAGCTAGATACATGACCTTTGCACTTAACTAAGCAACAACACTTTACTTTTTGCTCTGCCGTTAAACAAAAATTTCCACCTATGGATATATAATAACCAAAAGTAGAGCATTTATCACCTTCGCGACCTCTAGTAGTGAAAAAAAATCATTTTTCTAGATGATGGTTTGAGATACTTAAGAACAACTCTATTCCAATGGTCGTCGCAAGGGGAGTTAAGAAACTGACTAACTTTACTAATTGCGAACGATATGTATGGTCTTGTCGTGGTGACATAATTTAATATTTTCGCAAAGTCTTTGTATCTCTCTGATTAGGATAGGGCTCCCTGGTGTGGAAAATAGTATGCAAGTATATATAGTCACACAAGTAATATAATGATAAGAAAATGTCGAACCCACAGGGACTATGTAAAGTTTTGTCAAGTTTAGAGTGTACACTCAGTGTGTCTACACTATTAACAATTGGTTGGAGAATACAAATTGAATTAAAAAGTATAAACAGCAATGATATGTGTAAGGAATCAGTGAGATAAAGTAGTTGAGATGTTTTCACCAAGTAAATCACTTCTAAGAGTTTCAGTTGTGTAGGCAGTGAAGGTACATTGAATGCAGCTGCAACAGTATGTGTCTTTCAGTCACTTTCTTCAGAGTTTCATTACAAGCTTCCTATGTCTAGGCATGCTAAATAGGTTCACTCCTATCTCTTAAGCATCCATTGTTTCACCCTAAGAACTATGTTATCCTATGTCTAAGACTTAACACGGTTTTAACAATCAATTCCTTATTAAAACTAGTTTAACAAAGACGTTGTTACAAACACTCATTTTTATTAACTCTTGATTTCTTAAATGTAACCCATGTCTGCTGCTACAAGTCTACCTATTCTAAAGTGATCAAATTCAGAATAAGATTTGAAAGAATTATTACACAAGAGTTAAAATGCACACACTACATAAACCACATTTACTTGCTTAGAAGATCATTACAATGTTACAACATCTCAACTAAAGGAATTTAGCTTATATTACTCACTATATAATAGAGAGAGTCTATAAGGAACATAATCAAATGAGTAATATTAAAAAAGAACTCAAAAGGATAGAGATTACACAAAGGAGAGATCTTTTTGCATGAGATTCCCAAGTTGAAGTACAATATGATTTCCTTACACACGTTTCCTCCAAGTAGAAGTGAAGGGAGTGGTTGTCAAACATTTCCTTACATTCCTTCTCTTCAGAAACTAAATGAAAACTAAAGCTAAATTTACAAACATAAAGAAAATAAGTGATCCTTAAAAGCTTGGATGAAGGATGATCTTCAAGTGAAGAGATGGTCTTCTATTTATAGGCAAATGAGCTTTCCTCCCTTGGATGGTTTCCTTTGGCGCCAAAGATAATTGAGATCAGTAACCATAGTTACTTTGTAGACCTCCCATCAAGCAAGTTGCTCTTGGCATGAAGTTCACATGGGGTGGTCCAATAAAGAAGTGACACATGACCTTGAGTGAGTGACATTTCCAACTTGTCTCCAATAGTAGGCGTCAAATTATGCAAGTGGGTCTGCTCCTCATGACTAAGCATGACGTCACATGTCAAGTGTTGAAGCATCAAATTGGTCCTTGGATGATTTGGTGCATTTTGGTTGGTGTAGCGAAGATTGGATGCAGCAAAGATGTAGGTACTCTCGATGCGAGCGATGTAGGTACTCCTAATGTAGCTGCACTGACCAAAAACATAAAACATACCAAGACCTATGCAAATTGCTTAGTTCATTGTTGTAATCCATTTGAATCCTTGAAATGTTGTTTCTTTACTTATACGCTATATTTACATATTAATTTACTTGAAAATAAGCAATAACCTAAGTTTAATTGTATGAATAACTCTATATAAAATAGAGTTATCACTCTCTTAGTGTAGGAAGGAGCTTAGCATCAGGGTCCATAGGAGTGTTGTCCGGTTTACAATCTGTAATGTCTATCTCCTCCAAAATGTCAAGAGCATAATTCCTCTAAGATTGAGAGATCAAAACACTTGACTTTGATGGGCCAATCCCAAGAAACTAAGAGGAGCCAAGTCATTAGTTTGAAATTTTTGAAGTAGGGGGTTATTGTTTTAGGTTGTACAAAGACATCTAAAACTTGCATACCAGATGACACCCCTTAAGCAACAAATGCATGAGTTTGCTCCACATAAATCTCCTCCTCCAAGCCACCGTGCAAGAATGCATTTTGATACCTGACTACAATAGAGGCTAATGTTTCATGACAATCATGGCTAGAAAAAGTTGAATAAATAGCATGTAATGATCCAATTAGCAATAACAAGTCTAATTAGCAAGTGAAGGATATTAGTTAGTAAAAAGGGGGGTGTGGGTGGTAAAAAAGGAGATATATAAAGGATGTAAGTGATGGGAATAGGGTATGAAATATGTGATGAACTTTTCTATTCTCCCTCTCTGACGCTACTCTCTCTCACGACCTATCTCTTGTTTTCTTCTTCCTCTTTAATTAATGTCAATCTCAATTATACATTGTGTTCAATTCTAGTATCATTACATTGGTGCTTTCATTGTCACCATGGCAGAGTATGCATCAATTCCAGTGCGAGCAGATCAATGGTCGCTTATGGAAGCGGAGTATAACGCTCAATGGTCACAATTGGCATATTTAGATGGACCTGGTTATACGATGTGGGATCGAATGGAAGCAAAATGGGATCTGCAACGAAATTTCTTGTCACGGAGCTCTTCCCATGGTGTCATGAACTCAACCAACGAGATTTCAACACAACCAGTTGAGCCGCACTTCACGTCTTCCATGGCTGAACCGTTTAGAGAAATTCAACAACGTTCAGCCAAAATTTCACAAGAGATAATGCAATCCTATACAAGAATTTTGGATCTGTTGCAGGAAGAAATTGATGTTGCTGAAGCTCTTCCAACTACCGATGCATTTTCGGCATCCATGCGTCCAATTGAAGAAAATTTGGTCACCGAGGAATCTGCCTGTGTGAAGACCTTAAAGGTTGAATCGTTGACTACTGTTCTTTGGGTGCCAAAGAAATTGATTCCTCAATCAAGAGATTGATCCACCGGTCGCCGTCGAGCGACGCTGTTTTCTCCTTTGTATAGCACCACCCCGGAGGAGGGTACGGTTCCAATTTCCTCCTCAAATCACGTTCTCTGTTTTCCAAGCGCCATGTGTTCGATGAAATGCCTCTTAGAAACAAAGTGCGACAGACTGATATCCCGCACCAGTTTCGAAACTTGATGATAAGGTTGGGGGTCTTCAATACTCCAGTCAAGCTTCCTCCACCGGAACCACCTGATTGTGTTTTTTGTCTCGCCTCTACTACTGTTGTTGTTGTTGGCGACACAGCAGCTTAATCTATACACGATTAAGGAAAAGGGAGTAGGTTATGACTGACCCAACCGCAGTCCGTCCGTAATTTTCTTTCTATTTTACAACATAGTAGAAGCTCTATTTGTATGAATGACAAGCAAGTGTTGCTAAGGTTTGGCAATAAAATCTCCGATCATCGTGATATTGCTTGATATCGATGAATTTCTTCTTAATTTGTACCGCAAAATTGGTGACGTGGAAACCGCATTTACAAGTGATTGTGGAAATGCCTAAGAGGATTGGGTGTGTTTACAATTCTCATTTGGAAAAGTATATAGCGAAGGATAAATTAGAGGCTAATTATATACTCTCATATGATTATTTGAAATTGCTTGGATTGGTTATCACTTGTGGTTATGATTTTAATGGTGTCTTAGACACTCCGCCTCAGACTTCCATTCATCAAAACCAACCGATTTGATTTATTGTGCAATGGCAATCCTTTTGCCGCCACCTAAACCACCTGGATAGGCATGGTTGCGTTGTCGCTCTCATTTCTTTTTACTAAGCTTCCAATTGAGTTCGATTTTATTAGTTGCATTTGGGGCAAAGAAGAATATTGTATTATGAGGGGAATTGATAAGGTCTTGATGCATGACTACATCTATATAGAGGCTCTTATATGTGGATTGCACTTGTTAAGTGGATATGCTTGTTCCATTGGAATCATTGTTCCTGCTATAAATTCGGTCCTGATAAGTATTACCAATGCATTAATATTGTGTGGGAGATTATCATGTAATGATGTTGTGGTGTGGTCTAGTTTGATTGATGGATGGTCTACTTTGGATCACTTTGTAGATATTTCTCTTTCAATGTTAAGGAGTGCATTGTTACCTCAACTCACTTTTTATAGCCAGGATTTGATATTGGAGTGTATTGGAGTTGATAAACACCAAATTCCAGAGCTTGAAAATGATCAACAACTAAAAGTAGATAATTGCATTATACAGGGAATTCATACGGTTCTGATGCATGAATACAGAATACTGCCAGAGGCTCTTATACAGGGATTGCACTTGCTAAGTGGATATGCTTGCCCTAGTGGAATCATTATTTTTGCCTTAAATTCGGTCCCGTGTGTCGCTTTTGGCAAGGCAAATGACCTCTTTGGAGGCTTGCAAATGAAGGAATGGGAAGCACATTTTGCTTTGCTCTATTTGGTTCAAAGTATGGCTGTAGAGCCTTGCCTTGCTCTCGGGATTAAGGTGATATTTGTACCTCTAGCTGTTGTTCAAAGGACAAACGTGCCACTCGCTATTTCAATGATTCAACTCTTTAAACAAAGCTATTTTTATGTTGTTTTTACCTCTACAAAAGTGAAGTTATTGAGTACCACTGTCTCAAGCAAACTGGCGATTTCGGCTATGGTGGAGATGGCACTGTTTCGATTTTGGGGTTGTGGTTCACAAGTTAATTTGCTTGGTGCCAATATTATTGTTCTTATAGGGAATTTGAAGACATGGGATCCAGGTGATAATGACAATTTTTTCCGGAACGCAAAATCCTTACAATTTAAGCAATGGGATCCTGGAAGATGTTCTCTAGTTTATTGGATAGTTACACTTCAGCGGGAGGCTAATTGGAAAAAGGTTATTATCAACCAAAAGCATCATCCTAACTCCAACCTTGAGGACAAGGTTGATTTTAATGGGGGCGGTAATGTAATGATCCAATTAGCAATAACAAGTCTAATTAGCAAGTGAAGGATATTAGTTAGTAAAAAGGGGGGTGTGGGTGGTAAAAAAGGAGATATATAAAGGATGTAAGTGATGGGAATAGGGTATGAAATATGTGATGAACTTTTCTATTCTCCCTCTCTGACGCTACTCTCTCTCACGACCTATCTCTTGTTTTCTTCTTCCTCTTTAATTAATGTCAATCTCAATTATACATTGTGTTCAATTCTAGTATCATTACATAGCATTTTTTACAACTGGCGACAAGGTACCACTGTAATCCCAAATAAACTATAGAAAGATCATTAACAACCCTGTTTGTTTGAACTCAAGAATAATACCCAAGAAGTACACATTTAACAACCCGCGCAGACAACTTATTACAACCAATAGAAAGATCATGAACAAAGCATGTAGAATATAACACTCGAGGGGGAACAAGGTAAAGAGGGTTCATTTGGAAACAAGAGAGTGAGTAATCTCATTACCCAATACCGAGAATAGCATGCGATTTATCAAATAACGGACAATGAGAGTCATCCCAAAAATTTTAAGGTCCATGATCATCTACTAATAAGGATCTGAGCTGTATCAACTAGATGACAGTGCTTTTTTTATTCAATGACACTATTTTGTTGTGGCGTGTGGTAAAAATTGGACCGATGAGTGATGCTATGACTAGTCATGAAGGAGTTGAATGGTGCAAAAAAGTATTCTTTAACATTGTTGCTCCGCATAATTTCGAGTGCTTTTCCAAGTTGAGTCTTTATCTTTGAGCAAAATGTCTGAAAGGCAGTCGATATTCCTGAACGATCCTTCAATAAAGGGAGCCAAGTGCACATCGATAAATCATCAATCAAGGTGACATCACTACAAAAAACGACAATTAACGACCAATATTTAAGTCACTATTTCGGTCACTAAACAAAATTACATTATACCTTCCAAGTTGGTCTCTGAATCAGTCTCTATAGGGACTGATTATATTCAATTGCTAATTGTCGTTTTTCTAGTAGTGCATAATACTTGCATCCTAAAGTAGAACTCACAAGACCAAGACCCCAAACATTAGAATGCCAATATCGAAAGGAGACATGGATCTTTTATAGGCACAACAAGGAAAAGACACCTTCACATGTTTATCATGTTGACACGACTCACAATCGAGGGACTTAAAACCGAGTCGATGGCACCTATATGACGACGACGAACAAGTGATTGGATGGGGCGTCTACCACGCGCTTTAAAGCAAATCTTTACAGCAATTATCTAACTGCTAAAAATTACTCAAAAATGTAGGAGGCAAAAAAATTGATCACAGGTCACTTAAATTTTTTTAAAGAAGTTTGCAGTTTCCTGATTGCACCAATGTCACAGTTTCATGTCTCTTCTTTCTTTTTCCCTTTGAAATTTCAATAATCCAAGTTCACATTTCATTATTTCCAAACTTGTACATATAATATATTACCAAGAAAAAAATATACAAAGAAGTAATTGTGATGGTGATATCAAAACAAAATTATATAACACACCACACCAGCTAATTTGATCAGCATATCAAAAAATGCTACAAAATCTAAAACTAAATATCAATGACTCCTACTGAGTGAAGACAAAACACACAGAGAAAGAAACTGTTACTTTGTTATTGGAAAAACAAGAGAAGCATCTTTAATACTTCAGCAAGAAGCAGTTCCAACTTGCTTCCTATTTACTTCTTGTCCCTTGTTTGAGTATTTGAATCTGTTTAGTATTGGAGAAGTATGGCATGACAAAGAGAAAGAGTTATTAATCAATATAGTCCCTGACATTTACAATATATCAACTTAGTCTTTGGCTTTTGCAAAAGTGTTTCAATTTAATCCATTTTTGCAAAATAAAGGGACTAAATTGAAGCACTTTTGCTAAATCTAGGAACTAAGCTGATATATTGTACATGTCAGGGACCAAATTGGCTAATAACTCCAAGAGAAATGCTATAGCCTACAAGTTTCCTGTATTCTTTACTTCATTTCGACCTTTCTCGTGGAGAAATTTAATATGTGGCTAAAGAAAAAGCTGTCAGTTGCGGTTTACACACTGATGTTGTGTTTGTTGTCCTTAGACTCACATTGAAGCTGAGAACTTTCACTTTCTGGACTTTTGCTTACATAGCTAAGTATTGTATCTTCCATCAGTTCTGCAAGAATAACATCACCGATATCGAAACCAACGGTTTCAGCTTCAAATCGAAGGTCCATCCACGCCTCACTTTTTTCCATGTCTTTCGCAACAATTTTGTCCAAAGTTTGTGGTGGGGGAAAGGGCAGGAAATGCCAGCACACTCCTTCCCATACCTTAAGAATTACTCCTTTCATATTTGGAGTTGGCCTTGTGCCAGGATTTACGAACGATACAAAAGGCGAGGCCCCAAAGTAGTCGCAACAAACCTCCATGAGCACGTCATTGATACAATCATAAAGAAGTTTCTGATCACGGCAAAGACGGTTCGGTAAGAACTCTACTTGATCAAATGAGGAAGGGTCTAGTATCTTGTCTGAGGAAAGGCATTTCACCAATAACTGATCTCTAGTTAATCCAGAGGCTTGCAGGACTGATTCAATGTAGTCATATATCAATTCATTTTCTTCAATACAATACTTTGCTCTCTTGATTTGATTCACAGACGAAATATCTTGTTCTTCAAATTGAACGTCTAGCAGCCTTATTGGTGCTTCAGCTGAAAATCATGAATTAACATGATGTCAGATTAAAACTAATATGGTAAACAAATAGATATGCTAACAAGTATTTTGCTACTCAGTCCCTTATAGACCATTCCAACTTTTTCTTATCTCCAGGGGAAGAAAAAGGCAAAACACTAATATGCAACCAAACAAAGATATTGAAAATACGCAACCAGACAGTCGGCATGCAGTATTCTATTCTGCACTTGATATACAGTTAGAGGCAGTAGAACCATTGGAAGCAAGTTTTTAGATAGCTAGTTATTGAAAAAGATAATTCAAGAACATTTTCAAACATGCCTTTACTAAGCACTGACGCAGATACACGCATACCACACGGACACGGACACGCAGACACGGTTTTAATTTGAAAAATACAAGTAATTGAAGTGTTGGTGCCGGTGCATCGTGTCAGACACCGGGTATGTCTTCAACCAAAAGTGTCCGTGCTACAGAAGCCTTTAGTGCATGAATGTTTACCAAGTTGACATCTGGAGAGCCCGGAGTTGCCATCATCCTCTAAGAACGGCCTATCAAGAACGGACACTGGACTTGGCCGGCCAGATACATCTGCAACGCTTTCGAGCTCTTTAGTTTTTTTAGTGATTGAAGAAGAGTGAGAGGGGGATGAAAATGTAGATGATGATGGGTTTTCTTCTGTTACATCCTGCATAAAGAACAAATAACAGATTTACTAAAATTTAACAAATATAAGAAGTCATCCCACCAAAGAAAAAGCCATAAAACTACAGCATTAAACAAGTCATTAATTTATGTAAAATTATAATGCAGACAGAGATGCTACCTGCTTTAAACATTCAGAACATCTTCCACTATCAGGAATTTCTGAGATATCATAGTTTTGGTCCTTCTTTCCTGCACTGAGAATAACTGTTTCCGAGGATGATTCTAAAATAGTAATCTCTTTCGACGATTCTCCATCACCTGCACAGAAATCAAGAATAGAATGAATAACAAAATATATAAAACAAATACACCAAAGTTTACCAAAGCATTTATCACTTATATAGACCAGATACAACAGCTATTCAATGAACCTAAAAATGCATTTTTTCTTCAGAGGGAGTATATTTTAGACATGATACCTTCAATAACGATCTCATTTCCGTAAGGACAATAGTTTTCCTCTTTATCAGCATGACTTAAGCCGTCTGAGAAATTCGAGTCTAACTTAATTTCATGTACTTTATTATTATTAGAGCTTTCATCACAAATGCTCGACTTCTTCTCCGAACTATCGCTTCCCTTATCCAAAGGACCGACAAAGGTTGCTTGTTTGGGAGATAAATTATCCTTATTAGCCTCCCAAATTACATCTGAAGTAGAGAATCTTCTCTTCGCGGTTACAAAATGATGCTCGAAATCCCTTCCAGGACTACCAAGTGGAGAAAAATTGTAATCAGGAAGAGATAGTATTCTCCCAAGTGTTTTGGAGAATTGCTTACTTGACAAGTCTTTGTTCTCATCTCCATTACCTACCATCTCACACAAATGCTTCTTAGCCTCAATATATAAATTAGAAACCCCTTGTTTCGGATAAATACTCTTTTCATGTTCCACAGTCGACTCAGAATCTTTATTCTTGCCGCCTTTTATAAAACCGGTCGAAGGTCTTGCAATTTTTTCAATGAAGAAATGATCTTTATTAGGAGATCTCATTCCTACATTGTCTTTACCAGCAGAGTTCTTTCTTGAGATCCCTTCAAGGTTTCCATGTCTCTCCTTTCCCATAGCATGCTTTAATTTTTTCTTTATCTCTGTAAGAGAAAAATGTGAACTACCTCTCACAGCAGGATTGTTTTCAGTTTCAGAATTTTCCGATTCCAACGGCCCGGGCTGTAGAATAACAATTCTGTTTGAAATTCTGGTCTTCTCATTTTCATTTGTTGAACTTTTTGATAGAGACTTGACCTTCTTCCTGAAAAAGTTATGCTTCTTGTGGTTGACAATCTCCTTAGTTTGTTCCAGATTGCCCTGATCTTGTTCGGAGAAGTTGGAACCGGTAACACGAGAATTCTCAGACTCTTGAACACATTTCAACACAACTGAATTTGGATTTTGTAGAATTGCAAGAAACAATTCTTTATCTGAACTTGTAAGCTGAAGTGCTTCCATTAATTCATGAGAGCAAAGCAATTTTTTAGCTTCTTCCAGATCTTTTCCATTCATTATCATCTGATTCACAAATTCACGAATCGTATCTCGCATCTTTTCCATTTCAGAAATAACATTATTCTGATTTGGTTGTGCATGCACTTCTTTTAGATGACAGAACTCTTCAATTATCTTATCCAAATCAAGATTATCTTTCGATTGCTTCCTTGAGTGCAGATGATGTGACGCTTCAGATTTCAATGTTGCATTCGAATTTAAATCGCCTGTGATAGCACGGTTTTTCTCGTACAATTTCTTTTTTCTTTTGGAATCTAACTTCAGGAGTACTTCACGCCGTTGCCTGGATTCCTTTGACTCATATTTCAACATTATCCGTGAACATCTCTTCTTCTATTAGTTTCTTCACACTAGGCTTATTAGCAGCAGTTCTCACTGTTGGTCTTTTACTCTCTCTACTGTCCTGAAACATTCATCATATAGCTATATCGATAAATATGAGCATCGTCTTAGCAATTAACCCAACTTTACTAAGTCCTAGAGTTTTTAAACTTTCACTTTTGAAGTTTTAAAGTCAAGAGTTGTATAAGCATATGAATAAACAGACTTACAAAAGTGCCTTGAGAAACTTCGCCCACCGTATTCAACACCTCGAACCGGTTCTTAGAATGTACACTACCTGTAAAGATAAAACAAATTAAAGATTTCGATAATTAAATTTAAATTCCTTTTTATCAATACATTCCAGCTGCACCACATGTTTTTTCAACCATTATAGACGGGGGAAAATGTATTTTGATGAAAGATTTCAACTTGAAAACATTGCAAAAAATTGCTAGACATGCAAACATAAGTCACTGCACAATTACACATTATACACGGAATAGGATCCTCTCCAGTTCTGGACACTTCCAATAAGAAAGAGATAGACGCAAATAGCAAGAGATCTTACCAACAGCATGTTTGCTACTTTGCCTCTTATCCGCAATCAACTTCCTAGTAGAGTGACCATGGCGAAAATCGAACATACTAATAAAACCCCACATACATCCCGATTTATCTTTCTCATACCGTAAAGCTCGTCTTTGGGATTTCTTTGTCATGATGATTGAGCACAGTTGACTTCTTTCTATCCTCTTTCCCTTTTCTAAGTGTGCTAAGGTAGTTTACGCCTACTCTTCAAAGGTAAAATTGCACAACCTGGTAGAAAAAACAAATAAATTAAGCAACACTCTCTCTAATACTCCGAAAACCCTAGTCCATACATAACACCCTAACAAAGAGACATATGATGCAGCAAATATATCCATACATCTAACTAATATCTACGAAGCGTAGACACGTACACGGACACGCAAACACCTCATTTTAATTTGATACAAGTAATTGAGGTGTCGATTCCGACACGAGAAGTGCAGAGAACACCGCACGCTGCGTCTTCAACCGTAAGTGTTGGTGCTATATAGACTAATATATTTGTACTAACACCGCTTATGAAATCAATTCATGAAGATAACCTATTTACATACTGAGAGGACATAATCTTAGTCACACAGATCATCATCAAAACCATAACTATTTAGGGCACAAGAGACAGAAAAAAAGAACAATCATATGAAAATGATATTTAGTTGCTACCTAACTAAGAACAATCATATGAAACAGCTACTAATTCAAGTAATTTAGTGAGAACTGAAAAATCACAGAAAAAATGAAATTGCTTTCAGCTGAGTACCTCCAATTCTGAAGCTTTTGATTAAATATGAAGAAGGAATCAAAGAGAAAGATGCAGCAGCTTGATGAATCCACTAATGAAGCAACAACTAAGAATTCCAATTTCAATCTATCAAGTTTCCCAACAGAGTGAAGTTCAAGGCAAATTTAACTTCCTTTGAAGGGGAAGGTATCAATTCCTTATATGAATTCTGCAAATCAACTGAGAAAGCTGAAAATCCCAATAATCTGCTCTTCTCTACAAGTCTTCACAGCTCATTGATTCCCCTTTTCCTTCAATATAAATATATATATAGTCAATGAACCAAACGTGATGATGAAGTTTGAAAATCACGATGTAAAAAAGCTTATCCAAACCAAAACACTTTAAAATTACTCAAATTCAAGCAAAATTCCTTTACTTTTGGATATAAAACAATCCATGATTGCAATCAATGTTGCATTTTTCTCATTTTCTTCAACAATTCAGCCAGTGAAACAAAAGCACATGGAGCATTCAAATTCCAGCTAGCAAAGAACCCCATTTGTCATAAACAGTTAACACACCATAAGAACCATAAATGAATAATCAAAACCAAAACTTGAGACTCTCTGAATCTCAATTTCAGTAATCAGAAGGAAAATTGTTGATGAAAAAACACTGCATTCTCTCCCAAAGAAGAAGAAAAATGAAGACTTTTGCAAATGGGCATCTAGAAGAGAGCAAAAAAGAAGGGAAAGTGGTAATCTAACACCGACCCACGATTTGTTAAGGCATAATTCTGATAGGGATTGAATTGAATGGTGAGAAAAAGTGGAAGAAAGAAAGAAAGAGAGAGAGAGAGAGAAAGTGAAAGTGGAGAGCTTTACAATGTTGTTTGTTGGATGACACAGAGAATAGTCAGTACTATGACAGTTGAGGTTTAGCTACATTGTGGGTCCCACTCAGAGAGTTTTTGTTGTGACGAACAACAAATGTTTGGGATGTGTCGCCAGCAGGTTTTTTTCTTCTTTTTTCAGGTTTAGTCAAAAAAAAATCTGTAAATTCTCAATTTAGTCCTAAAATAAAATTATCACTTCACCCGACCAATATTGGTCGTTGTCAATAGGGGTGGGGGAATAGGCCATGTTGGTCTACTGAGGCCTGCTACATTCAAATTTTTCTACATTAGCGCCTGCAGATCGACTTTTTCTAAATATATAAGGTTAAGACTTTTTTAAAAGTCTATTTAAGTAAAAAGGCTAAGTTACAGGTCATCAAAAATGCCTTCTAGGCCTATCAGGCCGGCCTACTTAAGTAAAAATAAATATTTTTTTTATTGCTACTATTATTATATTTAAATTTTTACTTTTTCTTAAACTATAAATTTGCTTACATTTTTTATTTACTTAAAATGTTGACCTATATCAATTTTTGTCATATTTAAAGGAATTATTATAAAATAAAGTTTAAATTGAATGTCCTATAAAGATAAGTCTCTAATAGATTTTGTTAGATCTCAATCTCATTGATCTAATAGCTTATTCGTCTATTTATAAAGTCTACATCACTCAATGATTGTCGGTTTTCTCAAAACAAATTGATGAAATAGGCTTTTAAACAGACTTTCAATCCTTGTCAGGCTTTCGAAAAGGTCCGGCCCAGGCCCAGGCCAAGCCTATTCCCACCCCTAGTTGTCAAGAAAAAAATATCATTCAAAAGCTAATACGGGATACGACACAATACGGATATGGAGACATGAATTTTTTTGAAAATCAAGATATGGGTCTGAATGCTTTAATAAAAAATTAAATTAAAATAAAAATATATAAAAATAAAAATATTATATACAAACATAACTAAAGATAATAGTGAAGATATATTCACTTGCAATTGCACAGCAAAGAAGAGGAACAGAAAGAAGCAACAGTTTATCTATAAGGTAGTAATCTCTTTTAGGAAAAAATTGTTAATTGACATATGTAGTAACCCTTTTAGGAATTAATATTTTGTTAAAGTTTATTTTTAGGATGTAGATTAAAAACACTCAAAAAGGAGCCACATTGGTTGTCAAAAAAAGAAAAAAGTCTATATACCATATATTGTGTGTTTCCATATAAGTTTGCTCTATTCTGTGCGTATCCATATAAGTTAGTCGTATCTCAGGAGTATCGACATTTTTCTTTTAAAAAGTAAATGAAAATTCAATGATACTCCGTGGGTACATATCTCATCGTATCAGACACGTATCGGTGTCATATATGTATCGGATACTTGACCAGTTTTGGAGTATCGGGCCTTTCCAAGTCAAAAGTGGTACTAGTTATTTAAAAAATACGGGAGATCGGTCTGGCATCCTCTAATTCTATTTCTACTCTGATAAACTTGGTGCTACTCGATGCAAAAATTGCCTATAAACACAAGTGGAGATTGAATTGAGATCCACTACGGTTAGTTCTTCTGCAGTCAGTGGTGGACTTAAGTAGTAGTGCTTGTTTTTTTCATTTACAACTCTATAAAAAAAATTGACCCCCTTAAAATATAAATTTGCATTCAATTGCACCCATCATCTACAAGAATCTCTAATTTTAATTATATTTTTTGTGATGCGTGTTTTTAAATTTTTGACCCTCCTAACTCTGAGTCCGAGATCCGCCACTGCCTATTTTACTTTATCTAAATTCATGAATTTTTTGGTCTTTTAATATAAAAAAATATCTCATTTTGTTTTGTTTATCCATTTGTGTTAAATGCCCTACGATTGATGCAACGCTTCATGAAGATTAATCATTCATTAAAAATATTGGGATATTTCATGAATAACAATCAAACAAAATCTTCTACTTAATCTTTAAATTATACAAGCCTATTAAATAGTTCTTAAAATTTATTTTAGACTATCAATTTTGTTATCAAAATTTTCTAGAAGAAAAGAGAGTTTTTTTTTTGAAATAGCCGGGCATAAGCACTAGCCGGCCTACATTGTTTTCAGGGTTTAGTTGAATCTCCTGGAAAAATAAGGTTAGTACTAATACCCTATATAAAATTATTTTGAATCTCTTGAAATGTTAAATATTTGTACTAGTATCGTTAAACTTGCACCCAATTTTTAATAATCTATATTATTAATATTCGTGAGAGACTTTTTTATAGAACTTTAGGAAATAATTTTACTGATGTCACATATTTTTAGAGACTACTTCTTATTTTCCTATACTTTAGAACATAAATAGGTAATGACAGGTAAACTTAATTAGATAGTAAATTAGCAATTTACTCTTACATAAATTTGGAGTTAGATAACCTAATTCCTTATTTTAGTAAATTAAGTAAAAATATTTTTAAAAAAACTAAACAATCAGATAAACCAACATTTTTGATAATAAATTCTATTTGGACCCCTAATCTAGGTCCTGGGTCTGGGCATAAGCCCATAGAAAAGAGAGTTGTCTATCTATATTTATATCTATACTTCTATATCTATATCTATACTACTCTAATAATACAATGTGCTAGTAATTTGACCTTTTTAGACATTTTACAATGTAGCCACGTGTCCAATTTTTCTGGGTATTTTGGTTATTTTATCACTACAAAACAAAAAATGACAGCTTTTGCAGGAACAACTGCAACAAAAACAGAAAAGGCGACAAAGAAAAAACAAAAAAGCAGAAAAAATAGAAAAAGTAGCAAAAAAAATTCTGACGCATGCAGAAAAGTTGCGTTGACGCGTCAGAAATTTTAAAAAGAAAAGTAGTTTTTTTCCTTTTTTTTAAATCATTTTTTTCTTAATAATCAATTTATTAAATCATTTTTTAAAATAGAATTTACTACAATCTACTCAAACTACTAAAATTAATTAATTTAACCACTATTAATTGTCAAAAATAGTTCCCCTACTAACAAAAATTAATAATTAAAATTATGAAATTAATATTAGATTATGTAGAGTTTACTATTTACAATAATCTACTCAAAAAAAAGTTCCCCCGCTAGCAAAAATTAATAATTAATTTAACTATTACTAATTGTCAAAAAAAAGAGATACCACTAGCAAAAATTCCAAGTTGATTTTTCTTAAAAAATCAATAATTAAATCTCATTTGGTTTTTTTTTGTAATCCGCACGGGAGCGACAACGAGTACAGCAACAGGAGCGATAACGAGGGAGACAACGGTAGCGCCAAGGAAGCTACATATTTTATATTAAAAATCAATAATCTACTATTTTTTACTTTTTTTTTTTACTTTTTTTAATATATGTTTGATACAAAATAATAACTAAATAAAACTTAGTAAATTAATATTAAATATGTAGAACTTACTATTTACTATAAACAACTCAAACTATTAAAATCAGTTAATTTAACCAATTTAAATTGTCAAACAAACACATCCCATTAGCAAAAAATCCAAAATAATTTTCCCTAAAAAAACCAATAATTAAATCTCATTTATTTTTTTGTGCGCCGCACGGGAGCGGCAACAAGAGAGGTAACAGGAGCGCCAACAAAAGTGCATATCTTATATTAAATTTTATTTTTCGTTTTTCCCATTTAAATTATATTATAAGAACATACAAACTCTTTTTTTAACTTTTTACAACTTTAAACGTATTTATAATTTTATAGCAAATTATAACCACGTACAGTATCACCCGTGCATATGCACGGGTAAAATACTAGTTATACTTTAAGAATTTAAGAAATAAACCGAGAGTTTATTTATTATTTATTAAAAATAAGTTTCAAATATTGGAAAACTCACCACCAAAAAGAGGATTGACGTGTACGCCACCTTTGAACAGAACAGGAAACCTAATGCTAATGCTTTTGTGTTATTATTTATTCATTCATATTTAATTTAATGGATACATGTCATCATCATATCATGTCTATGTGCACATTTATATATGAATGAATGAATAAATAAATATCATGTGATACTAAGGCTTCGTTTTTATGGATTTGGGTCTAACAATGGCTGCTTTAAATACAAATGAATGAACTATGAAGGATGAGATTTAAATGTAAAATGAAAAATTAACAGTATAATGAAGATATACAATCTATTCTATTTAATAATACAATCCAGAATGTATCTCAAAATCATAAATCCTATGCTCAAAAAATAAAAACCTCTCAGTGGCACTCTACATCAGTATTTATAAACACGTTTCTGCTCAATCAGCATATGCTTAATCCATTTAATTTGTGCAATGCAATTTGCGAATGATTAAATTCAAGGTTATCCAACAACAATTAATGACAAATTTACATACCCCTTCAAGAGGGGAAAAAAACAATACAACGTAAGACCGTGAAAAACAAAAGAAAACAATTACATGCAAACAATCTATATATGAAACTCTTAAAAGAGTCATGCAGAGTTATGAAAACCGTTAGCAAGGAACCAAAAACGATTTTTTGACATTACGCAACTGTTTTCGGGCACTATCGTAGGCATAAAATATTGTAGTGACATGAAAATGTAAGGCAACAAAACAAATGTAGCACTAAACTGTCAAATATATTGTAAGCTATTATCATTTTATTAACTAGTGATCTTTGATCTTGTTCTGATATTTAGGGAAAAGACCCTTTAACTAATATGCAAATCGGTCGAAAGATAAGTAAAGTTTTACCCCAAATTATTTCATCTTGAGAGATTGAACTCAGTTACTAACTGAGTCCATCTTTTTATTGTAAAAAAAAACTGAGTCCATATTTTTAGATGGAATGCACTAACCACACATACTAACCGAGTAAAATATGGACTCAGTTTGTTAGTGCATTCCATCTAAATTAAAAAGATACTCACCCAGGAAAGACTAATGGAACCTCGACTCCGTGACAAATTAAAGGGACGATACCTAAAAAAGAAAAAAGAAAATCCAAGTAAAATAAGTTTGTTTCAAGTTAGGTAAACTTAACATTCCTATGAATATATTTATAGGGATATTAATCCCATGCATTTTTTTTAAAAAGTGTTTGGTAGATCTTTCAACATTCCCAAGAATAAGGTAAAAATAATTTTTTTTTAAATTTTCACTTAATCCTCTTGGGAATCCTTATTCCACACCTTTTTCATAAGAATATTTTCATATAATGAAAATTATTGGAAGTTATTCTACACTTTTTTTAGACAAAAGAAATGGATGTGGAGCAGAGCCTCAGTAAAATTTTCTGATGAAAATCCCTCTTTAAAGAAAAAAAACATCAAGAAATTAAGAAAAAGTACTCCCCTGAAATTTATTGAAAAAACAGAAAAGATACAAGAATCATGGGGGACTAGACCAATACCCGTGAATAAGACAATAATACAACCATAAGGAAAAAATAGCAATCCTAAGAAAATGAATCTAGTCTAGAGAAATTTAAAATTGACATGCAATATCATCACAATAATGACTCTCATCCCAACCAGGTGGGCACTAAAGCCCCTAACAATCATTATTCTACACCTAATAATCTTTATACTTGAGAATAACTTTTTTTTCGAACTTGTAATTAACAAACATATAAATACTCATTTGTGACTTGTGAATTCCCAAAAACCCTAATTTTAGACTTGAAAAAAAAAGTGTGTTGCATGTGTTTTTGTTAACAATATATATTTTGTAAGATCAATGTGGAAAATGTTTTTCATTATTTTAATTTATTTATATGAGCAAATAATCACTACAAAAAAATGTCATTTAGCGACACATGATTCCCTCTCTAAAGCACAAAAATCCCTCGCTAACGTACTTTAGCGAGGGAATTAGCGAGGACCCAAATCCCTCGCTAAAACGCGCCTCGCTAAATTTAGCGAGGGAAATATAGCGAGGGAATTAGCGAGGGAATTACCATGGGAATTAGCGACAAATTTTTTAACAGGATTGTTTTTTAATTCTTGTTTTTTTGCTAATAAATATATTAATTAATAGTAATGAAATAAATTAAATGAAAATTAATTTTTGAATGACTTGTTTTTTTATATATTTATTATTATATTATTTTTCTGAAGTAGATTATTATTATTATATTATTAATGAAAATTATATTATATTATTAATTTTGTGGTTGTGGTGGAAGGTGGAGAGAAGAAGAGGGAAATAGAAAAGAAATTCATAGGTGGTGGTGGTGGTGTGTGGGTGGTGGTGGTGTGTTATGGGTGGTGGTGGTGGTTGTGTGGTGAAAGAAGGTGGCAAAAGAAGAGGGAAAGGGAAGTCCCGAGAGAGAGAGAGAGGAGAGGAAGAGGAGCTCTAGTGGTGGTGGTGGTTGTGTGGTGGTGGTGAAGGGTGAATTAGGATAGAGAGAGAAGGAGATTATTAAGGGAGAAAGAGAGTGATAGAGAGGAAGGGAGCTAGGAGTGAGGATGAGAGCAGGTGGTGGTGGTGGTGAAGAGAGAGAGGGTGGTAAGAGGTATGTGGTGGTGGTTGTGTGGTGGTGGTGGTGAAGGGTGGATTAGGGTAAAGAGAAAATGAGAAGATTATTAAGGGAGAAAGAGAGTGTTAGAGAGGAAAGGAGGAGTGAGAATGAGAGGAGGTGGTGGTGGTGAAGAGAGAGAGGGAGAGAGGGTGGTAGGAGATATGTGGTGGTGGTGGTGAAGAGATTCAGATAGAGAAAGGGAGAGAGAAGAGTTGGGGAGAAAAAATGAAGTGAAATGGAAATGAGAGTGATTTGGTTGGGAGATTTGAATAAAAACCCATAAGTTGATCTTTAGCGACGGAATCTGTCAGTTTTAGCGACGAATTTATGAGCTTTACCTACAGACAGTGTTGTCTAATCAACTGACCTTTAGCGACGGAATATGTCAGTTTTAGTGACGGATTCCGCAGTACAATGACAAACGCCTGTAAAAGCAGATTTAGCGACGGTTTTTGTCAGAATTAGCGACGGATTTCTGCACTATAATGGCCCACGCCTGCAGAGTCAGCTTTAGCGACGGATTTTTGCAGCAGAATGGCCCACACTTGCAAAAAGTCGGTTTAGCGACGTAATATGCCAATTTTAGCGACGGAATTTACTTTTTTTTGAAAAAAAAATACGCTCCTTTAGCGACGGCCCTGTCTGTCGCTAAATCCCTCACTAATGATTTTTTTGCGACCCTCTTAGATTCCCTCGCTAATCCTGTTTTTTTGTAGTGAATATTTCAAAATAGCCTAATATTGTTTCACAAAGAGTATTTAGTTTTTTCTCCTGTATTAGTCAAAATTTACATCTAATCAATTTATTAATTTATAATAGATAATAGTAAATAGTATATTTAAATTTTGATTTTTTGACCTACATATTTCCTTATTCGTTTTTTAGAGAATATCTTAAATATCAATGATCATATGCCTAAAAATAATATCATATACAAATAATTAAAAATCAACATATGCCTCCTCACGGCAAGGATTATTATCTATCTATACAATATACAATTATGAAAGTCCTCACAATTACATTGCCTACGTGTAAATCCCAAAAAATGCCATGTAAGCATTCAAGTATTACGTACATCATCCTCCTTATGCTTTGTTGGCGCCCTGCAGTAATAAAAAAGGTGGATTATATTATTTGTATTGAAACCTATATTAATGTGGGAACATACAATTTAAGATTATAAAGAAGCTGATGTTGTACCTGCCCAATAATATTCAATCCTCACAAATATCGGTTACATACATGTAATTAAAATAGTGCTGGTTCTATGTATCATATTACTTGGCAGAAATAGGTAATTCAATTTGAAAATTGTCAAATTGTTATTAATATTGACATAATGTATTTTAATTGGGTATAAGTTACACAATAAATTTAAAGGAAACACACTTATGAAATAAAATTTTGTAACCGTTAACATTGGAATGACAGCTACAAAACATCTATCCACATTTAACCTTTTTAGAGAGATTAGTACTACCTTGTGTTAGCTAAAAATTATTTACCAATTGAAATACACTTAAAACCAAATTTAAAAATATTTTCGAATTTATAGTAATTTTGACATTTCCCTCTTATTTAAATTCTCCAAATTAAGTTTTCAAAAGTTTTCCACTTATTTGAAATTCGACTATGACAACTATGAAAATCCAATTCGAAATTTGAATTTTCAAAGTTAAGCATTTTGATGTCATGAAACTTGCAATGCACACATCATTTGAACTTTATTTGTTTTGTAACAGACAATTAAATTTAAAATGCATAAATTTCAATGCACAAATCATTTGTACCATCATCTTCTAAATTTTATCTTCTTCCTATTCCTTTCCCATTCAAACTTTCAATTTGAATTTGGCTTCAATATGACCCTCTCTATCTCCATAGATTTTTTAACCCTCAAGTTTCTCAACTTTAATCATCTATTTCTCCTTCTATCTTCATTCTCCCGATTTTTAGAACGTAACTATTTCTCTCGACGACAAATTGAAGCTCCTCTCGCTTTTTATGCGACTTTCACAGAATCGTAGCGCCATTTGGGTTCCTCCTCCTTCCACTTCTTGATTTCTCAATTTTTGCTATTTTCCTTCTTGATTGATCTAGAAAATCCTATTCTTCAGTATTCATCTCATATATCTGTTTTTTCTTTTTAAAAAATTAACGGCTTAAGACGAGAAAAAAGAAGTTGAAAATAGAAAATCACAGGTTAGTGCAACAACGCAAGCCTTGTGCAACAATCTCTTCTTCAACACCTTTGTCTCTAGGTCAAGTTTTAATTTTTACTAATTACAATTTTACTTACTTTGTTCTTTTTTTTTTCTCTCAAGTTTCAATCTTTTTTGCCATCAGTAGGCTAAGGAAGCCCCAAACTTTGAAGTAAGCATTTCTCTCTATCGCTTCCACAAATCTCAACGATCTCTATTTCTCTTCCCTTTGTTAATTAATATTCTAATTTTGAATTTCGCATGATCTATTAACTATTATTGTGTGTCATTTTTATATTTGTGATACATGGACTAGAAATTTCTAATTGAGTCTGATTTTTTCATTGATCTCTCCATGGTATTATTAAGGTTGCTTCCCATTATTCTACAAGCTTTTTTTTATCTCCCTGTAGTCGCTATGATGGCAGTGCCTTATATGGCTCATAAAAATATTTTTTTTTATGCTTGTGATGATTTCTATTTTTACTTTTGAGGCTCACGAAAGTGGTTTTGGTGCGACACATTACATTTGTTTGTTGATTGATGAATTTTTCTACTGAATTTTGTGTTGAAAGTGTCTAAAGTTGGGAGCTAACAACAATGTTTGCAATAAGCCTTTATAGCTCAATTGCCCAAAGCTGTAATGTCAAAGTTGTCTTGCACATTCTATAATTGTGTTGGTTGCTTCACTCTTTTAATCTATTAATTTTTATGCTATATGTTATGAGACAATTGTTTGTATAACACTTTTAAATTAGACAAGTGCAATAAGCAAATTTCATTTTCATGGATATTTGTAATTACTTGATAGTTTATTATGATTAAACTAATTCAATAGAGTTATTCTAAATATTACATATATTTATGATTGTCTACTTTTTTATTAAAAAAATACTATACACGAGCCAACAAATTATAGAGTTTTTATTTTTTTCTCAATCCTATTTATTAATAGGATTTTTTTTTGTATTCACAATTATCTAAAACTATTTATTATATAAATATATATAACTAAATTTTCATTTTTAAACATTGACTTTCTCATATGATATATTATAACATGTTTTATTAGAAACCTTTCAAAAAGTAAAAATGATAGTTACAATTGTTCTCTTTTACGATAATCTATAATCTATAATTTATAGCATTAATTCTCCTATCCCTCCAAACTTTTACGCTAGGTTTTTACTGTTATTGTACTACAAAAATGCAAATTCAAAATAACAAAAAAAAATTGGTTACAATCAACATTTCAAAATTAACGTAGACTCATGAAAATAAATGAGAACAAACGTTAGAAGACAAACTTATTGCAAAAGTATTATTCTCAAAATATTCCATGTTTTGAAAAACATATTAATTCCATAATTTGTAAATTCAAAACAATTTAAAACTTGAAAACGTTATTTTTTTTTTGCAATCAATGCTTTAAGTGTATGCTTTTACTCATTACTTTAATCTAGGAAATAAGCAGGGTGATTGGGCATGCTAAAAAAAATTGTCTTCATATTCATATGCACAAGCTAATAGCATTCCAATTTCAGTATTAGAATCGCGCAGTGCATGGTACTAGAAGCCCAAACCAATCAAAAAGAAATAAGAAGAAATAGGTGGGATTCCAAAATATCATAAACCACAAAAGTTAATATCAGTGTGTTTTTTTTTAGAAAAGGAAATATCAATATGTTGAAAAACATTTTTTTTGTAGGAATCTTCTTCTTCTACTCCTTTTTGTTGTCGTCAAATCCTCTTCGGGTTTATTTTGCCTTCAATTTTAGCTCAATTCAAAGTTGCAAATCATGTCACAAGGTAATATTTTATACTCAAATTTCTTAACTTTTTTTAAAGTTGGGTTTTTGGATGAACGATCCTGACTTGAATTTGGCTGAGACTGAAATTGTTATTTTTTTAGGTTCTGATTTGTTAAATGAAGGTGAGAAATTGATTGTGGTACAGTTCATCAGTTTCAAATTATGATTCTGATTATGTTTTTTTACACTAATTCATTTTGAATATTTGTCATGTTTCCTTACCTTAGATTTGCTCCTAAATATCAGTACTTTCCCTTTTACTTTGGTAACTTTTCTTCTGTCCGTTAATAGGTTCAAACTTTTTATATGGCTAACAACGCTTTAGTACTCTTTTGTAGGATAAGTTTATTTTCTAGTACCATTACCATGTTATGTGTGGTCAACTCTTATTTGTTGGTTCTCTGTTGGGATGAGTTTATTTTCTATAAACATGTTGATGAATATCAGAACTACTTGGTTAATTATATTATTGGTACTTTGCTGTGTATTCATCTTTAAGGTATTTTGAGTTACTTTGTACCTAATTAGCCATGAAAGACTTAGTATGAATTTTTATGGTCTTAGGGTGTGAGCAGTGAGTTTACATAATAGCCATGTTTTATAGAGTTACTTTTACATTCTATTCCGGACGGGGCCACGGGCCCAATCCAATTGTGGATCGTAGAGATAAGCCTATCATGTGTTATGACAAACTTCATTTTCGATGTTAAAATTGTAGATATATAATTATACAAATATTTATTAAAACACAATTAGAGAATAGCACATTAAAATATTCTAAAATATAATTTAGACCGCAAAGCATACTGCAGTATAGCACACTAGTACTAATACAATTACAATATAGAATGAATTATAAAAACATCGAAGCTATTAAAGTTTATTTTGTTGATGTTTCATTTGGTTATAAGTTTTATCTTTTAAAATATATTTCTCATCAAATAAAAATTCTGTATAACTTACATGTAAGAAAAACTTTTATGCATCGGGTTACTTTTTTTTTAGTTTGGACCATTGTTGGCTACTTACGGAGTATCCTAATATTTTCAACGAATGATTAATTTACGCTTTCGAGCTTAAGAGTCAATAATCGAACTAGGGAGCACTGGGTCGACACCTGTATATGAGGGTAACATGTGATAAGTTTATTTTGTGTGTTATTTCAGTACTTGCTTTTAGTAGTTTCTTCAGGTTAAGTAATGAACAAAGAGAAGAATTCAAGTCTCAAAAGCATGAGGATGAAGTCCCAAGACCAAAGAATGCAAAAAGGAACCAAAAGAATCAAGAAAAAAGCAAGAATATAGAGCAAGCAATCTGAAGTTAACACGGCCAGTCATGTTCGATCAACACGACCCATGTTGGGTTTTAAAGGAAGAACAATTGAAGAGGCGCGAGAAGTTGACACGACTCTTGTTGAAGCAGCACAACCCGTTGCTTCATCAGATTCCAAAACTGTCTTTCATTGCTTGTAATTGGTTTAACTCTGATGTTTCTTGGCTTTGATGGTCCTAGACCTATAAGTAGCACGAAATTCTAGGTACTGGATCATCATTTTATCATTGTAACCACTTCTCCAAATTGTTGTAAGTTTCTATACAAAACAATTTCTAGCTTTCTTTTAGTTATTCCTTTATAATTTTGTCATTTACTTTTCTACAATTCCCAGTCTTTCTATACATTCTTATTATTTAGATTCAGTCATTTGCAACTTTCCTTTACATTTTTGCTCTTTACATTTCAGTCATTTACATTCACGCTCTTAATTTGGTGTGTCACTTCAAGACACCCCAACATTAAATGAGGCGTACAACAAATCTTCCTTGAGACACACAATGATCTGACTTCGTTAATGGCTCAACTCGATAATACAGATCTCGGACATTTTCTTTAGACTTCCAATCCCAAATGAAACGGAACTCTAGGAGGCTTGTCCTATGGCCACGATTTGCACCACTGAACTCCGTCGTGAGATCCCCGTTGAACCCCTAACCGTAGACCGAGCCAACCACCATTATGATAGGTAGGGATCCGAGGGCTCTCCTAGAAATGCATCATCATTGTCTACATGAAATGCAACGAGGAATATGATAAGTATGGGAATCAGTTACCGAGAACTACCTGAAGTAGGCCATCTCGGAATTGAGCACCTAAGCCTAAAATAGAGGTCGGCATGAATCCTACTAATCCCATCCAGTCTTCCATCACGTCCCTAAAATAGGAAGGGTACTAATTATCCCCAAAGATATCGCTACGATCACAATTTCGCGAGACTAGGTAATCAACCCCTAAATTAGCAGAGATCAGAGCTCCGTCTAAGGTTTATCTCATTCGCACTACTATAAATAAGGATTTGGATTGAGTGCACACTACAATATTTTTGACTTTAGGTCACGCCAGTCATTGCAACAGGTAAAAAATCATGGCCTGAACATGAAATATGAGACAAATTTAAAAGTGTTCATAATGAGATAGATATCAGACTACAATTTCATTAAATTGTCGCTAGGCCACATTTTTAAACTATACAGGCAACGCGTAAAAAATTTAGATACCTAAGAACATATTTGTCTAATAGTTGTCTTTAAAAATTTATTAGACAACCCTTAAAACCGTAGCGTTTTCCTATAGACCACAATTTAAAAACTGTGGACTAAAACTAAAATATAAATTAATCCTTCCACTTAAAAAACTATGGACTAAAAGGCTTTGAGTAATTTGGGAAAAAATCTCTATCACTAAAAAAACTATGGATAAGAATGGCTATTGAGTAAACCACAGACCCAAAGTTTTGATATTAGGCGCTAGACGAAAACCTTTCGAGAGAAAAAAAAGTGTCCAAAATTTAATATGTCGCCTCCTCAATTAGGTTTCAGTTCGCTTCAGCGTTCATTATCAACGCTTTCGTTCAATTCACGAAAACTTTCAGTTCGCTTCCTCAACTTATAAATAGGGGTTCTCACGCTCCAGGTTTGCTAACGTCAATTGACCTAAATCTCATATTACTCTCCTCTTATTTTTCTTAAGTCCGAAATCGACTTGGATCGAGTGCCTTTTACGAGAACACTTCCCTACATGGAGACTCAAAGTCGTCAATGCAGTAAAGAGACACCTTGCAATTTCCAACATTAACATCACATAATAATTATTCAACCTTAGCTTATGCTTAATTTTTTGACAAAATTATTCAGCTTATGCTGGATGCTTAGGATTTTGAAATTGGACATTAACCAGGTATTTTGGGATGCAAATTGTTGTGCTAACTTTCTTCAGGAGATGATGCTCCTATAGGATGGATAATCTTAAATAATGGTTCTTAAGGAAGATGTTATGGATTGTAGTCTTCTCCCTAGGGCCTAGGACACTGCTTTATGCAAATGCTTTATGAACGAAGAAGCATGTGAGGAAAAAAAAATTATGTTAGCCAAGAGCCATGGTTTTCATGATATATATTTTTTTATGAATATGGTTTTCATGATATTAGTACAATTTTTTAAAAGAGGTAAAAAAATTTGTTCTTACGTAAATCCTAGTTTATGACATGTATACATTCATGGTCGTTAGTCAAAACTAATGAATGGATATATAGAATAATATAATCCAAAAAAAAAGCAATCACTTCTGTATCATATTTTCATATCCTTTGCAAAAAAGATATAACTTGTTATCAAAGTTGAGGAATCTGTTGGAGACATGCTCATTTAGGTCCCCCTTTGGGACCACATGTCTAGAATCTAATTCTCAATTAACTAGACACACACATATATGGGTGCAACTTATAAACAATGGCTATATAGAGATAGAAAGGATCCAATCTTCTTCCTTTTTTTTCTTAAATTTTAAAAGAGAGGTACAACACGAGTACTTTCCAAGAGGTCGCTCATCTCAGTATTATTATCACCTAAACACTTAACAGCGGAGCTCTAATGGGATCCGGTGCATTAATGCTGATATGATCACACTTGGATCCCATCTTCCTTTTGAAGATATATACAAAGAGGTGGAACAAATTTAAGTGTGAGCAGTGCAACAACAATCGATTTTTTTAAGCTGCAACAAGAATATATTAAACACACTAATGATATTATTGAGAGAAACTCAAGTCTCACATTGGATAGAGATGTGATCTCAAAAGAGTATATAATGAAATGACATCATTCACCTTACAAGTCTAGCTCAACCCACATTTTAAGTGATATCTTCAAGTTGTGAATTTTCTCTCTCATCTTTATTTGTTTTTTTTTTCAATATAAAGGAGAAGTATTATTTTTCGTTACTGATAATTTTTAGTTTTAAAGAGAGTTTGCATTAGAAAGTTTTAACAAACTTCTAACTCTCATTGGAAAAAAAACTTTCTATATCTATGATTTTCCATTCATATATAAGGCTTTTCTCTATCCTCCCGTATAAAAGAGAAGGATTTGAGCATGCATGGAAGTAACAACAACAAATATTGCCTTCACCATCAAGGCATTCAATATGATTAAAGTGAGTGGGGTGGATGCATGACACATTATTATAAGGACCACAAAGAAGGAACCACTTCTAATTAATGTAATCATTTATATACACCACCTTTTCCAACATATTCACATGCAATTAGACATATATAGGATCCATTTTGCCTTTCAAGTTAATTTCACTTTCACCACCATCTTGATTAGGAAGCAAAAAATAATTTAAAATATATAAGAATATGACCATGGTTGTTCATTGGATTAGAGTGATCAAGATTACTAATTGGAATAATATTTAATTGGATGTTTAATGCCATTGTAATCTCTTTCTTCTTCTTTACTTTCTTTTATATGTATTTATTTCTGTGGTTGGCCAGCGTGCATTTAGTCTAATTGAGATTTGAGAAATGCTAGTAACATACTCTAACATATTTTTTAGGTCTCAAATTTTTTAGGCCTCGAATTAAATTTTTTAATTGAAGTAACAATATTAATTTCATTTTGTATATTTTTTTAGACTTCATAGTGTTAATTTCTCACTATTTTTATTAGTAAATAGTTAAGCAACGAAATTAATCAATATTGTGAATGTATTTGATATTTATTTTTGTATAGTATAATAGTGTAAAAATGAATTAGTCCTAAAAAGGCTTCTACTTTTTGTATTGTTAAATTTAAAAAAGGATGACTTTAAATTTGATTTAGACCTATATACCTTTATTGTGTCTGCCCTGCTATTATTTCTATGATTAGTTGAAATTGACGTAAATTTCACTATTTTGAAAATATGATGCACATGGTTTAGTGTTGAAAAAAAATGCATTAAAGAATGTAGTATCAGGTAGCCGAATTCTTGAAAATTTTATATGAAAAAGGTCATGACTTATACAATTGTTGATATTATTTTTAAACCAAGGTATCCCATGTGTGCGCAATTGCAGAGAAAAATCTCCACCATGTATTTTTTCATACACACCGATCAGAGATTAAACTCTTGACCAAATAGTTAAAGAGCCCAAATATCTGCCACTTGTGCTATACAATTGTTTATCTTTGTACTTGGGTTGGTGTTGTGTCAATCAAAAGGAATTAATTATGCTACTTTGTTAGTTAACCTGTAATTAAAAACGGGATTTCTTTATGCATGGTACAAATTGTACTCTTCTTGATTCTTGATTTTCACATTCATATATTTGTCCTATTAATTGAAGTTAACATTCAGAACTTCATATATTATTGTTTGAAGGTAGGCCATGTATAAAGATAGATTTATTTGGCCAAAAAAAAAAGATAGATTTATCTATATATTATTAAAACTTGAACTTTCTTAACTTGTAATAGATTTTACCTCATCATATGCCTCTTTGTCTAACCTGTGTTGCTTTACTTATTTCTTTGACTAATGATAGTGTTTTGGCTAACTCCAACAACTAACTTTTGAGCATTGGATGCCCACCATCATTTCCACCCTCTTTTGTCTTAGAAAGTGCTCTCAATTCCATATGCCATCTAGAAAAATAAAGAAAAAAGCAGGTTGTACTGCACTTTGTTGAAGAAAATGAATTTATTATCTGTTACATAGAAAATTGGATATATCCCACATAGGAAAAACCGAGTGGAATCACGATTACATTTTTTTATTAAAAAGTATCTCTATAAATAACCAAATAAAAGATGGATTAAAAAATGAAGATATAGTGTCGTAATTGACCTCAATATCAAAATTCCACAATAAGACAAAGCAGCTGTCATAAAGAAGGGATTAAAAATTTCTTATTGTGCACTAAACAACATTCTAGCGACTAATCATTTTACAAGAATAGATAATGTAAAGTATCTTTATTTGTTTATTCCATCGTTTATTCCCTTATCAGAACATTTTCTTCTGCACATTTAGGAGTTCTCCTGCCATGAGAAATTTAAAATTTAGGAAAGAAAGAGCTAATGTATTTGTATTCATGCATCAATACCCCAAAATAAGATCTATTAGTGACAATATCTTATGAAGCTTGGACAACAACGTAGTTCTTGACCCCAAAAAAAAAAGTTCATCACAGTAGGCCTAACAAGTTTTGAGGTGGGAGACCCAATGTTGCAAAAGGGACCTTGCATTTTGTTCTGGAAAAGGCCAATTTGCACTGAATAATTTGATAGTGTCCACAATAAAGAAACTTAAGACAATTTATGGCCCCCGACTACGGGGGACTGGGGCTTTCCTTCTGCATCTGAACTGAAAGCATCAAAATGCACCTGCACAACCAGGAAAGTGTCATTGTTATTGAATTGTTGAGAGTGTAATGTTTGTGACCAAGGCGTAGGATTGTTTCACAAAACTGCATAGATGGTAGGGGAGGCTTTTGGTTTGCCTTCTTTGGTTCAAAATAACTAATTGGAACCTTTTACTCAATCTTATGCAACACATGTTAGAGAATAGAGATAAAGACAACTCAATTTTAACTGTTGACTCAAGTCGACTATATGAGATGGGTCTTGCTCTTGCCCTGTATTGCAAGTTTAAATATAATCAAATTAATCTCGTTTAATGATCAACCATTGACTTACGACGAGGCTTAATAATCTTCAAATTATACAATCGAAATTTAACCCGTTGACTCAACTACGAGTTGGGTTTGACCCTCTATTACAGGATTGCGAGATGAAATAAGATCAAACTAATTTCCCATTCAATGATTTATCATGAAGTTGGGACAAATTATAAAAAGGAAAATCATGGAGTTTGAAGAGTTACCTTCAATTGATGGTTATTATAGAATTACGGTACTTCCTCTTGCGCCTCCTTGCATTTCGCAAAATTCGCTCAGTTTCTTCCTCGTCTTCCTTGGTCAAATTTCCGAACAAGCCTTCTCCACAGAAACACACATTTATAGCTGTTACTATTTCTATATAAAAAATTGCATTAAAAACATTTGTAAACAGCTGAAGCAAATTTATTTATTACTGGCCTTTACAGCAGATCAATGAATACATATCGTGCATTGTTACATCAATAACATATCCATAACTATATCTTTTGGTGTATGAATATACACAATTCTAAAATAAATAACATATATTAAGTCTTTATACTGTTAGTTATTGCTAACACATACATCTAAAACCATAGTACAAAAAAAATGTAGAGAACCTCTATTAGCGATACCTCTAGACACCACACATATTTCCTTAATCAATGTTATATTTAAGCAGTGTAATTATATTGTACTGGGTTGTTGCCATGCCCAAAACCTCCTTTAAACGGCATATAAGGTTAACCAAGCACCTAAAGTTTCTCATAACCCAAAACTGCATCTAGAAATTGAATTCATCCCATTTGCTGGCATTGCTTACTACAATATAATATGAAAACTGATCGATTGAGAAAGATGGAAAATGATCTTCGGATTGTATTATGCATACAGAAAAAGGAACAGACACACTTGCTTACTTAACTAACTGCTGACAAATTCGTTTTTGTGAGCAAGAGCGCCAACTAATTCTAACAATCATACCAACATCTGCTCGTCCTCTAATACCACCTGCCCCGAAGCTGGTGGGTGAAACATGTCTACCAAACCAAGCTTGGATATAAATGGACAAAACGTGAGGAAGTATAGCCTTGATGAAGATGTCTGCAAGCTGATCATGGGTAGAAGTAAGCCAGTCTAAGACTTCTCTCTCACGATGTGGCAATCAATATCAATATGCTTTGCCCACTCATTAAAATGAGGTTTGTTGCAATAATAAGGGCATTCTAGTTATCATAATAGAGTGTAGGAGTTCGAAGGGAAATAACTCCCAAGTCTCGAAGAAGGTAAACTAGCCATTGCATCTCACAAGTAGCAGATGCTAACACCTTAGTAACTTGTTTCTTTGATTTCCAACAAATAAGGGGATTTGGCAAGAAAGAAAGAAAATCCAAAAATAGACATGATTGGTAGTTAGTTAAAGCTCGAAATTGGGAGCTAGAGCTTAGAATCCTTGGGGACGAAAAGGAAACGATCGGTCAATGTTTGTAAAATTGGGAGCTAAAGGTCATAATCCTTGCGACGAAAAGGCCACTACTAGGAGATGGCTTGAGATAACGAAGTACACGTAAGGCAACCTTATTATGCACATAAGAGGTGATAGACATAAACTCTGAGTTACTGGAGGGCAAAGGAAATGTCGGGTCGAGTGTTCGTAAGGTATAGGGGCTGAGTGGGCGTAGAAGCTTGCTTACAGTTGAGTAAACCAGTGTAGATAACAAATCTAGGCAGTACTTTCACTAGCAGAAAGGTATTCCTTGATAAGATTGAGCACTTCAACCCTCAAGAAGAATCTGAGATGGCCTATATCTTTTGTGCCAAAGGAATAATCAAGAGTATACTTGATGGAATCAAGTTAGCTAGAGTTACCGAGCAGAATCACATCATTAATGTAAATAACAAGGGAGATAAGGTCCCCTCTAACTGTTCCACAAACAAAGAACGAACGGGAAAAGTTTGCACACCAGAAGCAAGAACAAAAGGTATATTCTCATGCCATTGTCGACTCGCTTGCTTGAGTCTTATACTGATTTTAACAACTTGCAAACTTGGTTGGGCTAAGAAGGTTGTACACCTGGTGGCAAAGTTATACATATCTTCATGGAGGTCGCCATGAAGAAATGCATTTTTTACAGGCAAATGTTAGTGGTTAGTTAGTAAGGGGGAGGAGAAAATGTTAGTTTCCAAGATTTGGATCGTGGACCTCCTGCTTCAAACTCGTTTGTGTCCTTTAACTCACTAACCAATGTACCTACTTCATTGTTGATGTCAAGTTAGTGAAGATATCGATGCCATAGGATAGGAATAACCAAATGGTTGTGATCTTGGGCATGGGCATCAGAGAGAAGGTGTCAAAATAGTCTAACCCTTCTTGTTGATTATAACAATCATTTGAGCCATCAATTTTGTTTGATTTTAAACCTACTTGTTCTCAATTGGAATTATCCCATGAGGTAACTTGGCTAGTTTCCAACTGCCATTAGATTCGAGATGTCACAGTAAATAAATAGTAGTATTTATCCTTTTAGCTAGTAGGGTTATTTCTAGTACTATTATGCTTTTGTCTTGTTGTGTGACTCACCATGCTCTAGAATGATCTAGGAATATTCTAGAGCATAGTGAGTCATTCCCTAGATCATTCTAGAGCATGGTGAGTCACACAACAAGACAAAAGCATAGTAGTACTAGAAATAACCCTACTAGCTAAAAGGATAAATACTACTATTTATTTACTGTGACACGCTCTAAGTACAATAGTACATCATCCATGGCTCAGTGGTGGAAGATAAGTTGTGACAGAAGTTTAGATGGGAATGAGAATAAGAAAGATTAGCATAAAAAATAAAAGAGGAAATAGGATAGGGAGTACCTAATTGGCGCGACTTCCTCATTTCTGGTTGGCAAACATAACTTGTCAAATGTGTTGGTAGGTGCTTGTCTCGAGAGGAGCGCTTAAGGGGAAATGAAGTTTGTGGCAATTCTGTAGGTGCATTAATAAATGACTTAGTATGTGAGGGAGGCGGTGAATCACTGGAAAAGGGAGCAGATGTAGAATAATTTGGGTAGATGCATTGTCAATAGGAGGGATGGGGATGCTAAAATGGGTTGAACCAATTGGGCTAACCCACAAAACGGTTCGTGATAGGATACCTCAACCCACTTACTTACCCCCGCTAACACATTTGAAGAAAATGCAAAAACATGTATTATTTTAAATTTCTTTTTTTCATTTTTAGCAAATGGGTGGATTAACCCGCCATTTTTCAAACCGCATGCCAAAAAACTCAACCCATTTTCTTTAGTAGGTCAAATCATCCTCCCTGTTTAGGGATGTTCATGGATCAGTTTTGAGGCAAAAAAAGTCATCCAATCTAACTATCAATCATAACATGCAGATCTATTCAGTCTAGATTGCTTCCTTGAAAAAAACCGATCCAAGTAAATGCAATTAGGATTTGATCAGATGATTTGGCTAATTACCAAAACATGATTACATGTTTACAATGGTAGCATAAAGAAAATAGCTCTCATCTTGTTATTTCAAATAAAAACTCAAAATTAAAATGAAATTGTTAGACTCAGATTTGATAATCTTAGCATATATGAAGAATATTTTAAGGAACAAATCCTGATGCAAAGCAAATTTTATATATTAAACTATTATTTTTTTCCATTGGTACAGTGGGATTGTGGGAACATATGCAAACAGAGGGAGTGTGTGACACAATGTGTGTGTATGGGACAACCATGACAGATGTGTATGCGTGGGTCATCTTGATATGTGGTACACTATGGACTGATAGTTGAAAATTGTTTGAAACTTCAATAACGACAGACGTAACCCCCAGAAGCAGAAGCTTACATTCCTTCTCATCGTGAGGATGAACGGTGATTTGATCAGTGCTAGATCAGCAAAAACAAGCGAAAACTAATGAGTGTCTGAAAACTAAACTAATAGTTGTTTTCGCTAATTTTTCCGAATTGACACCGATCAGTTCACCATCTCAGTTATGAAGACGATGAGAGGCGTTTGAGCTTTGAAGGATTTTATCAGGTCAGTGTAAACCAGCTATAAGGTGGTCCACCATAAAATTTGTCACCCTAAGGTTCAACATCTAAAACCAAGAAAAATGCACTTCCGTGCCCTAAGGTTAAACACCTATTGCAACTAAAGTGAAAGCATAACAAAAGCATCAAAAAACTTTTATGTTGTCAAAAATTAAAATGAGGTCCAATCTGATATAGTATTTTAAATGGTGGCTTGTTATACAAGACAAATTTGGAAAAATTACTTTGAAATAAAAGACCTCTAGGGACTTTGAAATTTTTAGTGCCTACACCCGACTCTCCCATTTTGTAGGGGTTTCAACAAAAGTTGTGTGATGCACAATACCATTGGAAGCATATAGACGAGGCAAAGAGAATTCAGCTCTGTTATCGTTTCTAATTATTTTGATTTAAGTTTGGAAATTGGGTAGAAACCATTTTTATTAGATTGTTTGTGTTTGTCTCTGTTTTTTATTTCATAAAAATTACCCAAATAAAACGACTATAATCATCCAGAATGGTAAGAGAGTATCAAAAATGTTGAGTGTATGCTCCAAAAAAGGGGCCCCAAATATATACAACGACAATTTCAAAAGGGCAAGAGAACTACTCCAACTCAATGAATATGGTAAACGTTTTTGTTTGGCAAAATGACTTACATGACATATGTAATCTTTTTTTTTTTTGATTAGAAAAGTTTAGGTGAGTTGAGAACAGGGGCTCACCGAGGTCGAGGCGAGCGAGCGCCCGAGGCTCTTTGGTACTGACAGAGAGTGCTTTTCAGATCACCCACCAAAAGAGGTCCTCACATCGCAGCGGGAGTTGAGCCCACGACTCAGCCAAACAACTCTTACTAATCGAGCCGACCTTCCTTGGTGACATATGTAGAAGAAAATGCCACATGGGAAGAAAATGCCAACCTTCCTTTATTACATTGGATAAAAGGAAATTTAGAACCTGTAGAAGAAAAAAGCGTGCATGGGAAGTTCCCTAATCGAAAATGCCACAGACTGAGTTCGAGATGGTTTTAGAAGAAACATTGTCGGCGGACTTTCCTTTATGAGCCAATGCATTCAATTAAGAAGACTTCATGTAATACAAGCCTTTCTTAAGTTCAACTGTACTAATCCTTTCCAACATTTTCATATACCGCATGACACATGTTTGAATGATAACTGAGACAAGAATCAAGTAATAATGTTACTCTTGAGACTGACACGGGATTAAGATTAAACTTAGGTAGAAAAAGAACATTTTGGAGGACTACATCATAGGAAAATTCAACAGTTCCTACATAGTTAGCCATGAATCGAAACCATTTGGCAGTATAACACTTAATGGTGTAATTCAAATGTATGTGGAAAAAAATGAAAGTGAACAACAATTGCGATTCGTTGCTCCTGAGTCTAATACCGAAGAGCTAGAATTATCTTAAGTCAAACAAGAAAAAACAATTGCTATTTGTTTGGTATACCTGATTGACATTCAAATTCTCAGTTGGTTGACTCGATGCGAATTTTCCACAAGATGTAGTGTTGATTGTTGGATCATTGCCAAGGTGCTGCGGCATTGCTCTTGAGTAAGCAACGTTCCTTATGCAATTACTTGACAATACTTCATTGGCTGGGGGTAAAGGGTCCATAAGAGGACCCTAAGCTCTAACCACATCAAACTATTCGTTGAGCCCAGTCTGAAACCTAACCATAAAATCTTGTTTTTACAACTTAGAGGGACAAATGAATTGAAGCATCGGTCATTGTCAATCTACCCTGCTTCAATCCTTGACTTTCTAGTTGTAATTCATAGATCTATATCAGGTTTCCTTGTGCGAAACGATCTTTGATTTCTTTCCAGGCTTCATGCGACGTCTCCATAAACACCAGGCTTTGCGCAGTTGAAGGCAAAAGATAGTTCAAAATCCATCAGGTTGGTAGGTCAATTGGTTTGAGCTAAGGGCGAAGAAATTAAAAGAGTCGAGGTTCAAACTGGGTGAAAGAGAAAATACTAAGTTAATATAAAAAATAGTTCAAAATCCATGATAATACAATCTTATTGCATCTTTTCCACAGTCTGTAGATTGGATCACAATCACTCGGTGATGGAAGTGATCTGTCAATGAATTCGAGTTTATTCTATGTGACCATGGTGCGCGACATTTCTCTCACCCAAGAATCATAGTTGTTCCTCTTAAGCATATGAGCAGGGTCGACCCAACACAAGGTTTGGCCTAAAGCAATAGAAAGTCCTTATTTAATTGTTTAAGGTCATTATATGAGAGACGAGACCTAAATGAGAGAGAGAGATCCTGCAACATTTTTTTAAATTGAGTGAGATGTGAGACTTAAAGTGAGGGCTTGGGCTGCTACTCTCAGCATAGGAGTGATTGTTACACTGGATGGACCTTCTTGGATGAAGGAAGTAGTGAATATGTGGACTCTATGATGGATCTCCATTGTTGGAGTTCTAATTCTGGTTTTGATTTGGATTTGAGACATTTGAGGAACATAAATGGTTATTTGTTTCCATGGAGAATGAAACCCTAGCAGAACTATTGAAAGGCCTCTAACATAATATGGAAACAGATTGATTGAGAAAAATAGAAAATGATCTACTGATCGTACTAAGCATACATAAAAGATTTATAGTCACTACAATACAAGGAAGGAAATAGACATGTGCTTCACTAACTGCTAGCTAGTTTTAAAAATAACTAGTTCTAACAATCATAACGGCTCCTTCTCCAATACAATAATCAATTCCGAACTATTTTGAAAAGGCAGAGAGGATGAAAATGCAATGATGTTTCAGTGTTGCTACTGAATGAATTTGTAAACAGTTGTGTTATTTGTATACCTATTTTAGACACCTAAAATCAACAACTCTTCATGTGATTAATACAGTTCACACACATGATTAATGAAATATTGAATTTGGTTAATGAATATATCAAGTATTACAATTCATTGACCATCTATATAACTTCATTAACCACAATTTTAAAGGTAAGTAACCACGATTTCCTTAAAATATGAGCTAAGGAGACAATGTAAGCAATATAAAAACCAATAGGAAGTTCTGTTATAGTTTTGCCAATTACCTGCATTTTCTTCGACCAAGCAGGAAAAACCAACATCGGTTTCTTCATCAGATTCAATGACAATTGCACAGTCTCTTCCTCCCCTTGTGTGCTGTCATTCCAACATATTTGGCAATCGATAAAGCATGTATGAGAATTGTTAATTTAATAAGCACAGATCTCATGAAAATGAAATGACAGATGTCACTATCAAGTGCATCTTATATAATGGCATTCATATATCGACAACCTATAAGAAGCAGGAGCAAAAAACTTAACTGGATTCAGAAGAAAACATGTAACTTTTTTATCATGAATGGCCAAATGGGAAGAGTATAAAATTTAGAAAATATATACCTTCTCTGCATGTGGTTGCTTTTGCTTTTGCACCTTCTCAGATATTCTATCTGAAAAAGTGTTTCTCTCTTTTTTTACTGGCCTCCACCCTCCCGTTTCTACTTTTGGAACTTCAGTAGCTTGGGTGCTTATCTTCGCCTCACTGAAGTCAAGGAAAATACATGTGACCCTTACTCATAAAAAATTAACTTTTCCAAGTGAAGACTAATAAAACCAGTTGTAAATAAAAAGGATTGATAACACTCTTAGTTGATCAGAGAAAAATGGATGTAACTTTTCTAACTGATCAGAGATATATTAGTATTTTAGTAAGTCACGAAGTACACTTACTTAGTGGGATGCTGACACATTTTCGGTGTGGTAATCTGTTTGCGAACACTCTGCAAGCTGACAATATATCAGGGAAAAACTATGCTTTCACCACTGGAAGTAATCTGGAGCGAGGTGTGCGCGTGTGTGTATCAAACGAATAATCTTTCTTTCACTATAAAAATAAAAATCAGGAAAGTATGTCAATGGTTCATTAATAGATATAGATCACCTTTGGATATAGTGTAGTCTGTGCCAGATTTTTTTGGTTGATATTTTCCAAACTGCAAGAGATTTCCTGCAAACACTCATCCGTTAAGCATCAGTTTGTTAACATCCATTTAGGAAACTAAGATATAAATGAGATGGAAAAGGAAGAAGCAAATGGGAAAAATATGTGAAGAGGGGTTTTAAGCATATAAAACTAAAATTCAGGAAAGTATGTCAATGGTTCATTAATAGATATAGATCACCTTTGGATATAGTGTAGTATGTGGCACATTTTTTTGGTTGATATTTTCCAAACTGCGAGAGATTTCCTGCAAATACTCATCCGTTAACCATCAGTTTGTTGACATCCATTTAGGAAACTAAGATATAAATGAGATGGAAAAGAAAGCAAATGGGAAAAATATGTGAAGAGGGGTTTTAAGCATTCTTTACATTGATTATCTATAGCCTTCAAAAAGCTTTATGTTTACATTTGTGCATATATTTTAATCAGTCTCATTGCCATACCTTACGTGCCTGCATCTCCTTCGTGGTGTCACAGAGATGATTTTGTACACTTCGCAGAGAGGCTTCAATTTGCTGAGGCATGGCTGAGACCATCATATATAATTCCTGTAACTTCTCTTTGTTTGTAACCTGGCTTATTTGTTCAGATAAAGATTTCAAGCTCCCATTAATGTTTGCTTTAATTTCTTCCTGTCCTTTGGTCTGATTTAAAAGCACCGTCTCAGTCTAATTGATGTTAGAGAAATCAAAAAAGTCAAGATAGAAAGCGGGTTATTACCATTAACTGAAGTGAGTTATCCTGAGCAATCAACTTCTGTCTAATGTACTCCACTAAATGCAACAAAGCGGGGAATTAAAATTGTATACTGGTTAAAAAAGTAATTCATGCAGCACACGAACCATAAAATATGTTCAGATCTTTAGTTTGAAAGTTGAAGCAATGCACTCATCTAAAAAATGTCCAGACTATGTAAGCTTGCATCAAACTCTCAATGAGTAAATCGAGCTAAATGTCGGAATTGTTTTTTTGAATAGAAAATATGAGTTGTTAGAAATGATAGTGATGATAATTTGAACCCACAACTCCTTATCTCTCCAATTCCTATCTTCCTCCCCCAATCAACAATAAATCGAGCTAAATGTCAGAATTCCAAGTACAAAAATTCAGCCAGTCGTCAGTTGAACTATGTTTCAAAAAATATATATTTTGGAAAATGCATCATAAACAGAGTATCAAAGAAGGTACAGCCATAAAAAAAGATTAGTAGAATGTACTTAAATTCTTAAGAAAGTGATACAGAATTCAAATTTAATGTCAATCAAGGATTAATGCAAGAACTGGATTTTATTTTTCCTGAGTCGCTGTCTTCCAAATCTAAGTACTCACGTTCATTGGTATAAAAACAAATTCCATAAAATCTCATCAAAATATTGTCACGAGTCACTTACTCTCTAAAATAAATTCCTTTGTTCCTTTGTTTACTTGCATTACATCACTTTGAACAGAATCCAAGATCATTGCGAACCTGCTCAATGAAGTCTCCATTATGCCAATTCGGTGTTCAAGTCCTTCACTGAACTGATCTGCGGGAGCAAACAACAGATTTATTATATTAAGCAAATCACATGCAAGCGTAACAGGACTTAATTAATTGATTTCCTACTTTAAATCTAAATATACAATCTAGAGACAAATTTTGTACTTCCATGAAATAATCTTACTTTTATAATCTGCAGAATTCCATTTTAGCATTAGATTGGATGAAGATCTCGTGTTGGGTGGTTGACTATCTTCCTTTGAATACGTAAGTCGGGGCAAGCTAGTAAGCTTCCTCGAAGAGTTTTCATGATCTTGAGAACCAATTCTCTGTAAGGATTAAAAGAACATTATAAATATAATAATACTTTTTTTTGACCAAATTATAAATATAATACTGAATTTCATATCTACTAACAAAAGGGAGTGAATAACACAAACAAAATATGTTAGTTTACTTAATTCTTAAAACATTTCATAATTGAGTGAAGGATGTTAGATGTTGTAATCATTCAAGGAAAATAGGTAAATGCATGAAAATTGTGTAGGAAGTTGGCATTTATAGCTAAATGTTCAACATATTTGTAAAATAAGCAACCCTGGTTTTAAAAGAGAAATAAGTAACTTTCCGGGTATACTAATCCAACAGTTAAGAAAAACCTAACCATAAAATAGAAGGATAACCTAGCTCAATGCGCAAACTATTGATACCCTCCTTGGTTGAAAAATAGCATCTACCACTTTAGCCTTCATGCACTGTTCTTACACTTTGACGCCCCTGTTTTTCAAAGAAACTACACATGTTTCTCCTATTTCTATGACCATACCCATAGTTTTCTCAAAAATAACAAAAAGCAAGGAGATTCAGATTAATGGTATGTTTGGAGGAGGAAAGGAAAGAAAAAGTGCAAGTGAAAAGAAAACACAAAATCCAAAATCTTTTCCTTCCTTTGGTTGCAAAATATTAAGGAAGGAAAGGAAATAATTCATTGGGTTCCACATCAAAAATATTTCGTACAAAATTGGAAAGAAAGGGGAGAGAGAACAAGCTTTCCAAACAAAATGATTGAATGAACCCTTGTGAAATTTACTTTATGTTATTTACCTATTTATTAATTTGTTAATAAACATTTTAAAAAATATTTTAAAAAGACAAAATTATAGTTCAAAATTTATCAATTATTTAAAATTAATTATTTGAAATAACAGTTCAAAATAATAGTTTAAAATTAACTATTTTCTATTGGCTTTATCCATTCAATTTTAGTTAAGGGTGTTTTTGTCATTCTAGAAACATATTTATTTCTTTCCTCTCACACTTTCCTTCAACTTTCTCTAAAAAAAACCACTAAACAATCATCTCATTTTCTTTCCTTTCCTTTCTTTAATCTTCTTTACCTCTACTTTCCCTTCATTAACCAAACATAATGTAAGTGAAATTTTTCAAACGAGAAGAGTCTCAGCATAACTAATGCTGACCCGACGTGTATAGCTCAAGCAATACAGAGACTGACAATAACACTATTGATTTCTGGCAATTATGCTTTATTCCATCATGTCTTTTTTTGACATCAAATTTATTCCATCATGTCTAATAGCAGAATTTTCCAAAGCCACAAACAAATTATAAAATAAGTTTACACAAATGTCAAGCTTATTAAGGCTAAATCTAGATTATCTTTTTGTTTGTGAATGTCAATTGTTTTTCACTTCAGAAAAAGTTCTCATAACCTTATTGATTTTTGTGGAGAAGTTGATAGGTTTCCAAAAATTTTATATCCATGACTTAATTTCAAGTTGCAGAAGAATCTATTACTTAAACAACTCATAGTTATTCTAAGATTTTTTTTAATTTTGTTTTATCGGTAAATTTATGCTAGCTGACACTAAAAGATTTTCAACTGCAGTAAACTCGTACAATCAGAAAATCACATTAATTCTAAACGAGAAATGCAAATTCATGCTTGCAAAAGGATCATTTAGAAAATAAGGCAGGCTTAACCTGATCATTTGCTGTGACAACCTCATCGAGAGAACTTTGAGACAAATGAGACAACATTTGCTGAGATGAAAATCCCTGAGAAAACGATTGCTGAGACATTTGCGATCGATTCTGTGACGCTTGCAGTCCACTGGATACAGTGTTTGGCTTCCTATACACATTCCAAACAAACAATCAAAAGCCACAAAAATCATCAACGACGCTATTTTCATAACTGAACCTCATTTTGCACTTGCACTCTCGTTATAACATTATTATTTACAATTTATCATTATTAAAGTTCATTCGGATTCAGAAAGCTAAAACTCCACGGATTCAGCGATAAGCAGATTTGAAATTGACTCAATCACGATTCATCGGAGTTCTCGTTTGATGTAATAATAGATAATGGAAATCATGCCAAATTCGTTTTCAGATCCTAAAATTTCACACGATCTAAACAACGATTTCTGAAGAATTCACGATACTTGAAAACTCAAAGTTAACAAATCAGCAAAAATCATCTTCAAACGAAAGCATATCTGGAATAAAATTCAAATCTGAAATTTCCTATGTTCCAGCATAAATTAATCAGATAAACACGCATACACACTGTAATGATTCGAAAAGAATAAATAAAATTGAAAGCAAAGAAAGGATTGAAAGGAATCGTAATCGGAAGAGAGAGTGACCTTGAAAAAACGTGAGGAGGAGGGAAGACGGAGATGGAAGAGAGATCGCAGGCTTTGTTGATCTTCATTTTCATTTTGGATCTGACTTAAAGCATCGTTGTGAAAATCTACAGCAATGGTAAGCGTTGTGAGTGCGAAAGAGGAATTGTACTTGCGCTCTGGATTAGGAAGAAGGAAAGTAGAACTCGCAATTTTCAAACAAAAAGGCGGGAATGGAACGGGAATTTAAACGTTAGAGAACAGAAACCGTTTTTTCACCAAAAAAATGGAGATGGGCCGGATATTGGCCCAGTTTTTTTTTTATATGCGAAATATGATATTCTACCAAGGGTTTTTTTTGTACCCCCACCACTTCCCCATATACCCCACACAAAAGTGAAACCCCAAAATGCCCTTCTGAAAACGTATTTTTTTTTTTTAAATTAAGACCAATCGTATATAGACCTGGGGGGTGTATATACGACCCTAACATTATGGCCATCGTATATACACCCCCCAAGGCGTATATACGATAGATGAACCCCCACATCAATCGTATATATGCCTTGGGGGGTGTATATACGATGGCCATAATGTTAGGGTCGTATATACACCCCCCAGGCGTATATACGATCCCTATGGTATTTTTATTTATTTTTTCTAGTCAAATAAAAATTAATTAAAGCCTGAAAATAGGTTTAGTGTGTAGTTCGTTAACACGTGACGATGTTATACCTCGAACGAATAATTTAGGCTAAAAAATCGATTTTCGGGCAACCTACTCCGATCGTAATGAAACCACAGCCATTAAATCCGAAAATTCCAAATTCCAACATCCCAAATTCCATCGTTTACTATTTTTTATGAATTTTTTTAATTTTTCATAGTCTTTAAAAAATCTAAAAAAAAAATCATAGACTTATTTTAGTTTTGTTAGATTTTTAGTGGTGTTTTTATAATTATTTTTCATTATTTTTAACTCTTTAACGAATTTTTAGTAGCCTTTTAGTAAAAAAAATTAAAACAAATCATTAAAAAAATTAAAAACCCATCGTATATACGTTTTGAGTACGTATATACGATTGGACATAAAATAACGTATATACGATTTATTTTTAAAAAAAAAATTAGTTTTCAAAGGGTTTTTTTGGGGTTATCCAATTGTATGGGGGTATGAGGGGAAAGGGTGGGGGGTATGAAAAAAACAACCCTTCTACCAATTTATGAATTCTTTTTCATAAACATATAATAGGATATTTGAGATTTTATTAAAATGAATACATTTATTTATGAATTTTTTATCTCCTAATAATTAGGAAAAATTGATAAGTCTCAAATTTAGTGTCTTTTTAGTGTTCATTTTCATGTAGTTAGTGTAGCAATTTAGTTCTATTCTTGAGCTATTTTACTACCTAGTGTTTGTTTTAATTTCAGTCTATCTTTGAGGAAAATGAATGATTTAAGCTTAAAAAGAGAAAAGACAAAGTTTCAAGTCAAAAGAGAAACAAAAAATTTGAAAAATACAAGAAAAGTCAAGCAAAGTCGTGTTTCAACCCGATGGTGGCACGACCCGTCTTTGGATTTAACCGACCCATGCTGAACCCTTTGATCAAATGCGTATTTGAATACCAAAAGCCAACTTTGATAGTGGAGCGACCGTCTTTGGATTTGTACGACTCGTGCCATCGCACCATATTCAAAAGATGTTACAATTTGTTCTTTAATGGCATGTAAATTGTCTTAAGTGACTTGCCTATTCTCTTTGGCTATATAAAGCCGCGAATTTACGAGTGCTTAGACTCATATTGGCTATTGTATTTCACTACTTAAAGTTCATCTTTATAATTCTAAGCAATTTACATTTCCCACTTCATCTTTACATTCTTGTTATTTATTTTTACTCGCATTTTATTCTTCTTGCACTTTGACATTTCGGACTTTATTTTCTCCACTTTACTTCTTGTCATTTACATTCCATGTCATTTACGTTTATTGCAATTTATATTATGAATATGAGTGAGTAGATACTGAGTCTTGGGTTATTTGGAGTAATCCAATGATAGGTCCCTAGTAGTTCCCAAGACTATTCTCCACTCCAAATTGTTTTATTTTTCAATCTAATTTTGTTGTCCTTCAAACCTTATTTTAAACATCAAACGAAGAACCGAAAGGTGAAGTATTGATGTTGGAACTATGAAATTAGACAAGGGAATCAAAACATGAGAATAGTTTTGAAACTCTTGAGACATTATAAAGGTGTTATTTTTAATGGGTTTTGGTGATAATCAACCATGAGAATAGGCTTGATTGTTAGTTCAAAACACGCTCTTGTACTCTGAAAGGAGACATTAGTTATATTCGCTGCATTGTCTTTGAAATACATTACTCTTATAATTTGATGAATGGTCTAAAGAATTATTTTGGTTCTTCACTGTTGTGATGAAACTATAACCCGAGATTGTTTTTATTTTTGAGTTTTAAATCAAACAATCACTCCTTCTACTAAAATCATTCCTTTTAGCTAATCACCACTGAAAAAGAAATTGATAATCACAAAAGTCTCTGTGGGATCGATACTTTTAATTACGCGATAGAACTGTGCACTTGCGGCCTATTAAATATTAACTCAATTGTGGCACCCTTAATTTCATAAGACATAACCATTCAGTACTCAGCTTATCCCATGAGCTTTTGAGGATTCACTTAGAAGAATTTATTTTACTTTCAAAATATACATTCAACATAAAAATCTAGCTTTACATAACTACCTTAGTCAATAATAAAATCTCTTAAATCTAGGACTCACGATTGTGATCCGCGATTACTAACGCTCTACATTGAAGCTGGCGAGGAGCAATCCGGATATATTCTTTAGCTTTCCAATGTTATCTGTTACCTGGAAACATCACCCCAAACATAGTGAGTTTTACAACTCAGTAACAAAGAATATATGAAGAAACAAAATTTACTTGATGTTTCCAGCCATATCCGTGTGCGAGATATGGAAAATCCTCTCTGCAATATAGAAAGTATAAATCACATGCAAATATTTTTCACTCAAATACAGTTCTCGGATAATAACGAAAGAAGCACAACAATATAGAACAAGAATCACGCAGCATCAAAATATCACAATAAGATTTCTTGCACGTATATCACAGATATCATAAACAGGACACTTGTTATACTATGTGCACATATACCACATTATCTCTTCATCGTGGCAAGCGGTGATCATAGGCGTATATTATCTCTTCGTCATGGCAAAGCGGTGATCATAGGCGTATTATCTCTTAAATCCGCGGCAAAGCGGTGATATGAAAGGGCTATCGACATTTCACTCATAAATTGCATTCTCTCTTCGTTCGCGTGAGCGGTCTATGAGCATATAACCCATAGGCTGCATTATCTCTTCGTTGCAGCTAACGGCATCCAACAACAACAAATCGAATACGTCAAAATAAATGTTTCCACTTCATAGATTAGATACTCACTTAGTACCTTATACAAAGATAATTCATGTAACAAAAATATTTGGTCAGAATTTAAATGCATAGAAATTCATTCTACACATATTTACACTCAAAATCAACAAGTAACTAGTAAATGTACCAACTTTGAGCAAAAATCAAATTAACATAACACAATTCACACACCACTTCTAACAAACACCTTGTAGGCAATCCAACAAACCACTTTCCTCTAACACACATTCCACACCATTTCCTTATCCTCAATCATTCAAAATCAACAGCAATCATCATTCATAATATCATTCATAAGTTAAATAGAAACCTAAGCACACTGTAACACCCCAAATCGATAAAATATATTATGACGTGATAAGTATTAAAATAAGTGGTACTTATAAAAGATGATAAGTAGATTTGAATATAACTACTAAATAATTAATAGAAGACATATAATTAAAATTAGTAGGAATGCTTTTTGACTAAAAAGTAGCAACAAGAGAAACTAGTTGAAAGACAAAGAACCACTTTGAAGAATATTCAGTCCGTGATTTCGTTTGCTCTTAGTTATAAAATAAAAAAAATAAAAATAATAAAAACACCCTAAATAATTGGATGGAATGGTAAGAGTCTCTTTCGGCCTAACTAAGATTCTAAGTTCAAGACCAACTGAGAGAGTACCGAAATATTAATACTTTTAAAAGAAGAATTTGATTTGGCTTAAGAAATTAGTCTCTCTGATTCACATACGCACAGGAGATATCAAATTTTTATCAGATAATTACGGAAGATACTCTCGTTATCTAATACTTGTTGAGTAAGATAAGATGAGTGGTGAGGATTAAGTGAAAGAAAATATCACTTCAAATTAACTATTCCGATGCCACGTATAAGACTCTAGAATTCTCCAATTACTACTATAAATAGGACTAAACAATTGCATTACCCCACCACCATCTGAAACATTTTCTCTCTCGATCCCTTTCACTTTTATTCCCTTTCCAAACTACTTCTCCACCAATCACCATTGACTTGCTTACCCCACTCCCTGTCTTTATCCCACTAATACTCCACTTCCTTTCATTCTCTCTCCTCAAAACCACTTCTATATCAACCACTCTCACTCTACTACACACACTACACTCACATTTTTCCCTACTTTGAGAACTTCTCCCTTGTTACGTGACAGTATCCCGAAGCAGAAAAGAATTAAGGTAGGGGGTGAGGAATATTCAACAATAGTAGTAGAGTAGTTACTAAATTATTAAGTCAAGGGTGACCCTAGCCTTTTTATAATTGAACTTTCGATTATGTTATATTGGTACTAACCCTATAATTTTATCTGTTAATTGCTAACTGTAACTTGGACTGTCATTTGAACTAACTGACTGTAAATTGAACTATTCATTGAACTAATCCGAACTAATTTTGTAACTAAAATTATCATTCGGACTACTAACCTCTATCGACTTCTAAGCATTATTATTATCTTGGCGTTATTATGATTCCTTTACTCGATGTTTCCCATGGTTATCCTATTATGTTCTTGCCAATAATAGTTCTTTGGAACACTTTTTATTCAAAATAAACCTATGGATGAGATGAATTGATTATCTTTACTTCATCTCTTTATTTTTATTTTTCTTTTCTATTATTGCTATAATTATATTATAGATTCTCTTTATCATTCTTTTTATCTCTACTCTTTTGTTCATTCACGGCGATACATCTTGTTGTTACTATTACAACTACTTTATTATATTTAGCAATATCAACACTCTGTTTACTATTGTTAGCAATTCTTTTCTATTATCATAAAGTAAATAAAAGGATTAATATCTTGACATTAAATTTCCTTCAAACAGTTCAATTAGTTGTTTTATCTTGTATTATAATCCTGCCATTTTATCTTCATTTGAATACCTATATTATGTTAAGTTTCTACTAATTATAGTGATTGTAATTTCTTGAATATTATTGTTAATATTTTCTTTGTTATGATTTATTATTCTCATTACTATAATCAATAGCATCATTTATTCATAAATCCTTACTAAAATTTTCCTTAATAATTTATAAACAAAAATTGGATTACCCCTCTTTGTTAAATAGTTAATATTTCACTTTATTATTGGTTCATACATATATTAACTTTTAACCAACTGGAATGTACTTTCCTAATCATACTAAACTTTTATTAGTATTTACTACTTGTTTAAGGATTTACTTCAATAGTAGTGATTTTTTTTTCTTAAGTATGATGATTTTTTGGTGAAAAGTTTTATTTATAGTTCTACACTTCCTATTTAATCCATAGTGGAATTAATCTATCGATCATTAAGGAAAATACTTGAATTGTACTAACCTTTATAAAACTCCATACAAAGCTGTTCAAGAGTCGGTTGAAAAGATGAAGGAAAACAACAAAGCGATGGTTAAAAACTTAAAGATATTTTGGAGTGAGCTACGCTTTGGTACATGCGTGAGTGCGTAAGTGAAGGTTGAGTAAACCTTGGGGGCATTACGGTCGCGAGACCCCACAAGTGACCGTAGTAGCTCCTGTGTCGTGGTATTCGATACCCCACTTGTGATGATCTGACTAGACACCTTTGCAAGAACTTCGGGATCGGTGTAGAGTGTTCAGTTAAGAAAGCGTGATATGAGAAGCGTACCAATGAGAATTTGAAGCGGAACATGTACTCCGATCGCTCCTCTAAATTAGAATCTCTCCATGGAGTAGATATGGGCCCCATAGAAACATTTCTGTCTAACCTTTAAAATAATAAAATATTAAAAATAATTTCTAACTGCTCTTACTTTACTACATTAATTATTGTTGAATCGTACTCACCCCTTGTTTTCTTGTTTGTTTTCATATGTGCACTATTTAAGATGGCGGACCATCATCGGACTAGGGTGGATATTACATTTAACAACGGCATTTGGAATCCTGACTACGCTAGTTCGACAGTCACGTTTGATGGAGATATTACTATCCATGTCACCAGCCCACTATCAAATTTCAATACCATTACCCATGTCTGAACCTAATTGTTTCCTTTTACACTTGCCCTTGAAGACATGTGGGTTCTTTGCTTGCACTTCACCCTCACATGAGACCCTCCTCATTTCCCGAGATACTAGCGGTGATAGGATCTTGTGTGTAAAAGCAGGTAATGTGATAAATAAGTTAGTTGTTTGTTGTATGGAGTGCGTAATAAAGACCGGTTAGCTTAGGAGTATATCTTTGTGTTGGGCGAGTTTGGATATTTATTAGTTAAAAGAAAGCTGTTGTAACTATATAGTTTGTCTTTATGCTTGGGTGAAGTAATATGATAATGATGTATGATAATGATGTATGTTTTTAGTAATACTAGATGTTTTTCTATATATATAAATATATGTATATGATCATAGGAAATCCAAGGAAAAATAATAGTAATAGATAAAATAAGTCAATTAAAATAAATAACTAAAAATACATTATGGATCGAAATATCAGAGAGCGTCACACACACACACTCTAAGAGAGGTTTTAAAGGGGTTTCTTTGTTACCTTGAAGGAACTTTGGAGAAGATGTAGAACCCAAGCTTGACTTTAGTTTTCTTTTCTTGTTGATGGAACCCTAACTCTTACCTCTTCCTTCTCCTATTCTTCTTCCATAAATGCTATCAAACTAGCCTCACACTGCGTGCGATGCACTGAGAGACACTAATATTCTGAAACTTACATCACAATTAACACCTTTAGATACGAATAACGAAACAAACAACACAATTAAAAGTTTGAATATGCTCACAACATCGGTCATTCAAATCTTTTATTTTAAATCAGTTTTAAGAAAATAGAAAGTCGACTCAATGTATTGAACTCCCCGTTCGATAAAGTCGTGATTCCGCTTTACTTGACATTCGATAAGTGACGGATGGTGAGAACACACTTCCTCGAGTAGAGGAACAAACCCTTGCTATTGTTGGTATTTGCCCAAATCCCTTGAAATCCATTAGCTCGCCAATGGAATCCTCAAACAACTTCGAGATCACTTTGTTTAGTAAATAAATTAGTTAAATAAACTCAAATAACAATGTAAACATTATAGGTATCTACTATTAGTCAAAACTATTCATGGATGAAATAATAATTAGCAAACAAATTTTATGGGTGAAATACTAATTAGTAAACTCAAAACATAACTCATTCTTCAAGAGGATGAAATACTAATTACTCAACTAAAACTAAGAACAATTTTCTATTTTATTCACCTACTTAAAGTGATCCACAATAAGCCTAAAAGAAACAAAAGTGCATACAAAAGCATTAAAAATTTAAAACATAAAAAGTCCAAATAGTATGGATGGATCTAAATATCTTTGTTTAAATTTTTGATTATAGTAGATAAAGTACAATTAGAAATCAAATATAGCATATAAAAAGTGCTTAACAAAGTTTAGAATTATTTTTAAGAAGTTTCCACCAAAAAGGTACAACATTATAAGTCTTAAAAATGTGGTTACCCAATCATCCAAATTAATCACAATTGGGTTTTAAGTTTGTTCCAAGAAAGTTATATTCGGGATATGTTTAACTTGAGCAGGTTGAGGTTGACTACACATCATTCTAAGAATTAGATGATTACTTGACATTAGCACAAGTCACTTGCTTGAACAGTGTAATTCATGATTCCACATTGGCCACCATAGAGGACCCACATTAAGTTGTTTTACTGCTTTGTAATTTGCTTGTCATTTTACATTGTTTTTGGCATTGAGCAGCGATTAGAAGAGTTTCAAAAAGAAAGCTATTTGCATCATATAGAAATGAAAGAAGGTCGAGATTAATGAAAAGAGTAATGACATACTTGATCATTGAATCAAAGAAACTTTAGCAAGCCCGTACTCTAGAATGCCAACCACCTAAAAATGTCATATATTAGAGGAAGCAACATCACAACAGATGTTTAATTCAATGTTTCAAGCAGAAAGTATAGAAATGAAATAACTTAACTTACCTCGATTGCTTCCAAACTTTTGCAAAGACAATTCTCCTCCTCATCTGTTGTGAATTTCTGCGAAGTTACAATTTGAACTCAAATTCTTGATTCTTCTTTTACAATTGAAAGTGATTTAGAACATTCTTAATATAACCCACCTGAATCAATGAGATATTTGTTAGTTATTAACTTAGTAAAGGCAACATATCCAAATCCCAATTCAAGCCAAATCAAAGTTTTCAATGTCAAGGATAAATAAACAAAAAAATGACATAAATTAAAAATAAGAGAACAAATAAAAATGGAGAATAGTTTTCATTTTTTTTTTTGCATTTATCTGATTCTAGATTTCTTACACTTGTTAATTTCAGGATCAAGATTACCTTCCTATCTGAAAGATTATATGTTAGATTGACATGAAATAAGAAAAAATATATGTTAGATTGACATGGACTAACAGCCACAACTTAAAACTAAGGAATCTATGGACATGTTAGATAGAAAATACATGATAGCAACACAATCAAAAGAAGCAACATCAAAATAAGAAATTAAAAAACTTATTACTTTCCTTCAATCACATCAATCCAGTGAGATGATTTTGGCATGAAGAGGGTATTCGGATTATAACCTTACATTTAATTCTTGATCATAAACCATGAGAGAGCAAGGAGGAACCAACACTCTTAAAAAACCAAAAATCCATGAAAAAAGTAGATATGATTCTACCCATGAAAACAACTCAGAACCCAAGCATACAAGGAAACACTAAACACCTAAACCAAAAAGGAAAGGTAAAGGAAATTGTAGTTACTCACCCACACCCACAAATGTTTATTACTCAGCTCTCTATTTGTCCTCCACAGCTGCATCCTTACCAGCAAAAAGGAAAGGAAAATTAGGGCAATAAACAGAATTAGGAAACAAAAAAAAAAGAATAGACAAAGATATAAAATTCACCATGGTTGTACACTCATTACGTGATAATATCTAGGATAATTTTCTTCACTGGTGGTTGCTACAACACAATCTTTATTGATATTGAAGCACCTAAAAGTTTGTATATATAAATAACTTTGTAGGAAGAATTCGGTCTTTATAGAATTAGTGGATTTAGGACACCATAAACATAAATTTGAAAAGGTGATAATGAAGGCTATTTTAATATACGAGTTGGTGGTTTGGACACTTCAAAAATTCACTCAAAAAGGCGACTATTGCTATTTTCATGATAGATAAAAGCTAGTACTTTGCCAAGGTGTTTGTGCTACTTTTGCAATCTTGTAATACACAGCCAACACCACCAAAAGTTAAAAGAAATCACCAAAGGTTAATCTCTCAATTCTAATCTTCATAAACCTCTATATATCGATAAAAAAAAAGTCATGTGCGTGTGAAAATGCAAAAGAAAAAGATGAATCAATGAGATAAGCATAACCTTATGATCAATAAACAAATAACAAAAAGTAAAATCGGTGTCATGACATGTGTCGATTAAAGAAGCTGAATGGCAAAAATCTTAGTAACTCAAATAATGCGGTTTCTTTCCATCACATACTTATAAAAGGGAAAATAATCTCTATTCATTAATCAATATCACATATGTGAGTAACTTTATGAAAACATGAACATTGGTGTGAATATTAACAAACCTTACCAAAAGGTTAAATTAGTTCTTACGTATAATAATGTAATGATCTGTCATTAATAGAGTATAAGCTAACCTGCGATGAGATCTAGCTACTCTAACTATCCTTTGTAGATAATCTGCTATATATAGCAAACACCTTATACACATTCATTTCAATCAATATCAATACAAATTTACTATGCACGCATATCAATTCTATCGGTCATCATTGCTATCGATCCGGCCAATGAAGCGGTGCCCTCGGGAAGAGATAAGTATGCCTAAAAATAAACCCAAAGAATAACATGTTTTACAAACAAAAGACCACATTGTTGAGATGTTTAGCGGTGTGTTTTAGAATATTTTTTTAAGTAAATGGTGAGTACATGTGGGCGCATATTGAAAATATTAGTAAGTTATTCGGGATGTTGAAGTTTGTCTTTGATCTTACCTGTTCATAGTGTCTGAGAATTCAACCATTTTCGTAGTCCCATTTTGTTACTGCAAGAGCAACCTATAAACACACAAAAAGACTTCATAGCTCCTCCAAAACTTCCTTTTAGTTGATTAGAACAAACATATACAAGCGAGAGAAACCATAAAAGTTCACATCCACTTCAACATGGATGCGATTGCCATAAAAGTTCACAATGAAGTCACGATGGAAAATGAAAGATAAACAAAAGAATAATTATGCTAAGGTTATCAATATAATCCATTATAAAAATCATGGACTACAAAAAGAAACAAAGAAAAGAGAAATAAGCTGTTACAAAGAGATACTTGACAATGGCTCATTAATCGGATCACCACCTCTCCACTTACAACCATCAAAGTAGCTGAAATTTATGCTTATGAGATGGTTCAAGAATCCATAGGTTAACAACAAATCGATTCATGTCATGAGACTTGAAAAATGGAAGATACAAAGAGTGGCTATTATGCAAAAGTTATCAATATAAGCTACTTTTAAAAACAATGGACTTACAAAAAGAAACCAATAACAAACACGACATCGTTATAAGGAGAAACATGACAAAATAAAACAAAGAACACTATGGTGGCCACTATATCAACTATTCCACAATTTGCACTTGACCCCAAATAGTGCATTCTTGATTGGGAAAAATGGAAAAATTGCCTGAAAACCTATCAAACCTCGGTTGAGGCGAGAGATTTTGAGATTATTCAATCCCAAGAATGACTCATGTCATTAGCAAGATTGTCACTCAAATTATTACGGAGAGTGGAGTGGATATAGTCACTTTCCAACTATCTTAAAATAGTAAAACGGGAAATGAACTTTAAAGGATTTCTATTGAGCAGCACCCCACAATTGATCATTCCTAAAAAAAAAGATATCCAGTTGGACAACTATAGGGTCATATAATTTGGGTGATGCAAAGAATTGTGATGGTGACGGAGTGGAGAATCAGCGTCATTATCGAACCATATAATTTAGGTGATTCCAGTTGGTACATCAACTTCTTGACTCAAAATACACAAAAGAACTCATCAAACGGATAACAAATAAAAATCAACAACAAAGGGGGCGAAGAAAAGGAAATTTAGTCGCATAGAAGCATTAGAAGGTTAAAAAGAAAAAAATAATACCAAACTGAAAACGCTATACAATCTTGTCAAAGTCCAATAGTATACTCCCCTTTACTGGCACCATCATGAGCCACAAGAGCTTCATGCATGTATGCATAAGTGAAGAAGTCAAGCTGAAAACATCACTATAAAAATGGGAAAAAAGATTAAAGTGACTTTAAATCTAAATCATCGGATATTAAAACAATGACATGAAATATGGCTAGCCAAAAATATGTTATATATTTTATCTTTTCTCTTCTTCTCGATGAGTCGGAGAAACCATACACGCCTTAAATTGGATGCAGATTAAGGGGAATCACATGATTTTCGCATGGAAAAACCAAGTTACATCATAGAATAAACATTTTAAACATCTAATCTATTATGGTAAATGTTTTAATGTTCACGAAGCCAACAAATAAAAGTAAACACTAAAATACCTCGGTGAGGATTTTATCAAACGATTGTAGTTTGTTACCCACTAGTCAATATAGATGTCGGTTTTGCATAATGCGATAATTGTTTATACTCCCTTTGATGCTAGTTCGACTTCATGCGATGTTGCAAATGTTCTAGGCTTTGATCTCTAACAATTGCGCGGACCACCATCCGCTTTCGTCTCTCGGCAAGCGCCCAGATCCCCTCGTGCTGCAGCCTCGCGCCGATCTGTTGTGGCATCCTCGATGCACCGCCCGCGTCGCCGATCTGGCATGGCATGCTCTCAATGCATCGCCAGTGTCGTTGGTCTCCTTTGTACCAGGTGCCTCACTCTCACTTTGTGTATAATAAAATGTGGTGTGGTGAGGAAAGAAGGGGAAAAGAAGGCGATAAAGCGAGAAAAAAAGAGTCCATGATGAAAGAAAGAGAAGAAGATAGAGAGAAAGAGAGAGAGGAAAGAGATGAAGAAATGGAAATTTGGAAGAAAGAGGAGAAGAAGAGAGAAGAGGAGAAGGCGAGAAGAGAGAAGAAAGGGAAAGAAAAGGATAGGGAAGAAGTGAACACGTTTCACTTGCTCGAGAGAGAGAGAGAGAGTGGCTTAGGAAGCAGTTGCAGTGATTGGACAAATAAGAGGCAAGCCAATGGGATCCACAGAATAACTGCCACACACTAACCAAAAATTTGCATTTGAAAATTACGAAAATACCCCTGCAAGTTTGGCGCCATTTCCAGCACCAAACTGCTTAGGATTAAAAGGAAAGATTGTGAAGTCTAACTTCTATCTTCCTATCTATCGAACCCCTCTCTCTGTCATGCTTCCTCTTCTTCCTTCTTCTTCTCTTTCTCACGTTTCCTCTCTGTCTCATTTTCCTTCTTTCTTTATTTCCCGTTTCTTCTTTCTCTTAGTTCCTTCTTCTTCTTTTTTTCTTTTAGCATGAAAAAGAAAAATAAGTGAGTAAGTGAGGAAAAGTTGGGGTTTTAGGGTGGGTTGTGAGCAAGTGTGGTGTATGGTGGAGTTTAATACAACATTTATTAAAATATTACTCAATGACCCCTTATTCAATTAAATTAATTTAATTTATTCTTTGGTCCTAACAAGAACCTCAAATAAATTAGTCAATTAAATACTACTCATAATTAAATAGTCCTACATTTACTCATTGGGTAAAATTACTATTATACCCTTGAAATTTAAATTCGCTTTATATTACCAAATTAAAAAAAATTTGGGACGTTACATCAATCTAATATATATTATCTATCTATTTATCTATTTATACAAACAAACTACCTACAAAATTACCATTTTAGATCTCTTATTAACAATACACATATTCATTTTAGGGATAAAAATGTCATTACCCTCTCTTTTTCTTCTTACACTCTCTTCTTTTTTTCTCTCTTCTTACACTCTCATTCCTCCTTTTTACTTTTATCTTATACTCTCTTTCTTACTTTATTCTCTTTCTTCTTACACTCTCTTTCTTCCTTTTCACTTTTCTCCTACACTCTTTTTCTTCCTTTTTTTTTCTTTTTACTTTACTTTTATTTTTTCATAAACAATTCTTTTTCCATAAGCAATTCTTCTCATTCTCTTCACTTCACTTTAGTTTTTTTTAACTAAATTTCTAAATTTATACAAACACTACTCTACTTAAATTACTCTACTAAAATTATATTCTCTTTTCTCTCTAAAATCTGTTTACACTCTTATTGATAATCTACTATCACCTCTTATTAATAATCTACTATCTATATTTTACTATCTACTAATATATTAAAATAATTAATTAAAACTACGGGATAACTACAATGATAAATAAAAAACACGAGAACAAATGATTAATATTTGTCATTGATAATTAAATTTTTTGAACTTCTGATTAATATTAATATTTAAATTAATACAAGAAGATTTAATGACTATTTAAACTACTGATTAATATTTATATTGATAATCTATTATCTCTCTTTTACTATCTACTATAATATATTATTCAACTAAAATAATCAATCGAAACTACGAGATAACTACACTGATATATAAAAAACACGGGATAACTGCAATGATATATATAAACCTACTATCTAAAAACACGAGAAGGCTTAGTGACTATTTAAACGACTAATTAATATTAAACAAATATTTCTTATTGATAATTTACTATCTAACTTTTACCAACTACTATAATCTACTAATCAACTAAAATAATCAATTGAAACTACGAGATAACTGCACTGATATATACAAAAAATACGGGATAACTGCAGTGATATATAAAAAATACGGGAATAATATTTGTCATTGATAATTATAATTTTTGAAGACTACTATAAACCCACTATCTAAAAAAATAAGAAGGCTTAATGACTATTTAAACTGGTTAATACCTAAAAAAAGACAAACAATTGTCACTATTATAAAAAACACGGGATAAATATTTCTTATTGATCATCTACTATCTATATTTTAATATCTACTATAATATACTAATCAACTAAAATAATTAAGTGAAATTACGAGGTAACTGCAATGATAAATAAAAAACACGGGATAACTGCACTGATATATAAAAAAAACAAAGGATAATATTTGTCATTGATAATTAAAATTTTGAAGACTACAAATAAACCTACTATGTAAAAACAATAAGATTTACTGGCTATTTTATTGATTAATATTTAAAATAAATATTTTTTATTGACAATCTACTATCTCTCTTTTACTATCTACTATAATATACTAATCAACTAAAATAATCAATTGAAACTATGAGATAACTGCACTAATATATATAAAAAACACGAGATAAATGCAGTGGTATATAAAAGAATGAGATTAATATTTCCCATTGATAACTATAATTTTTGAAATTTATTATAAACCTACTATCTAAACAAACAAGAAAGCTTAATGACTATTTAAACTGATTAATACCTAAAAAAGACAAATAATTGTCACTGATATATAAAAAACACGAGATAATTATTTCTTATTGATCATCTACTATCTATCTTTTACTATCTACTATAATCTACTATTAAACTCAAATAACCAATTTAATCTATGAGATAACTACGTTGATACATAAAAAACACGAGATAGTTGCACTGATATATATAAAAAAAAATACAAGGATAACTGCAATGATATATATAAAAACATGGGATAGCTGCATTGATATATATAAAAACACGGGATAACAATACAAATATATAAAAAATACTGCACTGATATATAAAAAAACACCAGATAAATGCACAATTGTTTTTAAATAATACTTTTACATTTTTAGATTTTAATATTTATCTACTTTTTATTTGAAACTCCTTTTTTATCTACTTTAAATTTGTTTTTATTTTCACGGGATATTGTTGGACTACTTAAATCTTATCTAAGTTCATTCATAAAAAGAACATGACAGCACGTGCGTATGCACAGGTATCCTACTAGTAAACATGAAAACTACACAAATTTGACTTAGGGTATGTTTGGATACACCCAACTTAACGAGAATAGAATGAAATATTGTAGCGGAACGGAATGGAGTGGAGCGGAGCGGAATGGAATAAAATTTCCATTCCATTGTTTGGGGACTTAACAACGGAACAGTTACCCCATCGTTTGGACAACAGACGGAGCGGAATGAAACAAAATGAATTATAACCATTTTATTCCTTTTTTACCCTTTTAAAAAACATTATTCAAATTATAAATCTTATTAAGCTTAGTAGATTAAGCAAGTATGAGAGAAGTAATCCCAATTTGTCATTAACCAAAAACACTAGTTCTCAGTTTCACTTTCCTAAATTTTATTTTCCTCCAATTTCATTTTTCTTTATATAGCAGGAAATAAGGTGTGCTTGCACTTTGGAAATTTAATAACTTACATTTAAAAGAATCCAAAAACATGTCTACTTTGCAGTACAATAGGGCGTTAGGTCCCTTTGTTTTGGTTGAAGGAAAAATTTAGATTCTGCCGAGATGCAAGAAAAGCGAAGAGGAGCGTGAGAGAAAATGGAAGAGCAACATAGTAACGTAAAGTATTAGGGCGATGTAACTTATCTTTGAATAGGGGTAAATGTGTAATAGTTTAATTAGAGAGAGTCATTCCATCCCATACCCCAAAATTGGGGGAGGAGAAATTGAGGGAAAGTGATGGAATATGATGGAATGCATTCCATTGGTTTCCATTCCATTCCATCCATTTTTAAATCACCCAAAACAATGGAGCTTTGTATCATTCCATTCCATTCCATTCCATTCCATTCCACTCCATTCCATCCCATACCACCAATCCAAACACACCCTTAAGCCACTCCAATAATCACAATTCCAAACCCTTGTAGAGGATATAAGGCACCAAGGAACTAGAGTTGTGTTTGCACATCTCTGTTATAACTTAGGATTGGGCATTGCGTTGTGCTGCTTTTGTGTTATTGATTGGCAGTGAATTTATTCCCAAGTAGAAATTTAATGATAGTTAATATTACATTAGTGATATCTTCGATGTTTTGATAAGCTCAATTGTTGGACTCAATTGCAGGAATTGGATAAATAAACAATGACAACACGATGAAACTACTCATTTTTGTTCGAATTTAGATCCAAGAGAAATGCAAGCATCATTTAGAGTTAATGACATGCGCAGTTGGTAAATAAATGTTATTCACAAAACTCTGCACAATGACAAAATTGAGGGCGCAATTTGAGCATTTTATTCATGTGAGATAATTCGGAGCATTAAAAACTACTTTTAATCTATATCATTGATTAAGTAACTCTTATTCTCACACTTATTATTACTACACTACATCTGTCCAAAATAAATGTTACTACAGCTACTATAAGGCGATTTTTCAACTATGAATATGGTTAAGATTACAAAAGACAATTGTTGAAATGTTAAGTGTAGAATCAATTATGGATGATTTTTTTGACATGCAAGAGAGACGTTTTGTGTTTTAAAAGATTAGTAATATAATCAACTTTTTGGATTAAATATGTATGATATTATTCAGGAAAATCGATACATATATGCATATATTTTTCGATAGACTTTCAGTTTTCCAACTCGCCCTCATAGCCATCCATTCAAATGATTTCTATTTATTCAATTGTTAATTAGTGCGACTTCAACCATGCATCCAAACTTTCTATGCAATCTTGACCAAAAAAAAAATTCCTATGCAATCTCAATAGTTCAAAGTATTGTGCAATTTCATCCATTAACTACACACTTCACTACAGGTGGTCACTGATGCATTAGAGGATAGAGGATATACTTATTACCTACGTAAATGGATTTACGAAAGGTAATTACAAGAGTTTGTAAATAGATTTATAGACACTAACCTAGCTAAATGCATTTTGTTCCTGTCTATTCCTTAAGAATCAATTAGACCGAACACAAGGTTGATGATGTGAATAATATGAATCGTGTAAAAAGAGTAAAATGAATGAGAAATGAAATTCAAATCTTTTCATTAGCCTTTCATGGCGAGTTATATAGTACAAAATGACATAAATGGGATTAAATGTGTAGGATGGCTATTATGGCTGTTATGAGACAAATGGATTCTGTTATTGCTGATCAACCAACCGATATCTCGTATATGTTGGTCTGTCCGATTGGGAATAATTTGTAAAAGGATTTATAGAGGGCTTTTTTTTCCACCCCCCTCGTTATCAATCCCACCCCCATAATTACCTAAATGGACAAAAATACCCCTGAAAATTTACAAAAATCACATTTCACATTTCATATTTCATAATTTCGAAAAAGTAAGTAAATTTGGTTGGGATTTTCGGAATTACCCAGTAATTCCGAAAATCCAATTTTTTTTTCAATTTTTCATATTTTCTAATTACATTTATTTTTTTAACAATGGCGAGTAGGCGATCGGACAACGTAAGCGCGGCGAGTCTTGGGAGCAGCGACACCCGCGGTAGACGACGAGCGAGCGTTACAGGGAGGCGATGGTAGCGATACTCCTTCTCCGACACTTTACAAAGGCTCGGAGCTGCTAGGCATGCTTACGGCGTCGAGCGCGCAGTGATAGAGATGGTTGAGCACGAGCACGAGCCTCGGCCCGGGTTATGAGCGACCCTACCGTGACCACCACGATTATGAGTACCATATCGGCACCAACGGAGCACCCGGTAGTCATATCATGGCGTTCTTGTTGACGGTTGGGAGGCTTTGGAGGAGCGGGAGGATGAGGGCGGCATCGGGAGGAGGAGGAGGAGGTTCGGGAGGAGGAGGTTCGGGCGGAGGTTCACTTTGCCCACCGTGTGTGGATCACACACCATTATATTTACAACTGGGATCGCCTTTGTGTCTGGATAGATAGAGCGAGGTAATATTTTAATTTTTATTTTAATTTTACTTAACAACAATTAATTACTTATTTTTAATAACGTATGGTTTAATTTTAATTTTTGACCTCTCGAAACTAAAGGTTGTATCTCACGCCGAAAGTTTCCTAGAGTTAGACTGCCAGAGCACCACCCACGGGTAGACCAGCGGTTGCGTCGGGCTAAGCTTTACGAGTTGGACATCACACTGCAGGGCAATCAACCATGAGTTGATATCTGCTTTTGTGGAGAGGTGGCATCCTGAGACCACTCATTCCACATGCCCTTTGGGAGATGACGGTCACCACACACGATGTGGCGTCTTCTTTGCCCACTTGCCATTTGGATGGCACCCCATTGGACCACGGGCGATTTTGATTCTGTTCGAGCTCTTCACTTGGGCGTGGACCGTTTGGGATAACGAGGCGATATCGAGGATCTCTGTGTAGAGGACTCCTACGGGAGAACATGGCACGGGTGCTTATGAAGCGGTACCGCGGTGCTACATGCTCTTCTTGTTAAACACCGCCGTTCGGGTCAAACTCACACATTAGTGCGATGAGGTGGATGTATACGCCCGGGATCTTGGCAATGTGGCGATGGTCTTGGGGTATAGTTGCTCTTAGTTACCTCTACACCCGGTGTGGCGGTATTTTATTCGACCAGCGATTCGGCGGATCGCGACACATTGCTCGGTAATCATTTATTTATTTTTTTAATTTAAAGCTTTTAATTAAATTACTCATATATTAATAACTCGATTATTTTTAATTTTATTATTTTAGTGTTGGATCTCGAGCACTTTCCCACCGCGTTGGTGGGAAAGTGTTAGCTAGAACGCATCGACCACGTGCCACCAAATGGGAACAAGAAGTCGGATAAAATAAAGTTGGTGGACTTTAGGGAGCGGATCGATAACTTGCAGTGCGAGGATGTCATCCTCACCCCTTATCGAGACCACGAGCGGTATGTTCCTTTGTCGAACATATCATTTCTGAGGCCGGTTGCTTTAGGCGCGATGACGCCGCTTTCCTACATGCCGAGCGAGTGCGTTGGCGATTCGGACGCATCTGAGAGGTCCTCTTCCACCCATTTCGGGTAATCCTCCTCTGCGAGACGAGATCATACGAGGTTCGTTCTTGATGTATCGATTTGGCGCGACTTTTTGGCGAGCTAGTAGGTGGCGGCGCTACCACTGCGAGTGCGATCCCGATTACCTTCCTTGGTATAGTCGGGTAACGAGTCGCGTCTTACTCGGTGCGAGCCACGGCGAGCCACCGGGATCCACCATATCATCGAGCTTGTTGTCCCGAGACATATGAGGAGAGGTGCGCAGAGAAGCGGTGCATTGACCGGGATGCCACTAGATGTCGCTGCTCACCTACTTCACGTGCTTATTTTCGATCGTTGTTAAACATTTTGGACCCATAGTTGTATTTGTCTCTATTTTATGTTGGTCATTTTATATATTTTGACTAAATCAGTATGGCTTGTTTTGTATCATATTTCCAAAATAAAACGCGTTTAAATATTAATTTAATATACAAACTTTAAAAAAATTTAAAAATTTGAATTACCTTTTTAGAGGTAATTCAAATTTAATTTTATGAACCTAATTACCTTTTTAGAGGTAATTCAAATTTTAATTTTTTGAGCAAATTCTTTATTTTGAGGTAATTAGAAAAATTTAATTTTTTTAAAAAAGCGGGGGTAGTATTGGGTTTTTTGAAATATGGGGTGGGATTGATAATGAGGGGGGTGAGAAAAATAAAAGCCTTTATAGAGATTAAAAGTTGTTCGTAAATGATACTATGAATGACTAAATTACTTGTGAACTGAATTCATCACGTTCCTAATCTTCGGACATGTGCATTTTTATTGAAAATCATAGTTCAATCTTTCATGAGTCCAAATCAAGTCCAGACTTTTTTTGTCCGACCCCAACAGATCGAGAGAGATAGACTCATGGAATAAAATAATATTATTTTAAAAAGGAAGTGATTAAAGGTACGGGTGTTTGCGGTGCGAGTTGGTTCGGTTTTGAGCAAAAAGTGAACCGAACCACAAAGTAAAAATAGATGCGGTTTGGTATGGTTCGGTTGGCTTCGAGAAAAAAACCAAACCAAACCAATGCGGTTTGGATTGGTTCAGTTTTTGACGAGACAAAACACAATTTAGGGTCCATTTGGATAGAACTTATTTTGAACATATGAAAAACAACTTGTGCAAATAAATAAGTTTTTAGGTATTATTCATAAGAGCATCGAGAGTAGTTTATGGAAAAAACAAACAGGAGATCTGATTTTTGTTAATGAGAACTTATAAATTAACATAAAAACTTACTTATCTTCATAAGTTAATTTTCATAAGCTCAAAAATAAGTTAATCCAAACAAGCCCTAATAAATTGATTTCCTTATTTTCTACATATATTGCTTTGTCTAATTTTAGTTTTGTATATAAAATTTTGTGGTTTGGTTTGGTTTGGTTCGGTTTCTGTAATCAAAATCGCAGATCGAACCACGCAGTTCACTAATAAAAAAAATTGAACAAAATCAATAGAAATCAGTTTTTTACGATTTTCGATTTTTTTTATCAACTACGATTTTTGATTTGATTTGCGGTTTTCTATTAGTTTTTCCGATTTTGAACAACTCTTATCAAATTAAAGGAAGACTTGTTTAGAGGGTTGCCAGTAATGTGTGTTGTGATTGCTGACTAACTAGTGAGTAGACAGTAGTAGAGACATAAAATGTGGTCCCACACGCCTTTTCTTCAAAAATGGAAAGCAAGTGGGAAAGTTGAAGGACCACCGTACGACAGGATATAATAATAGTTGATCCTTTTTCTTTCTTTGTCCAGGAGGTTGATTATTATTTATTATTCTGTCTAATTTGTCATTGTTTATATTTTTAATTCAATAAAAAATACATGCATATTATATTGTCCAATCTTATCTTATCTTATATACCTATGGTGGTGATAGTGATACTGGTTAGTGGAAAATTTCTGTTCATTAACAGTAATGTTGTAATGGAGTATCAAATTTAAACTTCAAAATTATAAGAGTATACTAGATTACTAGTACTATTCACTACTCTATCATTTCAAAATGAGTGTTATTTTTAATAAAAAAATTGTTTCAAAATGAATGGGATTTTGATTTCCAATGCAATGTTAATTACTTATTTTTAATTATATATTTTGCATGTACACTACATTTAAAATATTATTTCTACTTTTAATAAAAAACTAATTTTTACTCGTGTTTAGGATCAAATTTGTGTGTAGCCAACACCGAACTGCTTGTTTATTGCGAGAATCAAACTGGAAGCAAGTCGACCGTGTCCCAGATAGATTAAGCCATTGTGGTCAATGGTGTTGGTTTCTACTTTGTATTAGTGATAGTGGAAAAACATCAATAGGCGATAAGGATAATTTGATAAAATATTGATTTTTTTTTTTTTAATCGTTGCATTTCTTAATATTTGTGGGAAAACCTTTAACGACGTTCATTTTGAAATAAAAAAGTATTACTCAAAAGCACCTGATGAGATGATAATGGTTTCTTATAGCTTAACTTAAGTCCGAGGTTGAATCAAGCGCCCGGCGTGATAGTATTAAATTTCTTAAGGAGAACTTTGTATGCATTTCATTGTGGGCCTCTTTCGGTTCGAATGATTAGTCTGCTGATTAAATGCAGAATATCTGGGGTTTATACTAAAAAATATATTCATGCTCATGATTGCATTAATTACACTGCGGACTACAAAGATGGTGATGCTTATGATTGCATTAGTTACAACTTTGTATTCTTCACTCTGTTTACATTTACTTGTCGCTTTTTGGCTTTTCTACATCCAATGACACCAATAAATTTTGTTACTTTTGATACAATTAGTTCTATTTTACCAATAATACCTTTGATAATTTATTATCTCATTTCATAAATTTTTCTCTCTACACTAAATACTTAGGAAAACAACAATAAATGTTGCATTGAACTTTGAAAGTGATAAGCAAATAGAAACAAATTTTTATATAAAAGCGACAAGTAATAAGGAACGGAGGAGTAGTAAAATTCGATAATTGCATAAGTCAATGATTGTTTTTACAATAAAATTGGTTAACCAAGCAACTTTCATCGATAATTTTGAAAAGTTAATCTGAATATATTTAATCGATTTTGAATAAATAAGAAAAAATGGCACCTCACATCGCTTGAAAATTACTTATCTGTATCTATTTTTCCTAACACTTTAACACTCTTCTATCAACAATTTATTTATGATTGAATGAATATTACGCGAGTCTCACTAATTTAGCGAGATATATTTTCAAAGTAGGAGAACCTACATAAAAGTTAACTAATCATAGAGAGAGTATTGGCAAGACTAAGAGGGTGTTAAAGTGATTGTTCCTAGCATTCTTCAAAAGGAATATATCCTCAAAATGTATTTTATGTAAAAAAAATTGACATCTATGTAAAATATTATTATGTAAAAAAATGTAATTAAAATTTGCTTATGTTGTAAAATATTATGCTATTAACAAAAATAAGTATAGTAAACCTAGTAATGTATAACGTGTCAAGGAAAGTGGAATTGTTCTATCATTATAAAAAGAAGAATGAGAAAGTGTGAATCACAGTACATAAAAAAGACTGACTTAGGTCCTCTCTCTCCTTCCTAAAGGAGGGGATGGGAAGAAGAGGATCCAAACACACAAAAAATGACGTACCCACAACAACCAAGTGCTAACTATCAACACTAACACCGTTATTCTAGAGTTTACCACTATCCACACTCTTTATATATAGCGAATGAATCCTCTCCTCCTCTCCTTCCTTCACAAAATATAAGAGTGGGAGAAGAGAGAAAATAACTGAAATATAGAAAGACAATGAAAAGACAGAGTAAGATTAAAAGAGAAATAGAGAGAGTGGAGGGAGACTAGAAGATAGATGAAAGGAGAGAATCCAAACCCTCTTTATACTCATCCCACAAAACACAGACGAAAATTTAGGAAACAACAAATATAGGGACAAAACTTATATATTATGTATAGTTTTTACTGGTTTTATATACTTGACAAAAACATATGACCAATTTGTGTAACCTCACAAGTCACATCAGTTAAGTTTCAACTGCTTGTGGATCTAAAACCCTGGGTTGGAGGGTGCAAAATAGTTTACACACCTCTTTAAAAATGTAGTAAAAATAAAATTTTAATATATTTAAACACATAAATTACACATTTCATAATCATTCTCTATACAATTTCATATTTTAAAATCTTTCAATAATAAACTCAACACCAACATTATTTAATACATCCCTTTCGGATATAAGTCACTTGAGACTGGTTCATCCATATGGTTAATTCATGTGTAAGCACTATGGCTGTTTCAAATTTCAGTTTTAATAAAAAATAAATAATTTAACGTGTATGACGTATTATAATCGGTGAAAACTACAAACAATATTTATGAAACAGTGTATTTTTCCTGAAATTAATTATCAAGTAAAATAAATTCTGCTACTCTTTTATTTTCTCTATAGTCTATCCCCCACCGTCACTTCCTCTGGCCCAATTCGGCATTCCTCTGTACCTTCTTCCTTTTTCCTCCAAACAATTAACTTTTTTTTTATACGCATTTCTTTCTTCCTCAATTTTCCATCACAAGAATCTCTCAGTTCTTACCAACCATGAGTACTGTTATTTCCTTCGTGTTCCTTTTTACTGTATCAGTGGTTTTTGCTGGAGATATAGTTCACCATGATGATGTTGCTCCTACAAGACCTGGTTGTGAGAACAACTTTGTTCTGGTACCAATTTTTTATATTCTTCATATCAATTTCATAATTAGTTCATAATTGTCCTTTTGATCTTGGTTGTTTGTGATTCTTGCTTCCTAGGTAACGGTTGCAACAGTGAGGAGATTTGGAAAATGAAAACTTTCTTTTTTTGGAAAGAAAATTTGGAGAGTTAGGTGTAATTATTACTGTTAGTTTTTTTGAGAATATTTTTGGTTTTGATTTGAGCTTTCAGTTTTAGAAGATGATCTGCATCTACTACTATGTTTTTTTTTTGTTGAACATAATATGGCAGCTTGAGTTTTTAGATTTGTTAAGAAAATGGAGAGTAAGAGAAGAGAAATCAATGGTAATTCTGAGTGATTTGTGATTCTATTGAGGTTGGTTGTTGAATTGTTAATAGACTTGCTTTTTTTAGATACTGTACTTCTATGCCTAGTTGTGTGCTGTAGTAATTCTTGTTTTGCTCCTGTGTTTCTAGAATTTGCAGTGAAGTTATATACCTTGGTTATGTGGTCTTCTTAGACTTTGTAGATTAGTGATATCCTTGATTTCATTATTACTTTTCTTTTTCTTATTCATATGATTGTTATAGCTTAAACTTGCATCTTTGACACTTGAGAGTGTGATAAAGGTGGACTTGTTTTCTAGATACTACTAAAAAACTTTTATTTGTTTATATTCTTCTCCAAACTTTTATCCTTTATCTGTCCCTATAGAATTTATTCAGTTACTGTGTGCTTTTTTATTGATTGATGTTCCTCGATGTTCTGCTTGATTAGTAGTTAAAACTTATGAGTTTTCTTGTAGAGTATATCCAAAATTTAGCCTTTTCAAATGGAAGAAAATATTCTCTATAATAGATCTAAATTCATCGGATCCTTTCGTACACCCTACCGCGGTGGGAGCCTTATAGTTGGCTTTTGATATTCTTGACATCTTAAACCTCCATGGATGTGGAGAAGAAAACTAGCATTTGAGCAAAAACTGAGAACGAACGAATGCAGAAAGAAAAGGAAAACTTTAGTCAATCTTCATTCCAAAATGTTCAAGTAGTCATTACAATGAGAGATGGTGACTATTTAACCCAACTAAGGGTAACAGTTATTTTGTAAACTAACTACATATTGTTATAACTAACTACTAACTAACTACTAACTGCATACTGTTATAACTAATTATTACAGTAACTGTGTTACAATTTCTGCAGTGAAAAATTAAACTAGAAACTAAATAACTATGTTAATACTCCCCCTCAAGTTGGCAAGTAGAGATCTTTCATACCCAACTTGGAGATGAGTTGTTGGAAGGCATTTTTGTGCACAGCTTTGGTAAGAACATCAGCCACTTGTTGTTGAGAACCAACATGTATCAGCTTCAAGAAACCACCCTGCACATACTCTCTAATAAAGTGGCAATCTATATCTATGTGCTTTGATCTCTCATGGCTAGTAGGATTTTCTGCTAGCTGTATAGCAGATTTACTATCTGACAGAACCATAGTAGAGTCAATATTGATCTTAAACTCACGAAGAAGCTGTTTAATCCATAACAGCTCACTAGTAACAGATGCAATGGCCCTATATTCTGCTTCTGCAGAGGACCTGGCCACAGTAGCTTGCTTCTTAGACTTCCAAGCAATCAAGGATCGCCTACTAAGAATCACGAAAACCGGTTGTTGATTTTACGCTAACCTCACAAGACCCCAATCGGCATCTACATAGGCGTTGAGTTGTAGAGAAGGGTTAGCGGGAAAACTATACCTTGACCAAGGACTTCCCTTTAGATATTGCAACAAGTGATGAGCTGCTTGAAGATGTGGAGTTCTTGGTTTTGACATGAACTGACTCAACTTATTCACAGTATATAGGTTATGTCGAGTGCGGATATCGTTAAGTAGATTAGTCTCCCAATCAACCTTCTATACATAGCATGATCTTCCAAAGGTGAACCATCTATGTCATTTAATTTGACACTAGGGTCCATGGGACGAAAACAGTTTGGAGGAAGTGTATCCTGTGTCAATTAGGAGCTGCAGTATATTTTCTTTGTGACAAGTGTATCCCGGACTTGCTTCTAGCAATTTCAAGACCAAAAAATACTTCAAATCACCAATAATCTTTAATTTGAAATGATTTGACAACATTACTTGAACTTCATGTATTAGAGTTTTGTTAGGACACACCAACACTATATCATCCACATAAACTAATAGTGCTACAAAATCGGTTCAGTTCCTTTTGTAAAAAAGAGTGATCTGCAGAGCTTTTCTTTGAAACCTAAAGTAATTGTTGTACTAAATTTTGCAAACCAACTGCTCGAGGCTTGTCTAAGTCCATATATAGACTTGTTCACTTGCATACTTTATTCTCCCCACTTGGATAGCGAGAGGAGGTTCATATAAACCTCTTCTTCAAGCTCCCATGGAGGAAAGCATTGTTGATATCTAATTGTAACAAATGCCAATTAAACTGAGCAGCCAAACAAAGCAAAATTCTGACTGAGGTAAGTTTTGCTACAGGGGAAAAAGTATCCAGAAAATCAATACCACATTGTTGTGTAAAACCTTGAGCAACAAGCACGGCTTTACACACTATCAATCGACCCATCAACATGATACTTGACCTTATAGACCCATTTGCACCTACGGTTTTCTTATCAACGAGTTTAGTTACCACAGTCCAAGTATTGTTTGCCTCTAGAGCAACTAACTCATCAGCCATTGCCTTTTGCCATTGAGGATATTTGATAGCTTGGTGGAAAAATTGTGGTTCAAACACAGAAGAAATGTTGTGAATGAAGTGTTTATATGAAGGATTTAGGTTATCATAGCTGAGAAATGACTGAATGGGATAAGGAACAGAGTTACAATCATAGATATTCAGGTGGGATGGTGCTCTATGAGGTGCCGTGGAACGTCTCGGTCGGAGTTCAACAGTGCGGTGTGATGCAGTTCAACGGTATGTCCGGTTCATGTTGATCGTGCACATTTTGTCAACCTGGATCGATCCAATTGGTTCAAGAGGTATATTTTTAGGTGTAGGGGCTCGAGTTGATCATCATGAATAGAAAAAGGAATGACAGTCGGTATGTGAAGTATTTTCTATGTTTGGAGTGGATGTAGATGAACTGACAGAAACTTTGGGAAGTAAGGATGCTGGGAAGAGCAAAGGAGAGGGTTCATTTGGAGATGTATGGTGGTATGGAAAAGTGGTTTCACAAAAAACTACATCTCTAGAAATGATGAACTTATTTGTGGTAGGGTCAAAAAGTCTGTGAGCTTTGACTCCAATAGGATAACCCATGAAAACACAAGGAGTGGCCACTAGGAGAAAACTTATGTCTTTGAGAAGGTATGGTGGAGGCAAAGGCAAGGCAACCAAAAATGCGTAGAGATGAGTAATCGGGCTCATGCTCATAAAGTAATTCAAAAGGAGATTTACCTTTGAGAGCAGAGGAAGGTGTCCTGTTGATCAAATGGGTGCGCAGCTTGATACGCATTCTCCCAATACATTAGAGGAACCTTGACTTTGGAAATATAATGCCCGAGCAACATTGAAGCGAGTCTTGATGCTTCCTTTTCTACCACGCGAGTCTGCTGCTGCGATGCGTGTGGGGCGGGGATAGTTGATCACGAGTTCCCCGGTCTTGAAGGAAGGTGTTTAAGGCAAGTTCTTTAGCATTATCGGTCGCGGATTGCCTTGATTTTCTTACGAAATTGAGTCTGAATGAATTTGAAGAAGCACATGATCAGATTAGAAGCCTCAGACTTGGTCTTCATGAGATGTATCCACGTGAAACGAGTGCAGTCATCCACAATTGTTAAGAAGTAATGCTTGTGATCATGTGTGGATTGATGGAATGGCCCCCATACATCACAATGAATCAAATCAAAAGCAAAATCGAGTAATGATTATTGGAAATGAAAGGCAATCTATGCATTTTTGATAAAGGACATATTGAACAAGAATTTGTATTACACTCAATAGGTTTCATAGAAGGCAATTTGTTACATAATGTTTTCAAAGCGAGAATCAAACATGTCCTAATCTAGAGTGCCACAATTGGGCATTTGAAGCAGAATGTAATCTACTTAAGCTAGGTGAGACATTAGTCACATTATTACATGGAAATTGTGAAGTAAAAAATACAATCCATTATGAAAATTACTCCTTCCAATCTCCTTCTGCTGGAGGTTGTCACAATTAAAAAAACATTATTAGAGAAAGAAACATGGTAATTTGGGTCTTGATTCAAACATCCAATAGAAATGATGTTAATGTGAAAGCTAGGAATGCATAACACATTATGTAAAACCGGTCGAAGCTAACCTAACTGTAACCCGGTGGCAATCTGGATACTCTAATCTTATTAGGTAGTGTGACAAAAGTGTTGCTTAATTTGGTATATGAAATGAAAAATGCCAAAGAAATGCAAATATGGGCGTAGCCTAATCAAATATCCAATCATTGATATAAAGACAAGTGAAAACCAAGTGAAGCAAGCTTAAAGAACAAGTAAAATTTAGAACAACTTCACACGATTTCTGCATGTGCCATCGATGTGAGAGGTCTTTGCCAATTGACTCTGCATGTATTGAATCAATTGTTGATATTGTTGATGATCATCGATGGTAGGTTCGGTGGAAGCATTTGATCCAAAGCGATGACTTGTAGAACAGTTGTTGAGTGGCGACCTTTTTGTTTCTTGTATCCGGAGGAAAACCGCAACTTGAAGCACTTGTCTTTGGCGTGCCCATGCATTCCACAATGAGCGCATTGAGGTCTATCTCTCTGTTCCTTTGGTGTTGACAAAAGCAAGTTGAGAGGATTATCTGCGTGAAGCATGGCCAATTTATTGCTTTTTTCTTCTTGAATAACAAGTGAGAAGGCTCTACTAATATCCGGGAGAGGATCCATGAGTAATATTTGTCCACGAACACTGCTATAAGCTTCATTGAGACCCGTGAGGAAGACATAGGCGTGTGTTGCCGATTCAAATAGGCGACTAAGGCATCGGCACCGCCACAATTACAGGTATTCTTTGGATTGTGTTCAGCCAAGCTATCCCAAAGTCCCTTGAATTTGCTATAATATGCGCTAACCGAAAGATTACCTTGGGAACAATTGAGAACTTCTTTGTTGAGTTGGAAAATTCTTGGCCCGCTCTGCTCGCTCGGCGATTCTTTAATTCCTTCCAAATTGCTGCCGCAGAATCAGAGTAAAGGACGCTGCTATGAAGCTCTTTCGAAATTGAGTTCAAGATCCATGATGTAGTCATGTGATTACTACGAACCCAGGCTGCGAGGGTGGTGGCGGTCGTCGGTTTGGGAATGGATCCGTCGATAAAACCCAACTTATTTTTGGCACCGAGCGCTATAGTCATCGCACGAGACCATGATCCATAGTTTGTCCCTGAATCGTTGAGAAGATTAGAAACCAGAACAGCCCCGGGATTATCTGAGGGATGAATGTAATAGGGACTTGAAGTTGAATTGATGTCCGCCATGGAAGAAGAATGGCAAGAACGAATCTTTGAAGAAGACGAAAAGGAAATTGAGCTCGAAAAGGGAAGGATCGAGGAATCAATTGACGAATTGATGAAAAAAAACGAAGATGAGATTGAACTATGAGATTGAACTCGAAAAAGGAAAAAACGAGGAATCAATCTACGAACAAAGTGAAGCGGAAGCGATATCGTGCTCGTGATACCATCTTGACATCTTAAACCTCCATGGATGTGGAGAAGAAAACTAGCATTTGAGCAAAACTGAGAACGAACGAATGCAGAAAGAAAAGGAAAACTTTAGTCAATCTTCATTCCAAAATGTTCAAGTAGTCATTACAATGAGAGATGGTGACTATTTAACCCAACTAAGGGTAACAGTTATTTTGTAAACTAACTACATATTGTTATAACTAACTACTAACTAACTACTAACTGCATACTGTTATAACTAATTATTACAGTAACTGTGTTACAATTTCTGCAGTGAAAAATTAAACTAGAAACTAAATAACTATGTTAATAGATATGCAAAATTTGACTAAGAACCAAGTGATGGTAGCCATGTGATTGGAACAATACATTTCATGGACTGACTCTGAAAAACAAAATCTGTAAATGTATAGGCTTTATGTCTTTGTGATTGTCAGCACACTGTCATACAATGTGGCGTGATGCTATTTTCTGAAATTGTGTGTAGCCAAATATACATATGTATTGTTGTTTCCTTTAGCAGCTTCGACTGATTTCCTCTCTTCTGTTAGGTAAAAGTCCCAACTTGGATTGATGGTGTGGAAAACAATGAGTATGTTGGTGTTGGTGCGAGATTTGGCCCTACGTTGGAATCGAAAGAAAAACGTGCTAATCATACTAGAGTTGTCATGGCTGATCCTCCTGATTGCTGTAGCAAGCCAAAGAATAAGGTATTCAAATTCATTGTTAAGCTATATAACTTACCAAATGCAACTTTAATTGATTGTTAAACATTATTGTCCAGATTGAAAGCTTTATTTTCTGAAAATATCTATTAATTTTTACTTTGTATTGTTTCGCACTATTGTCAGCTCACCAGTGAGATCATTTTGGTGCAACGAGGAAATTGTAGTTTCACAACCAAGGCAAATATAGCTGATGAAGCTGGTGCTTCAGCCATCCTCATTATAAACAACTGTACAGGTGTTTACATGTTTTTGTTTTGTTTTGTTTTGTTCTGTTCTTTTTTATAAATGTTTTTTGAGATCGCATATTCTATTTTGTTTTTCGTTTGTCTGTTAGTGGTTTTACAAATAAAGGTGATCTGGGGATCATAGAGACAGAGAATGCTAAATAGTTTTCATTCACTATTTTTTGCTAGATAAAACAAAGAAATTTGCAATAAGCAACTGCAGTAAATAGTAACTTTATCTCACTACGTTTATTTTAAGCAACTTTTGTATGTCCTTACTTTGCAGAACTTTTCAAGATGGTTTGTGAAGAAAATGAAACTGATGTTGATATCAGAATACCTGCTGTCATGCTTCCACAAACTGCTGGATCTAACTTGCAAAGTCACATAGAAAACAACTCCATCGGTATGCTCGACTTTTCTATGAGGTTTCTCTTATTTTGCAGTTAGGTTAGGAGTAGCTTTTCTTTGGAACAGGACAATTTAATCATTGAAATGACTATTTTATTTTCTGATAACTGATATGGTCTTGTGTCTTTCTTGATATCGTTTGTTCTTCTGCATGTACGATTCTTGCTCTTAAGTGTCCATACAGTTGTACTCTCCACTGCGTCCATTGGTTGATGTAGCGGAAGTGTTTTTGTGGCTTATGGCTGTTGGTACCATTTTATGCGCTTCTTATTGGTCTGCCTGGACTACCCGAGAAGCTGCTATTGAGCAAGAGAAGCTTTTAAAGGTTACCTAGTTCTTTTTCATGCAAATTTTATTCTCTCTATTATAGATAAAAGAATAAATGTTAGTAGAAAACGGAGGATAAGACATTCTCCTTAACCAAAAAGAGACAAACAGAAAACGGTTAGACACTGTTGGTAACATGACAAGGCTATTCTTGTCAAAAAAAAAAAGTGACAAGGCTTTTGTGTCCTTTGCTACCTGTCAGGGGTATTTTAAAAAGGAGTTTATTCTCTTTTAATTTAGACAAGTTTTTTTTTTTAATCTTTAAGGATTATTTATTTCTTCTCATATTTATAAAGACATTAATTCAGTTACTAATATATGGAAACTTTTATGCATGCAGGATGCTTCAGATGATTATGTTGCAGAAATTGGTGGTTCTAGTGATTATGTGGAAATCAGTACTACAGCAGCAATCTTATTCGTTGTGCTTGCTTCTTGTTTCTTGGTTATGCTGTATAAATTGATGTCATCCTGGTTTATTGAAGTTCTGGTGGTTCTGTTTTGCATTGGTGGGGTAGAGGTGAGTAATTCTTGTTCTGCGATGTTCTTGTTGATAAGAGTCTCCAGTTGTGACAGGAAAAAAAGTCCCCGGTTGTGTTGATACGTGATATCAAATCCTAAATTAGTCATTACATTACATTACATTTACATTTGCACGATACAATAAATTTTAGATCCCGAGTGTTGAGTTTGCTTTGATTGATTGATATTATTTTTTTTGTTATGTTGCTCAGCGGTTAAGTATACTTTCATTCATGAAATGATTATTTAGTAATCTAAGCATTTTTTTACTTGGAGCTTAAGTCATAGGAGTGCAGCATGATCTTGTTGTCATACATTAGCTGAAAACTGTTTTGTCATATGATTTCAGGGACTGCAAACTTGTTTGGTGGCTCTATTATCATGGTAAGTCATTATCTATGAAGGACGTTTGTTGTGTGAGAGGACTATTTGATGGCTAACCTGCCGACTTTTCTCTTGTTAAGAATTTGTGACTGACCTGTTGAGTTGCATATCTTCTGCTGTTAATAATCAATATTATTTTAATTTCACTGAAAGACAGTGTATATTTGTTACGACCATAAGGGTGTGTTTGGGAGTTTGGAAGAGAGGGGGGGGAGGGTAGTGTTAATTCTTTAGTGATGGGGAGAAACATTAACCCCCTAAGCCCCTCTCCTAGTTTATTTTTTGAGCTCCTCCAAAACCCCCCAAATTTGGAGGGTTCTGGACTAGAGGAGCTCAAAAAATAAACTAAAGAGAGGGGGGTTTGGTGTCAAATTAGGTTAAGAATAATTTGACTTGGCTTTCAGTTCTTTCTCAAATGCATTTTAAAATATTGCATTGAAGAGTTGATGAACTTAATGTTGTAGAATGATACAAATGTAGTAAGACACACACATATAGCTCGAGAAGCAACATCGCTCAAACATGTATTTTCCATCATTTTTGTGTAGGCGAGGTTTTTTCTGGCTATCTGTTAATGTGATGATGTCATAATTACAAGAAATCACTATTATTTAAAAAAGAAATAGCTTCAGCTTAAAGTCTGTTGTTGTTGAGTACATGGTTTGTTCTATTAGATTCCTTTGTTTCTATATGGAATTAACAGCAAAATGCTTATAGTTTCAGATGGTTTCAACAGCCTGCACAAACATTTGTGAAGATACCCTTCTTTGGAGCAGTCCCATATCTGGCACTTGCTGTTACACCTTTCTGCATAGTGTTTGCGGTGGTTTGGGCAGTTAAACGTCATGGACAATTTGCATGGATTGGTCAAGATATTCTTGTAAGAATTGTTTTATTAGTTTCACTTTAAGAGATTGATAAATAGTTAGTAACATATTTACTTTTCTTTTTCTACCTCCTATCATTCAGGGTATCACGTTAATAATTACAGTTCTTCAGATTGTTCGCATACCAAATCTCAAGGTATGTTCCATAGTCCCCCATTGTGCGCGCACTGTTTTTCGTTGTTAAAAAGCCCGTCGATGGCACTACCTCATTTACTCATTTCTGATACTCTGGAATTTAAGGACAGGAGCCGGATAGGGCATTTATAACAGTTAAACTGACAAACTATTGTAGAGATAGCTTTGCTGGATACTAGTGGAATTTTACTATGAATGAAGGCATTGACATATACTTTTTTTCTGTATCAGGTTGGAACCGTTCTTCTCAGTTGTGCCTTCCTATATGACATCTTATGGGTTTTTGTCTCGAAATGGTGGTTCAATGAGAGTGTGATGATAGTGGTGAGTGTTTTGAACTAATCTCTTCCTCCTCTACTGCTCTTTACAAAGCTTGATTTGGACCTCAGAAACATAAGCGGCCTTTCCTTCAAATTAACATTAAATTTTCTCTATACAGGTAGCTCGAGGTGATAAGAGTGGAGAAGATGGTATCCCTATGCTTCTCAAGATACCGCGTATGTTTGATCCTTGGGGTGGTTACAGCATCATCGGTTTGGGGACATAATCTTGCCAGGACTTCTAGTTGCATTTTCACTAAGGTTGAATTGGAAATCATATAATGATCATACAACATGTTCCTCTCTTACTCATCTTACTTGTGTTACTAATGTTTTTTGGGATAGAGAAGGCGTTTGGGTAAACAACTATATTGTGTGATCACTGAATAAGTGCTTATATAATAAGCTTATGTAAAAGTTGTTTCTGCAATCTTAGAGGAAACGAGCTTAAACTTCATCACATAAGCCCTGTATAAGTTGTTTCTATAAGCTATCTTGGAGAACTTATAAAATAAGTTGAAAACTTCTTACGTGCATATCATAACGCTATTTTCATAAGCTCTTTGAAACACTTATCTTACAAAAGCTCTTTCAAACACTTACCTTACATAAGTGCTTATGTTGTGAGATAAGCTCAAATAAGCTCTTCCAAACGCACCTAGAGCACAAATCCACACAAAATCTCCTTGTAAAAATTTTTTAGGTACATGGAGAGAACGGTTTGTCGTCTTAATAGTTCGGGAACTCAATTATTTTATTGATAACCAACTTTACAGGTATGATTGGTTGGCTAAGAAGAACCTTCGAGCTGGATACTTCTTGTGGGCTATGTCTGCTTATGGTTTAGGTATGTTATGTTTGATTTGGGGATAGCTTTCATGACAAAATGTGAAAATCTTTGAACCTATTAACTGTTACGTAAGATTCACAAATATTTTATATTGGGCCACTCTAATAGTATTCTAACGATTTAACCCCGGAATATTCCAGGCAATTGTCTTACAATTGCTCATAGAAAACTTAATGGTAACATTAGAAAAGTCTTTGACAAGGAAGAAATTGCATGTTATTGCAGATGGAAAAATGGTTTTCAAGTAGTGACTTATCTCTATTATAATTCATTAAAATGCATTATATCTAATATAGTAATATGTATACAATTTACAGTTTAGCATTAAAAAGAAGCAATTAGACAATACTAACAAGATTAAGAACTACACTTTATACTATTGGCTGGCTCTTACGCGTCATACTTGAATTTTAATATGCAGGTCTTCTGGTCACATATGTGGCTTTGAACTTGATGGATGGACATGGCCAGCCTGCTTTGCTTTATATAGTCCCATTTACACTTGGTGAGTACAATTATCAGAATCATTCAAATTCAAAACATAAACACCTATGACGACACCATCCCGGTTTCCATTGTTAAAATTATGAGTCAACGCGTAAGATCATACGATCCTCACGAGTTTTCACCCCTGAGCAAGTTGACTCTGTTACTGTCTAAGTAAAATGACTATGACATAAAAACTACTCTCAGTTCTGAAACATTGTTCTGTAATCATAATCGCAGGTACCTTTTTGTCATTGGGAAAGAAGAGAGGTGAACTGAAGATATTATGGACAAAAGGAGAACCAGAAAGGCATTGCCCTCATATTCAAGAAGATAACCAATCATCAATTAACCACCACCATTGATCTCCATCAAATTTGTATCTTAGCTATTTATTATTAATTTATAGGAAGAGTGATAGCAAACCACTGTTAGGAGATTATTTTAACATCTGCAAGTTGTAACAAAATTTCAGCCAAATGATTATTTGATAGCATGGACTTAAATCAGCAGTTGAGAGTTGAAAAAAGGTTAAGTGAATACATATTCTGGTTTATGGCTTTGCTTCCATAAGAGTCTTGCCAAGCAAAATGCAAAGAAGGGAGACTAATAAAAGCCTTGCTTACACTGAGAAGTTGCTGTTTACCATATGCCATAACTCGTGCTGTTGTAATATTAATATATTATGATTATTGAGATTGTCATTATTCTCATTACCATTATTATTACTCTTGTTATTGTTGTGTAACATAGAATTCAACTCGAAGTTGGTAAATTTTAATTTGTACAAGTGTTTTTTTTCCTTTCCTTTTCATGTTGTGTGCTGTTGAATCAAGAGGAAAGACATGGATATGTCTAGTTTGTCATGTCATATATACAAGGTCTTACGTAAAAATCAGGGTGTAGATTATAGGGATGCTCAAAGACCCGCATGAACCAATGAATCCTGCGGAGTTCTGATTGAATTCGTATATGTTGGGGTATACTCCCTCCATATAGAATATAAACAAAAGTGAGTTAACAAATGTTGATGTATCTAATTCAAGATGTGGATCAGATATATCAACTTTCGTTGACTCATTTTTGCTTATATTGTGTAATAGAGGGAGTAGTTCGGATCATATATAAAGTTTGTCCAACCTATCTAATATTTTAGAATTAGAACAAAAAAATTTAAAAGTTAATTAATAAAGCTTTTAGAAATATGGTTGTATTCACTTTTTGAATTGGTTTTCCATGTTAATTCGATCTTTAAAATGAAACTGAAGTTTCAACCTTAAGAAATCAACTTAGTGGTGCATGAAAAGATTTGTATTTGACTTATTGTGTGTTTATGTTCTCTTTTTGGTGAAATAAATATAATTTTTTTCCATAAATGAGTTTAAATTTTATGTATTCAAAAGAAACAAATGTGCTAGAATCGTCTAAGGTTGTTATTCTACCTAGACCTAACTAAATTACAACAAGCACTTAATCATTAGAGTTGCTTATAGATACAAACCGTAGAGGTGGAGCTACTAAGGGTGAAACGAGGGAAGGGAAAAAGGCGATAGAAAGAGAGAAGTTGGAGGCCAAATTTTGTGAATATTGAAAAAAAGGTGATTACTCCCATACCCCTCCAAAGTTGGGTGGGTATGATACCTTCAAGACAAAATAAGCAAAATAGGTTCAATATTTATTTTTATTTTAAAATAGTTAAATAGAAAAAAAGGTGTCAATGAGTATTTTGCCTATAAGGTATCATACCCACCCAACTCTAGGTGGGTATGGAAGAAAAAACCTAAAAAAAAAAAAAAGACTAAAATCCCAACAATTTTCTTTTTAAGTTTGGTCCCCTACTTATTACGCGTTTTTCTAGTGAAACCCTATCATTTGTTTTCTACTGACTAGGCAAAAAGAAATCCAAGTCAACACCCCACACCCTAACCCCAGAGACTTGAACATAATCTTTTTCTTTTCACCTTAGCCAACCATATAAGGATAGGAGTGAATCATATAAGCATCCCGAGCTTCTACTAGCCGAAGTTCAAATTTTGAGTGGTAAAAGCTTTCAAGTATTTAGCATCAAAAAGAATAAAGACAGACAACATAGTAGTATGCTTCATACAAGCTTCTCATCGTCGACGCGAAAGATGCAAAATCCACGAAACCTTGTATGAGAATTAGTCCTACAAACATTACACAACCTAACAACAATAATAAGGAAAACATTGATGGCTAACTCCTTCTAGAAGCACCTCATCTTTTGCTTTGAGCCATTTAGAGTTGACAATTATTGAACTTTATCCTCTAGCAATAGTATTGGAATCTCATCAATCTTCATTAACAACTTGTACCCTTTTCTTACTAAAGGGTTTATCCAAAGCTACAATGCCTTTAGATACTATTGCAAAAACACCTTAATCCATGGTGGACCACACTTTAGCCTTGCCCACAAACAAATGCCAAATATGGGAAATATAGTACTGTAAAACCCATAATCACATCGAAAACAACTATTACAGCACAACACCTCTTTAATATACAAAAAATAGATGCAAAACAAGACACTCTCCCATAACCAAATTGGGCACATAAAAATGAACTAGAAAAAATAGAATAAAACGAACGGTGCTCAGGATACTTGTTAAAGAACATCAAAAAGAAAATATTTCATAATTTATAAATGTACTAAACTAATATAATATTAATATATCCAAAAAAAATAAGTTTTATTTTTCTGTAAAATCTTTATTCTAAATCCTTAACAACCATCCCAAGGGTACTCCTTAATTTCTTTAAAACAAAGCAAATGGGGAAAAAATAAAACAACAACTGACATGCAACACTTTTCTTGTGCTTGCCAGCATCTCTCAAAATTGTTCAAGCCAACGGCCATCAGGGTAAGGATTCATTTCTGCTCCGAGTCCGATCCTGAACATCGAAAAACATATTTGATGAGTTATGATTATGAATAACAATATAATAGTTGGAATTGTAACAAATTTTAGAGTATACTTTCCACATACAAATGAATTCAAGCACCATTCATGCAAATACAGAACAATCAGAAATCATCAGATTGACAAAATCAAGGTAAAATAATAGCACATTATGGTATGATGCAATTGTGACCCTGCACAGCATGATTAGACAACAGACTAACATGCATCGTTGACCAAAAACAGACTAGCATGCATTAAATATGAGATACTGGCTATGAAACACGGAGAAAATCATTGGTTATCAAATTATCTCTCGAGCTAAGAAAAGGATTCACCAAAAGACAAAAAATCCACTATCTGTTTTACGTCAAGCAATACGTGGAGTAACTCCTGAATTATAGTAGTATAAGCAAGACCCGTAAGCGGATTGATTCATCAAATTCCAATCGAAATTGGATCCACGCAAGGAAAAGCGCATGCCACTCACTGGTTATTAGGGGCATCCCAGAAAGGTTATGGTCGAAATATGGCTTTGAAATTAAGTTCCACTCTTATCTTTCCTACGTCCTATCAGAAAAAGGATACAACAGTCAAGTGTATTCAAGAGCACATTAGCTCTCCTGTCAGACTTGAGTCGAACTACTACACTCCTCTCTATTCAGTTAATTGCATTTCTAACCTTCCTCTGCTACCCTCTTATTATGCCCCTTCACATAGATCGTCCTGATCATAGAATGCCTATCAATACCCCCAACCCAACCGGAAAAGTTAGGAAACTCAGCTGTTGTTAGGCATTAACCCCCTGGATGAATCCTATTGGGCAACTCAAGTCTGTACTCAAGTCTGGGCTTAAATTCTCATTTTTGCATCCAGCTAGATATTGCAACCTGTATAATTTTTGCGTCCAGCTAGAGATTGCCACCTGTAGGGTCAAGCCTTAAAATAAACACAATCTCCTTCCTCTAGCTGTCCATCCCTCTTGTGCTTGTCTGCTTGGTTATTCATACGTTGCTTGGCTTGAGTCAAATGGTGGTGGAGATGATCTAAAATCCTGCCTCCCTATCATCAAACGTGAAACTCAGCCTCCACAGGTGATGGAAATGTAAAATGTCTTATCCTCTATTACTGGGAGGAGGCTTCCCCCAAATAGAGCTTTAAATGGTGACATGCTAATAGAACTATAGTAATTTGGGTTTCTCCCTTGCAAAGTACCTCAAGTAAGCCTCCAAACACTTGTTAGCGACCTCAGTCTATCCATCTGTATGTGTGTATGTGGTAATGATAGGCTTTACTATACTTCAACATGGTCCATTGCTTAAACATCTTCCAAAATTGGCTATGGAAAACTTAAATCCGATTTGAAACAATTCCATTGGGGAATCCATGTAGACAAACTACCTCCTGTATAACACTTCACCCACACCTCTTTAGCGGTGAAAACGTGGCCTAAGGTTATAAAATGTGCATATTTCGTCAACCTATCAATTACCACCATAATAGTGTCCCTTCATTGAACCTTAGGTAACATCAATAAAATCCGCAAAAATTCCATCCTGTACTTCAGTAGGATTTGGCCTTAGCAACCCTATTGGACTTAAGGTCTCATATTTATTATGCCAGTATTGGACCTAAGGTCTCCTTTACTATGTCGGCACACCTGACGTTTGGCAATGAAATCCTAAATCAATCAATAGGGCTAATTCCATCATTCACTTTTGCGTTTTTGGTCTGTCTGATTGTGCCCTAATTTCCTCCCTTAACCCATTGGCAACGATTCTACATAGGTAATGAGGTTGGTAATATTGAGAGAACCAGATAAAACCTCGAGGTGCTCTCTGTATTCGCAAACAAAGCTTTCTAGGTTTAATCCCAAAAGGGATAACATATTCTCCACTAATGTAAGTTGAAATATTTCAAGACTGCCTCACGAAATTCTTTCCAGATAGCATCCGCCATACAAGACTCCCCCCACTGCATCCAGGATAATGTTTTGCCTTCCACCAATACCAAAAGTCCAAATCAACTTCCATCTTTTCTTCCTATGCCAGCACTTTCAACTGGAATTAGTGTTCCATTTTACCCACCCATTCTGGTGCTCCTTCTCCATAAAAGGTTGGTAATTCAAGCTGCCGTACCTACCCTTCTATGTCGGCCAACAAGGATTATCGAATCAAACTCTTGCTTCCTCCTCCAAGATTCAAGTTTGTCACTCCCTTGGGAATGCCTCTGCCGCTCGCTCCAAGATTAGGGTTTTTGTCGAGAACTCCTCCTCATTGGGCTCTCCTCAAGACTCAAGAGCACCCTAACTCTGCTACCAGACATGAGTCAGTTCATAACTAACTACCTGGTTCCTCTCTATTTATATATATAGCAGTTAGTTACACAACTAACTTCCCTCCTATACCCTCTAATGTCCCTTTATATAGACCCTATTTATCATTGAATGCCTTTCAAACGGCAAAACCAAAATTTAAAAGCATGTCATCAATACCAGTATACCAAAACGCAGAAGATGCAAAAAGGAAAAAGAGTGAGATTCAAAGGAAAGGGAAATAGAGATTTGAAGACCTAAAACATTTATCATGGAACCCTGTTTTCACTTATACTAAATATAAATGGAAAAAAGATAGAACAAATGTTTTTAACACATTACTTTTAAAATTCAGCTGGAAAGCATGTGATGGGCAAGGGAAAAATACAGAAACACATGGAAGAAACTTACAAGCATTTCGCCTTAGAAAACCATTCCCATGGGTAGTAAGACGCAAAGTCGTCCTTTCTTTCCCTGCCGACAAAAATTCTTGCATTCTCTCTGGCCAATCAGAATTTAATCTGCGGGCAAAATCTTCCACTTCCCTGCATCAGAAGGAAACAAACAAATGAAAATTTTAGCATGCATCATCTTGAAACTCAAAAGCTCTTTAGTGTAACCAACCTGCAAAATTCTCTTTATTTGAAAATAAATCTGTGTTCAACTAAATGAATTGGTAAATAACAACATGAAGGTAAATAAATAATGTGTCCTCTGCATATACTATAGTTAGTTCTTAAAAAAACTTTTTAGCAGTGCTGCAAGTGCAATTATGCTAAAGACAATAACAGCCACAATAAAAAAATAGATTTTAAAAACAATACAGTGTGAAGCACTAAATTAAAAAATAATCCCACCTGTCAATTTTTGCCTTTAATGCGGGATCGATCTCATCCATATCATCATCATCGAACTCATTATTAGGAGTACAAGTGTCATCGTCTGTATGGTGTATATTTGAGGTCTCACCAGTTCTATCAGCTTCAGAACTTTGGTGTCTGATGTTAAGACCATTTACCTCCTGTCACAAGCAAGAATAAAGGCAATAAGCAATTAACATTTTGGTGATAAGCACATCGACTTCGTTCATCTATAATTGACATTGTGACAAAAGGTTTAAAAGTGCATAGACAAAACAGTAGAACAACAGAACATTTATCACAACCTTATTCAGTTTAGATGCTTCCTTCAAAGAAGAGTTTTTCTGTTGCTCCTTTTTCCTTCGGTTCTTCTTTTTATTCTTGGGAGTTTTGACCCTCTTTGCATCTGTGACAAAATTGTTCAACTCCAGTTAGAAAGTCAAAAGGTAAGCTGAAGAAAAATATAAGGTTTGGGCTCTTTAATGATTCCTCCCCTAAAATGGGGATATTTCCAAAATGCAAATTAGTAAAGTTACACGCCCGACACCACTCAGACAGAATTTTGTCCTGAATGATGTATCGATATAAGTGCACCATCACATCATTAATGAAATTTGGCACCATGAAAATAAAAAAAATGATATCCACAAAGAATTAAGTTAATCCAGTTGATGAATAATTTTTGTTGTATCTTTTTTTTTATTATTATAATGATCTGAAACTGAAAGTATTAACTATTAACTAACTCACAAATATGGTTCGCAACAATTTAATGAATTTATAACCTAAAATTTGCTGACATGTTAAATATATTTCTTATAACAATTTATCTAAAATTTATTTAGAGAGTAAAATGTTTGTCTTATAGAAAAGGGTACAGATTTTGCACTGTCCTTGTCTATATTCTTTCCCTAGTCAGTCATAAAACTGTTGGAGACTGGTGATAATATATCAATTAAAAATACAGAAACAGTTGGGCAGTTTTCTGTACATATTGTCAATGAGACAATAAGTAATACAGATTGTGAAAGTAATGGCCAGAAGTCATTGGTCAACTTAGAAGTGTGTCTTTTAGGTTCAGAAGGGACTTCTTATGGCCAACGAGTAATGTTAAATAGAAAAACTTCAATTAGGAATAAGATCGTACACATTTCATCAATCTATAGACAAGAAAACACAACGTAAACACGGAAAATAATTGAAACGGTTGAATTACCTCCATCATTTCCATTAATAAAAGACAAAAGGTCATCAACCGAACGTTCATCTGCATGCTCGTCTTCAATTTCGGCATTCTGAAACATGAAAGGGATCAACTCTTATTTAAGTCAAAAGTAATCTAGAATTTAGGAAATTTAGGAAATGTAAAATTAAGCAAAAATACATTGCATAAATGTTGTCTCAATGGTTGGGGCACATCTTTGAAATAGCATCATTGTTGCCATACACCATTGACAACACTGGTTAGCACAGTTCTGACTAACATAAGCTCAATATAAAATTTGCTGAAGAAAGAAAGAAAGAGTTTAGTGGCACCTTTAACCTTTCACGCTCCTTTAACTCTCTCCTCTTTTTGGCATACAAACGGTTTAAAAGCCTTATCCTTGGGTCATCCGTTATGTTTCTCAAAGGCTCTAATTTCTCTTCCTGGATCATAAGAATGTGTGAGAAATGAAAATTGAAAATCCAATAAGACATAATCGGCATGCAGAGTTCTCACAAGCACCAGACACCTCTGTAAGATCATCAGGCAAATGAAATATATCACGTATCTCCTCTGGTGTTTTTCCTTCAATTATTCGAGCAAGTGCACGACTAGTGAGATCAACCAATGGCTTTAACTGAAGGCTGTCTGCAGCAGACGTCAACTCACAGAGTCTCTCTGTGTCTATCCTAATGAGTTTCTCATCATAAGCCTTCCTTTCCTATGTATAAGAATAATCCCCAAGTCAGATAACCCATGAAATTTGTTGTTCAGACTTGGGTCATATTGTCTAGATGAAGATAATAACAAGATAAAAGCATTGACGAACCTTGTTTGAGCGGCCGGCTACTTGATGAAATCGACAATAATCAAGAATTAAGCTCAACATGGCAGGAGTGACTTGTTGAGGAAGACATATTGCACAATTCTTGGAAGATCCCATGCCTTTTTGCATTATTTCTTGACATATCAGCGGGCAAAACATCGCAATTTCTTGTTCTACTTGTTGTATTGAATCGTCAGAAGTTTGAAGCCAGACATAAGGCTTCATCATCTAAAAGTACAAACACCCATTTCAGTTGCAATGCCAGAAAATAACCAAAGCAGGGTCTTGATTCTGTGATAGGTAAGTTCAAAAGTACAAAAATTGACATTCCAGAATCCAGACAAAACATGTACACGACCATATCCGACACAGACATAGAGAAAATGGAATACAAAAGCTAGTAGAGACTAGAGAGACTACACCAAGTTGGAATATGCAAGGGGGGGGGGGGACCGCCCAAACTCCCTGTTATTTAATTGATGGGTCATGCAGGGATACAGTACGCTATGAATTTCAGTCCATGATTCCCCGGAATAATCTCTAACCTTAAATAGATTCCTTTATAACCAAATCACAACAAACTCTGTATTCCCAAAGTCAAATGCCATATAGTAAACTCAGGTTTAAAATGTCAACAGAAACACGTAAAACAGAATTCCAAGTTAATCATCCTCAGTTTCAAAATCTATGAAATTTGAAAAAAGGGGATTGTAATTCAATTTATAGGAGAAGAAAATGACACTGAACCTTTAAAGAGGCACAAATGTATTCTGGTTCACAACAAAACTAAAAATATTGAAATTATTGCAGGCAGAGTAAATCCAATGATGTATCAGACATTACTGGAAATGAATCATATGAAAGAGAATAAATTGTTTATGATTAAAGGACAAAAGAATAAGTTAATGAGCAGTACAAGTAAAACGAAATTTAATGACTGAGGTAGATGATTTTTTTTAAAAAAAAAAACACATTCACTTATGAACAAAGATAACATACCTCGGGTTTGATAACTGCCATATCAGTTTCTGACATGAGAGAACAATTTGACTTGTGAGAGAAGTCGATATTGGAAGTTTCTTTATGAAGCAAGGAATATGACTTGAGTTAAAAATTTAAACTTCCAGACGAGCCCGTGACCCTGTCAAAGTACTTCTGCAATCAGGTCAGGATTATGTCACTCGAGCAACATTACTCAAATGCACAAGGTCTGTGAGAGAATTTGCAGTGCTACACAAATCTCTATCACAATATTTCATGCGCTAAGTTAACTTGCCAAACATTAGAACAAATAATGATTTGGCTCCTCAATAAGAAGTCAATAAGCGTAGCAATGCACTACAGAAATGAAGGGCATGCCATAAAAATAAAGATGGCAAGCAAATTGTATTTAGTACAAATAACGACCACAACAAAGTTGTGTTATAATGCAGCATTATATAGATCATCCTGAGAAGTAAATCTTACATTGTCATTTTTACTTTTTAGTCATACAGATATATTGATTTCTGTACACATTGAGAATTATCATCATAGATTCCTCCTAAATTTAAAGTTATCCACCAAACCCTACTGTATATCAATTGTTTTCATTCTTGCAGGGGGGAGGGCTGCACGGCTGCACTTCATACCAAGCACCGTACCTCAGGAGATTAGTCTCTATAGTTGCGCGCACAGAGGATACCTTGGTTTAACCAAAAAAAACCATACCAAGCACCTACAGTTTCTAAACCTATAACATTGATCTATTATTGGGTCGAGAATATCCTAAAATGCATCTAGCAACCATAGTTCCAGTGATTGCTGCCATATTTTTTTATGTGTAGTTTCGAATACCCAACCAAATATTAAATCAAAAGCTGTATATATCTATTTTTTATAAACAACACTGTGACTCATTAAACAACATTGACTAATAAACTAGTAACTAGCAAAGCTCAATGCAGCATCTGACATCAATACCCAACTTTACAGAACAAACATAGCAAAATAGTTAAATTTAATTGCTATTAAATGTCTTAGGAATTCTACAAGTTTCATAATAACAAAACAAGCTTTTTCAATACTCACAAATAACAAACTAACTATAATTCTTACTAGGTCGGCATTATCAAATTACACTTCTTTAAAACGATACCCAAAAAAAGAAAGTTAACCATCAACAGACAAATCAACTAGCCTAGAAATTGGGTAGTTTAATCATTAATATAAAATCAAAAAACAAAAAATTGAAATCACTTTTCTTTCTGAAGTGAACAAAGAATTAAACTTCATCATTTCTTCGCTTCGTAAGTATCACACAGATTTCAGCTAGTTGAACAAAAAGACAACATCAAGAATATTTAAAAAGAGGGAAAAAAAATTCATTTTGACATGAGTTTAGGTGAATTATAGAGAGAGAGACGGTAAGAAATGAAACATCAAAATCAAATGCAACAATGAATCGGAGTATTCCATGTATATGTGTACCTGTAACTGTAGAGAAATGGATTTGGAGAGTGATAAAACGAGAGGAAGATAAAAGAGGAGTTGGCAATTTTTTTGTGACTGAGAAATCTTTCACTATAGAGGTTTTTGTATTGTATAGCTGAAATCGTTTTCAATGAAAATGAAAATGGCAAGTGAATAGGTAAGATTAGATGAATGTGAAGGATCGTGTGCTAAACGACGTCGTAAGCAAGTTGACCCAATTAGGTTTGTTTCGGCCCAAGGTTTAACCCAAGCAATAATAAGGGGATGTTGTTAAGGACACCCCCAATTTTGACGGACACACCCCCAATAAGCAAAATTCCACATTTTGAGGTTTAAATGATGACTAGGTACATGTTACTATGATGAACACGAGGGTCCTCTCATTTGGTGGTACTAGGGTAGTTCGATTCATATCAGACTGTGAGTTAGGGTCATACTGACTGATTCCAATTAGTTCTACATTAGATGCTAACCACGTGTAGAGATGGGTAGAATGTTTGTTATGAATCTTTAAATGAGTTATTCTTTATTTAGACAATATATGCATATAGTTTTATGATCCTTATGTCTTATGATTGTTGAACCACCATTTTCAGAAAATTATGGTTCCTCTTAGATGATCTCATAATAGAGGTTTAGGGGCTAACACGAGGCATGATGAACCCGTAGACCATTCCTAGGCTAGGGGAGAGGTTGAGAGCAGCGAGACCATGATTTCCCTAAGAGTGTTAGTTGTTGTGGTGTTTAGATCAAAATATGGCCACTGTGAGTGTTTAGTTATGTCATTTGGTGTGACTAATTTTCCGGCAGTACTTATGAATTATATGAAAAATATTTGCAGGACTTACTTAAATCAGTTATTTTTGGTTGTTATCAATGACACTCTCATTTATTCTTCGCACAAAGAAGAGCATGAGGAGCATTTGAGAATGGCCTTGCATAATTTAAAGGATATACAACTTTATGTGAAATTGTCTAAGTGTGAGTTTTGGTTGGACGAGGTCCAGTTTTTGGGACATGTGATCAAAATAGGGTATTGTTTTTTATCCTTCTAAGGTTGATGTGGTGGTCAAATGGGAGAGCCCACGAAGTGTGGGTGAAGTCTGTAGTTTTCTTGGACTTGAAGGATATTGCAGACGATCCATCAAAGGTTTCTCGAAGATTGCATTACCTATGACGCAATTGACGAGGAAAGATAAGTCTTCTAAGTGAACAGGAAATGTGAGACTAGTTTCCAAGAGTGGAAGAGAAGGTTAACTAGTTCACCGGTGTTAGCGTTCTCAAATCCCCTTAAGTGAGTTTGATGTCTATTGTGATGGGTCCTACTAGAGATTGGATTGCGTGCTAATACAAGAAAGAAGGAGGCTATGACTTGTGCCTCAGGGAAATTGAAGGTTCATTAGAGGAATTAAGTTACCCGCGACTTAGAGTTAGCTTCTATAGTCTTTGCATTAAAGATTTTGAGGTATTATCTCTATGGAGCTTGATTCACAATGTTTAGTGATTACAAGAGCTTGAAGTATTTGTTTGACTCAAAGAAGTGAAGAAAGATAAAATTTTCGAAGGGTTATAATTTTGATTTGGAATACCATTTAGGGAAGGCGAATGTTATCGCTGATGCATTAAGTAGGAAGACATTGTATATGTCATCAGTGATGGTGGAAGAGTTTGAATTGATAGGGGAGTTTGGAGATCTATGTCAAGATATGAGCTTATCTGGAGATAGGATTTACTTGGGCATGATCACTATGTCTAGTGATTTTTCTAGGAACAACTTTGGAGAAGCAAATGATGGATGAACATTTACAAGGATTAAAAGGTAAAGTAAGTGTAAGTGAAAAACAAGAAACGAACTTCAGAATTGGCATGAACGGTATGTTGAGATTTGGGGATAGAGTCTATCGAAATAAAAATGTTGTCACGAGTTAAATAGCAAAAGCAAAATCGTGGAAATCAAAGTGATATCCCGTGTAGTCAATTTCATTGATATGAAAATACAAAACCAATCCACACTTGTATTTCTTGAAACAATACACGTATATTTTTTCGTTGATTTGGGAAAAATCCAAGAGAATTTGGGCTTTGATTTTAAAAGCATTACGATTTCATTTTATTTAGAGAGCCATTAACTAAAGAAAAGTTCCAAAAAATACTAATGTTCCATGTTCACTGTCGTGTTTTCTTTCATGCGATTAAAAGGTTTGCAGTAACATCAATTCACCCGACATAAAATAAACCGACCAATAAAATTGTCCACTGCATTTTCGTTCTTTTATTTAAGAAAAACAAAACTCTCACGGCATTAACGAAAAAAACAACAAACATGGAAACATATGCATACGAAATCATTAGCAGATGCATCTGACGCAATCAACATTGATATATATATATATATATATATATATATATATATATATATATATATATATATATATATATATATATATATATATATATATATATATATATATCACCATATATCCGAGGAATGAAGGCAATAAACATCATATATGTTCAAATCATCCAAGAATTGAAGGCAATAAACATCCCCGCTCTAATACCACTGTTACGGACTTTAGGGACTGATATTTAATTTATTTTTTTCAAAAGACTCTTAAGCGGAAAGATCCCAAAACCACGAACCATGTGTTGCACGTGAATCATAAAAGAGTTATCGTGTTTACCTCTTGAAGCGTAGAGGAGAAGTTGCTCACCAACACTATGATCTCGTAGTGTCTCTACTCAGTCAACGTGAACAATTGCCTCAAAATCATGACAGTGCTAGTCGATGACTACAAGAGGAAGACACAAAAGTGACCCAAAGAATTAGGGTTTTAGTGCGAGCTTTATATAACTTATATGGGCTCATTCATCCACTTTGCTTACCTAGTGGGCCTTATACATTACAGACCCTCTCTTATGTGTCCTTATTTAATTAGGCTCATACTTCTTACCCACCCCCTCCTACTCACCACACACCCCAACCCCCCAATATTCCCAAGATACCTTTCATTAAAAAAACTCTAATCTATTCCATTTCCCTCTCTCACATGCCCATACCGCCTTTCCCTTTCCTTCTCTCAACTGAACCCCTCCCTCTCTCACACCCTCTCCGATTTTCTCCCTCACCCAACTCTGACCACCACAGCTCCGGCCACCATATTGTTGCTTCCTCTCCTCCTCTTCCCTCTCATACGCATTTGGTAAGCCTCCTTCTCTCTTCTCTGTTTGTGTTTTCGTTTTTTAACTACTTACAGTGGTTCGTTACTTTAAGTTCGAACTAGGAGCGTTTGTAGGGTCTTGCATTTTAAAAATAACCGTTCGGTCCCTAACTACCGAACCACTGAAATTCTCTATTTTCAAGAAGTCAGTTCGGTCCCTAAGAAACTAATTGGTTCGGTCCCTAACAACCAAGCCACTATAAGTCTGATTGAAAAGAGTTAGTTCTAATTTATGTGTTTTTAATTTTTTTTAGTAATGGCAGAGACTAGGGGAGGTGCTAGTTCTTCTCAGAGACAGGAGGACAACGAGAGAGTGCGTCCTACGGTGTCCGTACGCTCTAGGAACGCCCAGAATAATCCACGTGCGTGTGTCCGTGGACGGGGAAAACAATCCCACTACATGCTGAACCTTTACTGTTTTATGATGACATTGAGCAGAATGTTGGCAACTTCATAGCTGCTGACTTAGTTGGTCCATCCCACCCCATTGATATTGTTGCCCCAGGTGCTGATACTGTTGGCCCTAGACTATACCGGAGATAGTGGCCCTGTTTGATGAGATGGAGCAGGTGCTTGACGGTAGGGTTCCACGGCATACCCGTGCATGGGGGATAATTGATAGGTTGAAGACATTGGCGAGGCCAATAGCACGGGGGCTGAGGAAGTTTAGCTGTGTCAATCAGGAGACAGATAGGCAGACACGGTAGTTGCATTTTTTAAAGCTTTTCATGAACAAATTTGAGGTTGTAAGACATTTATATATATATATATATATATATATATATATATATATGTGTGTGTGTGTGTGTGTGTGTGTGTGTGTGTGTTCTTTGTTGAAGTAAGCCTCTATAATTGTAATGAGAGAACCTATTTATAATAGGTGTGATCGAATGTCGGCCGTTGATTTTGAACGATCAGAACCATTGGAATTCTATCCGTTGGGGCACAATTTCCAAAGGAAATAATAGGCACTCGTTTTTCTGCCACGTTTGATTGCTTTTTTGACTGATTTTAAGCCGTTGATGGTAATGGACGGTGGAATCTGAGTCGTTGAAAAAAATCGTAAAACACCTGTCATATGTTACAGTGGTTCGGGACTTTAAGGTCGACCCAATTCAGTTCTTAAAGTCTAAACCTGATGAGAACACTTTTGGGGGGTGTCTAATACTCAATCCCTAACAAATGAACCGGTTCGATGCGTAAGTTCCGAACCATCGTTATCCCCCAAAAATGAAACGCATGCGTTGCAATAAGGGTATTTTTGTCTTTTCACGCGTTTTGGAGATGTCTACTGAGTAGAGGGGGTGGTAAGAAGTATGGACCCATAAATAATTATTTTTCGATTTAACCGTTCTATCGTGTGACCATATAGTTCCTACATAATTGGCAATAATATAAAATAGGGGAAATTACACTCACCTCCCTTAAGTTTTGGTCAAATGTCACACACCTCCCCTCTAGTTTTAAATTGAACAATGACCTCCCTTAAGTTTTGGTCAAATGTCACACACCTCCCCTCTAATTTTAAATTGAATACTCACCTCCCCTGAAGTCTAGTTAAATGTCACACACTTCCCCTCTAGTTTTTTCTTGACAATAACCTCCCATCAAATTATTGGATTATTTTCAATCCCTAAAATTTAATACACCATTACAAAACTTCTTCTACTCCCGTGCAATTTTCTTCATCTTTCTCCTTCATTCATAGTTTCTAGTTTTGAATAAGAATTCATCATAAAGATTTGTAGTAGGTTCACAGAGAAAGATGAGAGATGAAACTAGTGCAGCCTATCGACAGTTTTGCAAAGTGTTGGAAAGTCAAAATTAATTAGAGAAAGTAGCAAGTGCACAACACAAAGGAGTACAAAATGGGAAGAACTCTCATTTGAAATGAATGACTTATAAGATTTAGTCTTCGATGGCTGAAGAAAATAAAGGAAAAGGATGTGTAAGTACAACATAAGTCAAGAACACATGATTATATCTTCAATGCAATTAGAAAATTGTATTTAACTAAAGTCTTCAATTTAAAATTAGAGGGGAGGTGTGTGACATTTGACCAAAACTTAAGGGAGATAAGTGTAATTTCCCCTATAAAATATTAAAATAATATTAACTATTAAAATAATATTAACTATTAAATTAATATTAAATATTATAAATAACGAGAGGCATCTAGCAATACATCAATGTTACCTAATTATAAGAAAATCGGTGATCCAATTTTAACCTTCTTATGACACAATTTACCAACCACTCAAATTAGAGAAACCCACAAAACACTAAATTCAGTTGCTTTAAACCAAGTGATCAAATTCGCTACTTTTTTCAAGTTAATGATAGATCTTTCAATCAGAAACCCTAGCCTAAAAATTCTCAACAAACCCATTTTTAAAGTTTGCAATTTTATGCTCTTATCTTAAAACCCAAATAACTTTAAAAAGCTAAATTTTCATCAAATTCAGTTAGATGAGAGCAAAAGGTGAAATGGGTACACACACCATCTATCATTAATATGGTGTTTCCACATAGGCTTGGTCAAATGGTGAGGACATGAGAGATTAAAGGCGTCAATGTGAGCTTGTTGTTGTTGAATCACCATATTTCTCCTTCTTTAGTTCCCACAATGTTAGAAAAATGTTAAATGAAAAGTTTGAATTTGGTAGACAAAGAAGTTAAGCAATTAGTTCCCACAAAGTTAAGAAAATATGGCGTCAATTGGAGTTTCCTTTGTGGGAACTAATTGCTTAACTTCTCTTCTATTTACCAAATCAAATTTTCATTTAACATTTTTTAAAAGTCGTGATTCAAATAATTATTTATACAAAATAAATTGACCACTAGAGTGTGGAAAGGTTGCAGCTATTTCCTTTGTGGAAACTAACTGTTTAACTTCTCTGTTTACCATATTTAAACTTTTCATTTAACATTTTTTTAAAGTAGTGATTCAAATAATAATTTATACAAAATTAATTGACCACTAGGGCTTACACTAATAATGTCCTACTAGCACTAGTGCCAATTGTAACACCCCGAAAAATAAAATAAAATAATTTAATTGGTTTAATTAAATTGATTAGTGGAATAATTAATTTTAGTTGAAGTGTGAGATAATTAAAATTAAAGGGGAATATCATGATTTGTGTAGGAGTGGGATCGAGTAGTAGTGGGGGTGTAGTGTGAGCCCAATGCGTGAAAGGCCCACACCTTAAACCCCTGGGGGTTATGCGAAACCCTCATTCCCAATTCATTCAGAGAGAAAAACGAAAATTTAGAGAGAGCAAGGGAGGAGGAGGTGGCGCGCGCTAAGAGAAGGAGGAGAAGAGAAATTTCGCAAGTTCTCAAGCTTTGCTTCGTGTGTTCTTTGTGGTTACGGTGGTGTCTTCAATCATCTTCCACGGAGCGTACGTTAAGAGGTAAGGGTGAGTGTTTCGGTTAAACATAATTGGGTATGTGGTGGGTTGTGGGGTTTTGATGTTATTGTGATGTGATTTGATGGTTATTGACGTTGTTGATGAATTATTGATGGTGTTCGATGAATTTTGATGTTATTGTGAGGTGATTTGATGGTTATTGACGTTGTTGATGAATTTTGATGTTGTTGTGAATTTGAGATGAATATGTGCAAAATTGATGAAGGATTGAATTAATTGTGATTTTATTGTTGTTTTGATGTATGATTGAAATGTATAATGAAATGATGTTTCTATGCGTTGTATGTGATTGATTGATGAGTGTGTCTGGATGATTCTGAACTGTTATGTTTGTAATTGTGATTCTTAAACAAATAGAAGAATCGATTATCTTTTCTCCAAAGTGAAGCTTGAAATCGATTCTGGCTCTATATCTGAAGCGTAAATCGATTTCCTCCTTTAGACACATGAGCAAGAAATCGATTCCCTTTTAGAAAATGGAAGCAAGAAATCGATTTCCCACTTCAAAATGGAAGTAAGGAATCGATTTCCCACTTCAAAATGGAAGTAAGGAATCGATTTCCCACTTCAAAATGGAAGTAAGGAATCGATTTCCCACTTCAAAATGGAAGCAAGGAATCGATTCCCCTTAAACTAAAAACAAGGAATCGATTTCCCTCTTTGAAAATGAAAGCCATGAATCGATTTCCCATTTTAAAAATGAAAGCTATGAATCAATTCCTCTTTTGAAAACAAGTAGCTATAAATCGATTACTCTTTTGAACGCCCTAGGTGTTTTCCCGAATTGAAACGTGATTTATTCTTAACAAAAATTTGTGATGCTATGTTATATAAATGAGTCTCGGTGAAATGTTATACTACTAGTGTGCTAATTGACTATGGCTAGATCGTGGTTTACCACTAAGGTCGAAATTTCTTTCACGGTGTATTTACAAGGGCATCATCGAGAGTCTTGCAAAGGTGGCCAATGCTCATTGCAAGTAGTATCGATTACTCGAGTAATCCCATAGTCAATCAAGACACTATTTTATAGCACCCTAAACCAAAGGATAACTGAAATATATATATCCTCTATAATGATGTTGGTGTGTACGATTATGATGAATTGCGGTGAATGTTCACTATGAGTATAATTATGATGATGTTGTAGTATGAATTGTGTGAAATGTGACGAGTTCACTCTATGAGTGATTAGGACGATGTGATATCTATGAGTGATGAATTGTGAAGAATATACTCTATGAGTATAGTTTTAATAATGATGTGGTGTGATTGTGATGAATTATAAGAATACACTCTATGAGTGTTTTATGATGATGATGGTGAGTATTTGGATGAAATGCACATGTGTAAGTAGAATCTCATGGCATGTGCATAATTGTGAAGAATAGGCTTCGGCTCTCCAAAGTGAAGAATAGGCTTGGCCTCCAAAAAGAATAGGCTTCGCCTCTTAATTGTGATGAATATGGTACCATCATGCATATGCCCTTGTGTGGGTTGCATTTTCATACATAAGCACGATCGTGAATTGTTGTTGTAGCATGACCGTGAATTGTTGCCGCTGTGATTGAGCCGGTGTTGTTGTGTGATTATGATGTGGTGATGATGATGATACCGCGTGATTGCTCGCTCTCATTTTTCTATTATGTATCCGATTATGTTTTATTGAAATTCTCACCCTTCGCTTGGAATGTTGCTCTATTGTGGCAACGCCGCAGTAACCCCGAATGAAGGTCCTGCCGCTTTTTTTTGATAGCCGCTGGGATGTCTGCCGAGTCGCTCTCTATATCAGAGCACCTAGGGGCGTAGTTTAAGTTTGTTAGTTTATTAATTAACTGCTTAATGATTTTATGGTTGACGTGAGACGTGTCTGAGTGGTTTTGGCGAGCGATGATTTTTATTCCGCTGTGACGTAAAATTCCTTTTGTTTTGGAGTTTAATTTTTATGACGATGATTTTGCTGCACAAACTTTAATGAGTGCAAATGATGAGTTTTTATGACGAGGTAGCATTTCTTTTCTACCAATTAAATTAATATTTTTGAAAAGGAAATTACTCTGATAATGACGTGTAAATTGAGGGGTAGAAAAGGGGTGTTACACCAATCGAGCATCAGTTCAACACCCATTGAGTTAGTGTGAGTGTCAAGCGACCACTAAGCTAGAGAATCCCTTAGCGGATTGTTCTATGTTATATTCTACATAGCTTCATATCTCCTCTCTGATCATCCATCAACTGAGATATAAACAACTTAGTATATGGCAGGACCACTATTGAGATCAAGTTTTCTTAGCCTACATGATTTCTCCACCATCATCACATTCAGATCATTGGAGGTCGCAAAGTTAAGAAATGTATTGAAATATCGATAGTAAGCCCATTAGCTAGTAGTAAGGCCCATTACTTGGTTAGTATATAAGCTAGATGGTAGAGTCATTTGTATCTCACCTTTCTCATTTGTAATTTTCACCACTTTCAAATATAATAGAGTTTTAAGAGTTTTTCTCCCTAATTTCCATGGATGCCATGTTTTTCAACAAAATGTACCAAGTTCAAAAGAACACTTTGATCCAAACAACCTTCTAATTACATTTTTAGGGGATATATACTCGGCCTCCGTAAGATAATCAACATAGGTACCAGTTCTAGAACTCTTCCAGATCAAAGGCATAACTCAAATCGAGATTGTAATCTAGATTTACCTTTTATGGTTTGGAAGAAACATGGATGTAATCCTTTGCATTGAACCCTTCTTACCATCATTTGTCAAAAGCATACATTTAGTCCTTATCAAGTACTAAAAGATATACTTGACTACAATTCACTGACCTTTCACAGAATTCAAACCAGTACATTCTTCTCATGTTCTAAGCATATGGGGAATTTGGTCTTGTACATAGCATGACATACATATTAGATCCAAGTCTATGAACAATGAGGTTTTCCCTTAGACAGACCAATGCCATATCAATATATGTACATTGACTAATGGTCTAACAACTACAACGATCTTAGATATTGAGTCCTATAAGTTTAGGTAGTATCGCTTTAATTTGTCATCAATAAATATTTTCTAACTAGACTTTTATGCTTTGAAGGGATATTATTTATGATGATAAATTTGTTATCCACATAAAAGACTATAAATTAATTATGTGTACACAAACTTGTCTTTCTTTGTGATGATGATAGTTTCGTCAAAACAAAAAATCCAAATTCTAAAAGCTTGCTTGAATCCATAAATGAATTACCAAAAAGTAGAATCATGAGGGATTTAGACATCGTGATTAGGAGAAGGTTTTACCGCAGTCTACACTGTGGTTTGCATGATACCCTTCACAAAACTCACGCTTTAAAGGTAATCAAAATACCATCCATACTAGTATTCTATCGAAGACCGATTTGCAATCGGATCAGGTTCCTCTCCTGTCAAAATTCGCTCCAATCACTTCTGTCAAAGCATCATCCTCCATTGGATCACTATGATACTCAATCTCAACCCTTCAATTATTTGGTTTAAAAAAAACACAAGAAGAGAGATAGAGAGGGGTGACTGGAAGGGATCCTGATCCTTTGCAGCCTATGGGTTTTACCTATTGGATTACTCCATCAAGGTCCAACCTTATTGATTCACATGGATTCCATCTCAAATTCTATGGCTCCAAGCCACTTCTCAGATTTTGAGCCAACTATGGCTTTCAAGTAGGCTATAGGCTCATCACATGAGCATCAAATTACCTCCTTAAGTGACGAGTGACCCATATATCTCAAGCGGGTGGCATGACTTGCCAAACCTACACATATCTTGTGTAACTTTAATCGATAGAATATCCACAATACCTCTGCGGTCAATTCATGTTCCATTATAGGTGGGTCTTGTGGTACTTGAATTTCTTTAAGTTTATCTTACTCCCGCTGATTCTCATGGAGATAAACTCCCTTAAGGATGCCCCAAATTTCGCGACAAAATATTTGTCCTTGGAAATATCGTAGAGATGGTATTCTTTAGTTTCTTTGGGATAATCCGCAAAGTATATTTATCTCATAGTATTCCTTAGTTTCCTATAGCTCACATGCTCAAAATAAAATATCAATAAATCTGAAAGTAATCAGTAATCCTAGTATGAACTCCAATTGTTCAGCTTAAGCACTACATTAGGACAAATCATGAAACATAATTGAGGGGTTAAGTCGTGCCGTAGCTAGTTAGTTAAGTACTTAGTTTCATAGCTAGCTAATATTCACTAGTTTGACCGGTAGCTTAGATGGTCTGATAGCTACTAATATTCCTAATTAGTCCATTAGCTTAGATAGTCATTGTACTAAATGAAATTTAAGTATTAAATGGAAAATGAAACTGAACATAACACAAGTTCTTACAAAACTACATGTCCTTTATATATGCTTCCTCCATTCACTTTCCTTGTGCTTTGATCCCTTAACTCCAACTCAATTTGCATTATATTTTGATTACTTGACCACCGTTGTTTCAAGGCATGAGCATCACCAAAACTATGGTTTTCAATTTTCATCACTCACCACTCTGAGGATAGCTAAAAATTGACCAGAACCTCCACTACCATCATTTTCTTTTACCTTTATTGAGAAGTTGTAACATCCCAGACTGCTTTCAGAAGTGTCGACTACCCCCACGAACCAACACGAGTCTTTTTAACATGCTTTGTCCTCACTTGCATGCTTTCCGAAAAACTTCCCAGAAGGTCACCCATTCCACTACTACTCCAAGCCAAGCACGCTTAACTATGGAGTTCTTATGGGATGGACTCCCGAAAATAAGATGAACCTTGTTGGTATAGGTAGTCCAAATTAATTCTTTAAGTCTTCCTTCAACTGTACAGTCTCATACCTACACAGCCTCAGGATCCCTCTCATTTCGGTGCATATTCGGTTCATTCACGTGTCCCTTCGCCTAGAAGCTACCAGGAGCCGCTCTTTGTCGTGCCAACTTTTGGGCACCAACAATCACTCACCGCCCTTGTCAACCCCAGATGTCACAGAAGTCACAAGGAGGTTCATAGTAATTTGAATATGGGATCATTAATATTCACATACAAATATATAATCATTTTCCAACACATTCTTGACTCTTCAAGCTAGGGAATAGCCCTACTTCATGACTCTTTTCTTTAGGTCTTGAAGAAATTAGAGATCTAAGATTTAGGGACACTAACTCAACCTTTTCTCATATTTTTCTTAGACACCTTCTCAATGAAACACAAGGAGGATTGAAAAGGTGTGTCTCCACATAAATTCATTTTTCTGCTAATGACTTTCCAAAGTGACTTGTAATTAGAGTTGTCAAGATGGGTGACCCCGTTCGACCCAACCCACTAGGCCAAACGTAAAAGTGGGCTGGGCTGGGCCAATCCGATTGTCATATGGATTGTGTTTTGTGTAGACCTGGCCAGCCCCAAACATTGGGCTATGGGCCGACCCACAGCCCAATCTAATTTTAACAAAGAAAATCATAAAAATTGTTGAAAAAGTAGGCGTGGTTTGGCCCATGGGTCAACTGGGTTGGGCCAAAATGGTCTGGTTTGATCATGGGTCTCTATTTAACGAGCTCATCCCATCCAAAAACACTGGACCTTGGGCCGGCCCATTGGGCTGGGCCAAAATTGACAAACATCTTTGCTTCCATGTGTATGGGGTTTTCATCACTCACAACTCTGTGGATAGCTACAAATTGACCAGAACCTCCACTACCATCATTTTTCCTTACCTTTATTGAGAAATTGGGGTTTTTAAGGCTAAAAGGTACTTTTAGTCCCTGCAAATGTCAAGAAAATCCAGTTTAGTCCCTGCAATTCCAAAAATTTTAAAATAGTCCCTGCAATTAGTAAACGTTACTACTTTAGTCCCTGCTGCTACTTTACTCTTAACACCGTTAAGAGATTTGATGAGGTGGATGCCAACAAGGATTAATAGAGGTGACTCATCTTCCTCTTCGTTGTTATCTCTTCTTCATCCATCTTCTCTGTTCATTTTCAATCTTCTCTCTTCTTCTTCTTCTTCTTCTTCTTCTTCTTCTTCTTCTTCTTCTTCTTCTTCTTCTTCTTCTTCTTCTTCTTGTTGCACAATTTGAAGAATGAAGCGTCAGCTACCATTTCTTCTTCTACCATCTTCTTCTTCTTCTACAACCACCAGCTTCCTCTCCTCAAACCCACCCCAAACCACAACGACACCAACCCAAGCTACCATTTTCTTCAACTTCCACTTCACCTCCTTTCATCAACCGTCGTTGACGACGACAACGACGATGACAAAGCTTCAGTACCAGACAACCTCGACACGATGGCGGCACAAAGCTTCAACTTCAGCACTGCATAACCCTCGGACAAAGCTTCAAGCACTGCATAACCTGCACGACGATGGCGATGGCGGCCAAAGCTTCAACTTCGATTGCATAACCCCGGCGACAAAGCTTCAAAGCACTGCATAAACGCGCGGACAAAGCTTAGCTTCAAATCGGAAAGCGCCGCGCAACTCGAGCTCGGTCCGAGGTATTCTACCTCGCACGATGGCGAGTTCGTAAGACGCCAAAGAAAGCGCAGAGTCAAGTCATGGTGCAAATGATGATTTCCTAACAACGATATCCGAAATCGAGACTCGCCAGAGTCGAATCCTCTCGCTTCCCTTACCACGCCACAATTTCGAGCATGGACGAGTGAAGATAAAAAGACGAAAAGATGAAGAGGTGGCCCCACCGAGGTGGCTCGTGATACGTGTCAATACACATCACCTACAAATGCCGCCACATCATTAATGTTTAACTCATAAGAGTAAAGTAACAAAGAGGACTAAAGTAGTAACGTTTACTAATTGCAGGGACTATTTTAAAAATTTTGGAATTGCAGGGACTAAACTGGATTTTCTTGACATTTACAGGGACTAAAAGTACCTTTTAGCCTTTTTTTATTTTGAAGAGATGTCATGAAAGAAGAGTTGAAGAGTGATTGATTTGTGGTGATGGTGGTGGTGGCTCGTCGGAGGTGGTGGTGGCTCGCCAGAGAAGAAAAAAAAAAGATGGATGAAGAAGATGGAGAGTGATTGATTATGTTTTGTGTTTTGTTCAATTGGTCCCTTATTTCTTTTAGTTTCAATTTAGTCATCCATTGACCATGTCATTTAATGAAGACACATCACATTGGACAATTAGGACGTCACGTCAGTAGTTAAGTGCCAGCGTGACGTCCGTTAAAGTCATGGATGAAAAATTACAAAAAAGAACCAAGTTGACACAAAATTGACCCAAAAGTAAAATGCCAACATTATTTTTGCGAGAAAATTATTGTTGCGAATAATTTTTGCAATCCATCAAACAAAACACCCTAAATTTTATATTGAAGCATTTCAAACTTTCTCAAAGTGACAAGCAAATTATTGTTGGGGCGCTGCATCCACCAACCAGAAATGTACTGTAAGATGTGTAGAACCGTTGCAGCAAGTCAACAACCTTAATTGTACCCAACCAATTTTGAATGCGCTGAACCATACATCAAATGGAATTCCATTTGTCGTATCCCCTTTTTTGTCCAATTATTTTCTCCTTGTCACAATTTAAGCAAATTTTAGTATTTAATTATCATAACATTCTTATAATTTTGGTAGCCAAGTTAGATAGATCTGTTTGCAATAGCAACCAGCCACCTACCGAAGCTGAAAACTTGATTCCTTGCTTTTTTTTTAATCTATTTGTGAATTAAATAGCTAAAGCCAATGACCACTCTCTAACCAAGATGCAAGAAGTATGAAAGCTTCAAGATTCAAGAAGCAAACCTAGTTGCCCAAGCAAAGAGTCGAAAATTTTAATATAAATGAAAATTGGACAAAGTTTGACATCGTTGTTACCGGTGGCGGATCTAGGGTTTGAGATTAGGAGGTTCAAAAGTGTGTCTTGGAAGAAATATTTGCAAACTTAGGGGTGTTAGTACAAATTTTAAATTTCAAGGGGTTAAAATTTTTTTACATAGAGGGGTTCAAATAAACTCCCTCACTACAACATTGTTCCGCCCCTGTTCGTTAATCATTATCAAGAATCTAGCAATGAATAGGCTTTATGGGCAATTTATAAGGATGTGATCTCGCCATCTAGGTTTACCAACGAAGAAGGACCTCGTGTTGGTTCAATTAAAGTTGGTAAAATGGGCTACCCAATCCGCAAGTGAGCACTACGGTGAGTAATAGTAACTAACTAAAGACAAAAATGATCATTGAAGAAATATGCACCGTAGTGAGTGACAGTAAGTGACGCAACACAAGTTAAATCACTAAGTTTAAGTAGCATTTCACTATACCAAACTATTATTAAACTGTATTTTTTATATTAACTTGCAGGCCCGCAGGCTAATTGAGGCCTGACATGGGATTAGAGTTTTTTAGGTTGGGCTAAAAGCTCGATTATGAAAATGGACTCAATTTTATTGTTCAACCCTATGTATTTTTGGGCATTTTCGAGTCTTCCCATTTTACCAGTGATCGTTCCTGATCTCTAGGTATAGTGCTGATGTGGTCTTGTAGCTCGATCATTTGAACGCCTTGGTGTCAAAGTCCGGTCGCACTGGGGTGGTACCGCGAGTACACTCCGACGCCAAGTCGGCAAATCAATGGTGAACAAAGTGAATAGTAATAAATGACGTACCTAACTTCTTGAGATTCGTGCCATCTTTATAGTAATAGTTATTGGGCCTTGTTGGACAAAGATTGGGCCTCGAGCCCACCTCGCAGCTTGCCCCCAAGCCCGGTCGCCGTAGGCGGGCTAAGGCTTGATTCGGCTGCCTCATATGATGGTGACCTTGATGCGACCCGACCGATGGGTCGCGCGGGACCAAATGTCCGATGGTTGCCGCCTTGTCGCGGTCGCTTGACTACTCTGCAGTGACATTAGTCTTGAGGCGACGCTTGGTTCGGCGGTTTGTGATTTCACATCTCCCGAGGTGACGCTTTGGCCTCCTCAAGGTGTGCCTTTTCGCTTTTGGGCCCGAAGTGTCCATTGGCCCACTATATAAGGTGGTGGGGTATTGCAGAAATCATCCTTCGCTCTTCATTTCTTCCGTGGCTCAAAGAGAGAGAACGACCTTGCCGCTCGTTACAGATACCGCTCGCCGCTCGCTCCAGGACAACTCACCCGCGCCCCCGTGCGCGATTCATCTATCGGCCTTTCGTAACACGACCGTTTCTTCTTTAACTTTGATTATTTCCTTTGAAATTCCAACCGTGGAGGTAAGGCGGTCGGGGTCGACCAAGTCGCCTCTCTCGCGTCAACGCTTGATTTTGACCGCCTCCTCTCGCAGTTTACCTCGCCCGACGAAACAAACTCGCCAGATCTCGGTGGTGGCCTTACCGCTTCGATAGCCAAAGCGATGGCTCAACCAAGTTCAGCTCTGCAGAGACCGCGCCGACGCCTAATAACGAGTCGCCCGTGATTTCTAGCCCTGCCGCCGCTTTCCAATGATCAAAACCGGCCGTCGAAACTTCGAGCATTACCTCGCCGCCGCTTCTTGATTCCTCTCGATGATCCGACCGACACGGGACGGATCAACATTCTATGGAAGGTGTCGAAGATTCGACTACCGCCGCTTCGAGGTTCGTGCCGCTAGTAATCAATCCATCAAGACCCGGCCCCTTACAAATCGTGCGGTGGCTCGAGTCTTGCTCTTAGGGCGGATCAAGTTGATATCGACGCAGCGCCGAGCGCGGACATGTCTTGGGTTTCGAGATTCTAAGGAACCATAGGAGCAAGGTCCGCCGCCACTCTTCGAGATGAACAAGACTTGACCGCCCGATTCTATGTTGACGGGTCAAGAGTCGAAGGCATGGAGGAGACGCGAAAATATAGCGACTGGCATGACGAGGTGAAATTCACGATGTATCGGGTCGTCTTTGAGCGGATGGGGATCGCCCTCTCCTTTTACGGTTTCAAAGGCAAGCCCTTCGATACCTTAAGGTCGCCCCTCTCGCCTAAATCCGAATGCTCATGCTCTCGCAAGGGTTCAAGATGTTTTAACAACACGCGGCACGGCCTCTCGAGGTTATTTTTTACGCTGATGGAGATGAGTTACCTTTACGAGCCTGGTACCAAGGGGGCTCGCAAGGAGGCCGTTTCTTTGAAGAACAAGTCGCAATACAACTTTGTCAAGCCGTACATGGAGTCTCTGCCAAGCGGGTGGAAAAACGATTTCTTCTGGACCGTTCCTTATACGAAGGAGGCAATAAAAGGGATAGCCACCTTGATACCCGAGACAAAAATTGATAGTTCTGGCCGAAGAGCGGTTGGAGCTGCTTAAGAAGATCGAAGAGCTCGAACCGAAAGCCCAACAGGTCGCCACCTACGAGCAAAAGCTTCAAGATGCAGAAACTCAAATGGCGGCCTTAACACTTACAAAAACTGGAGCTGAAAAGGCCCGTGACGACGCGATCGCTGCCAGGGATAAGGCGGTCGCTGAAAAGACTGAGGCTGAACAGGAGGTCGGGCGCCTGAGTGAGAAGAAAAAAGAATTGTTCGATCAGGTCACTTCTTTGAAGACCACCGACTGGCCGTGGAGAAGGATAGAGACAAGTATAGGGATCTCTTCAAGGAGGCCCGTGATTTAGGGCTTTGGGAGCGGCCAAATACCACCCGCCAATGCGTTGATCAACTAAAGCTCGTAAACCCGCTCTCTCGGTCGCCGATGACACCGTGGTTAACTCACGAACACCGCGTGGTGGGTCAAGAGATCGTTATTCCTCGCAGGTCGAGAAAGGAAGAGTCGCCCGCGACCGGTCATTGTTTTTCCCGCCGATCACCTTTAGCTTTACTTCCTTTTGTTTAGCCCGCCTGCGAGCGGTGTTTAGTATGTAGAACTTTCGCCCGCCTGCGAGCGGCTTTTAAATATTTTGAACCATTTTGAACCACTTTGCCCGCCGACGAGCGGTTGATTTTAACTTGTAACTTTCGATTGAAAACCTTAGTTTAATGAATGTCCACGGTTCCTTTGTTCAAATTGTCGGCCATCCTACGACCTTCAATATTTGCAAGTCGTTACTCGCAACGCTCTTTCTAGGCCGTGTAATGGCACCTTTTAAGTTTGCAAGTTCGCACTTTCGCTATTCGCAGCTGCTCGTTCTAGGCCACGCGATGGTACCTTTGTAAGTTTATGGGTCGCTACTCTGGCGCTCGCATTTTACAATTCAATGGCACTTTATAATTTACGAGCCGCTACTCGGGCGCTCGCATTTTACCATTCGATGGTACTTTATAATTTACGGCCGCTACTCGGCGGCTCGCATATTACCATTCGATGGCACTTTATAATTTTCGCCGCTACTCGAGCGCTCGCATATTACCATTCGATGGCACTTTATAATTTACGGGCGCTACTCGGAGCGGCTCGCATTTTACCATTCGATGGCATTAGTCAACTTCGGTGACATCTCTGGCCGCTTCTATTGCTACTTGCATGATGAGCGACCGGCCATACAATCGTGCATGAGATAAACAACAAGTTTTTAAAAGGTCGCCTTCTGTAAAAACCCCGTGGGGAAAAAGAGCGCCCTTTGCTTTCATTAATTTCGATAGTTTGAAACATGCTTGGCATTTATACATAGTATTTCCTCGCTTTTCTGCGTTCCATGTCCTGTGGATGGTCGCCCATTCATGGTCTCTAACTCATAAGCTCCTTGCCTGCTTTGTTGATTATGCGGTAGGTCCTTCCCAATTTGCGCGAGCTTCCTCGCGAACGTTCTTGTTTCCCACGTCCCGCCCGCTCGAGGACGAGCCGACCAATTGAGAATTCCTTTCTCGCACGCGAGTTATATCTTGCAAATGACCTTCCGCTGACTAGTTGTTCTTTGAGAGAAGCTTTGGTTCGTAGCTCGCCTACTAGATCGAGCGCTTCTCGTGGCTCGCCATTTTTTCGCCGCAGGCCGGTGGGTTGGTCGCCTCCAACTCAATTCGCCCATCTCGATTGGAATTACGGCGTCCATACCATAGACTAACTCGAAAGCGCGACTCACCCGTCGTCGAATGAGGGGTCGCTCGACGCCCCAAAGGACCGATCAGAACTCTTCTACCCAATTACCTTTGGCCTCGCTCTAACCTTCTCTTCACCGCAAAGATGACCCTATCGCGCCGCTGCTCGCCGTTGGTTTCGCGGATGTTCCACCGGCGTGAAGCGCTGCTTTCACTCCTGTGTCGGCCAACATCTCTCCAAATTTCCTCGCTCGCAAATTGCGCCCCATTGTCCGTTATCAATTGTTGGGGAACGCCAAACCGCTACCACGCTTGCGCTAAAAATTTGCTCACTTTGGTTGTTGTGATCGCTGCAAGAGGCTCGGCCTCGATCCATTTGGTGAAATAATCAACCGCTACGATCGAAAATTTAAATTGGCTCAGGCGTGGGAATGGCCCGAGAGATCCATCCCCACCGTGCAAACGCCCAGGGGACGTGAGGCTCAGTAGTTCTGGGCGAGGGCGATGTGGACGTCTGCGTGAATTTGACACTTGTTGCACTTTTGAACCAAGCTTTTAGCGTCCTCCTCCATGGTTGGCCAATAAAACCCGCTCTCAAAGCCCGCTTTCGCTATGGAGCGACCTCCCGGTGACCGCACATAACCCTTCATGGATGTCTCTTAAAACATGGTCCGCTTCGTGACGCCAAGCACCTCAACAAAGTGGGGATGAGAAACCTCTTCTATAAAGTTTTCCTTGAACGACGGAATACTTTGTTGCCGCTCGCCGCTTTAAAAGTTTTGCCTCCTTTTCGTCGCCGCTCGCTCTGCCTGCTCAAGATATATTGTAATACGGGAGTGATCCAATCTTTTGCGTGGTCAATGCATAGACATGAAGCGAGCTTATCGATCTTGGTCGCCACAGCACGGTCGAGTGAGGGTTTCTTGTATCAAGCTTCGTGGTTCCCGCACTTTGGTGCTAGCCACCGAGAGAATGTCCGCTCGGACGTTTTACGTTTCTTGGGGCGTGCTTCACCTCAAATTTCTCGAATTTATCGAGCAACTCCTTACCTTAGCCGTAATGCTTCAATATTTCATCTTTGGTATCATATAACTCCTTGATCTGGGAAACGACCAAGAGAGAGTCAGAGTGCAATTCCACCTGTTCGACGTTGAATTCCTTGGCGAGCAATAACCCTGCTATGCAAGCCTCATACTCGCTGATTATTTGAAGTGTGGAAAGCGAAAGTAAGCGACACTTCTACGACCAAGCCTGCAGAATTTTCCAATATTAATCCTGCCCCACTTCCTTTGGAGTTTGACGAGCCATCGACGTGCAACGTCCAGGTGGTGATTGGGCGACGCCGCGGTCGGTCATCTCAGCTATGAAATCGGCCAAAATCTGCGCCTTAGCTGCCGACCTTGGCTCAAACTTTATTCCGAACTCACTTAGTTCTACTGCCCATTTGATCATGCGGCCCGCCAAGTCTGGTCTGTGGAGAATCTGTCGTATTGGTTGATCAGTTCTCACCACTATTTGATGTGCAACAAAATACGGCCTTAACCTGCGGGCGGCTACCAGTAGTGCGAGCGTCAACTTTTCGATCCTCTGATAACGGGCTTCTGGTCCCTGTAGGACTTTGCTAATGAAGTATATAGGATTTTGCTTTGTGTCGCTTTCTTTGACCAGGACGGCACTTAAAACTTCCTCCGTAATTGCTAAATACAGATACAGTGTATCCCCTGGGAGCGGCTTGGTCATGACGGGCGGATTGGTCAAGGCCGCTTTTAGATCGTCCAACGCCTGCTGGCACTGATCAGTCCATTCAAAATCAACGTCCTTTTTCAGAAGTTTGAACAGAGGGAGCGACTTGCATGCAGACTGGGGTATGAATCTGGAGAGGGCGGTGACCATGCCGTTCAATTGTTGGATTTCCTTCTTAGTAGTTGGCGGCCTCATTTCAAATGACCGCCTCTACATTTGTCGTGGTTTGCTTCGATTCCTCTCTCGTTAGATGGAAACCTAAGAATTTCCCACCGCACTCCCAAACGTGCACTTCTCGTGGTTCACCTAAGAAGAGAATTCTTCCCTGCTTCCTCAAAAACTTTGTTAAGGTCGCTAACGTGCTCATCATCCGATCCGCTTTTTATGATCATGTCATCAAGATACACCTCTCGCCACCGGCGATCCGCTTTTCAAATATCTTGCTCATCATACGCCGTAAGTCGCCTCAGCCGTTCTTTAATCCAAAAGGCATCACTTTGTAACAAAAATTACCCTCGACGGCCATGAAAGCGCTTTGCATGACGATCCGGGCGGTGCATAGCGATTTGGTTGTAGCTTTGAATATGCGCCCAAGAAGGAAAGCAACTTGTAACTCCGGGCGCCACAACCAACTTGTCAATACCGGGTACATGGAAAGCATCCTTAGGCACGCCCTATTCAGTCGCGTAATCAACACACATTCGCCATCTCCCGTTCTTCTTTTTTACTAGCACGACGTTCGAAAGCCACGTCGTATACTTAATCTCCTCAACGAAATTCGCTTTGATCAAGTCGTTCATCGCTCGCCGCCTGCGGCGCCTTCTTCATTCTCGAACTCTTCGCCGAAATGACCGCCTTGCCGCCCGTATCGATCGATAGTTGGTGACAAGCGACCTCCATAGGAACTCCAGGCATATCTGATGCTTGCCAAGCGAACAAATCGGCATATTTTCTGAGACAAGTGATTAGTCCCTGCTTGACCTGTTCTGGAAGGTCGCTTCCAATCTTTACGGTTTTTGGCTGGTCATCGCCAACCGAACGCCAAGAAATCGCCCACGGGGTTCTCGTCGTTTGAGTTTCTTCTTTAGCTCACGGGCTAAATCATCATCCCCTCTTCCGGTCGCTATCCGAGTTATAGCGGGCATCCAAATCGACTAGGTTTACTTGGTGTCCTTCCCGCATTGTGAGCGTGGGGTCCAACGCCCCGAAAGTCCACATATGTCCCGATAAATGTAGTGACTCTTCTTGCCGCTTCCATATCTGCCGCTAAGGTAGCGACCGCCATTTTTATCGTGAAACTTCATCTTTAAGTGGATGCTGACACGATCGCTTCAAGTTTCCCCACGCCGGCCTACCGATAATGCGATGATAGCATGACTTGATGGGCAATACTAAGAACGCCGCTCGACCGGCCCCGTAAGACGTACTCCCATTGGCATCGTCGCGAAAGTGACCAACAACTCCAAGGTGCCCAGGCCGGTAAGTGATTGCTCCGTTAAAACCGGCAAAGGGGTTGGGTCGTTTCGAGGATGATTTCGCTACGGCCGATGCTCAATTTGTCCACCAATTCTTCGAACATGATATCTGCCGAGCTTCCCGATCGACCAAGATTCTCCCGACTTCGAGTTTCCCATGACCGCAGATACGACCCAGAGGAACATAATCGTTGACCCGCCCATCGAGCAAATCCTCGCCACCAAAGGAAATCGGTGTGCATTGTTGAGATTGGTCGTGGTCTTTGAGAAGACCCGACCATGAGAATTTCGCTCCACTTTCTCTTGGTCGCTTTCTTCAATCCAAGCGATCTAAAGGGTTCCTCCGTGGATAACCATTACGACCCTCCGACCCTGGATCGCTGCCGCCCTCCTCCAAGTTTCTTTTCTACCAACCTCAATAGCTTGAGTGGTTACTTTTTCTTTTGAACGACCATCTCGACCCTCGGCCTTCTCTTCCGATCGGTCGCTTCCTTCCTCCACGACATATTTTGTTAACTTTCCTTCAAATGAGGTTTTCTATGTCATCCTTTAGGGCCATGCATTCGTTAGTATCGTGGCCTCGCTTCTCGTGGTACCGCAATACTTCTTCGTGAACCGCCGCCTTTCTTGAGAACGAGTGGGTCGGGACGCTTGACATCGCAAATTCGTTATTCGGCGGTCCATATAGATTTGTCGCGATGGGTGTATTCACTGTGCGGTGCTCGAACTTCTTTTGACGACGAAAATCCGAACGACCTTCCTCGGCCCTTCGCGCTCTTTAGCCGACCTACCATGCTCTTCCTTGGGTCGCACACGCGCGCCTATCTAGTCATGAGCGCCTCTTCATAGCCCATGTGGTCGCTGGCCCTTCTTAAAAATACCCCAAGATCCATGTAACGGTTGAGGATGAACTCCTCTGCAAATCTATGATCCGCTCGTATTCCCGCTGAGATACTTCCGGTTTGTCCTTGTCGGTCAGTCGCGGATGGTCTCCGCTCGTGTTGAAGCGGTCAATATAATGCCTCAATGATTCATTCTCCCCGAGTGACCGTGTCCAGTGTTCTTCATACTTGTACCGCAAATGATTAGTCGTGTAATTTGCCAAGAAGGTCGCGACCAAACCTTCCCAAGAGGAGATGGTGTTGGGCGCAATGATTCCCACCATTCGAGCGCCGCCCATCGAGCGATCGAGGAAAAAGTCTGCACTTCATCGTCGGGCTTAGCTCTCTATAACGTGCAGATAATTGTTGAAATAATCGACGTGTTTATCCGGGTCGCCGCGACCGTCGAACTTATTCATGTTGGGCGCTTTCTCAAATCTCTGGGAATGCGAACGCCCGATTTCTCTTGAAACGGCCCATGCCCTGGCCGCCAACTCTCCCGCCCCATAAGTCAGTAGTGGTATGCTTCATTTGTGGGTATTCCATAACCACCCATCACGTGATCAAGACCGGGGACTCGGGAAGATCGCCCCTATTTCGCTTTCGGTCGTATGTTTCTTCGACCGACGGGTAACATCCCTAACCTCATCCTCGTTGTTGTCCAACTCGCCATACGAATCCCAAGAACGGCTTCTTTATTTACGAGAGTCGGATGACTCGGCGCAGAAGAATACCTTGTCGGCGGCGAGCGGTCTAACTCGGGTTGTAATCGAGTCGCCGTAATCTTGCTCGTGTGGATTGGGAGCGCGATCGCGCACGCCACTGCGGGTGGGAGACCTTCTTGCCTCGATTCTGCGCTAGGGATCGACGTCGTGCGCGCGCCGCCCCGGTGGTTTCGGCTGTTCCTTCCGGGAGGGTTACCTGCTTACGAGAAGGGCGCACTTGTTCAGAGGGTCCTTCGCCGTCGCGCACGCGCGGCGGCGGGATGGATCCCCTTCGTAGTGAGAAAGGCGCGCCGCGGTCGGAATAACTCGATTCTTGTTCTGCAGGATTTGTAGGAAAGCCTGTGTTACGTGCTCGGGTAAAGAAGCATCAATCCCTGCATCAACCAGCTCCGTCGTTGCTTTGTTGGGTGGGCCGTGCGATATTGCTCCAGATTGGCCCCGCCGCCTTACACTGAAGGCTCTCGACGGGGTTGTCCTGCGATTCGTGAATGGTTAGTGGGGCGCCCGGAGTTCTTTGAGGAATTGCATTCCGTTCGGAAGGGTCGGCTCTCGACGAGGCTCGCGTGGCGTGCCTCCTTGGTTGCATGGTGGAAGTGTTCAGTTTCTCCCACTGTGGTCGCCAATGATCGTTCCTGATCTCTAGGTATAGTGCTGATGTGGTCTTGTAGCTCGGTCCAAACGCCTTGGTGTCAAAGTCCGGTCGCACTGGGTGGTACCTGCGAGTACACTCCGACGCCAAGTCGAATCAATGGCGAACAGTGAATAGTAATAAATGACGTACCTAACTTCTTGAGATTCGTGCCATCTTTATAGTAATAGTTATTGGGCCTTGTTGGACAACATTGGGCCTTGAGCCCACTCCAGAACAACCAGCTTTAGAGATAGCTAACTTCGAAGTCAATTGTAATTAAAAGTGCGTAGAAGTGTTATAAAAGATTAAAAAAATGCTACTAAAAGTCACGAGAGACTAAAAGCATTGATGAGAAAAATGTTAAGACTAAAGATAAGTGAGATTTTTTTATGAATCCATTTTGCTTATTAAAAAAAGCTTTTAAAATAGACAACAAGCTTTTAACATTAGACTTTTGTTGAGGACTTGGAGAATAGTAACTACTAATATGAATGAAGGTCATTAATTGAGAGAGTTAAAGAAATTAAGGCGTCGTATTGATAATTAGATTTGTTGATTAGTGTGGCCACCTATAATACTATTATACAAATGATTACTAATAACCTTGATAAGTTATTCAAGACTTCAACTACTCCAACTAACAATTTTCAATCACATGTATTGTCAATGTTATCCACGTTTCCAATACACAAAAAAACCTTAGTCGACATAGTCCATTCTTAATGCTTGTCTAGTTCTTAGCTAAAATATAATTTTTTTAACTAAAAAGATGATTTTTTTTATTGCTTCTATTTTTTTTATAGGCAATGTTAGTGAGGGTGGGGGAATGTTAGTTTCTGAGATTTGAACTCGGGACTTCCTCCTTACACCTATTTGGTGTACTCATTCGGTATCCATTGACTGCTTCTAATTATTAGTATCATTATTTTACCGCTAACATTTGAGTTAGGAGGGAGTAAATATATTGTGTTGAGTTATAAATGCAATGTCGCGGTGGTCCCCTACATGGGTGACTTTATGTGTTTGTGGAGTTAGGATCTTCTCAAGTATGTGTCACATTCTCTCCTACTTGACACAACAAATACTAGAGAGGATCTTAACTTGTGTTAGTGAGAGGTCACTCAAAATTTAAAGTTCTCACTTATTGCCCCAGTAAATTTTAGGCAAAATATCATCCGGAGTCCCTTAACTTATTTTCTTTCATTTAGGTTCCTTAACTTTTTGAGGTAACAAATAGGTCCCTTACTTTAAAAAACATTGTACCGTAGTCTCATTTAACGTTTTGACACTAACTCTTGTTAACCAGCGACTGATGTGCAGTGGCGGATCCAGAAACTTTATGATGTGGGGGCAAAAAATAGTTTAGTACTTTTCCAAAAAAATATTATAAACATCAATAAAATATATAATTTCATGATAAAAAAGAGTAAAGACTCAACCCTTACTTGACAAAAACAAAAACTTATTGTCTTTGAGAAATGAAAAATATCAATTTAGTCATCAAATATCAATCAATTAGTAATTTAAAAATAATTTTGTGGACACTTTGATCACTCTATAAGTTAGTTGGACACACATTTGACTTTTTAAAATTAGTAATTTTCATTTGTTGGATAATAAATAGGTCTCTATTTCGTGTAAACAATTTTTTTGAGTCATTACTCCTTAAAAACCAAAATATTAAGTTTTTGATTATGTATATTTAATGCTAGAAGAAACCAAAACATATATTTAGTGTTAGAAAAGACCGAAACAATAAAAATTAGAAAAATAAAAGAGTAAATTAGTATTTTTTATACCTTCATTTAAAAACAATTAAATTTCGTAGAGAGAATCTCTCTTTTTTTTTTTGAGGCAAAAATTTTTATCAAGTATAACCAACTAAAATATTTTTATATGGCGGGGGCAATTGACCCCATAGCATAAGCTATGGATCCATGTGGCTGTTTGCTTGCTGATTTGACATGCCACATAAAATATTTATGTTTATATGGCAGTTGATTCATTATTCTTTAATTATTTTTTATTAAAAATAAAAAGTCGATTATTGTTCATCTTCTTCAACGTGAGAGGGAAGGAGGGAGAAGGCACGGGTTGCAATTTGATTCCTATGGTTCATCTTCTTCGTTGAACCTAGTTTGCAGGCAACCCAAATACCCATAATTAATTGTTGTTGTTCATCTTGCTCGTCAATCACCTAAACACCCAGAATTATTCTGTGAAACATCAAAGCGAAGGCGCAAATCTAAAAGCACAAAATCGAGATCGAAAATCAGTTCTGAATCTCTAAAACGAAAACAAAAACGACGAAATTGTTCTTCTCATCTTCACATTTGCAGCCGAGGAACAAATCAACCACAAGTAGCTTCATTATAATAAAACGAAACCTAGAAAACGATGGAATTGAAAACAAAAACGAAATCGAAACATATACAAAACGATGGAAAACGAAACACTGGATTTATGTTGAAGTTGTTTCTGTTGGTCTTTTAGTTTTTAGAAAACATTGCATTTGTAAACCCAGATTTGTCCGTTATTGGTTTCATTTGGAAAAGATGGAAGAAGAAGCCCCTTCTGTTTTTCGATTTCATTGGATTGTTTAAAAAGATTAAACAATAGGTTGAAGAAGATGAAGATGAAGATTAAACAATTTAGATTAAAAAGATTGTTTAAAAAGATGACAAGGACTGTGATTTTATTGAAAATCCTAAATCTGATTTATTGAAAATCACGGTGAAACAATGAAATTAAACGGTAATTGATTGAAGAAGATGAAGATGAGGAACCCTAAATTGCCAATGTTTTGAGTTTTTTAAAATTTTGAATAAATAATTAATTTTTAACTAAAAATAATGAGTCAACAAATAAATAAAAAGCCACATATAAACATGCCCAATCAGTAGTTTAAAAGACACATTAGACACTAGTTAACGATGTTAGTGTCAAAATGTTAAATAGGATTACGGTGCAATGTTTTTTTAAAGTTAATGAACCTACTAGCCTCACCACCCGTCCTATGGACGGGTTATCTCTCTATCCATTAAATGAATTACTTTAAAAAAATAGGAGTAAATAAACATCAAACAAATTCAAAGTATCAAAAAGACATCACATTTAAAGATAAAAGTCACACATATTAGATCAAATCGTAACACAAACAACTTAAAGTTGGATCATAAACACCAGACTAATCACATATATTTGATGAAATCATAACACAATCAGCTTAAAGTTGTAAAATAAACAACAACCTATAATAAGTTAATAACATTATCCATATTCATCAAATGTAAAATACCAATTTGGCTATGTAATTTTTTTTAGATAAGCAAACATTGTATTGATGGGAGCACAAGGGGTGCACCAACCCATATACAATAAGGGAAGGGGGAGGGCCTCATTAAAACCTCTCTGAGCCAATAAAATACCAATTTGGGTATGTAAATATTTTTCTAGATTCTAAAATTCTCCAAAACACACTGCCTAGAATTAATCACACTTTATGTATTTTGCCATGAAATTCTTTTTCCATCAAATAGATTATTTGGGAACGACGTATTTGAAGAGTTAAAAAAATTTATGAATCCTAAAGTGCCCCAAAACACACTATCTAACAATTCACGTTACGCGTTTTGCTATAAAATAATTTTGTCCCCATGAAGTACACTAAAACACACTATTTAGCATCCCACTTTAAAATATAAAAATATAAAGAAAAATATGTAGATTAGTCATAAGTAAAACTCTGTTGAGGGCATATAACCACAAAATCGAGTACTCGTGTCCAGTCAGCTTCCCCGATGTAGAATAGTCATCGATAAAACCGATGAAAACTGTACACCAATGTACACTATTCATACCTAATTTATGCTCCTGCTAGATCGGACTTACTCTGACTTGAGCGTCGGAGTGTCTTTGCAGGTAACACCCGCGCGTGTTCAAGAACTCGGCCCATCAACAACAATTTAATCCAGCTCACTGATCGGGCCAACCTCATATTGATCAGGTACGAATCACGCTACAAATTAGCTTATCCATTATCCGTTATGTACTAACTTATCCGTTATCCACTCTTTTTCGCCAAATAAAACCACTTCATTATCATTGGCCTAGTGCGTCTCCAAAAATGTAGTTGACTTGAGACAAACAACATATAGGCCCACTAGAGACTCTTTTCTGGTGAAACTAACCAACAAGAAACCACCCGCAATTAAGAATGACTTATGGGCCTTCGTTCACCTATAACTGCTAACTAAGCGTAGCTCAACTATTGTTGACGAATACAAACTTGGAGTATTGTAAATCTGTAAGCTACTATGTTTGTGTTAGCGTTGACTAAGTGGAATGTGAAACGGGCTTTTGGTGAAAGGAAAAGTGACTTGTCGTGTTTTGAGACGGTAAGGAACGTTTGCCGTTTTTATTATGAATGAATGAAATGCAACTAACCATCTCCAAGCAAGCTAATTAATTGCCCTGTGCCCCATCCCCCACCCCATGCATGTGCTCACTGTATATGTTGGATACATCCCCAACTGAAATGTTGAGCTTATTTTAAAGAAAAACAATAGTACATTTGTACCAGCATTTAATAAAACTAAAGATTGATTAAGTGGATTATATTAAAATTACATTTTTTTAATATAAACAATGTCTCATTTTAAAAACATACATAATTATATGACTTAAGTGTAATTTTAGTCCATGTATAATCACTTATCCATGACTTTAATCCTACAATTTTTTTCACGCTTTTGGTCCTTCCATTTTTCCATTTTCTAAAACTTTTTGCCCCTCCTAAATTTGATCAAACCTCTTACTGACATGATACTCACTTATTTTACGTGGCATGCCATGTTGGATTGTCACATGAGATTTTAAATTAAAAAAATATATTATTTTTATTTGTTAAATTAGAAAACAATCTCTTTCATCCATCGAGACCCAACCCCAAAAACCCTAATCACGACCTAGAACCTAGATCCCTCCTTCAAATCGCGACCTATAGAACCCCATTTCCACCTAATTTCGCTCTCATTCTTGTCACTTAGGCTCAACCAAGCACCCTACGTCTTGGTTTTCTTTTGTTTTGTCTCATGGGTCTTCACTAAGAAGAATATCGATTTGTTGCCAATGTGGGTGGAAACTATAGGTTCTATCGATGTGCATTATTTGAGGAAATTTTGTTCTGTATCACACAATTTCTGTACCTACAACTTTCTTAGGTTCTATGTGGTCACTATGAATCTTATAACATTGTTTATCAGGTATATGGCATGAAACAATGTGCTTTCTTTGACTGGTATGATAAACAAATGAATGCCAGAGCCAAAGAGGTAATGCTGTTTTTTCATGAAGAAGGTTGCTAATTTGAAGAACGTAATATTGCTCAATTGAAGAATAATGCATCTGAATTGAAGGAAGCAAAGAGGGTCAGAGAGGAAATGAAGATAAATATGAAAATGATGTGGGGACTTTTAGCAATTTCTTGGGTCACATGATAAAGTAGTTTAGGGTTCTTTGTAAGGGATTAATTAGTAGTTGTGTTTGTGGTTAAGATTGAAATGTCTATCATTGTAATGGTTAAAAATTGTAATGGTTTAGTGGTAATTGTTTAGGGGTTAATTATGACTTTATGTGTAATGAGTGTTTATGGTTGTAATGAATGTTTATGTTATGGTTGTAATGAATGGATTTTGTAGTCTATGTTTAATGAAATGAAGCAAATTGTTTTTTATTCTGTTAGACCCAATTGTTGTGAAATGTTAGACCAAACTGTTGTTTTTGCATAATTTTCTGGTCGCAATTTGGTCACAACCTGTTTTTGCAGAATACGTTGATTAATTGGTCACATATTGGTGCATGATTTTTAACTTGTTTGCATATGCTCAAATTGGTCACAATCTGCAAAATCAAAACCTGTTTTAAAGCAAATCGCAGTATTAATTCACAAATTGCACAAATTGCTAACACCAAGCAGCTTGGGAGTCCTGACTCTTGTGTTGAGGAGCTTGTGACCCTTGTGGTTGTGACTCTTGAGGAATTGTTTGTGAACATTATGCTTGTGACCCATCTACAACAATTGTCTTCTTCTTCTTTCTTTTCTTATTGACAACTTTGGGTGTCTCTCTATCATTAGTTGTCTTACCCCTTGCATGTCCAAAAAAATATGTCAAACTTGCCTTTTTTTACACTTCACAGTTTGTAAAGGCCTGGGTAGCTTGTTGGCACGCTTTGGCTAATCGTTAGCCTTGTTTCTTTTCTTCTTTGACCTCTCTGGTGCTCTCTTCATATAAGATTGATCTGTGTCTATCTCTGACCATCAACTCTAAAAAAAAATACACTAAAAGACAAACATAAACATACAAAGAGGAGACCACATGTCACATTTGGTTCACAAACAAGATATTTGATTAAGGGTAACAATATAATACTCAACATAGCTCCACATACTAATAACGCAACAATATAATACAAAACATAGCATGAACCAGCACAAAATCAATATAATACGTAGAAATTTACGACATAATGGTACCAGCCAAAACAAACTCATATAAACCAGTTTTTAGGCATATCAAGTAAAAACCATACAAAAGAACAACACATGAGCAAAGAGAATAAAAAACAAAGTAGAAATAGGCTGAAGCATACCGTTCCACATGCTTCTGGTCTTCCTTCGTCTTGACGAAGCATACCTCCTTTCATTTGCCTTCCACTACAAAAAAAACGAGGATTAGCGATGGAATTAGCGAGGGAAATTTTGTCCCTCGCAAAAAACGAGGATTAGCGACGAAATTGCAAGTCCCTCGCTAATGGTCACATTAATTAAGCGAGGAATTAGCGGCGAAAATGAGATGTCTGGTGATTTGATCACTGCAGACTCGCTTTGACTATGCGGATCGACGATTAGCGGCGGAATTGGGCGTCCTCGCTAAATGTCAGGTTATTTTTGGCCATCTACCCCATTCTCTCACCATTCTCTCACTCTTCTCTCATTCTTTCACTTTTAACCCTCTTCTCTCATTCCCACCACCACACCACTTACTCTTCTTTCTCACTCATAATACCCTCACTCCTCTCCTCTTCCTCTTCCTCTTCTCTCTCTTTCTGACACCACCACCACCACCACCACCACCAACACCACACCACCACCACTCACTCACTCCTCTCTTTTGGTTATAATAATAATAATAATAACAACAATAATAATAATACTAATAATAATAATAATAACAACAGTAATAATAATAATAATAATAATAATAATAATAATAATAATACTAATAATAATAATAATAATAAATTCAGATTGATAAGCGTGCCAATCGGACTCGGGTAGCGTCTTTATCGAATTAGCGACGAATTAGCGAGGGATGGCCTCGCTAATTAGCGACGAACACATTTCTCTCGCTAATTTCCATTAGCAAGGAGGAATTAGCGGCCGGCCCGTCCTCGCTAATTCCCTCGCTAATGGCAATTAGCGAGGGAATTGGGCATGTTAGCGACTGAAAATTCCCTCGCTAATGATAGTGTTTCTTGTAGTGTTCTTAGAGCTCCCATTGTCGCCACTTCCTCTGTCTTTTAACGTGTGGGTGACAATTTTTGAGTTCATTTAGGGTTCTTTTTCTCTGGGTTTGTGGGTTACGATTTTGATTTCTAAAGTTAGGGTTCATGCATGTTTATAAGCATGCCGGGTTTGTGGTTTTCATTTAAGGTTAGGGTTTCATTTTCTTTCTTCTAAGAATCGGCATCGCCATTGTGTTTTTAGGGTTCGTGTTCTATGTGTTTTTAGCTTTCAGAAATAGTATTGATTGGGTTAATTTTAAAAATTATTTCAATTGTGAAATGGGGAAAAATCCTCTACAAATGTTTTTTTAAGATATTATTAATTATTTTAAGAAAAAATTGTTATAGTAAAAATAATTACTTTAAATTAAAATCTCATGTGGTGTGCCATGCACATAAGATAAGTGAGTACCGGTTTAACCAAATTTGGGAGGGGCAAACATTTTAGAAATTGGAAAAATGAGGGAACCAAGATCATGGAATATAAAGTTGGGAGACTAAAATCGTAGATGGATGATTATAGGAGGATCAAAAGTGCAATTATGGATGACATTTTTTTATTGATCGACAAGTATAAATAATTAAAAAAAAAATAGTGCTCAATATGGTCTCTAGTGGAATTGCATCATTATTACTACCTGTTGGGAAAACAACTCATTCAACTTTTTGCATTCCCTTGATTATCAATGATGAATCCGCTTGCAACATTACACAATAGTGACTTCGAGCAAAACTTCTCAAGCAGCAAGGTTAATCATGCATATTGAATGAAGCCCCCGTGATGAATATATAATGCTTTCCAGCTTTTGATTGCACTACGAGGGACTTGATGAGAATAGAAAGTGAAGACCACACTGTGGTTTGGTGCCCCAGAACGTGGATGAGAGCTTTGCCAATTATCCGAGATTGATAGGTTAATTTTGGCGCTTATTTCGAAACCATTATAGAAATTTCCTCAATGGCTTCTATGGATCCATTGGTAGGTTAAACGTTATACATGCAGATCATGCTGCTTTATTTTATGGTTTCTCGCTTTGTTGGGAACTTGGTTATAGGAGAATGATATTCCATGCAAACTCCCTAAACATGTTTAAGTTGGTTTGGGAAGGAGATGATTAATTCTTTCCACAAATTTGGTAATGAGATTGCTATCATCCATCCAATGCTTAAAGGAGAGATTGAGATTTCTAACAAATTTGGTAATGAGATTGCTATCACCACACTCTAAGAAAAGACAACCAATGTGAGGATTTCTTAGCTAAGATAAGGGACTTCTAGCAATAACCCCTTAGTACGTAATAATTCTCATACCTCCCCCAAGGATAATATTATGAATAATGCTAGATCCCACAAAAAGAATTTTGTGGTCAACACCACGAAATGAGGTGGTGGGTTAGTTTGTGCTAATGCCATCTGTTCCTAACTATTTTCCTAGAGTAGGATATAGCAAGAACACAGAATATAGTGAGTGAGAAGTAAAATGTTCATCCCCTTTCATTGGCCTCTTGGGCATATATTTATATTACAATACGTCATAAATGCTCATAATGGTACATGAATGCCCCGAGATCTTGGGCGAGATTCTCGGGTTTGCCTAATATATCTAGCAGGGCTTCCGCCTGAGGCCGAGCCCTTTAAAGGCGTCGACCCTCAGATTGGGAGGTGGTCCGTGTGTGCGCCCTTGATGCGTTGTCGGCGGAAGCTTGGTGATGAGGATCACGGGGACTTGGTCTTCGTCTTGGAGCCCGGATGATCGGCTAGGAGGCGTGTCATATCCGAGCCTTCTGGGTGGTCGGTGGGAACACGATCCTCGGCGGCGAGCACTTTGTGCGGCGTTCTAAGTATCCTTGATTTATCCTCGGTTCCGTAGTCCCTCATCCGTGCGTTAAGGTGATTTGGCCTCGTTTGCCTTTAGCGTCTTGGGTTACAGTCTGTGTGGGTTTTGTGCTCCCTTTGACCCGGTCGGTTTTGACTCGCGTGGGTTTCTGGCACCTCGTAAGTGCGTTTTCTTTGGTAGGTCGATTTGACTCCCATGGGTTTCGTTACGCCATAATCATAACTCCTAGGAGTTTTGCTCTTCCACTTGTATAAATAGGGGTTTCTTGTTGCTTTGGCTGTCACGGCTTGGTTGCACATGCTCTCCTATGGTGAGATTTCGTCCCTCCTTTTGAGTCTTTTGAACAACCCCATCTATCGCAGTGCGTGGGGGTTGTCAAGAGGCTCAAAGCGAGGTTATTGATCTCAAGTGAACTCGGCTCTTTTCTTTTTGCGGTGGCTTTACCTCACGAATCTTTGGAGTTGTTCGGAAGACTCAAAGAGCGATCGTAGGAGCATTCCGCCGACCGTTCATGGAAGGTGACCCCTCAGCCGCTTGGTCCGGAGTCTCGTCATAATTGGCTGGCGATCCTCGAGTGGGCCTTGGTGTTGCCTTTGGTGCGAGAGGGGGTCGCCTCTGCTTTTACGCTTCTGGGCGATTCGAACATTGGATGTAGCGGCGGGCGGGAAGCTCGTCGAGATACTTCAAAGTTTGGTGGTACTGCAAAAAGGGGGTGTCGTCACCCAGTGTATATTAGTAGCTCATTCTCTTGTGATGATTTTGGATGTGTGCTGTCATTGTAATGTAATGTAATGTTGCTTATCAAATGTAATGTAATTTTGCGTATCAAATGTAATGCAATGTTGTATTGAAAATAAACAGACTTAATTAGTGCGGAAACCTTCCCTTTTATTGTTGTTCTCGGTTGTCCGGCTTTCTTTTTCTCTGCGGCCGTCGCATCTTTACTGTTCTCCGAACTTATTCTTAGCCGATGGCATTGCGGTTCTTCCGCCTTCTTCTAGGCCGCGGCCGTGGCCGATACCTATTGATTGACGCGATGTGGCGTGGCACTTGATTGATTTGATTTTTGGCGGGAGGTGTTATCATGGCGTTCTTGGGAGCTATCGCGTCTTCTAAGTGCTCCATTGGGGCGGGACACGTGTCGCTGGGGATTTGAACCGTTTGAATCTCCACCGTTGATTTTATTGGTGGGTTTTTAGCCGTTGGATCGTCTTTGCTCCAAAAGGGGTCTTACACTTCGTGTCTCTTCGCCTAATTTCCTTTCTGTTTCATTTCCTCTTCGTTCTGCTATTGTCTTTGCGTTTCTCCTCTCCAAAGGCTCTCTCTCGTGCCTTTCTCCCCTTTGGTGGTGTTTGTGGCTACTCCATTTCCTTCTTTAAGTGCGTGGTTCCTCGCATTATCCTCTTGCTTTGTGGCTTTTCTTATTTTCTTTTACTGCTTCTCTTGGGTTTTTGTATTTGCTGCGCGTTTGTTTCTGCAAAATAGAGATGGTCTCGATAGTTGAAATAAGTAGTGATAGTGAGAGTGAGGTGACCTCTGAGTATAGGTGTCTTAATCCCAACCGTGTCTTTGCTTGACCAAATGTGGGTATTGTTCATTCTTGCAGTGTTCGCCGAGTGGTAAGGAAATAGGCGACCTTTATAACGATGGTTCCCTTACGATTCCGCGGGGCCAGGTGATTTATCTGTCATGGCCGAAGATGAGAGTCCTAGCGAGCGATCCGGGAGTGAGGGGATTTCTTGGGTAGATCAAGAGGTGCTTGACTCGTGCTCGAGCTCACACCGAGGCCTCCCTTGTTGGCGTTCGGCGGATGCTATGTCACCACGTGGATGAGGGAGCGGCCACGGCTAGTCTGTCTCCTTGGAGGAAGGCGCATTTGAGATGAATGCGTTCGGGAATGATGTGTATACTTACGCTTACGGACACTGTTTGAGTACTTGGGGTTCGATTGCCTTTCTCCCCTTTTATTGCCAGTGTGTTGAAGATGCTTCATGTGGCTCGACGCAGCATTGCATCCCCAACGGGTGGGCCCATATGAGGGCCTTCGAGATCCTTTGTGAGTGCCTTGGGGAGGAGGTCTCGGCTGCGCAAGTTTTGTACTTCTTCCGCTCGTCGGTGAAGGACCCGATGGTGGGTGTCTTTATGCAATCATCGGTGCCCGTCCTCTTATGGCTTTGTACAAAAGTAGTTACAAGCATTTTAAGCATTCTTGGTTCCGTTTGTCTCAGGGCCCGAAGTGTCCTTATTCTTTGGTTGACGAGGTTGGTGACGAGCGATTTCCTTTGAGTTGGGCGAGGCACCACAAGGATAAGTTTTCTATTGAGAGAAGGTCTTTGAGTTCGGTTGAAAAGCGAGTGGATCGGCTAGATGGTTTGGGTTAAGTCCTCGGGTATCTTTGAAATCTTCCCCTGTTGTTGGGCTTAGTGGATGGCGCCAATCGTTGATTGACTATTTAAGTAATTCTCTCGGGCATACTTCCCCGATTTTTTTTTTTTTTTTTGACAATTGCTTCTCCTTTCGGTGGTTTTGGGATGTCTGCCCTTGCGCGTTCTTTGAGCATGAGAAGTATCGGGAGAGCGGAAGAAGAAGCGAGGGCGGCTCAGAGCCTTCTCCTCACCGATTTTGGGCCGAGTCCTCTTACGTCGAGGCTCTCCTGTTACTAAGAGTCCGTGAAGGTTTTGCAATCGCCTCACGGTGTCGGAAGAAGCAACAGATGCTCAAGTACAAGTAGTCCTCGTCCTCCTTCCTTCCCGGAGAATCCAGTGCGAAGAAGCGGCGGATTAGTCTTCTTGTTGAGATCGGTTTGCCGCAGCGTGGGGAGGGTTATTGATACTTCTTGGAAGGCGTCTTTGAAGTCTTGGGAAGAGGCCGACGGGCTGCCGACGAGCCTATTCGGTCGACCTTTGATTCGGGTATCCTTTGAATTACATTCTCAATCTTCTGCTGCTTTGGTGCGAGCGATGTGGAGAAGGTGGCCACTCTGGGGATTCGGCAAACGTTGGTGGCGGTGAAGACATATGGCCATTATGCCTCGGTGCTTGCTCACCTTGCGAGGATGCTTTTAACAAAGCTAACTGCCGACGTTGGTCGAAAAGAGGCGGCTTGGAAGAAAGCCGGGGGAGTTGGAGGCTGTAAGGTTGAAAAGAGCCGTTTGGAACAAGAGTTGGTTAAGTGGGACTGGAGAAACGACGGCTCGAGGAGAAGGTGTCCGAGTTGATCGCCGAGAAGAAGAAGTTGGGGAGTCCTTGGAGAAAGTGGGCAAAGAGTTGGAGGCGACACGTCTTTGAAGCGCTAACAATGACGGAGTGCTCAAAGGAATTTGGGACTTGTTTCCCAACTTACACATGGCGGGGACTTGGTTCTTTGCTATTGGCGAGGTGAAGGCCTCTGTTCTTTGAAAGTTTCGGCAATGGCTTTAACGGGCGCTGGATCGATTGAGGCCATATTTCTGAAGTCGACACGCAGGCGGCTTGATCCACGACAAGGTTGTGGTGAATGGCGAGCTTGTTGATGAAGAAATTTGCGCCAAGAAATTTGTCGGGAGTCTCGGCCGATGGCGTCTCGGTCAATTTTGGCAAAGTTGATGAGTATTTGTCCGATCTTAGAGGTGGGGCGAATTTTGGCGGACGGTGATGTCCACTGGCGAAGATCCTCCTCCTGCTTCCTAGTTTCTCCTTTGTTTTTATTACGGCTTTTTTGGACAGATTGCCCGTTGGGCCCTTGTATAATTTCTTCTTGCTTTCCTTTGATTCTTTGTTATGTTTACTTTGCTCAATTGTTTTTGCGCTTCTTTGATTGCAACCTTCACCGATTGTTTCATATTACCTCGGTTTATTTTTAGGTTGGTGCGCTTTTTAGTTATAGCGTCTCGTATTACTTGGGTTTTAGTTTACGGTTGGTGCGCTTTTTAATCGGGCGTCTTGTTTTACCTCGGTGTTAGTTTACTGGTTTTGTTTGCGGCCTTGTTGGTGCCCGAGGGTATATGTCGGCTCTAAGGCGATCTACACTGTCGGGTCTTGGGTTTAATGGGCTCTTCTCACGATGCCGGACACGTTGATCCGTCGGCGGCGCTAGCATCGCTGCACCTTCGAAGAGCTCTTACATCGCACCGAAGCGTGTTGGCGTCGGCAGCGATTACTTTATCTATCGCGATGTAAGCTCCATTTCGGTTTCGGTGGCGAAAGCCCACGTCGAACCGAATCGGTGTGCCAAGGTGGGGCGTGGCTCGTCGGCCCGCCTCACTGTCGAGACTTTAGTCTTCATCGCTAAGAGACAACATCGAGGCGTTGCTCGGTCCTTGCCTATCGGGACTTTGTTATTGTGGCGCATTCTTGTTTTGACCTTGAATTAGATTTGTTGTGTTGCTTTGCTTGGAGAAAATAATTGTTGCTTTGAAAATGTTTTGAAAATCGGTTCTCTTTATTCATAATGAAGATGAAGTACATTTGGGGCTTTTATAGTGCCACATACAAATGTTACATGAAGTGAGTGATGTGTGATGATGAGAACCGATGATTAGTAACTTGATTTCAAGCGTAGTAAAGCCGGAGGTTGGGCTGCGTTCAGACCTCGGGATCTTGCCTCCATCTAACTTTTCCAACTTGAAGGCTCCTTGGCCAGGTGACTTCTTTTACTCTGAACGGACCTTCCCGTTTCTTGACAATTTGCACGTGTCGTCCGACACGGCTAGATCTTCCCGAGTACTAGGTCGCTTTGCTCTGAAAGTCCTTGCGCATTTTCTGAGTTGTATTTCCTTGTTGCTCATTGTTTTGCTGCTTTGCTCCTTCACCTTTGCCACTCTCTTACTTCCTCTATCAAGTCTAAGTTTGCCACGAGGAGGCTTCATCCGGGGCTGTTTTGGTGAAAGCTCGCCTTGGGGCTGGGTTCCAAAGACCTCTATGGGGATGAGGCGTCATTGTCGTATACCAACCGAAAGGGGGCCTCTGAGTGGAAGATCTGCGGAGTGGTGTTGTGCGACCATAGCACGCAGTGGTAACTCCTCGGCCCGTCCTCCTTTGGATTCATCGAGTTTCTTTTTGAGTCAGATTCGGTATGACTTTGTTTGCGACCTCGGCTTTGCCCGTTGGTGCAGGGGTGCTCGGCCAGGTGGTGAAGGCTTGGTAGATGTTCCATTTTCTGCGAGTTACGCTCATCGAGTCCGAAAGCGAACCGAGGTGCCATTATGCATTTACTATGGTAGGTGGAATACCGAAGCGGCGGATGAGTCTTTGCGATGGGAATTTCTTCACCCTCTGCTTGGCGAGATGGTGGTTATGGGCTCGACCTCTATCCATTTGGAGAAGTAGTCGATGGCCACGAGCAAGTATCGACTGTCCTCTGATTGAGCGAATGGACCAAGGATATCAACTCCCATACGGACGACCATGGGAGACTATAGCTGAAGGTTGGTTGGTGGAGCTCTTGGGATGGCGGCATGGCGGCGGCACTTTGTCACACTTTTTCACATATTCTCTGGCGTCCTTTTTGAGGCTCGGCCAATAATAGCCGACTCTGGGGTTTTTCTTTGCAAGGGCTTGTCCTCTATGTGGTTTGCTTTGCACACTCCTTCGTGGATTTCTTTCAAGACTTTTTCACTTTCTCACCACCGGGCATTTGAGGAGCGGCACGGAGAATCCTCTTGAATAGTTCGGCCTCAGTGAGAATGTACTTAGCGGCCATCTTCTAATTTTTTCACCTCCTTTTCTTGCAAGCTGCAATCGCTGCTCCCCTGCAAATAAACAATTATATTGGTCATCCAGCTCTCTGGTTCCTCCTCGATTGAGAGGACTGTGTTTTGACTAAAATTTGGGTTCGGAGTGATTCTGTATCACCGAGTGGTTGTTGCCGGGCTTTTTAGTCTTGGCTAGTTTGGCGAAGATGTCGGCCGCTTCCATTTTGTTCCACAGGGACATGGGTTAGTTCAAAGGATGTAAATTTAGACTTAAGTTCTTGTACCTTGTTGCGATGTTCTTTGAGTAGTTCATCTTTGGCGTGAAGGCGTTGGTGACTGTCCAGGTTACTAGGAGGAGTCGCTCACGCACCTTCAGTGTTTGGCGCCGAGTCGGCGCAAAGTCATCTGGCGATTAGTGCTTCGTGACTCGCTTTGGTTGTTTGTAGCTTTGAAGTTGAACTGAGAGATTGCTCGATGAGGATGCCATCAGGTCCTTCTAAAGTTATCCACTGCACCACTTCCCTTGTGTTAGAGGATCCATCTACGCAGTGTGTCCAAAAGGGTCGACTTCTTTGGGCGACCTCGTGCTCTGCTTCTACCAACTCGCCACAAAATCTGCGGGGGCTTGTGCTTTGATGGGGCCTCTGGGTACATACTTTATGTCGAACTCTGATAATTCTATAGACCATGCTACCATTCTCCCGGCTAAATCGGCTTTGCTAAGACTTGGCGAATCGGCAAAATCGGTTTTCACTACCACCGAGTAGCTTTGGAAATCTTGCTGAGTTTTCTTCTTTGCGAGGGCGGCTGCGTGGCGGCCTTCTCTATTTTCTCGGTATCTCGGCTCTGCTCCCCACATTCTGGCGGCGTAGTATATTGTGGCCCGGGATCCGTCTTGTTCTGTACTAGAAGCGCTGCTAAACGTCTTTGGAAACAATAAATATAGTAGTAGGGGTATACCTTGCTTGGTCTGTGAGAATTGGGGGTGATGCTAGAAATCTTGTCTGCGAGCTGTTGGAGTGCATGCTCACATTCTTCCGACCAGTTGAAGCTTGCATTTTCTGAGCGGTGAAAAAATGGCTTTACTCTGTCTGCCCGACCGCCTTGAGGAATCGGAAAGCGCCCTGTTGGCTGCTAGGACTGCACCTCCTTAGGCGTGGATGGGCTTACGGCGTTGATGATTGCTCGGCATTGGGAGGGGTTGGCCTCAATACCCGATGAGAGAGGATGTATCCCAGAACTCTCTGCTTGGACACCGAGCGAGCATTTTTAGGGTTGAGTCGAAGATCGTATTTTTCTAGTAGCTTGAATACCTTGGCGGTTGGTCACATGATCGGATCTCATTGCGCGGACTTCACCACCATATCATCGGCGTAGACTTCAATGGTCTTGCCGATCTCCTCTTGAAAATCCGTCCATCGATCGATAAGTTGCGTAGGCGTTTTTCAAGCGAACGGCATTACTTAGTGCTAATGGTTGGAGCGGTAGGTCATGAAGGCGATATTTTCTTCATCGGTGTGGCTCATCCCGATCGGTTATAACGAGTATCGTCCATGAAGTGAGAAGTTTGAAGCGGATGCTCGTCGACAAGGCCGTCGATGCTCGGCGGGGATACGCGTCCTTTGGGCGAGCCTTGTTGAGGTGCGTGTAGTCGATGCACATCCTCCACTTGTCGTTGGACTTCTTGACAAGTCTGAGGTTTGCCCGGCCAAGTTGGATACTTCACTTCCGGATGAACTCTGCCGAGAGTAGCTTTTACGCTTACCTTTTTATGGCCTCTGTTTTTTTTTTGCCCCTGTTTTCTTTTCTTTGGGACCTGAGTTTGAGCGAGAAAGGTTTAGTGATAATCTATGTGAGATAAAATTTGGGTCGATACAGCATGTCTTGGGAGACCATGCAAATATGTGGGCGTTGTGCGAGGAGCTTTAGGGCTGGTCTTCACCTCCGCCGAGAGTCTCGTCCTATCTTTGTCTTCTCGATGTTGCATTGGGCTATCGGAACTTCTTTTAGATCACTCTTTGGGCGTGGCCTCTTTCCTTCTTTATTTGGGTCATACATTACGGGGTCCAGTCAAAAGCTGCTGCAATGGTTGCTTTTACTGCTCTCGGTCCTTACAGTTTGTCTTGATCTTTGGCACTCTCTGCGTAACACTTGCGAGCCATTGCTGATCGCCGCTTCAGCTGTTCCGAAACTTCCGTTGGGCGGGGTATTTGAGGCGGTGAGGAGGTAAGAGATAGCGGCCATTAGGCGTTTAGAGTGGGCACGCCCACAATTATGTTGTAAGAAGACTTTGCGTTCACCACCATGTACCTCGGCTGCTGTTTTAGCGGATTACGCCGCCAGAAGGTGGTTCTCGAGATCCGGGTAGCCTCGGACCTCCACTGTCGCTTTGCAAGCCGCAAGCAAGTGTACAGGTAACTCTTGGCAGCTCTCTCACGGCGGCAGAGCTCTTTGAAGCACTTCCATACATCACGTTGGCGGAGCTTCCCCATCTACAAGTACTCGGGCCACTTTGTATCCATTGGTGGTGGCGCATATCACGATTGGGTCATCGGAATGAAATGGACTCCATTGAAATCTGTGATGTCAAAAGAGATCGGCGGGTAGGCGGGGCTGGATCTTGGCGGTGCTTGCGGAGGCCGAGCATGATGGATCGGGCGTACTTCTTCTGGCCGAGGATGAGGGCCTCCACCGGAGAATCCGCCCGAGATAGTGTTGACTTACTCCCGGTCGGCTACTTCATGGTTTCTTTTCTGCTGCGACTCCTTCCTTGGTCCTCCCCTCTTGGGGTTGTCTTCTCCGTGGGCTTTCCGCCCTCTTCTTTTGTTCATCAGAAGTCTCGAACTTCTTGAAATCCTCATTGGATGAGTGTTCGATCTCTTTGCTTCAAAGTCCGGCAATGCGTCGGTGGTGTGACCTCAGTCTGTGGAACTGCAATAAGCTTGGAGATACTTACCCGTGGTGCCGAAGCGAATGGAGCCGGCACAGTGATGGTCCGTCGGCGAGGCGAGACCGTCGTTCGAATGGCGGATGGTCGGACCACGAGCGGAGTGTAAGTGCTCTCGGATTGGGCGGGACTTCTGTTGCGAGCTCTTCCTCCCCGGTCTCGGTGGTAGAGGCGGGAAAGGGTTCGGGTCGGCTTTCTCGTTACGCGGGCTTGGCCTTACGGGTCCTCTAGCATCTCTGGCGTCCTTGAAGCGGCGGTGTCCTTGGCCGATGTGCTTATGCGCTCTCGCTCGACCTGCGTCCATGTTCACGGGAGTGGTGATAGAGCGATTGCTTCACTAAAGGTCCGTTTGGAGGCCGCTTCATGAAGGCTATCACGAAAAACTTCGTCCGGTCTTGAACTTTGTCTTGTGATTTTGTTGAAAGCGCTCCAAGTACTTCTTGGCGGCTCTCGGCGGTCCTGCTGAGATCGAACAAATCTCGGGTGGATGAGCTTCTTCTTATTGGCGAGAGAATTGTTGGGCGAAGCGGTGGCGAGGTCCTCAAAGCCATTGATGGATCGGCGGCTAACCGCTTGAACCACTTGAGGCGACATCGGTCGGCGTGCTGCGAACATCTTGCGGCGGATGGCGTCATTACCCCACCGATCATCATGCGGTGCGGCGTCGTCAGCGTGACTATGGGGATCTCGAGTCCCATCGTAAGTTCCAATGGCGGGCTCTCGGCAGGGGAATGGGCGCGCCTCGATCTCTCTGTAAATGGTGAAAGCGCCCTCGGGGCGATCGGACGACCTCGGATCTGTTGTTGCGGAGGCGACCGGTGTTCGTGGGCCGAGCCTCATCGGCTTCCAGCGCTGAGTGCGAAGAGTCGCGCTCTTCGTTCCTCGTCTTGTTACGCATTACGCTCTGAAGTGTTCTCACTGCTTCCATCGACTCAAGAATCACGGGATCGCGGTGCTTGTGGAAGCACCACCAGATCAACTCTGGTTCTACCATGGTGAAGTAGGGCTTCTTTGTTACGGCGTGGGGTGGGGAAGTTCTCACCGGGCCCCACGGTGGGCGCCAATGTTCCTAACTATTTCCACTAGAGTAGGATATAGCAAGAACACGAGAATATAGTGAGTGAGAAGTAAAATGTTCATCCCTTTCATTGGCCTCTTGGACATATATTTATATTACAATCGTCATAAATGCTCGTAATGGTACATGAATGCCCCGAGATCTTGGCGAGATTCTCGGGCTTGCTAATATATCTAGCGGGGCTTCCGCTTTGGCCGAGCCCTTTAAAGGCGTCGGCCCTCAGTTGGGAGGTGGTCAGTGTCTTGGCCTTGATGCGTTCTTGAAGCGGAGCCGGTGATGAGGATCACGAGGACTTGGTCTTCGTCTTGGAGCCCGGATGATCGGCTAGGAGGCGTGTCATATCCGAGCCTTCTGGGTGGTCGGTGGGAACACCATCCTTCCCGTTTTTTATTACCTCTCCAACGACATATGCGTTTTTTTATAATAATAGAAGACGTAAACACAACTGTCGTGGAATTCCACGAACTGAGTTTTCGCTAGAAATAACATTGCTCTAATATTATTCTTTTCTTTGATGCTATTGGCACCTCATTGGTGAGACTTAACTTTATTTCTTTGTCTTTCTTAGTGGTAAGGGAAAAAAGATAAAACTTAATTTTTTTATTACAAAAAAGTTTAGGTGAGTTGGGCTCAGGGGGCTCATGCGAGAGTCGGGAGACAGTATCAAGGCTCTTTGAGAGCTTATAGAGTCTTTCTGGATCACCCATCAAAGAAGTCACTCACATCGCGTGAGTTGAACCCACGGCCTTATCGTGAACTCTCTACTAACCATTAGTCAGCCTTCGCTATGGATAAAACTTAATTTAAACATAAATATCAACATTCAACATATTATTAATATTAAAATATTTTTGATAATTAATTTTCTAAAAAATAATTAATTTTGTTTAGATGGTGTACTAATTAGCATTTGTGAAGGAATTTAATCCAACCATAAATGAGTAAATCTATTTGGTGCAACTACAAGAGAAGACGGCAACAACCCACTCATGTCAACAAAACAACAATTGCATGACAAAAGGGTAAATAGCAAAAACCACGAGAACTTCCAAGGTCAAATCCGTAATTCTCCCATTCAGAAACAACATTTAAAACTGGTCGTTCCCTCACCATCCACTCTCGCGCTCTCTGCAAGAAGAAAAATAGAGCACAGCTGTCACTCGCCTGTAACAGAAAATGGCAACGGCGAAACTGAAAAGTTACTTCCCGCCGATAACAGAATGCAATGGAACGACGTCGTCTTCTTCACCGCGTGAGTCCGTCGCGGCCGACCTCGACGGCACACTTCTCATCTCTCGTAGCTCTTTTCCTTACTTCATGCTCGTCGCCGTTGAAGCCGGAAGCCTCCTCCGTGGTTTCATTCTCCTTCTTTCCATTCCTCTCATCATCTTCTCTTACCTCTTCATCTCTGAATCCCTCGGTATTCAGATCCTCATCTTCATTTCTTTCTCCGGCCTCAAAATCCGTGACATCGAACTCGCTTCACGCGCCGTGCTTCCAAGGTACTCTCTCTTACTCACTCAAACCATAACTCATTTTCTAATTCAGTCCGGTTCAGTCTGGTTAGGTCAGGTTCAATTTCTCTCTATGCTATGCTTTGTTTGTTTGTGTTCTGATCCGTGAGCGTGTGCGTGTGCGTGTGTGTGTGACTGTGCAGGTTTTATGCGGCGGATGTAAGGAGAGAGAGTTTTGAGTTGTTTGACCGGTGCAAGAGAAAGGTGGTTGTGACGGCGAATCCGACGGTTATGGTGGAGGCGTTTGTGAAGGACTATCTTGGCGGGGACAAGGTTCTGGGAACGGAAATTGAAGTGAACCCTAAGACGAAGAAGGCTACGGGATTCGTGAAGAAGCCTGGTGTGCTGGTTGGAAAACTGAAGCGTTTGGCGATTTTGAAAGAGTTCGGTGATGATTTGCCGGATATTGGACTTGGAGATCGCAAAACTGACCACGATTTCATGTCTATTTGCAAGGTTTGGCTTCTACTAATCTACTAGTTATAGTTAAGAATATACTGGATTTTGGTATATCGATTAATTGTGTTAATTATGTTAGTTAATGATGAATTGATATTGTGATTAAGATGAATAATTTGTTTTTGATTACTTAATTGTAAGCTGACAAGCAGTAGTAGGTTAGCTTATCTAAACACTTTGTTACTTGTTAGTCACTAACTGAGTTATCACTAATATGTAAAAAAACAAGAGAAAACTTCATACGCATAAAATAAGGTCACCTAATATTAGTAATATAAAATTGTTTAAAAAAAATATGAAAGGTATACGCAAACTCAATATATTTTTTAAGGAGGTTTCTATTTTTAAAAGAAAGGTGTTAATGTAAAACTACTTGCATAAAGAGTCAAGAGTCAATTTTCTTGAGTCTGTATAGAAAACCAGCTTTCTGAAAAATGAGGATATGCTGAACATCTTCATTAATTCAACAGTATTTTCTTTTTGGGTTTCCAATGTCACCTACGAATATTATGCTTTATTGGTCAAAAAATGTTTTAATAATAGTTTTCCTAAAAATAAAAATAGGTATTGTAACTCTTCCATAAATTTTTTAAATGAATGTAAAATATTATTACTAAAAATAAAAGAGAAAATAAATTAGCTCCGGTTTTTCCTCTCTTGTATTTATTATTTCTAATATTCCTCTTATACTAAAAACACACATCCAATAGCCCTTGAATGAGATGGTAATGATCTCTTCCAGTTTAACCAAAGTCCTGGGATCGAATTCAGTCTTGGGCATGCAACAGTGTTAAATCTCTTGAGGGAGAGCTTTGCCGCCCATTGTGGTCTCTGCATTTCTAGGAATTAGTCTCTGCGATTCTTGTTGAGAGAATCTGGTTTATAAAAACACACACAAAAAAAAGGAACAAAAAAGCCCAAAAAACATAAGATTTCAGTAGCCTCCCATTAAAAGACTCATGAGAGAGATAATTTTATTTAGGTGCTGCCTATTATGTATTGGATTGTAGTATTGTACAAGTTAATTACTTTGTTTTGGACTAGAGGTGTTCGACGCCTCCGGTGTCTAGAAGAAAAAGGTTTTGACTAATTTGGACAAGAGATAAGTAAAATCAAATTGTAACTTGTTCTATGATAGAAAATCGAACTTGGGTACTAATTGAGTCTATTTTTTTAGATGAAGTGTGTTGATTACTTGCACCCAACTTAAGTTTACACAAGTTAATTAATTACTGGTCATGCATCACATGCTTTATAATTTCATCAATTAAGTAATTAGGTGCTCACTTGTATATTTGTGTCAAAAAAAAGGTTTCACTCGTATACATAGAAGATAATTAATTTTGATTTGAGTACATTAAAAAAGTGCAAGTAAGTTAGGGATACCCGAGTAGTACATTAAAAAAGTGCAAGTAAGAGATCCCCGATTCAAACATGAGAAAGTAACATCCCCTCACCCACTTACGAGAGTACCATTTTCTTCCACTTTTTAAGTTGGAAAGCTAATGATCTTTTTGGTTTGAAGCAATTAATCAATATATTCATATACTATTAGATTAGACTACTTAAAAAGACGGTGTGAGAATAGGCATATGGGAGTCCTTCCAAATCAACATTTTTACTAGGGCTCTGTTTGGTAAAAAATAGCGGATAGCGGGTGAGCTTATAGCGGATAGCGGATAAGCTATTTGATAGCAGATAGCTTATAGCGGATAGCTGATAGCGGATAAGCTAGCTGATGACGAATAAAGTGTTTGGCAAAATTAACGGTTGAACCAGTTGGTGCATGTAAAATGACATAAAATGACATGTTTAATTAATGGTGAAATTTATTTAATCAATATAAAATATGTTAAAATATATATAAATATAAACTATTTTGCTATAAGTTTATAATAATTAAACTAATTAGTAAAATATCTAGAATATAAATTGTTTGAATATAATTTTTTAGGTAATTATTATATAAATTTATAATAGTTAAGCTAATACAACGTTAGTTTATTATTGAAGTGTAATACAACATTAGCTTATTTTTAAATTTTAGTGCAATAAGTTTCTTTTTTCGGTACAGAATGTAATACTTTCTTTTGACCGGAATTGCAACACAATAATAAGGATATAAATTAGGGAGGGAGACGGACAGCAGTACGTGAATTGGAAAATAAGGATAAAAAATCTTATTTTACTTTAGTGGGGTGGGGGAGATAAAGAAGGAATATTATAAATATGTTAAAGGGTAAAAATGATTAAAATGATGAGGCATTATATAAATTTATAAGGCTCAAACGCTATTCTTGAAGTAACGTTTGAAAAGAACACTATAAAATTTCACGCCGAAAATCTTTCATATACTCTTGTTTTGCCAAACAACCATCGAGTTTTAAAATCCAGTTATCTGCTTTAGTCAATCAGTTATAAGATAGTAGATTTGGTTTGCCAAAGCCTAGGTTAGTCGGTGACGCTAGCTTAACTCACCTATGGGTATGGGATAGGTTCAACAGCGTGTCCGTCGGGATTGGATGCAGGCATTAACTTCTACGGTTGGGTGATTGTTTTTTCTTTTCCTTTTCACAACCTGGAAATGAAAACCAGAACCTAATGGGACCCACTGTATTAACCATCCCCAACCAACTGCCAGCATATGCTTTCGGTGGTCCATTCATATTTTCATTCAGTAGATAGAGTACGGTATAATTAATCCAGTGAAGTAGGAAGTTTTCTACCCATAAGTTTCTTCTCAATTAATGCACACATGGTTTCTGAGCTAACCCGCCCACAAGAAAAATGCTCCACTAGCATACATGAGTCTGACCCAAGAAGGATCAAGTTCCCAGTTTGTACTAAAGTGGAAGTAAGGCATAAGCATTTTGCTTTAACAGATCGGGTAGAATTGTGAGTGAATGACAATACTGTTTATCAATCCAACCTTTGTTTGGCTAAACACTCTTTAACATAACTCGCATGAAATTGACCCAAGGAGGATAAAATTCACAGTTTGTACTGAAGTGAAAAGGTAGAAGAATGAGTGAAGCGGCAAGGGCATTATGTTTACAAAAATGCTATTTTGACAAAAAAAAAAAATTTAATAAATCGACAAATTCTGCGCCTCTGTGGCGATTAACCAAGTTTTTAGGTATTAAGCCAACCTGTTTTTTCACAGTTTTCGAGGCGTGGATTAAAAACTTGGTTAATTGATCGCTTGGATAATAGTGTAAAAAACTTGGTTAATTAGTGTTGTAGGTTAATAATTTGTCGATTTGTCAAATTTTTTTTGTCAAAATAGCGTTGTTGGTATGTTTATCAATCCAATCTTGGTTTGACTAAATTTTTAACTTAATTAACTCACACTTTCCATGATTTGTTACACTCAATCTTCCTTTGACATCACATGATAATGATGACTTGTTTATCTTGAGTAAAAAAGAACACATCTTGTGTGAGATGAAAATCACTGGTCTCCTTTTGCCGTTATATATTTGTGAATTTTGCCACATAATAAAATAATATCATAACTCATTAAATTATATGCATGTCTCCGATATTTAATCAGTTAGACGTGGGAGAGACTATTTTTTAGAGAATATTAGGGAAAATCACAAGTCCTACATTGACTAGTGATAGGGTCTCTAGAGGATTTATAATGAAGATCTGCAACCTCGAACTGCTGGCCAGGTTTGTGGGGTTGAGTTAGGCTGCATACGTTAAGATGGTATCGAGTCATCACTAGATCTATCATCGGGTCACCTACCATTACAAAAAAAACACGCTACAAGTCCAAAAATAAAATAGAAAAAAGGTGTTGCGTGTGAGGGGGTGTATTATGGAAAATCTCAAGTCGCGTTGGTAGTGATAAGGTGCGAAGAGCAGCGACACCCTCACCTTCTGGTTTTGTTTTGTGGGGTTGAGTTAGACTTAAAACCACATTCTAAGCGAAAACATTTATATTAGGTTTTTATGACGTGTCGTTTTGTGATTGACTGACGTTTTAAAAAAGACGCAACTGTGTATATAAGATAAATTCAATTATATATTGATGAAAAAACCCTATATTTTCATCCGATCTCCCACTAATATGCTAACTTATATATAGACACATGTATATGTTATTGAAAACCATATGGTGTAATCAGTGATGAAAACCATACGGTGTATAATGGCATTGGGTCCAATACATATTCTCCAGCCGTAGGTAGGCAGTGCAGGAAATGGAATTTCATTTGTATTATTGTTTCTGCCTACATGGTCAATATTCTTTCTAATTTTAACATCACTTCCATTGCATATCATTAACAAATGACCAGATAAAATTTCATTATGTGATGCAAAAAACCCTAAACTCTAAACTGTGATCTAATAACAATGTTGATGTATAACAGGAAGGGTACATGGTGCCTCCAAACAAATCAGCAAAACCAGTCCCACAAGATCGTCTCAAGAGTCGCCTGATCTTCCACGACGGCCGCTTCGTGCAACGTCCAGACCCACTGAATGCCCTCATCACCTTCGCTTGGCTCCCCTTTGGCTTCATCCTCTCCATCATAAGGGTCTACTTCAACCTCCCTCTCCCCGAACGCATTGTCCGCTACACTTACGAAATGCTAGGCATCAAGCTCGTCATCCGCGGCAACCGTCCTCCACCACCATCTCCAGGCACCCCCGGCAACCTCTACGTCTGCAACCACCGCACTGCCCTCGACCCCATCGTCATCGCCATTGCCCTCGGTAGAAAAGTCTTCTGTGTCACCTACAGTGTCAGCAAACTCTCACGCTTCCTCTCTCCAATTCCCGCCATTGCCCTCACCCGAGACCGCGCCGCCGACGCCGCCCGGATCACGGAGCTTCTCCAAAAGGGTGACCTTGTAGTGTGCCCAGAGGGTACAACATGCCGTGAGCCTTTCTTGCTACGGTTCAGTGCTCTATTCGCTGAGCTGAGTGATAGGATCGTTCCGGTGGCTGTTGATTGCAAGCAGAACATGTTCTTTGGGACCACTGTCCGTGGGGTTAAGTTCTGGGATCCTTACTTCTTCTTCATGAATCCTAGGCCTGTTTATGAGGTTACTTTCCTTGACCGGTTACCGGAGGAGATTTCGTGTAAGGCTGGAGGGAAGTCTTCGATTGAGGTGGCGAATCACGTCCAGAAGGTGTTGGGGAATGTGCTTGGGTTTGAGTGCACTGGGTTAACCAGGAAAGACAAGTATTTGTTGCTGGGTGGGAATGATGGGAAGGTGGAGTCCATGTACGGTGCCAAAAAGTGAAAACAACAATACTAGTACATCACAATTCAAATCACCTACTTTATTCCTTTAAAAATGGTGAAGTAAGCATAGTTAGTAAAGTGAAGCTATTGTTGAATGGAGATTGAATAGTTCATATTTCAAGTTTGTGTTTGATGATTGAAACACTAAGTCCTTTTATTTTGTAAGCCTCCATTTTTTAAGTGCAAGTGCATTATTCTTGGCCAGTACCAAATCTTGACTCCTCTTTTATTGACTTTTATCACTTGTCTCCACTAGTGCAAAATAAGGAAAAGAAATAGACATTTAAAGTCAGCGCTCAAATGGCTGCCTTGATATAAGGACGCGGTGGCAAACTTGTAATAAACTCAAAAACTTTTTTTGGCGCGCTAGTGTTTAAGTCAAGCGTAAAATATGCGTGACTTCAAAAATGGAAAATTTTAACATTTTAAGACAAACCGTAATATTGCTTGACTTCAAAAGTATTTCACAATTAAAAATAAATTCCAGCTGAATCCTCCCTTAATTCCAAAAAAACAAGCTTCCTTCGTATCTCTCTTTCATTGCGTTTCTTCTTCTCTATCTAGGTCACACACCATTCTTCTTCTCCACCATTGTTCTCTGCCATTCTTCTTCTTTTCCTCTGCCCGTCATACTATTTTCTCTCCTCTTTGCAATTCTTCTCCTCTACCTCTGTTTCTTCTTCCTCTCTTCCATACCACAAAACCCACTAGAAATCGAAGGTCTCGTTCTTCTTCCTCATTTTCCTTCTTAATCATTTCGTTTCGTTTTTGATTTTTTTGCGGCCTGTGATTTAGGGTTTGTGGGATTTGGGAATTGGGAGGCTGAATCTTTGTTTGAGAGCGAAGCATCGGTTTAGGGTTTGCAAATTTTGAATTGGGAACCGAATTTTTGCAAACTACTTGATGGTTTAGGGTTTTAAATTGACCTTATTTTTAATTGATAGTTTTCCAATTTGAGACCAATTTGTTCTATTTTTGAGGCTAGATCTAATCTTGGCATCATCGAGTGCAATTCGAGTTCCAATAGGCTTGGAGGAGGATTTTAAAGGCTTTGTTGATCTTGTGCGATTAAAGGCATACTATTTTCATTGTTCAAATGGAGTGCATTTTAAAAATTACGCATTGTTTATTCACAAGATTAGGTCTCATTTAGCATTTGCTTGACTTACTCAAGTTTTGCTTATTGCGGTGAAAAAATTGTCATTGAAGAAAGCGTATCGAGGTTGATGATATTCTTCTTTGAAGCTTTTCTTAGTGATGAAACCATTTAATTTCTTGATTTAGAGGTATGTAGCTAATGACAATAATTTGTCCTCTGAGTTTTCTATGATAATTATTTGATTCTTAGTGACATCATTTATTTGCACCCAACATTTCTTGTAGAAACATGTTGATGGGAGATAGGGTGATAGGGTACTTTGTGCGATTGAGATTTTGAAAAGTGGGTTTTGCTTGAATATGATTGATACCCCTTTGTTCTCTTTAAAGGTTGTGACAAACTTAATTGCAAGAGGTTGTATGGGATACTGAGATTGTGATTAATGGTTTTCCATCAACAGAAAGTGGTAAGGTGTTTGAAGAAATTAGTAAGTATTGGAAGGAGAGAATCACAATTGCTATCATTATTTCCTTGGCAAAGGGTGTGGAGGTTTGAGTTGTGTTAAGGGTGCGCCAATAATAACCCTACTCAATGATCGAGTCAAGCAAGTAAGTAAAATACATTTATGTTTATTTCATTTATTACTTTATTTAAGTGTCTATGTTACTTGGGTTCTCTGCGATATGAAGTTTCTTGTTTTGCTCTTGAGTTAGTAAGCCTTTTAACGTTATTTAGATCTTTCTAATTTTATAATGTGATTCTAAGTCTTTGCCTAAGTGATAGGCATTTGAGACTTACTTAGTAAATTAAGTTGAGTTAGTTTGAAGATTTAAATAAGGCATGTTAGCTAAATACAGAGGGTTGATATATAATAGGATTGTAACTAGTGGATGGTTTGTTAGTAGTTGGTACTTCTTAATTGAGTTAATATTTTTTTAACGACTTTATCAACCTAACCTTTTGAACATAGAAAGAATGTAAAATAGAGGAGCATCTCCAGATCCAGTTTGGATAACCACCTTCGTGTACAAAGGACCGATTTCATTGATAACAATCTGTTAAAAGTTTGGACATTCAGTAATTGACTTCAATTATATTTTGAGCTATTGAACTCATGAGCTAGAACTAGGCATCTCTGATTATCTTTCAACAGGTGGGAATTGGCTGAAGACATTCATCATCATTATTAGTATTATTTTTTATGGTTTTGGGATCATTTTGAGTTGTCCATCTATCCATATATAAGGATTTATATGCAACATAATGCAGTAGGCTTGGATGAGAAAAAAGATTAAATGAGTTGCTTGCATTTTTTCTTTTTCAACAGCTATATCATAACTATATATCAAGTCTATTATTTTTAGATGTAGTTTGTTACTGTATTGGTTTAGTTGTTTAAATTAGTTAACGATTAGCCTTGATTAACCATGTTATATCTGTTTTCTATGTACAACAAGAATACAAAATCCACAGAAACGATATCCTTAACGATTAGTTGTTTAAACGCTGCACTTTCCCGGCGTCGATCTAGCGTGGTAAGTGATAATATTCCATTCTTATTCTTTTTGTTCTTCTAACTTCTTTGCGTGTTTTTTTCTTTCTTTTGAGCAATTTATTCCGGCTTCGATCTTACTTTTTACCTAACCATGCAATAGGTTGCTTATTTAGGATATTGGAATGTGATACAAGTTTTAGGGTGAAGCTTGATAATATGAACCATATTGATAATTTCATCTACTCAACTTGGAGACCATGTTCCGTATTAAGTGGTTGGGCTTACGGTTTATTGTATTTTTAATATTTTGGTGTCAACATCATATCATATATCTTTGGTTGACAAGATATTAGTCAAATGAATGTTGAATTGCTAAAGTAATTTTTAGTTTGCTAATGATATTTTTGAGCAAAATATAATACATTTATTTTATATAGAATATGTATGTTGCTAGATTTAATGAATTTGATGTGGGGCCAAATTAGTATATGCACGAGGATCACCCAAAAGCTAAAAAGAATTAAAACTTAAATAAACACTTTTGAAGTCAAACATTTAAAATGTATGTCTTAAAAACATAACTTTTAAAGTCAAGCATTTAAAACGCTTTGACTTAAAAACATCTTTAAAGTCTGCGCGTGACTTTAAAAAGCTATCCACGAGAGGTGGTCTAGAGAAAACACGAGGAATTAAAGTCGAGCGGTTAAAAGTCGACTTAGAAACAAACTTATGAAGTCGGGCACTCGTGCGACTTTAAATCTCCCGACATCTGAAGTCGCCTTAATAGAAGTCATTATTTGCGCGTGACTTTAAATGTCCAATTTATCGACTTTAAATCCCTTTTCTGCACTAGTGCTCACTTCTTCTTCTCATCTCTGCTAGATGTAGAAATTGAGTGATAAAAATAAGTGTAGGAGTTGGATTTCCCTTAATAATAACGAGGAGATTTCATTTTCTCATGCATCGCTTGGGAGAATTATGGGGGGTTATTGTTATTTTTTGATGATTCAAGTGTCATTTGATTAGAAAAAGGTTGGTGTAATTAGTTAGCAAATAGCATTTGGTATTTTTGGTGAACCGTCGGAGATGGGATTGTACAATGGATTACCAACGATTGAAGAATGATGTTGCAAATTTCTCAACAATGTTATTTAGACAAAAAAAATTAGACAAAAATAGACAAAAATCAACTTACAACATCAATTAATCAAGTTTTTAGACCATTAACCAACTTGTTTTTCTGATTTTAGGCGTTGATTAAAAACTTGGTTAATTAATCACTTGGTTAATGACCTAAAAACTTGGTTAATTGGTGTTGTAAGTTGGTTTTGTCTATTTTTATCTAATTTTTTTGTCTAAATAACATTGTTGCAAAATTTCTATATGTAACTTTTTTAATATTATTTTGGTTGTCACTCATCCATTTTACGATTGATTCAGTTTTTGCTTTGATTCCCTTGATGGGTTTTATATGGCAATGACTTAGCTATATGATCATTTGTATTTTGTATTCATGTAGCTTGGTGATGGCGAAATTGGCAAGTGTACCAAATCGTCGCAAGTAACAATAAAACGGTAAGAACCGGATGTCGAACTCAAGGATTGCACATACTTATCAATTTAAAAACCTACTAACTAGGTTGAACAATGGACCAAATTGAGTTGTATTGACACTAGTATAAAGACAAAACAATAGAATGATTTTGTGATTTTTAGAAAATATAAACGAAATGCTTTTGAAATGTAATAGATAATAAGAGTAGTGTTCCCAGCCGACCGCCCAGAAAGGCTCGGTCACACGTCGCTTCGTGACCGGCACGACTGACTCCTAGAAGGCAAGACAGTTGGAGGCTTCGGCCCGCGTCAAGAGCCGAGGGACTCATCGGTCACGCAGAGTGAAGGACTCCCCCTCCGTCTGCGGCTCGACCTGTTCTCCCCGCTCGGCTATAGAGTAATCATAAGCAGAATATGTATAAGGAATGTCCTATAATCACGCCCCGACACATGTAATAGCCATAATGAGCATTTATTACTCACACTTACTCTTGTACTATATATATCTCGCCCTTGAGGCTAATGAAGGATCCACAATTTGACTCTCCATTCTTTATACTCTTATTCTTCCCTATTATTCATGTGTTCTAGCTAAATCTTACTCAAGAAAAAAAAGTTAGGAACAAGTAGTTAGGGATGAACTCCTATTGATTTCACACTATTGCAAAATGATTTGATAGATAATTATTCCCTCTTTACCTATGTTATAAACTCACGACATTAATCAATTCCTAATTCCTTAGGCAACTAATCCTTTGTAAACAACTAAAAACCCTAATTCCTTACACTACAAGAAAATCGGTGGTTTGCCACGGACATTCCCGTGGCAAATGTACAAATATCCGTGGCAAATATGAATTTGCCACGGATTTGCGACGGACAAATTTTGGTGGCAAAAGCACTCGTCATAAGCGCTTTGCCACGGAGTTTTCCGTGGCAAATTTTTCCGTCGCAAATCCGTGGCAAATTTTTAAAGTGGCAAATCAAATCGCAAATTTTTAAATCGCAAAAGTCGTGGAAAATTCTTACACCTTCCGTGGCAAATTTTAAAAAAATTAAAAAAAAAAAATTAAATTATGCCTCCAAATTCTATTTAATAGTGATATCTATCTGAGAACACATAAATGCTCCAACATCAAAATTAATAAACTTATATAAAGCAAAACATAATAACCACAATAATAAATGAGTACAATCCATGTGCAAAACATTTAATTACTAATTGTCTTCTACTAACAAACATTAGTAGAAACTAACTAAAGATGCAATGCTCCACTACAAACTAACAAAATAATAGACAAAACTCTAATCATATGTCAAGATTTGGAAGATATCCAAGCTCCTCTGGCAGTGGACCCGTTAATCGATTTCCATTCAAGAGCCTGCAAAAAAAGGGGAAAAGTTTATGAGTTGGAGCAACTTCTATCACCTAACAGATTCCACACATATTTGCAAAGAATTGAAGTTAGTTCAACAATGAAACAAGATAAAAAGGAAAAGAGGAAGAGTGTGTAATAATAAAATGAGGATTACCTGAGCTGATAGGTCAAAGTATGATCTAGAACACCTAGTCATTGACTTTTTCGGGTGCATTTTTATCTGATATATTAAGAGCAAAATACTCATGAAAAGGGTAAGTACAACATCTTTCATGGATGCATTTATTTATGAATCAAAGTAAACACAGTACTATATAACCTTAAATTGGTTTGTTTTCTCAACCAACAGTTTAACATCTGTTGCAGCAGCTTCTATTTTTTCTATTGTTTCAGTGATTGTGTGTTGGGATCCAAGCCTTGTTATGCCTTTTTTCGATCCTAAACAAGTAACTCACAACATTAGCTTAGGAATTATAATTAAATGACATAGATAAACTATGTTCTCTTTCAGATTTGTAGACTTGCCTGTTCTTCAAAAAGGCCAGACAGATTAAGATCTTGAAACAAGGCTATGAGTTGAAATGCATTAATGAAACTTGAGGACTTGGATATCTTTGACTCTGTAGTTTTCTCCTATAGCACATATTATTAAAAAATTTAGTCCATGACTACAATTGAGTGTTCCTATTACTGTCTTATATTCTTTGTGGTCTCTGATCTCTTTTATAAGCAAAAATTGGTCAACAGAAGTTGATGTATTTGATCTAAAATTTGGATTGAGTACATCAACTTCTGTTAACTAACTTTTGCTTATAAAAGAGACCAGAGGGAGTATTTGCTAACAAGTTACCTCAATTGGATCGAAAGCAACAATATCACTATCCAAGTTAGTGATTGGATCAAATTCAGATCCACAAGTAGGCTTATAATCTAATTGAAACCATTCATCTTCAATAATATCTGATGTAGTTATCCGCTGCAAGAGCGACGAAGAGGAAGTGTAAGAAACTATTAACTATCAGTTACACTTTTTAAACAAAGTCTTTGTAGTGTTGAATTTTTACCTTTCGGGGCGTGGTTCAAGTATTTTGGCAATTAGTTTCTTTTGACTTTGAGTAAACCATGATGGACATGTGTATTCTGCCCTGCATATCTTTTTCACACATAAAAGTTATCAGGCACTATAATATAAAGTCATGTATGTGTAGAGTGGACAGCAAGTCAATGGTAAATTCTCCTATTCTTATTTACAGCAAAATAGAATTTACTGGATAACTCAAAAGACTGCACAAGAAAATTCAAAAAAGGCTTAATACCTGACAAATTCGTAATCCACCAAATATTTTTGAAGGAACTCATCTTTGCTATCTACTAGAGTCTCAGCAAAAATTGTCTGTACAAAAGAACAAACCAAACAGAAGTGTCATGGCTCATGCATAAAAGGTGTCAACTGTCAACATAATGGTTAGTGGTCCCACTGTAAATCCTGATGCATCCTAAAAGCAACAGAAACTTGATTCTATGTTCCAGAGGCCTCAGTATTGGCATCAAAGTTAAAACTGGACTAGAATGCATATAGCATACCCGATCACAGTATAATTGTCGTGGACCAAAGCCGGATCTGCTTGAAGTCAACACCCCTACATGCACAAAATTTTCTCTTATATCTAGTATAGTTTGAAATTCTTAAAGAAAAACCACAAATATACGCTTTGTTTGCAATTAACTTAAATAGTCTGAAGCATATCCGCATGGTGAAAACACAAATATCATACCTAATAAAGAGATCTATCACTTAGGCTATTGATTCATACCCAAAACCATCGAAGCTCCCCATTTGCGCAAGACTCTCAATCAGTATATGGCTCTGTTTCAAGTTTGCTCCCATCGATAGGATTTTCACTATGTGCTCACTCTTGAACTACATCATCGGCTTCAAGAAATCTACTATTTAACATTTCACTCGAGCATCAATATCTTCATTCCTATAGATCCAATTGCTTTATCTTCCCTGCAAAGGTCGATGAGAATGACATGATAGTGGAGAGCTGGAGAAAGTGAAGGAGAGTTCCAACTTTGCATCGAATAGTCCAACCAAGCAAAAAAATTTAGAGATTGACAATTCTCACTGGTTACAGGTATCATCACCTCTGTCATTAGCGGAGCTGAAAATAGGAAAAACTTGCCACTAATCATAAACAAAAAACTATCACATGAAAGTGCATTAGTGAAATACATTAGCCTAGAATCTATTCCACTTGATAACAGTCAGCAATGAACTTTTTAGGAACAAATGTGTAGATTGGAGCACAACAACACCTTCATTTAGATTCAAGACCACTTTCCATTATAAAATCTTGAATCCTCTTCTATAGTACTTAGAAGCCACTCATGTAATGGTAAATTACTACATGTCCTTGAAGTTGCTGTCATTTAACATCATTTCCCTCCAAATTGAAGTTCATCAGAAAAATAGTCTGATAATTGTAATGACCAATTCAAGATAGCTTTCCATCATTGAACTAAAGAAGAAAATTAAAAAACTGGTATAACAACAATAAAAATGGCCAACAAACTACCAAGACCTACACAATTGGTTTCTTCACATGAAGAAACTTAACTCATTATCTCATTGACTCTAACAAAAAGAATTCCCACTTACGACACGCCCTTTACACAATTTGATATTCAGTTTCTTGGGATGATAACAATTAGCACAGATCTAACACTAACATTTCTACTTAAAGGAAAAGTTATTGTATATCCTTAACCACTACAAAGTCAAAAAATTCAAAGGAAAGCTCACAAAACATTTTATATACAATACAGTTGGGCACAAATACATCTCAGGTACTGTAAAATAAATATATTAGGTGTAATAAATATTAGATATACATCTCAGTTGGATTCGCACCCAGTACTGGTACTCCTTCATTTTTCACGTACCGGTGCTTCAGAGGGTATAATAAATATTAGATATTAATCATATAATATATGCATGTGATCAAATAATTCACAAAGAACTTATTTAATCCAACCTGCAAGTGCAAGTGCAGGCCAAAGTTTCTACCCACAATTTTTGTTTACCTTCTCAAATGGAAGCATGCAATGTCTGTTATATAGTTACCAAGTGTAAAATATAGAGTTTCTAATATGCATTTATATGCAAAAATATTCATGCCATAGTTAGTTTTACATACATCAGCTGTATTTTCCTGCACTTTTCTACAACTGCTGAAAGTTCTTCCATGAGAACAACCAAAATCTAAAATGATGCCTTTAAGGACTGATATGACCATCAATAATACAACTTCAATTGAAAAAAATGTCCTCCAAAATCATTCAAATTGAATATTTTTAAAAAAGGAACCTGCTGAATAAGTTGCACTATGCAATCACACTTACAGTTGTTAAAAAGAATTGATGATTTGGCTACTTAATATATAGTGAGTCAGTTGAGTCTCAATTTACTTTAAACATGTCAAAAGAGGTATATGCATTCAAGATCCCAACTTGGATCAACATTAGAAGGAAAAAATAGTGACGTTTTTCTTCTTCTAAAAACAACCTTAATAAATTAATAGCATATACAAAGCTTGGTACTTAATCTCAAAGAATGAGATGAGAACATAGGAAAACATGATTGCAGGTAAAACATAAGCTGCAGAATAAAGAAGGAAGAGACTAATTGTGGGAAAGCATAGTGTGTGACTATTGGCAAAACACAATGTATAGAATTAAAAGCATGAGGGAAATACGAGAAAGAGTAGCGAGCATAACAATATTCACATAACCCTTCTAATTTTGAGGAAACAGTTTGAGAGTACATATAAGAGAAAGCCACGTTCTAGGACATGATTGCACCTACATTCGACCTATATCATCACAATATGAGCAATCGCAAAATAAAAAACCAAATTGGATTTCTAATCATGCCCATAAAATAGGAATTAGATTACATGACACAATTTGAAATTGATAGTTTTCTATGTGGGGCTACTATTATGACAAAAAAGTATGCTTTTAATCATAATAAATGACAACCAATAAGCTACACCAATGGATAACAACTTCATCACATAAACCCTTCATCATAAGAAGCAAAGAAATGAAAGTTGAGTTGTGGAGCGATAAAATCTATTAGTCTCCAATTTGACCAGTTTAAATAGTAAAACCTTGAAAGGAACATTTAACAATATGATTAAAACCACACAACAATATAAAAATTTCTATTATCAATGAGCAACAAAATTCAATACTCTGAAATACAGAATCCAATTAGTGGAAATTCAGAATTTGAAATCAAATTCAGAATTAACAATTATCATGTTATAAATTCAGAATTCAATTATGGGAAATTCAGAATACCAATAGACACAGGGGAATTAAATTCAGAACTTCAGAAATTAGGTTTTACATAAGGGAATTTCAAATTCAGAAATTAGGTTTCAGAATAAGGGAACTAAGATTTGGAAAATTTAGAATCCGATTATAGGATTTTCGAATCGAATGCAGTGGAATTCAAATTTGCAACACCTAATAAAGAGATGAAGAGGGAAATCGGAGGTTGGGGTTTGGGGAAACCTCCAGTTACATGAAAACACAAATATCATACCTCCAGTTACATGAAAACACAAATATCATACCTCCAGAGAAATGGTGTGGTAGACGGCGCACGGTGGTTGCGAGGCGAGGTGGAGGCGAGTTGGGTTGGGGTTTGGGAAATCGGAGGTTAGGGTTTGGGAAATCGAGGTTAGGGTTTCGCGAAAATTGTGGAGAAAGTGAGGGCAAGAGGAGAGGGAGAGTGGAAGGCGTCGGAGGAGGGCGGACGTTGAAGCCATGGAGGGTGGAAGAAGGCGGGAGGTTGAGGGTGGCGGAGAGTAAGAGTGAGAGTGTGAGCGGTGTAGAGAGTGAGAAGTGAGAAGTGAGAGTGAAAGAGTCGTGAGGGAGCTATGGTGGAGGACGATGAGAAGAGGGCGACGGTGGGAGGAGGCGACGGTGGGTGGAGGGAGGAGGCGTCTTTGTGGAGGGAGCCGGTGAGGGTGAGAGTGAGAGTGAGAAGGAGGAACGCAGGAACGCGTGAGAAGGATATGAGAGGTTAGTAGGGATCGGGGGTGTTTTAATTTTATCAATACTTTGCCACGGACTTGCCACGGCATGTCCGTCGCAAATTTTTGTCCTTTCACATGTCCGTGGCAAACCCGTGGCAAACACCAGCGGGAAATTTCGCGCTCACATATTTTGCACTTGCCGTTGCAAATCCGTGGCAAATTACCGACGGAATAAGCTCCGTGGCAACTGTTGGTGGCTAAAACAAGGTTTTCTTGTAGTGTTAGGTGATTCTAATTGAGAACAAGCATTACAATCAAGGGTTTTCAAGATACAACAACTCCAAGACTATTCCTAGACTAAGAATTGAAGGTATTCAATCTCAAGCATTCAAATACAAAACTTCCATTTCATACATAAACCATACATCATTTCATGAGTGATCAATTCATAAAAAACATTAAGAACAAAGATTGAATAGACAAAGGAAGAGGAAATATAACATTTAAATAGATCAAAATCAACTACAATAGTGTTTCATCAAAACTCATTCATCCCCAACCAAAAGGGTATTTAGCTAGACATAGAGGGAGAAGAAATCAAACATAAAAAGGAACTTGAGAGATAGAGTGACCACATTGAAGCTCCAAAATCTTGTTCCAAAAAACTAGGTCAAGAATATGTCAAAAGATGCTTAAGTTGGGTGAAAATCGCAACTTAAATCAAAGCGCGAGCAAAAGCGCCCAGCGTATGGCGAGCGCGCTTGGCGCGCATGATAGACAGCGACATCGGATGTAAAAGCTCCCCCCGCCACGCGCAGCGCGCTTAGGCGCCGCAACGTAAGTATCGGACACAAAAGCGCCCCAGACGCATGCGAGCGCGCTGGCGCCAGAACAACGAAGCATCATGTGTAGAAGCGCCCCAAACGCCTGCAGAAGCGCTTGGATGCTTTGTAACAGTTCTTTGAAGTAGTAAGCACTCCAAATGCTCAGAAGACGCATCCTTGGCGCACGGTAGAACTTTTATCCACTCAACTCATTCTTTCAAGCTTCAACATGATCCAAAACATCAATTTGCACCTGAAAATCATGGTTATGACAAATGTGGCAATTTATGGTCCAAAACCAATGTAATTTCCTAAATTCAATATAAAAGCACTTCGTTTTGGACCATGAAAACTAAATGCAATGTAGACTTATCACTTGGTTTTGGACTATCAATTGACCGATAAAAAGAAAAGAGAATCATGTTAGCAAAAGCAATGAGGGGGGGCATGAAATAACATTGATGTATGAATATGAAGTTATTGCATTATTTTTTTTAATAGCAAAAGTATATATTAATAGGGGAGTGCTAAGAGTAGTCCAATCTATTATAGGAGGGTAGACTCACAAAATAACCTTTGTGGCATTGCCAAACCAAAAAAGAACGTATATACAATCTTGTAACTCCTAGTATTTTGGTTGTCACTCATCCATTTTACGATTGATTCAGTTTTTGCTTTGATTCCCTTGATGGGTTTTATATGGCAATGGTTTTTTTTTTTTTTTTCCAAAATGGCTTAGCTATATGATCATTTGTATTTATGTAGCTTGGTTTTGGACTATCAATTGACCGATAAAAAGAAAAGGAATCGTGTTAGCAAAGGAAAGATGGGAGGCATGAAATAGCAAAAGTATATATTAATAGGTAGTGGCGAAGCTAGGATTTTTCTAGAGCCTGAGCAAGAAAATTTCCCGCCAATTGACATATGACATAATATATAAATAATCATAAAGTGTGCTAAATAGGAGAGATGAAATCTAACCTGTCAATAGAGTGCTAAATAAAATTAGAGCAAAAACCCTAACTCCAAAATACTACCCAAAGAGAGGAATGAGTTGGTTTTCCTTAAAATAGAGCTCAAATGTAAATGATTTAAGCTTGGATTGGACTACTTGAAGTGAAAAGAAGAAGAAAAATGGAGGAGGGCATGGTGGAAGAGAAGAGAAAAAGTGAGAAAAGGAGAGGAGAGTGTCGTGAGAGAAGAGAGAGAAATTGGGGGGTTCATTTAGTTTTTGGGTTTTACTTTTTTTTACATTGGGCTGGACCAATTGAAGTTATTTGTAAAAAATAATTTTAAATTTATTTGATTCTAAATTTAAAATGCTAAAGATATTTTTTTAAAAATCATCAACCATCTATATTCATAATTTCTAGTTCTAATATAAGAGATGTGGTAATATTAAAAATATGAATAAAATTTATACTCCAAAAAATATAGAAAATATCATACATATTGAAACTTAGTATATTTCCTAAAGCAATGAGTTCTGAATACATACATATATATACACAATCATCCTACTAACAACCAACTAAACATAATAAATATAGTTTACCAACCAACTACTAACAACCAACTACTAACAACCAACTATAGTAATCAACACTCCCCCTCAAGCTGGAGCATATAGGTCATATGCACCGAGCTTGTTACATATGTAGCTAGTTCGAGGACCTCTAAGAGATTTTGTGAAGACATCGGCCAACTGATCATTCGACTTAACAAAACTTGTGGAGATGTCTCCCGATTCAATCTTTTCTCGGACAAAGTGACAATCTACTTCAATGTGCTTAGTTCTCTCATGGAAGACCGGATTAGAAGCAATATGCAATGCCGCTTGATTATCACACATTAGAGTCATCTTCTCATCATCTTGAAAGTGAAGCTCTTTGAGTAATTGTTTTAACCATATAAGCTCTTGTGTCACTAGGGCCATAGCTCTATATTCAGCTTCAGCACTAGATCTTGCAACAACGTTCTGCTTCTTACAGGATATCAGATTTCCTCCAACTAGCACACAATACCCAAGTGGATCGCTCTATCAATGGGTGAGCCTGCCCAATCGGCGTCTGAGTAACCAACTATCTGAGTGTGCCCTCTATCTTCATAAATAAGACCTTTTCCTGGGGCGCTTTTAACATACTTAAGGATTCGAATCACGGCATCCCAATGATCTTGACAAGGAGAATTCAAGAATTGACTTACCACACTGACTGCAAAGGAAATATCCGGACGTGTGACAGTAAGATAATTTAATTTCCCGACTAATCTTACGTATCTCCCATGTCAAAAGTGGCTCCCCACGATTAGGTAGAAGTTTGACATTTGGATCCATAGGAGTGTCAACTGGTTTGGCATTCAATAGACCTGTCTCTTCCAGAATGTCCATGGAATATTTCCTTTGTGAGATTACAATACCATCCTTAGATTGGGCTACCTCAATGCCCAAGAAGTGTAGTCGGCCAAGATCTTTAAATGCAGCCCGACTAGAAAGATGTTGCTTTAATTGGAGTATGCCCTCCTGATCACTACCAGGTTATAACAATATCATCAACATATACAATTAGATAGATGCATCCATGGGCTGAATGTCGATAGAATAAAGAGTGGTCAGCTTCACTACGAGTCATGCCAAACTGTTGTACCACAATGCTAAATCTGCCAAACCAGGCCCGTGGAGATTGTTTAAGACCATAAAGTGACCTGTGAAGTCGACAAACCATGCTCGAGGACTCCCCCTGAGCAACAAACCCTGGTGGTTGCTCCATATAGACTTCCTCATCAAGATCACCATGCAAAAAAGCATTTTTGATGTCAAGTTGATAAAGTGGCCAATGTCTGATAGCTGCAATAGAAAGAAGCAATCTAACTGAGGCCATCTTAGCGACTGGTGAAAAAGTGTCGCTATAATCCAGCCCAAATATCTGAGTGTATCCTTTGGCTACCAATCGAGCCTTAAAACGATCAATCTTACCATCCGGCCCAACCTTGACCGTATACAACCAACGACAACCGACTACAGACTTCCCAGAAGGTAGAGGTACCAGTTCCCAAGTACCGCTGCTTTGGAGTGCACACATCTCATCAATCATTGCTTGCCTCCACTCTGGGTGGGATAAAGCTTCATCTGCAGATTTAGGAATACTAATAGAAGACAAAGAAGCAAGACAAGTGTAATGCAAAGGTTAAAGACGATGATAACTCAAAGCAATGTAATGAGGGGATGGGTTACGAGTAGACCGTATACCTTTACGAATAGCAATGGGAAGGTCAGGCTCAGGTGGCAGAACCGGATCTGGAACAGGAGATTGTTGAGATAAAATCCTTTTTGATATATGGTTTTAATGATAACAAACCTTATGAACTAAAGCTTAAGTATTCTGAATGGTGTTCTACTAATGGGTGTCTTGAGTTTGTTGAAAAGAAGGTTTTCTTTCAAGTGGACATGCTAGAAGCAAATTAGATCAATCCATTGCATGCCATTCTCAACAAATTGAAGAATCAGTAGTAGCACCAACAAAGTTACAAGAATAGTAATGCAAGCTTCATGAAGACATATTATCTTTACTATTACAATGTGTGGGACTAGGAAATTCACAAAGAGAAAAGAGAAGACATTAGGAAATCAAAGTAAATACAAATCATCTAAAGTGAATTCCTATCAAGAGAGTCCTAATAACCTAATGACTAGATGGATCAAAGGTTTCTACAAGTCTCTACAAAGGAGATTCTCATAGTCATTAATCGGGTTATATTCTACCAATGCTCTCTTACTCAAAGGTTCAAAAGCTTATCAAGAAGCATATCAAAGAGCAAGCAAAGACTAAAACATGCAAAAAGTCAAGGTAGAAATAAACATAAGAAGGTTCACATATGAGAAGGTTCAATAGTTAAAGAAGGTTAAAATAGTTGGAGAAGGTTCAAAGATAAGAAGGTTCAAATAAGCAACCTACTCTAGGAAACTTCAACAACTAAAGAACAATCACTCTCATTGATGAACTGAAGAAGAGGTACTCAATGATTTTTCCTAAAAGCATCAAAGTTTATTGGGTTGAGGAATAATCATTTGAGAAAGTTTGACTAAGTCAATGAAAGGTTTGACAAAGTCAAGAGAAGGTATTGGAAAAAGAGAAGGTAATAAATGATTCTTCCTAAGAGCATCAAAGTTCATTTATTTGAGGAATAATCATTTGAGAAGGTTTAACCAAGCCAAGACTTAGCAAACTAAGGCTCTACCATGGTCTACAATATTGGTATATTATAAAGGTAGAAAAGCCTTGAGAAGGTTAACTCATGAGAAGCTTACAAAATAAAGTCAACGAAGGTTTGACCTTTCTACGAGAAGGTTGGTGAAAGTCAAGCGAAGGTTGACTAAAAGTCAACACAAGGTTGACCAATAGTCAACGAAAGTTTGATTGAAGTCAACGTAAGGTTGACCTATTCCATAAAAGAGGTGCGTAAGGTTGATTGAAGAAGCTTAAAAGAAAAGTAACTTTCTACGTAAGGTTGACTAAAAGTCAAGCGAGAAGGTTGACCAGAAAGTCAACGAAGGTTGACCAAAAGTCAACAGAAAGTTTGACTCAAGTCAAAAGAAGTTTGACTAACAAAACACCTTGGAAGTATAAGTTCAATGTTAAGAAGGTTAAAGTGAAGGAAGAAACAATGTTGTAAGGGTTCTTTGAAACCATATCAAAATTATCCCAAACACATTAACTCTTCTTGAATGATCTTAAAGTGAATTAAATGAAGATTCCAAGTCATAAAATGTGCTGAAAGTTTTGAATATAAAAGGAGGTAATGAATGATTATTCATATGGCACATTTGAGGTGTTTTAAGCTTGAAAGGTTGATTCAAATTAATTCCAAGTCATCCAAAAGTTACAAATGAAGCATAAATTTGTTGAGTAGACTACTAGAAGTCTTTGTGGTACGACAGAAAAGAAAGAAAAGGAAGTATGGTGCGGACATAAAGTGTCATGTCAACACAAGACAAAGCACAAAGGTTGCTTGAGAGAAGGTTGATAAGCTACAACTAAAGCACAAAGTCATCATATCCTATCTACAAACCTACAAAAACTTTCCAACGGCTCTCTTCAACTCAAATTCAATTTGTAACAGCTATATTCAGTACCAATGGCTATTTAAATGCTGGAATTTGAAGATTCAAGGCATGAGTTTGGGTTGGAACCTCTCATCATTCAAGCTTCTCAAAGAAACATCCAACCTTCTCATCCCACACTCCAAGCTTCTAATGTAAAATTCAGGATTCTTTTAGTGAGTGTGTGTTAGCTTGATGAGCATCATTGTATACACTTTGTGTAATTTATTCTCAAGCTCTTAAACATCCCAAAACCCCAAAACCCTTATTGTAAGGAATATTGTGCTTGTTTCTCAACAGACTACCTAGTTGAAGGTGAGTGGTGTTGGTGATTCTAAGTTGTAATTCTCTCAACAAACTACCTAGTAAGAGGTGAGTGTTGTTGGTGATTCGGTTTGAAGGTTTCTCAACAAACTACCTAGTGAAAGGTGAGGGTTGTTGGTGATTCAGTTCAAAAGTCTCTCAACAAACTACCTAGTGAAAGGTGAGTGTTGTTGGTGAGTCTAAGTTGTAGGTATCTCAACAAACTACCTAGTAAGAGGTGAGTGTTGTTGGTGATTCGGTTTGAAGGTTTCTCAACAAACTACCTAGTGAAAGGTGAGGGTTGTTGGTGATTCAGTTCAAGAGTTTCTCAACAAGCTACCTAGTGAAAAGTGAGGGTTGTTGGTGATTCTCTGTGTGAAAGTTAGAACTTGTCTTTTGTGTGTGATCAAAAGAGAGTGGAGGTGAAAGTCTTTAGCAAGTGAAGCTAAAGCAAGTGTAAAATCTATTTGGAAAATAGTGGAAACTCTCACGAGGACGTGGGGAGAGGAGTAGCCAGGTTTGGGTGAACCTCTATAACTCTACTGTGTTATTTACTAGCTTTCCTTACTATCTTCTAACATGCTATAACATATTCACCTTTGTCCAAACTATGAGAAGGTTGATTTATTCAACCTTCTGAAAATGGTTTTTAACTAAGAACTTATAATCTATGATTTAATCTCAAAGTTAAAACCAACATATCTCTTACAAGATATTATTCATGACTATCCCTCATCATTAAGAAGTTAGTATCTTATATTGATTATCTATTGTTACTAACCTACTCATGAATTTTATGCATAAAACATATCTTTGGTTTAAAAACATTTATAGAAGCTTCAATCAAAATGATTTCATTCTTACAAGCTTCTCTACATTTAAAGAGTTTATCCTTCACATATATATGTCTTGGTAATATGTTCCTCAAGTTATCAAACACTGAATTACCATGCTCAACAAAAGGATAAAATTCATTTGATGAACAAAATGTTTCTATGCATAAATACAACACAAGACTCATTATGAATTGAACTTACTTAACTAGAGAAGGTTCAATACATGGAACCTACTCAAGAAGAGTATGTCTTGTGAAATTGTTTTAAGCTAACTATCTCATCTCCAAGTATCAACTTGAGAGGACATTTTCTAAGTTGCAGGATATAAATTTTCAAAGGGTCACAATTCAACCCCCCCTTCTTGTGACTCTATATGCCACTTCAGAGATGGCGCTGGCTGTGAGTCTGGTATGGCCTCTGGAGCAGACACTGGGGCAGGAATGTGTACTACAGATGGTTGCTGACGACGATGATATGTTTGTAGTGGCGGTGCCGCAGGAGGGGCCTCTGTGGTGACAGACTCAAGAGAGATTGACAAAGGAGGCAATGGAAGGGCTGTGGAAAGTGGCTCCTTAGTTGAATCAGTCGACTCAAAATAAGGGATAGACTCAAAAAATGTGACATCGGCTGAGATGAGGTAACGTGAAGAGTAGGAGAATAACAACGATAACCTTTTGAGACCGATGATAACCAAGAAAGACACATTTTAGTGAACGAGCCGAAAGTTTGTCAAGACCAGGAGAGAGATTGTGAACAAAACATGTGGACCCAAACACACGTGGCTGAAGAGGGTGTAGTGAAGTATGAGGAAAGAGGATAGAGTGTGGTGTTTGGTCATCAAGAACAGAGGAGGGCATGCGATTTATAAGGTAACAAGCTGTTAAGACTGCATCCCCCCAAAAACGAGTGGGAAGGTTACCATGAAGGAGAAGGGTCCGAGTAGTCTCAATGAGATGGCGATTTTTGCGTTCGGCAATCCCATTTTGTTGCGGTGTGTAAGCACAAGACGTTTGATGAAGGATGCCATTAGATGCCATAAAAGTTTGGAATTGTTGTGACAAATATTCTTGGGCATTATCACTACGCAAAGATTGAATAGACACACCAAATTGAGTTTTAATTTCTTTATAAAATTGTTCAAAGATAGAAAATAACTCGGACCGACTCTTCATTAAAAATAACCACGTGTAACGGAAAAGTCATCAATAAAAGTAACAAAATATCTAGATCCAAAGGTATTGATAGTGCGAGAAAGGACCCCAAACATCGAGTGGACTAAAGCAAAAGGGACGAAACCCGCTTTATTGACTCTATTAGGAAAGTGACTACGAGTATGTTTTCCCAATTGACAAGACTCACAATCCAAAGTAGACAGTTTTAGTAAGACTCGGTACCAACTTTTGTAATTTCTGAAGACTAGGATGACCCAACTGAGCATGTACTGTAAGAGGAGAATCGGTGGTTGCACAAGCTTTAGATGAGGAGAGGTAATAAAGGCCATTTGACTCACATCCGTCGCCAATCATCTGTTTCGAGATCCGATCCTGCAAGGAAACATGTTTCTTAGTGAAGGTAATAAAGACAATCAAAAGACTCATCAAGCGTTTAATGTAAATTAAATTAAAGGGGCATTCAGGAACATAAAGGACATTGTCAATAGATAAAGAGGGGAGGAGTTGGGCCGTGCCAATTCCTCGTGCTTGAGTTTTAGTTCCACTAGCTGAGGTTAGGGTAGGTAAGTAACCAGATGTAGAAATAGAGGACAAAAGAGCTTTATTACCAGTGATATGGTCAGAGGCACCAGTATCAAGGGCCCAAGGGCCGAGGGAAGATGATTGAGAGGCGCAAGCAAATGATTTACCAGTGTGTGCACTTGAAGCAACGGATCCCGAGTTCTGGCGATTCTCAAACCATTGGAGAAACTCTTCATAGTCAGATGAAGTTGGCTTAGCTTTAGTTGTGGTCTCAGATGTCTCTACCGGAGGAGTCTGAGCTGCATTAACAGTGCGTGGGGGACGCCCATGTAATTTCCAACATCGATCAATTGTATGCCCTAAATTGTGGCAGTGATCACACTTGGGCCGACTCTTGAACTTGGATGGAGGACCACGAGATCGTCCCTGATTGTTCTTCTGAGATGCAAGTGCAGCGGTGTCACTTGGCCCAGAGGGTGCCGAGACCTCAGGAGTAGACTTAACTGGGACCCGAAGAAGAACCGATGATGCATTGGACATAGTAGGAACAGCAGCAGATCCCAAAATCTGATCACGGGTGGCAGCATAATCCTGAGGCAAGCCATAAAGGGCGAGAAGCATAAAAAAAGTGCTTCGTTGCTCAAGTTCCTTCATCTTTTCAGTAGCATTAGATGCAGCAGGAGGTAATAGCTCATTAAAGTCATGGAGGGCAGCATGAACACGACCGAGATAGGTAGACATAGGACCATCAAACGTCCGTGGTGCAATGAGTGTCATTAAATCATGACACACCCCGTAGAGACGCTGAATATCATTAGTGTAGAGTTCCTTAGCTTGACTCCAAACCGATTCACACGTGAGGTGAGGACGAAAAATCGGTTTGATGACAGGACTAATGGTGGATTTGATAATACTGCACAACTGAGCGTCAATTTTTTCAAATTTCACACGTTCGGTGATGTCGGTCACCGTTTGACCCTTTTTGGTGAGATGCTCCTTGTAACCTTGCCCTACCAACCATAACTGAATATCGGAAGCCCAAGTGTCATAGTTGGAGCCATCTAGCTTCTCTGTAGAGAGAGGAGAGGTCACAAAACTGGTGAACATCTTTGAGGTTTCAGTGGGGGTCGTCATAATCAGTCCTAAGAGAGAAAACACGTCAAACAGGAGAGAGAAAACACTGTTTGTACAGAAACACGTACCACCGTTGCTCGAAACACAAAAGTAAGGGCGGATATGGAACCAGGAGAGGAAGGCGACGGCGGCGATGAAAACGGAGGTCGGAGAAACGGCCGGACGCGCCGTCACGCGCGGCGGAAGCGACGATGGTGGTGGATCTCGCTGATAACTCTATTTTATATAGAGTATTTCATATGTTTAAACTTAGTATTTGCTCTCTTTCAAGTAATAATAAAGAGTTTATATAGTATTTTATGTGATATATGATAACTTGAGTGATTTGAATGGTTATAGTTATTATTAGGCCATTTTGGATATATTGTGGTATGTTTGATGTTTTTGTTCGATGCGATCTCAATGCTAATCGCATCAATGCTCTGCCGTGATCGATCCTCGCATCAAATCGCACTACTTGGTGAATAAGCGACTTGTTTCATATGCATCCACTTGCAAGTGATGACCTCCCGCTGGTTCTCTCGATGCCATCCCACCTTGTATAGTAGGCGCTACCATTCACACATAGCTATAGGCATAGCTTTGAAGAGTCACCAACATAGGGACACATGTTCACACATCAATGAACCGCCCTATGTCATTAGTCAAAGATTTCAACTTGGATAAACCTCTGAAAGCAACTACAACTATGATCCACTCAAGATTACTTCAACATGAAGAAAGGAAGCACCTCACTTGAAGGCTATAAAAGGACCTCACATCTTCATTTGGAAAAATATCACAACACATAAGTTAGATCAAAATTTCAATATACATAGTTAGTTTTTATATTTTTAGAGGAAGAGGAAGGAATTCATAAATCCTCCTTAACTCATTTTCATAGTGTTTGTATAGTGCTAAGGAGTAATGCTAGTGCATTGCTAGAAGAATTCATACAAAGGTTTTCAACATTTGTAACTTTACTCTTGTTGTTTCTCTTTTGTGATTTCTATATATATAAACATGGTCTATTCAGTTTATATATATATATCTTGCAATGTCTCTTGTTAGCTAAACCTTTCTTAGTTGGAATGTTCTAATCATTTAATGAGCTTTTAAGTAAGTATGATGTATGTATGTATGTATGTTTGTACTTTAGTTCTTGCTTGATAATCTTTTCAAAACTTATTTTGAACTTGATCACTTAGAATAAGTAGATTTGTAAATGACCAGAAATGGCTTACAATTAAGAACTCAAGAACTAATATGGGTGAGTGTTTTACATAAAGAAAACTTTGTGAAAACCATGCTAAGTCCTAGACATAGGATAGTTTAGTCCATAGGATAATTGTGGGTACTTAAAATACAAGAGTGAATTCACTTAAGCAAATTGGATAATTGTTAGGAGGCAAGATTGGCACTAACACCCCTTTCTTTCTTGCATAGAACAAGGATCATAAGAGTGGTAATGATACTCTGAAGAAAGTGACTCGAAAGGCACATAGCTCATGCAATGACATTCGATCTGTTGCATTACATCTTGCATCATACACTTATAAGTAAATTACTTGATGAAGACATTCCAACTAGCTTTTCTCTTTTACACTATCAACATTTTTACTTTGCTTTCTTTCTAACTTAGTTGTGATCATCAAACAAAATCCAAAATTATTTTGTTACTTAGTGACTTTACACTTTATTACTTTATATTATTTTAAAAGTGAGTTTTTCAATCTCTGTGGGTTCGATCTTTTTACTACTTGTTTTTGGACAGTGTATACTTGCACACAAGTGTATGTGATTTCCATGCACCACTCGCCGGAGAGAAGAACGGCGCGTGGGAGCGCGTCTCTGGGTTTTCAGGTACGGTGCTGTTGGAGGTTTTGTAGATCGGTGGATTCCACAGCTACTGGTGGTGGTTCCGTTGGAAAACTCGCCGGAAAATTTTTCCGGTACGGCGGTGGTGGTGGTTCCAGTCGCGGAAAGGGAACACGGCGGCGGGAGCGGCCGGGAGATGAACACGGCCACGTAGAGTGAATTTCTCACCGGAAAACAAAGTGGGTTCACGGGTAAGAGTTTTGTCTCAATTGGCTCTAGATACCATATTGAAACTTAGTATATTTCCTAAAGCAATGAGTTCTGAATACATACATATATATATACAATCATCCTACTAACAACCAACTAAACATAATAAATATAGTTTACCAACCAACTACTAACAACCAACTATAGTAATCAACAATACATTTATTCTATATATATATATATATATAGTGTTACATATTACCTATACATTTTAATAAAAATAATATGATAACTGTAAAATAAAAGTTACCTATACATTAAGTAAAAAAAATATTGTTAGTGCATAAAAAACATATTTTGTTAATATATGTTTCTATATTAAAGTTGTAAAAGTAAATTAAATAACAATTGTTGGCTTAGTGGTAAAGTGACATTTAGGTAACTTCTTGGTTGTGGGTTCAACACTCATTGTAAACTTTTTGGCGAAAATAAAAATAAACTAAGCCAGCTTTTATTTAAAGAAGACAAAACGGAAAAAAAATAAATAGAAAACGTCTTCCACAGGAATCGAACACGGATTCAATGAGTTAAAAATGAGAAATTAAACCGCTTCGCCAAACGTTTAAACGGTATTTAATTGCGAAATGATGTATATATTTAATAACTTATTTTTAAAAACAGGGTATTATAGTAATTCATAGGATTTTGAGCGCAGCGCGCGTGCCCAATTTAGTAAGGGCCTAAAAATCGCCTTCATTGTTAATAGGGGAGTGCTAAGAATAGTCCAATTTATTATAGGAGGGTAGACACACAAAATAACCTTTGTGGCATTGCCAAACCAAAAAAAAACGTATATACAATCTTGTAACTCCTAGAATACAGCTCACTCAAATACAGACATGTGCTTGAGTACCTATTGAGTTCCCTTCCATCAGGAATCATCTCCAAGTCAAATTAAGAAAGAGGAATGCTATGGACAACCTCTCAAACACTGTGCGTTTTTAATAAAATAATTTAATTTAGATGATTATTATTTTATAATTTATTCATTTAATTTTCAATAAACTCATGAATTACTACAATATGGGTTGAAGATGTAGAGTGTTAATTAATTCATAATATATTTAATTCAATTTTTGTAATTATTGCATATTTTGCTATTTCAATTATTTATTTAATTTTATTTAGGATTCAAAACTTAAAAATAATACATACTTGATAGAAATCTATTTTTTGTGGTTAGCTTTGTTATACTCTGTCAATCTTGAGCATGCGTTTGTGGATGTTCAATGAACATATTAAAAAAACATTAAGATATAGCACATAATCCAACTTAATTGAAACTATTAAAATTAAACATTTTTTAAAAAACAATATTGAAATCCATACATGTCTATAGCTTGACCAAAAAATTGTTCCTCAATTGCAGGACTCACTAACTAATCCAAATTTTTCTATTTTGAACTACATTAGAATTGTCTAGAACATGAAGTTCAAATTCTTTGCTCTGCCTTTTCAATTTCTTCTCTATCCATGTAAACTCCATTTTTCCTCCCTTGACAATTTGAAACCTATAACAAACTCAATAATTAATCAACAGTCAATAAAAAACTTATGAATAAAAGAATATTTACACACAAAAAAATGGGAACTACTACAATGAGTTTCTTCAAGCATGAATATTAGTGATGTAAAAACAAAAACAAAAAAATCACAAAAGTGTTGTAACAACCAAATAAAAGTGATGTAAAAAATGGAAAAAATATGTGGTGACTGTTGCGCCCCGAAAAATCCGTTTGGGACTTTTCAGTTTGACAACGTGAAATTAGTAGAGCCGCCACCAATATTTATTTTTAGGAAAAACATTGAAAAAACCTTTTTGAAAAGAGGGTGGTCTTTCAAAACTTAGAGATGTAGGTTCGGAATTCGGTTGCGCATGGGAAGGTATTAGCACCCACACGCGCCTTTCTACCCGAAAGGGAACCATTAATTTGATGTGGTTTTGAAATGTTTGATTTGAAATATATTGTTCTACTTTTTCTTTTCTTTTCTTTTGTGAAATGGTTTTATTGAAAACAGGAAAGAGGCATGTTTTGGTATCTTTGAATATCGAGGACAAAACAAAGATTTTTGAAAATGGTGCTTGACGGGACATGAACCCGGTCCTCACGTACTCTCACCGGTGAGGATCAAAGCTACGTAGTTCTTGTTTTGCGTGTGAAAGCGGCTTAGGGGTTTAGGTTTTGGAGTTTTTGAAATAAGACTCGAGTGTTCGCGAACACCAAACAAGCAAAGGCTTCGAGTGGCATTCGGTATTAACTCCAAAGAAAAAAAAGAGTTGGAGCCGGCAATCAAACAAGCAATGGCTTCGAGTGATTACGAGCGACAACATTGTATTATTCTTTTTTTGAAAATTGTTTTGAAAAAGGTGATGAGCTTTAGTGATAATTACCACTAAATAACTCATGTTATTTTGGAAATTTGAATTGGTTTTTTGTTGTTTAATTAACTAGTAGGATACCCGTGCATACACACGGGTGTTACCATATTCTTTTCATGAACGAACTTAGACATAATTTAAATAGTCTGGACAACACCTCGTGAAAAAAAAGACAAATTTAAAGTAGTTAAAAAAGGAGTCTCAAATAAAAAATTAGATAAATATTAAAATCTAAAAATGTAAAGTATCATTTAAAAACAATTTGTGCATTTATCTCGTGTTCTTTTATATATTAGTGTATCGATGTTGTTATCCCGTGTTTTTATATATCGGTCACGGCTATCTCTCGTGTTTTTACATACATCATTGCAATTATCCGTGTTTTTTTATATTTCAATAAAGTTATCACGTGTTTTTAATATATCGGTGAATTTATCTCATAGCTTCAATTGATTATTTTTAGTTGATTAATAGATTATAGTAGACAGTAACGAATAGATGGAGATTATCAAATATTTCAGTGAAGTGTTTTTTATATATCAATGCAATTATCCCTTATTTTTATACATATCATTACAGTTATCTCGTGTGTTTTTTTACATATTAGTTTAGTCATCTCATTTTTTTATATATCGATGCGATTATCTTATAGCTTCAATTGAATATTTTAGTTGATTAATACATTATAGTAGATAGTAAAAGATAGATTATCAAATATATCATTCTGATTATCCCGTGCTTTTTATATATCGAGATAGTTATCCCATGTTTTTATATATCGATCTGATTATCCCGTGTTTTAAATATTAATCAGTAGTTGAAATAGTCATTAAGTTTTCCATTTTTTTATATATATTAATGTCATGTTTTTTTATCTATCAGTGAAGTTATCCCGTGTTTCTATATATTAGTGAAGTTATCTCGTAGTTTAGATTGATTATTTTAGTTTATTAGTAGATTTGATTTGATTTGAATTTGAATAAAAAAAGAGGGGAAAGTTAAAAATAAAATTGGAGTGAGAAGAAAGTGCATTGGGAGAAGAAATTTGAAAAAAATGTGATAGTAAATTAAAATGTTGCCCTTAGTTAGATGAGTTGTCATATAAATAGGGTAACTTGTTTGAGTAATTTAAGTATGGTTTGTTTGTATAAATAGATATTAGATTAGTAGATAGTGGGTAAACAAAGTTGGTGAGTTTGATTTGAATTTTGAAAGAAAAAGTAAGAGAATGTAGGAAAAAGGTGGGAGTGAGAAGAAAATGAATTGAGGGAAGAAATTTGATAAAAGTATGATATATAGTAAATTACAATGTTGTCCTTAGTTAGATGAATTGTCAAATAAATAGGGAGGCTTGTTTGAGTAATTTAAATGTGGGTTGTTTGTATAAATAGATTAAGTGTGGTTTGTTTGTATAAATAGATAAATAGATATTAGGTTAAATAGTAAATAGGAGTAAATTGTAGATGATTTAATGTTAATTTAATTATATTAGATTATATAGTGGATTAAAAAAATTGGGAAAAGAAATATTTTTTAAATAAAGGGTGTGGGGCCACTAATAATAGATGTGTAAGAAGTAAGAAATATTGGGAAATGTGAGATTGAAAGAGAGTGAGTGAGAAAGGAAGAGAAAGTAGAATTAAAAAATGATAAATAAAACAAAAGTGATGATGTGTCAAAAAAGTAAGATGTCTAAAATTGTAATTTTGTAAGTTGTTTGTTTGTATAAATAGAATATTATTAGATATATATATAATGTCGTGTTTTTTTCTCTATCGATGAAGTTATCCTGTGTTTCTATATATTAGTGAAGTTATCTCGTAGTTTAGATTGATTATTTTAGTTTATTAGTAGATTTGATTTGATTTGAATTTGAATAAAAAAAGAGGGGAAGTTAAAAAATAAAATTGGAGTGAGAAGAAAGTGCATTGGGAGAAGAAATTTGAAAAAAAATGTGATAGTAAATTAAAATGTTGACCTTAGTTAGATGAGTTGTCATATAAATAGGGTAACTTGTTTGAGTAATTTAAGTATGGTTTGTTTGTATAAATAGATATTAGATTAGTAGATAGTGGGTAAACAAAGTTGGTGAGTTTGATTTGAATTTTGAAAGAAAAAGTAAGAGAATGTAGGAAAAAGGTGGGAGTGAGAAGAAAATGAATTGAGGGAAGAAATTTGATAAAAGTATGATATATAGTAAATTACAATGTTGTCCTTAGTCAGATGAATTGTCAAATAAATAGGGAGGCTTGTTTGAGTAATTTAAATGTGTGTTGTTTGTATAAATAGATTAAGTGTGGTTTGTTTGTATAAATAGATAAATAGATATTAGGTTAAATAGTAAATAGGAGTAAATTGTAGATGATTTAATGTTAATTTAATTATATTAGATTATATAGTGGATTAAAAAAATTGGGAAAAGAAATATTTTTTAAATAAAGGGTGTAGAATACTAATAATAGATGTGTAAGAAGTAAGAAATATTGGGAAATGTGAGATTGAAAGAGAGTGAGTGAGAAAGGAAGAGAAAGTAGAATTAAAAAATGATAAATAAAACAAAAGTGATGATGTGTCAAAAAAGTAAGATGTCTAAAATTGTAATTTTGTAAGTTGTTTGTTTGTATAAATAGATATTAGATTAGATATATATTAATGTCGTGTTTTTTATCTATCAGTGAAGTTATCCCGTGTTTCTATATATTAGTGAAGTTATCTCGTAGTTTAGATTGATTATTTTAGTTTATTAGTAGATTTGATTTGATTTGAATTTCGAATAAAAAAAAGGGGAAAGTTAAAAATAAAATTGGAGTGAGAAGAAAGTGCATTGGGAGAAGAAATTTGAAAAAAATGTGATAGTAAATTAAAATGTTGACCTTAGTTAGATGAGTTGTCATATAAATAGGGAAACTTGTTTGAGTAATTTAAGTATGGTTTGTTTGTATAAATAGATATTAGATTAGTAGATAGTGGGTAAACAAAGTTGGTGAGTTTGATTTGAATTTTGAAAGAAAAAAAGTAAGAGAATGTAGGAAAAAGGTGGGAGTGAGAAGAAAATGAATTGAGGAAGAAATTTGATAAAAGTATGATATATAGTAAATTACAATGTTGTCCTTAGTCGGATGAATTGTCAAATAAATAGGAGGCTTGTTTGAGTAATTTAAATGTGTGTTGTTTGTATAAATAGATTAAGTGTGGTTTGTTTGTATAAATAGATAAATAGATATTAGGTTAAATAGTAAATAGGAGTAAATTGTAGATGATTTAATGTTAATTTAATTATATTAGATTATATAGTGGATTAAAAAAATTGGGAAAAGAAATATTTTTTAAATAAAGGGTGTGGGGCCACTAATAATAGATGTGTAAGAAGTAAGAAATATTGGGAAATGTGAGATTGAAAGAGAGTGAGTGAGAAAGGAAGAGAAAGTAGAATTAAAAAATGATAAATAAAACAAAAGTGATGATGTGTCAAAAAAGTAAGATGTCTAAAATTGTAATTTTGTAAGTTGTTTGTTTGTATAAATAGAAATAGATATTAGATTAGATATATATTAATGTCGTGTTTTTTATCTATCAGTGAAGTTATCCCGTGTTTCTATATATTAGTGAAGTTATCTCGTAGTTTAGATTGATTATTTTAGTTTATTAGTAGATTTGATTTGATTTGAATTTCGAATAAAAAAAAGAGGGGAAAGTTAAAAAATAAAATTGGAGTGAGAAGAAAGTGCATTGGGAGAAGAAATTTGAAAAAAAATGTGATAGTAAATTAAAATGTTGCCCTTAGTTAGATGAGTTGTCATATAAATAGGGAAACTTGTTTGAGTAATTTAAGTATGATTTGTTTGTATAAATAGATATTAGATTAGTAGATAGTGGGTAAACAAAGTTGGTGAGTTTGATTTGAATTTTGAAAGAAAAAGTAAGAGAATGTAGGAAAAGGTGGGAGTGAGAAGAAAATGAATTGAGGGAAGAAATTTGATAAAAGTATGATATATAGTAAATTACAATGTTGTCCTTAGTTAGATGAATTGTCAAATAAATAGGGAGGCTTGTTTGAGTAATTTAAATGTGTGTTGTTTGTATAAATAGATTAAGTGTGGTTTGTTTGTATAAATAGATAAATAGATATTAGGTTAAATAGTAAATATGAGTAAATTGTAGATGATTTAATGTTAATTTAATTATATTAGATTATATAGTGGATTAAAAAAATTGGGAAAAGAAATATTTTTTAAATAAAGGGTGTGGGGCCACTAATAATAGATGTGTAAGAAGTAAGAAATATTGGGAAATGTGAGATTGAAAGAGAGTGAGTGAGAAAGGAAGAGAAAGTAGAATTAAAAAATGATAAATAAAACAAAAGTGATGATGTGTCAAAAAAGTAAGATGTCTAAAATTGTAATTTTGTAAGTTGTTTGTTTGTATAAATAGAAATAGATATTAGATTAGATATATATTAATGTCGTGTTTTTTTATCTATCAGTGAAGTTATCCCGTGTTTCTATATATTAGTGAAGTTATCTCGTAGTTTAGATTGATTATTTTAGTTTATTAGTAGATTTGATTTGATTTGAATTTCGAATAAAAAAAAAGAGGGGAAAGTTAAAAAATAAAATTGGAGTGAGAAGAAAGTGCATTGGGAGAAGAAATTTGAAAAAAAATGTGATAGTAAATTAAAATGTTGACCTTAGTTAGATGAGTTGTCATATAAATAGGGTAACTTGTTTGAGTAATTTAAGTATGGTTTGTTTGTATAAATAGATATTAGATTAGTAGATAGTGGGTAAACAAAGTTGGTGAGTTTGATTTGAATTTTGAAAGAAAAAGTAAGAGAATGTAGGAAAAAGGTGGGAGTGAGAAGAAAATGAATTGAGGGAAGAAATTTGATAAAAGTATGATATATAGTAAATTACAATGTTGTCCTTAGACAGATGAATTGTCAAATAAATAGGGAGGCTTGTTTGAGTAATTTAAATGTGGGTTGTTTGTATAAATAGATTAAGTGTGGTTTGTTTGTATAAATAGATAAATAGATATTAGGTTAAATAGTAAATAGGAGTAAATTGTAGATGATTTAATGTTAATTTAATTATATTAGATTATATAGTGGATTAAAAAAATTGGGAAAAGAAATATTTTTTAAATAAAGGGTGTGGGGCCACTAATAATAGATGTGTAAGAAGTAAGAAATATTGGGAAATGTGAGATTGAAAGAGAGTGAGTGAGAAAGGAAGAGAAAGTAGAATTAAAAATGATAAATAAAACAAAAGTGATGATGTGTCAAAAAGTAAGATGTCTAAAATTGTAATTTTGTAAGTTGTTTGTTTGTATAAATAGAAATAGATATTAGATTAGATATATATTAATGTCGTGTTTTTATCTATCGATGTGAAGTTATCCCGTGTTTCTATATATTAGTGAAGTTATCTCGTAGTTTAGATTGATTATTTTAGTTTATTAGTAGATTTGATTTGATTTGAATTTCAATAAAAAAAGAGGGAAAGTTAAAAATAAAATTGGAGTGAGAAGAAAGTGCATTGGGAGAAGAAATTTGAAAAAAATGTGATAGTAAATTAAAATGTTGCCCTTAGTTAGATGAGTTGTCATATAAATAGGGAAACTTGTTTGAGTAATTTAAGTATGATTTGTTTGTATAAATAGATATTAGATTAGTAGATAGTGGGTAAACAAAGTTGGTGAGTTTGATTTGAATTTTGAAAGAAAAAGTAAGAGAATGTAGGAAAAAGGTGGGAGTGAGAAGAAAATGAATTGAGGAAAGAAATTTGATAAAAGTATGATATATAGTAAATTACAATGTTGTCCTTAGTCGGATGAATTGTCAAATAAATAGGGAGGCTTGTTTGAGTAATTTAAATGTGTGTTGTTTGTATAAATAGATTAAGTGTGGTTTGTTTGTATAAATAGATAAATAGATATTAGGTTAAATAGTAAATAGGAGTAAATTGTAGATGATTTAATGTTAATTTAATTATATTAGATTATATAGTGGATTAAAAAAATTGGGAAAAGAAATATTTTAAATAAAGGGTGTGGGGCCACTAATAATAGATGTGTAAGAAGTAAGAAATATTGGGAAATGTGAGATTGAAAGAGAGTGAGTGAGAAAGGAAGAGAAAGTAGAATTAAAAATGATAAATAAAACAAAAGTGATGATGTGTCAAAAAAGTAAGATGTCTAAAATTGTAATTTTGTAAGTTGTTTGTTTGTATAAATAGATATATAGATATATATTAATGTCGTGTTTTTATCTATCGATGAAGTTATCCTGTGTTTCTATATATTAGTGAAGTTATCTCGTAGTTTAGATTGATTATTTTAGTTTATTAGTAGATTTGATTTGATTTGAATTTCAATAAAAAAAGAGGAAAAGTTAAAAATAAAATTGGAGTGAGAAGAAAGTGCATTGGGAGAAGAAATTTGAAAAAAAATGTGATAGTAAATTAAAATGTTGACCTTAGTTAGATGAGTTGTCATATAAATAGGGTAACTTGTTTGAGTAATTTAAGTATGGTTTGTTTGTATAAATAGATATTAGATTAGTAGATAGTGGGTAAACAAAGTTGGTGAGTTTGATTTGAATTTTGAAAGAAAAGTAAGAGAATGTAGGAAAAAGGTGGGAGTGAGAAGAAAATGAATTGAGGGAAGAAATTTGATAAAAGTATGATATATAGTAAATTACAATGTTGTCCTTAGACAGATGAATTGTCAAATAAATAGGGAGACTTGTTTGAGTAATTTAAATGTGGGTTGTTTGTATAAATAGATTAAGTGTGGTTTGTTTGTATAAATAGATAAATAGATATTAGGTTAAATAGTAAATAGGAGTAAATTGTAGATGATTTAATGTTAATTTAATTATATTAGATTATATAGTGGATTAAAAAAATTGGGAAAAGAAATATTTTTTAAATAAATGGTGTGGGGACACTAATAATAGATGTGTAAGAAGTAAGAAATATTGGGAAATGTGAGATTGAAAGAGAGTGAGTGAGAAAGGAAGAGAAAGTAGAATTAAAAAATGATAAATAAAACAAAAGTGATGATGTGTCAAAAAAGTAAGATGTCTAAAATTGTAATTTTGTAAGTTGTTTGTTTGTATAAATAGATATTAGATTAGATGTGTGGGAGCTTTCATAATAGTCAAACAAGCAAAGGTTTCGAGTGACTATCACTAATAACTCCTCATTAACGATCAAACAAGCAATGGCTTCGAGTGATGGTTAATGATTTGCTTAGGAAAATGCCTTAGGTTTTTTTTTTATTTGAAAACAATTGAATTTGAGTTTGAAGAAAAGAAAGTAGAACATAACAAATCTTTTTCAAGTCAAAACCGAGACAACAATGAAGGCATAAGCAAAACACATATGAAGAATATTTACAAGTTGCCATGAACAATTGAATACATGATTAATTTAATACACGATTGAGCAAGTATATGAGTGTATGAGCATGCAATTGTAGAATACAAGGTATGGCATTATTGAATGCATGATTAGGCTAATGCATGAATGCATGAACATACATGTGTGGAATACAAGACATGAGATTAATATATGCATGGGCATTTAGGAGAGTATGAATGCAAAAGATGTAAACTTATATGAATACATGAATGATAAGATGCAAAGTGTAAAAATCTTTTGGGTGTTTTTGCAAATAGACAAGTGGTAAAAACTTGTGGTAAAAAGTTAGTAAAGAGTAAGACAAGCATGCATGAAGTGTAAGGTAATTACTTAATGCAATAGTAAAGTAAAAAGTAAAAAGGTTTTCTCTTTTTTTTACTTATGGTAAAATGCTAGTGAATGGTAAGGTAAAAAGTGGAAAAACACATTAACACTATTACACATTTCCACACAAGATCAAACGCACATTTTAAGCATTGAAATGAAACCTAAAAAGGAACCCTAAGGCCGAAACCTCATATGGTTAAAATATCAAGTTATTTCATACCCAAATTGATGATCAACACATGAAACAAGTCACACAAATCAAGTTTTTCATTTACATAAATCAAAAAAGAGGAAAGAAAACAACAAACCCTAGTTTTTAAGGCCTAAGGCCAAAACTTATATGACATAAACAACACATTATTTCATGCACAAATTCATAATCAAACACATGGAACAAATTATGCAAGTTTAAGCACATCAAGCATTTATTTACACAAAAATCAAAGAGTAAAAGGAAGGCAAATAAAACCCTAATTTGTAAGGCCTAAAACCGAACCCTCACACTCAATGAATCAAACCAAAATCTCAACTTGCAAGTTATGACATGAACAAGGGATGCATATATCACATGGAAATTATTTATTCATGCAAATATGACAAAATAAGTATGAAAAATGCAAGAACATGGTTGAAAAACACAAGAAACCTCTCTCAAGGCCAAGGTTCCTTCAAACACCCAAGGCTCCCAAAGTCCTTGACATAGTGTTTGAAATGAACCTCTAAGCCTCTTATAGAGGATAGAGGAGTAGAAGGGAGATTCACATGCTAATGGTGAAAAATGCAAAAGATAAGATTTTTACCTCAAGATCAAAGCTACACAAGAATAGGAGAATGAAGATCAAAACCAAAACAAACCAAAACCTTCACAAATCACCAACAATGCCACGCAAATTTGGAGAAAGCAAGCTCCTTTATGGAATCAAGGATGAAAAGAAGAGGATATGTGAATGTGGAGTAGATTTGAGGTGATTTGGTGGATAAAAATTGAAAAGAGAATGGAAGGAAATGAGGAGGGGTTCGGCCAAGAGGAGGAGAGGAGAGGAGAGAATGCTAGCTAGGGTAAAAATGAGAGTGTGTGTGTGTGTGAAGTCTCCTATTTTTGGGTTTTATATGAAGTGAAAATTTAAAGGGTAATTAGGACAATGTGCTTCTTGCAAACCAATAGGATTTGAGATAAATTTTGAATCAATGGTCAAGATGCAAGATCACATGGATTGAGGTAATTAAAAACACAAAATGGGGAGAGAGAGGGCTGGAATGCGCAGCTTAGGAGTGGTGGTGAAGGATAATCTCAATTACAAAATGGTATTTTTCTATAAAGCTTATTACACAAGTGCCATTTTGATTCAAATGAAGGGTGAGGATTGTTTTTCACACTTGAATGGATGGCCATGATTTAATATAATTTGCAAGCAATAGAAATAAATGAAAATGGGAGGTATATGGCTGAAGTGCGCAGCAAGGGAGTGCGGGAGAGTGAGTGGAATTGCAAATTGTACTATTGTACTATCCTTATCCTTTCACAATTCAAAAGAATGTAGAATATTCCCTTCTAGATCTTTCTTCCTAATTCATGCCATTTTGGGCCCTATCCTATGATTCAATGATTGGGCTCTGAATTTTATGATCCCACCAATCCCAAAATTGATTTATTTGCCCCACCTCAAAGGAAAAGACCATTTTACCCCTCTATCCAAAAACTAGGTTTTTAGACCAAAAGGTTTAATATTTATGCACAAAAATAATCACAATGGAGCACAAATATCCTTTAAATAAATCATTTATGATTATCCAAGGATTTGGGACAAAAACCGCTTTTTATTGTGAAATGACCAAAATGCCCTCTTACTTTAAAAACCCTAGTTTTTGCTTGAAACACATTTCCACTTCAAAAATGTTTTTTTCAACCTAGGAGTGACCTCTAGTACCTTGAAATGCATGTTGGATGACTTGTTTTGAGGAATTGCCCTTTATTTGCAAAATGACCAAAATACCCTTTTGCACTGAAAAACCCTAGTTTGTCCAAAAAGTGCATTCCAACTCCAAAAATGATTTTAGGAACTTTGAAATGACTTTTAGAACCCTAAATGCAATGCATGATGCTCTTTTCACTTCTATTTATTTATTTTTGGGGAAAATTAGGGTTTTGACCTAAGCCGGACAAAATTGGGGTATGACAGCTGCCCCTCTTTATCTAGATTTTAACAAGGAATATGAGTTGGCCTAAACATATTCCGAGGCAAAATAGAGATAAAGAATTCAGAAATTATACCGATTTTGTTTTCCTAGGAAAAACCCGAATTTTCTTTTTGTTTTCTAATTTTCTTTTTTTGGTGAATGAATGCCAGCCAGAAACAACTGTAAAAACAAGAAATAAATTGGTGCCCACCCTCAGGCGGCAAAAGCAAGAAGCAAATTGGTGCCAACCTCGGGTGGCATAAACAAAGAAGAAATAAAGCAATAAATAAAACAAGAAAGAAAGTACCGCCCTCTCGATAAGGCGACAATCGCGAGTCATGCGAAAGAAGGAGCGCTCATCGCTTTGAAGGAACACTGGTTCGGCGGAGCATCTGCGCTCAAGGAGTACTTGGCTCAAGGTGGCCTATTCGAGCGGCTTTGAGGTTCTCGTGATCGCCGTAGAATTGATACACTTCACCTGATGGACTTACGCTATGCTTTACACCGCACAACTAGTCCAAGGACGCCAAGTTCGGGGCCGATCCGTCATGCTCGTGATGACTTGGCGAAATGAAGGACACGAGGTCTCGGGGCCGATCCGTCATGCTCCGTGATGACTTGGCGAGATGAAGGTCGAGTTCAAAGTCGCCGCATGGATCGCTGATTTGAACTAAACCGAAGGACTCTGTGGTCCGATGATTCGCTCGCGTGCTCGATAACGACGGATCTCGGCGGGACGCCTTAGTCCCGAGGGGATGCACGTCCTAAAGGGATTCACAAATCCTGTTGATTGACTGATTGAGATGGCCGCTGCTGGCGCATTGAATTGAGGTACCTGCATATGTCAGTTGATGCAAGGAATGATGCATGAAGCATGGGTGCATGTTATGCAAAGGCATGTTATGCAGGAGTATGTTATGCGAGTGCATGCGATGCTATGATTTTGATGTGATGATGCATGTGGTGGACTGTTTTCCTTTGTTTTTGATTCTTTTCTGATTGTTTTCTGACCAGCTTTCTGTTTTCTGGTTATTCGTTTTTTCATGTTTTTTTTTTTTTTCGATCAGCTTTCTTTTTTTTCTGACCGTTCATTTTTGCTTTTTGACAAGGCTTATTCTTTTATCGTTCAACCGATACTCCGACTCTCGCACGACCGAAGGCCGAGGGAAACTGCAAGGCTTATGAACCGAACGCGCGTTTGCTCCCTGGTTCGCCATCTGGAACGGTTTGTGAATGCAACCTTTTTTTGTAAGGTTAATTATCTTTAGGAATTTGCTTATTTCCCATGACTTTTAAAGATTTCGCAATGATTTATAATGCCTTATGATGTACTCACATGTTTTACAATTCAGGATCACCATCATCATAAAACGCTTATTTTGAGCGTAAAAGCGTAAATAAACAACAAACAAGACATGAGAAAAGTGAGCTTTATTAATGTGGAAGCCGATCGCATGCAACGCGTTTACGACATCGTTGAGTACATTTGAAAGTTTTAAAACTATAAAAAGACACGAAAAAGAAAAACAAGAGGTAAATCGAATTCGCATCGTCCGCCTCTGTGGAGCGATCGGTCGGCTTACATCCGTGTCCTTGACCTTGATCACTCCTCCTTCGAGTCTTCGGGAAATTGTATGCCTTTCTTTACTTTTCATGCTCAAGTTTTCGACCCTAATTTTTGCTGGATCGCCTTTTTGCGGGTTTTCAATCCACCGGTCGCTCTGATTTTGCCTAGGTCGCCCTTTTTCGGTTTTCAACCTAGCGAGCTAATTCTTGCTTGGCTCATCTTTCTCTTTTTTTACTTATTTCTTTCGTGCATAATACTTCTTCACCGAGTCCGAATTGACTGGGTTCTTGAGATCTTCTCCATCCATGTTGGTGAGTATCAACGCCTCCCGTGAAGGCTTTCTTGACTACATATGGACCATCATAAGTGGGCGCCCACTTCCCTCGAGGTCACTCGATAGCGATATCTTTTTGAGTACTAGATCTCCTCATTAAATTCATGTGGCGGACTTTCTTGTCGGCGCGCTTCTCATTCTCTGTTGGTACAGCTTGTCCATGGCACAACGCCGCAATCCTTTTCTCTTCAATGAGGTTTAGCTGATCTAGGCGGGCTGTACTCCACTCGCTTCTTCCAACTTGGTTTCCATTAATACCCGCAGGAGGGTATTTCAACCTCAATAGGAGTACGCTTTCACCCATATACCGTGGAGAAATGGGTTGCCCGGTCGATGTACGCCCAAGTCTGGTAGCCATGCAAGGCGAAGGGAAGCATCTCATGCCAATCCTTGTAGGTTACCACCATTTTTGCACTATTTTCTTGATATTCTTGTTGGTCGCTTCTACCGCCTCCATTCATCTTTGGGCGGTAGGGAGAGGAATTGTGATGTCGAATGTTGAATTCTTTGCACAAGTCCTTCATCATTTTATCGCTCGTGTTCTTTGCCGCTGTAAGTGATGATCTTGTTGGGTAGACCATATCGGCAAATCGGATCCTTCTTCACAAATTTGGCAACCACCGAAATGGTTATACCGAATATGAAGCGCCTTCAACCCACTTGGTAAAGTAGTCAATTGCAACCAGAATGAAGTGATGCCCGCTTTGACGCTTTGGGTTCAATAGGACCTATGACGCCCATGCCCCACATTGAAAACGGCCAAGATGCGGTCGAGCGCTTAGTTTGGCGGTGGCACATGGATATGATCGGATATATCCGGCATTTGTGGCACTTTCTTACAAAGCTATAACATCGATTCCATCTCGCAACCAAAGAATAACCCGCCTTAAGATTTTTCTAGCCATAGTGTGCCCACCGGAATGGGTCCCAAATGAGCCTTCATGCACATCTCTCATGATTCTTTCACTTTTCTTCCTTGCAACACACCTCGGAGAACCATATCGTGATTTCTTTTGTAAAGAACTTCACCACTCAAGAAGAAATTCCTTGACAATCTTCTCGAGAGTTCTCTTGTCATTCTCTCGATGCCCCGGTGGTATTCCCGATTAGCGATGTAACGCTTGATGTCGTGGTACCAAGGCTTCTCGTCGGCTCTTCATCTATTGTTGTGCAAGAAGTGATGCGCAGCAGTGTTGTGCGAAAAGGTGATGTGCAAGTGTACACAATCGCAACAAGTAATATAATGATAAGTAAGATCGTCTCCACAGTGGATTGTTGAGTTTACTTCTATAATTAAATTAGTAAATTAGCTAGTGAGTAAAACAAGTAACAATAACAAGTTGTAGAATCATTAATGTCATCAACATAAAGGTACAAAAGCAAATAAGATAGATTATAAGTAGAAATTCAGAGTGAGAGTAGTTGGAATGCTCTTTGCTAAGTAATTTCCTGTAGTAAGGCGCTATATAGCGTCTCACGCTATAGCGTCAAGCTACTGTTGCAAATGAGTTTGTGCTTTTCATCCACTAACGCCGTGGTTTCATTACAAGATGCCTATGTCTAGGTTCTAAATAAGTTCACCCCTCAGATAATAAAGAACCCACAGCCTTTTGCCCTATGAACTATTGCCTTTCTATGTCTAGAGGAAGCAAAAATTGGTTAAATGTCTTTAAACAACTTTTCGCTCATATCAATCTTTGAGTTCGAATCATGGACCATGTCCTGTACCCATGAATATACCTATTTTAGCCGATCATTTCTAAAACAAGTTTGAAAGAAGTAACACACAAAGATTGAAACGCAAAACGTGAAATATTATATACGCGATACTAAAGGTTCATTACAAAGCTTTAAGCATCCAACTACAAGAGAATCAAATCATGATGAGCAACAACACAAGAAATACAAAGATAAAAGTGTTACCTAAAGCCATAAAACCGAAATCACCAAGAGGTAGAAAACACTCCAAATGATGACAGCCCCAGCCGCTATAGCGCTTTGACGCTATAGCGTCTCTCTCGCAAAGATCGCAGAAAATCTACTCTTTATTGTGAAAATGGAGCTTGGGCGAAAATGGAGTTTAAGAGTTATTTCTAACTCTCCTCTCTTCTCAAACCAAAGAAAAACCAAGCTTGAAGATGAAGTTTTAAGACTTCAATATAAAGAAAATATCTCTCAAAAAAGGTGAAAAGCCATCCCACCAACTATTACCAACTACCATTACAAAATAGACAAGTGTCCTATAAAGCAAAAGGTGGGTGGCGATGCAGAACTGTCTCGACTTCTCTACAAGTGATTTAACATGCTTTGCCAAAATTGCTTTTTCGTTTTCTCTCTCATCACCGCAGAATCCAACGCTATATAGCGCTGCACGCTATAGCGCCTAATGTCAGAAAACTGAACAAACACATTAAAAATAACAAGAAAGCACCAAAAGTGCCAATTTGTCACATAATCAGCCTCTCCTAACCCTTTTTACACTAAACAACATATATTTATCAATTAAACAACAATATTACTTAAGAACTTGAATTAAGTTAAGTAATAAGAGCATAAATAACTCATATAAATATGAGTTATCACACCCCAAACTTAAATCATTGCTTGTCCTCAAGTAATGACGCTTGACAAAGAACAAACAACACAACATCGAAGAAACAATGACATAAATTAGCCGCACAAACAACACAATAACAATATCTCTAAAAAAAAAATTATTACTTTAGAACTCACATTTATTTAAGTCTTGAAAGCATGAATAACTCTTATTGATAAGAGTTATCACTCCCCAAACTTAAACCATTGCTTGTCCTCAAGTAATGACTATTTACAAAGACAATCAACTAATAGAAAATAGAACAATGACAAGATAGAAAGGCAAAACCAGCTGCTTCCTAAATCAAACAGTTTTTCCAAAAATGTTCTTAATGGGCCAAACTTTCAAATTCACACCACACACACACACACACCATTGTTTTTCACAACATCTAGAATTATTACTGCTCATTTGTGAGTGTGTGATCTCTGACTCATCTCAATTCCTAGCTAGATTTAGATTTCTCTTAGCCTCGGAAAGAATGGCTTTCTTTTGGTGAAATCAAAGACTTTTTCAAAACAAAGAATAGACTAACAACTTCACCCAAGAAATGAGGATTTCAAGCATGACAAAGGGCTTGATTAGGCATTTCAGATCTATGGTCGATGATTCTAACTATTGAATATAAATCAAAGAACGTTATAACGCTTGATGCTATAATTTGAACTTTGATGAACATAATTCTTGATCGCAACCCCCTCATTACTGAGCTCCTTTAGCATTTATTCTTCTTTTTTTTTCTTCTTTTTTTTTTACATATATACATTTGCTTTTTGGAATGTACTTTCACTTTTTGTTTCGTAGTTACAACCATTACAAAAGTATCTCTAATACATATGAGTACAATGAAGACCTAATTCACTAACCACCCTAGGATCTTGATACCTAGCCTTTATATAACTTGTGCACCCCCAAACTTAGCTTCAAAAGCTCTTCAAGGTTTTTATTCAAGATTTGATTCCACCTTGGTTAACCAGACTAACTTAAGCATCGAGATAGTCCTTAGCTAACTAAGTTTCTACTTAAGCACAGAGAGATTTTGTGTAGCAAAGAAAATAAGACTAGTCATCAATCAAACAAGGCTACACTACACATATACACTTAATCATCATTAAATTTAGCCCAAGAAGATACACATTCTATTATTGAAAGACTAGGAATTGCAACTCGATCATGCTTTCTATTCAACAAACATAATATTAAACACATAATATTAACATTTTATACATAACATTAAACACATTTAAGGTCCTCCCCAAACTTAAGACTCAAAGCAGTTGTCTTTACTTCTCATGCAATTCTAATGGGAGAGGCCTTTTGGACACTACAATCACGAAATTAAAAACATTTAACACAACATACTTTTTGAAATCATACACAATTGCTAGATGTTATTACAAATGCTACAACATCCAACAAGTTTATTTGGAAACAATTAACACCACAACACAAAATAACACAACACAACACAACATAAGAGGAAGAGAGTTACTGGTTGGTGAACAAAACACAATTCTTTTCTTGTTCGGTTTAAATGTTAGTTAGATTGACGCTATAGCGTCAGTGCTATAGCGCTTCACAATTAAAGCTCACTTCATCAATGCAATTGGTCACCCCCTGCAACATCAAAATAGAAACAAAACAACAAATATTAGAATAAAAATTCTGGTTGCCTCCCAAGAGCGCTTGGTTTAAGAGTCCTCACTGGACTTGGAATTCAAACCCCAAGTTAGGGTGGATAATAGGACAAGAAGAAAATATCATCCTTCCGCTTTCTCTTTTTGGTCGAAATCCCATGTATTTGGCATATGGAAGTAAGTGTTCCCATGCACCAACCAATAAGCACTTAGGATAGGAATTTCCCTTTCTTGAAAAATTTGAAGCTCATTTTATGGAGGGATATTTTCTTCAATTACCAAAGGTTGATTCTCAATTGTCACATGACTCTTTTCATACCTCAACCTTGGATTTTCTTTCTTGTCACTATTTTTGAATTTTTGTTTTTCTACAACTACACTATTTTTTTCTTTTTCTTCCACCATTTCCAAATGACCACATTCAAGTTCACACTCTACACTCTTTTCTTCCTTTTGCTCAACCATATCTTCTATACAACTCTTTTCTTCTAGCTCAACCACTTCCTCAACACAACTCTCTTCTTTTAGATGCTCCATAATTGTCTTAATGTGAGCCTCTATATTCTTACATGAAGCTTCAAAGTTGTCATGATACACCTTCATATATTCAATGAAAGGAGCTAAGAGTTCTTTGAAATTTTCTTCATTTTGCTCAACCACCTCTTCAATACAACTCTCTTCCACATTATTGCATGACACTTGAGAGTTGTCTCTATCCACTTTGATATCCTCAAGGAATTGAGCTAAGAGTTCTTTCAATTCAAAGTTGTCCTCATGTAGTCCTTCTGGTTTGAGCTTGAGAATATGAATCTTGCTCATACACAACATTTCCCATGCTATAATCCATATTTTGGGCTGTCATGGGCATGAAATTTGTCTCATAACAGCCCCTTTTATGTTCACTCTCATGGAAATCATAATTGAAACATTGTTGTTGATCATTCAATTCATTCATTTCTTGCATAAAGTCAAAACTCCAATGGTCCATGGCATAAAGTGGTTTTTTTTTTCACAAAACACTAAAAACAAATAGTAACACTAATAACAACAAAGAGAATACATTACAAACACAAAGCACAATGCAAATTAAAAAAATTTGCTGAAAAACAGAACACACTAAAAAAAACAAACTAAACTTACTAACTAAATAATAGAAATTAACTTTCACAATCCCCGGCAACGGCGCCAAAAACTTGTTGTGCGAAAAGGTGATGTGCAAGTGTACACAATCGCAACAAGTAATATAATGATAAGTAAGATCGTCTCCACAGGGATTGTTGAGTTTACTTCTATAATTAAATTAGTAAATTAGCTAGTGAGTAAAACAAGTAACAATAACAAGTTGTAGAATCATTAATGTCATCAACATAAAGGTACAAAAGCAAATAAGATAGATTATAAGTAGAAATTCAGAGTGAGAGTAGTTGGAATGCTCTTTGCTAAGTAATTTCCCAGAAGTAAGGCGCTATAGCGTCTCACGCTATAGCGTCAAGCGCTGTTGCAAATGAGTTTGTGCTTTTCAGTCACTAACGCCAGGGTTTCATTACAAGATGCCTATGTCTAGGTTCTAAATAAGTTCACCCCTGTATAATAAAGAACCCACAGCTTTTGCCCTATGAACTATTGCCTTTCTATGTCTAGAGGAAGCAAAAATTGGTTAAATGTCTTTAAACAACTTTTCGTTCATATCAATCTTTGAGTTCGAATCATGGACCATGTCTGTACCCATGAATATACCTATTTTAGCTGATCATTTCTAAAACAAGTTTGAAAGAAGTAACACACAAAGATTGAAACGCAAAACGTGAAATATTATATACGCGATACTAAAGGTTCATTACAAAGCTTTAAGCATCCAACTACAAGAGAATCAGCTCATGATGAGCAACAACACAAGAAATACAGCATAAAAGTGTTACCTAAAGCCATAAAACCGAAATCACCAAGAGGTAGAAAACACTCCAAATGATGACAAACTCCGTGTTTTAGCAGACATGCACTGAGAAAGTGGCACAGATCTCTAGACCTAGAATATTATAACTCCTTTAGTTATTTAGTTAAGCGATGATGTTCCCCATTTCCTACACTGTTTTGTTTGGAATATCCTGGTTTATATTTTCAAAGATACCAAAAACATGCCTCTTTCCTGTTTTCAATAAAACCATTTCACAAAAGAAAAGAAAAGAAAAAGTAGAACAATATATTTCAAATCAAACATTTCAAAACCACATCAAATTAATGGTTCCTTTCGGTAGAAAGAGGCGCGTGAAAGTGCTAATACCTTCCCATGCGCAACCGAATTTCCGAACCTACATCTCTAAGTTTTCAAAGACCACCCTCTTTTCAAAAAGGTTTTTTTTCAATGTTTTTCCTAAAAAAATAAATATTGGTGGCGGCTCTACTAATTTCACGTTGTCAAACTAAAAAGTCCCAAACCGGATTTTTCGGGGCGCAACAGCTGGCGACTCTGCTGGGGAGTTTCTTTCTTTATTTATTTATCTAAAGAGAGATGAGGGTCAAGCCTAATTAATTTGATGTGGTTTAAATTGTTTGATTTGAAAAATTATGTTCTATCTCTTCCTTTTCTTTTTCTTTTCCTTTGTATGCTTGTGTTTGCGTTTATGCATGCATTACTCAATTCCCATGTCCCCTCTTCTTCGCTCCTTTTCTTAAGGTAAAGCATGCATTTCCCCCATTTCTGCCATGATCCCTCTTCTTAGCTCCCTTTCTTGTGGTAAGTAATGCGTGCAATTACCGTTGACTTCCTAGGATGGTTTGTATGTTGAAATGGTGTATGCATATTAAACCCTAGGGTAGACGACTTTTCTTCCTTTTTCTGGACTGTTCTGGTTTCCTTGCAGGTGGGGATGGGTAGATTTTAGGAAGTATGTCCTCGATCACACACTTGCACACCTTATGGTTTATGTTCTATGAGTGGGCTCCTATACCCGGATCCACAAACACTTAGGAGAGTGGAGGCGATTAGTGACCGTCATTCAAGACCTTTGTCTGTCTGATACTCACGAAAGTCTCAACCGGGAGTACGCTTTCTCATGACGCCTCACACTTGGTAGCATTCTACATTTGTGGGTGTCGACATGAGGATTCTATAGCTCCATGTAGCCATTGTGAGGGTGTGAATTAGAGCTACATGGGAGGAACCTTTGAAGTTTCCCTAGAACTCGTGAATTCCCACCTTTGTAGGACACGAGGGCATACGAATTGTGTGTGCTGCATGGTAATCTAGGACATGTCTTCCTCAAAAGGAGATTTTTCAAAGTTTTTCCAAGAAAATACAAAAATATTTTTTCCTTTTCCAAATAAACCACCATGCGCGTGAGGCGGCATGCGATGTATCACCTAAATTTTTGAACTTCCGTCCATACACATTGCTTTTATCATCTCTGCATGCATCATTCATATCATAATCACATCGCATCGCATTCATTAAAACTAGATGTTGTAAATATTTGCATTCACACCGCATTTCATCCGCATTTGCTTGCCGAACCACCGAATAATGTACCGCCTTGTCATAGTACGCCGTAATGGAATCAAATAGCAAGACTTCACTTGTTTCTCGCTTCCCAATTTTGAAGAAGGTTGAGGTTGGTAGTCTAAGGCAGTGTGCAGCTCTTATGGGCCCTATTGAGAGAGATTCCTTCGATCAGGCGTATGGGAATATCCGTAGACTTTTGCAGTTAAATGTTCAAGAGGATGCTCTTATGGCTTTGAGCCGTTCTATGACTCGATGTGAGGTGTTTCTTCTTCAAGAATTTCCACTATCCCCTACATTAGAGGAGTACAAACAGCTTTTTGGGGTTCTCCGATCTCATGCTAGACCCTATCAATACCAAGGGCAATACTATACTGGATGAGAGAGATCGCGAGTCTTTGCTTAGAATCAGTGTGGATGAACTGAGGTTGCATAAATTAAAAAGAAATGGAGTGGCTGGGTATCCGCAAGAGTACTTCGAGGGTTTGATGCAATCTTATGCTGCGACTAAAAAGTGGGGTCCATTCAAGTTGGTGCTCGCTCTCACCATATTTGGGGTTATCCTCTTTCCTCAAATAGAGAGATATGTTGATGAAGATGCAATTGGTGCGTTCCTAGCCTTCAAGGACGCCAAAAACCCTGTTAATCCTGTGCCTGCCGTTCTTGCTAACACATACCATGCCCTTACCCGCTACAGTCAGTTCCATAAAAAGAAGTTGTGCCTTTCTTCTCACGTTCTCTATGCCTGGCTCCTTACCCATGTGATCCACAATCGAGGTGATGTTAGGGAACTAATTTCTTATGCCCTTAGCTGTGATGTGGAGGTCAGAACCGCTATAGAATGGGTTGAGTTTTTGAAGGATATCAATGAACTTTAAATCCGGTGGTATACAAACGCTTGTTGGGATGATAGACCGATGGTAGTGTTCACCGTGGAAGTTTTCAAAACGCGCCTCTCATGGGGACTCAAGGGTGCATCAACTACAATCCTTCATCGACTTTAAGGCAACTCGGTTACCCGATGAAGAACTCACCCTCCGAAAAGCATGTTGTCTCGTATTTACCTTTACAAAGGAATGCCTAAATGCGTTGACTTGCTTCAAGAGTTCAACACCATGGGAATCTGTGATGCGAAAAGGGAAATGAAGAGTCATCAAAGAGAACCGGTGACATCACTTTCAATCGGTGGCTCAAGGAGAAGCTTCGAGGATACAAAGTCACCGAGTCGAAGGACGCTTTCCTTGATGAAGGAATACGAGCCTTATGTCCCTACCTATGAAGAGTCAATGAAGTCAAGTCCGCTTTAGCAAAGGTAGAAGAGGAAAAGAAAGCATTGCAGGCTAAGCTAGAGGAGATGGCCGTAGAGAAAGAAAAGCTAGAGGAAGAAAACAATGTCAAAATGATCGCCGTGGAAGAAAGTGTCGAAGCGGTTCAAAAAGAAGAGCAAAGCAAGATAGAAGCTCGAGAAATATCTCAAGGGAGCTAGAGAGGAACTCCAAAGGTACAAACAGAAAAAACAAGAAGAGCACTTGAAGAAGCTCAAGAATGGAAAGCACTAGCCATGGAATCGGGGCAAGAATCTCATCTGTGGTAGAGTTGAGAGGTCAACCGAGAAACCTCGAGCAAGAAAAAGTCGCCATTAATGAAACTCTCAAGGAATACCAAGCAAGCTCGAGCTTTGAAAGAGAAATATTTGGGGAATTGATGAGAGACCTTCATTGTCTAGAAGATGCCTACAGACAAGTCCCGAGTTGAGAGCCAATATTGGGAAAAACGCGCTCCTAGATCGATCGGAAAAATCAAGATCAAGAGATCATTAAGGAGCTTAAGGATGAGATCCAGCTTGTGGAAGAGCAAGTTCTCAAAGTCATCGAGCTGCCCGTCAAAGCTATGTTGGGGATCCCTAAGAATCTGAGGTTAGAGAGTGAGATGCACTTCTTCAACACCCCACCAAGTGTATTAGTTTGTGAAATATCGCAGAGGCGTTGGTCACGTAATTCAAGGAGCAATCTCAAGGTGCAAGTGTAAGAAAGAGGAAGAGAGTTGGGGAGCTTGGAGCTATTTGCATTTAAGTTGTCTACTTGTATTTTTCAACTTAAAAGTTTATTTTGAGCTTTGTATTCAAGAATATTGTACTTTGCTTCTCTTTATGAACATTGTACCGTCTTTTTCCCTTTTAATGAAAATTGGTGAAGCTTTGAAATCTTGATGAATGAAGTGTGCTATTTCGATTCCTTGTTTACTTCAAATTCGTAAATCAAAAGTTTGTGCGCTTATGACAAGGCAAGGCATCCCGCTGTTCCCCTGGCATCAAGCAAACATTGTGCATGCATTCATACATTCATTCATGAATTTATTTTGTTTCTTATACAATAAGTGTCTAAATAAATGAGAAAAAGGCACGCTGGTTCTCCGTCACCGATACTTCACCCGACTGCAAGCCAAGCTAATGGCTCATCTGCAAGATCATCCGGAGGTTGAAATTGAGAGTAATCCAGAACAGGAAGACATGGGCGTACAAATTACGAATCCCGAGCACCGCTCAGAAAACCAGCTCAAGGATAAGATGGGTACTATGGAGGCCCAAGTCCATGAGATGATGGTCATGCTGCAAGGTTTGAAGAGTGGGACAACTGCTGAAGCCGTCGCTCAGTAGTGGGTCCAGATGGGGTCACCTCTTTCGTTCCTCCTCCAAGACGCGAATCGCAATGCGACCACAGCTTCCTCCGGGATCCGGTCGGTCATCCCGTGTTTGCTTCGTAAATGAACATGTCGAACCAATACACCGCACAAAGATATCCTTGGGGGTATGCTGCTTGGTACCGCCGCAACTCGTTAGAACTACTCCCGTTGGTATAGCTGCACCTAATCAAGTCACTGTCGTCATGCCTGGGGGAACTGCCGGAGGATCCCAGAATCAGATTCCTATCCCTCATGCTGTGCTCAATTCCACTCTGTGGCTTACAAAGACAACCTCAAAATGTTCTTCACCAGAGGAGGATATTACTATAGTATGGGAGTCACCCCTGTGGGCACATGTTCGAGGATCTCACCAATGATCCGATCCGCGCACTTGAAGAAAGAGTAAGGGCAATGGAAGGCACCTGTTAGAGCCAAAGAAGCCCGTGAGTGTGTCTAGTCCCAGATTTGGTTTTACCACCAAAGTTCAAAGCTCCCGAGTTAGACAAGTGCACAGAGGGGTTGGCTGCCCAGAGAGCCATGTTACCATGTTCGTCCAAAAAATGGTCCCTATGCCAATGATGACAAACTATCGATTTATCGTTTCCAAAACAGGCCATGGAGCTCCTCTAGATTGGTATATGAAGTTACAATCCTCTAAAATCCGTTGTTGGAAAGATTTGTCCAAAGCTTTCATGAAGCAAAGATAAGTACAACATGGACATGGCTCCTGATAGGTCGCATTCTTGGCAAAGACATGAGTAAGGGTGAGAAAGAGACTTTCAAGGAGTATGCTCGTAAATGGCGGCGCACACCGCCTGTGTTCAACCTCCTTTGACCGAGAAAGAGATGGTATACATGTTCCCGAAACTCTGCAAGCAATCTATTATGACAGTCGATCACAAGTGTCTCAACCGTTTCTCGACATGATAGTCTTCTGAGAAAGACTTGAACACTGACTTCAAGTGGGAAGATTTCGAATCACCTCGGTGTCGCAGGAGCTCGTGGGTCCAAAGAACGGAAGAAATACCACCCACATTTCCCTAAAAAGAAAGAAGGAGAAACTAATGTCATTACAGGGGGAAATTCATCTTTTGGTACTCCTCCAAAGACAAACTATTCCATTCTCTACTCCCGTGCCACCTCAAAGAAGGCAATGATGGTCCCAAGGCTCGTGGATACCGGTTCAAGAAGCGAACCACTTTGACCCAATTCCGATGACGACACCTGAGTCGTTTAATCACTTGACCTCCAATAATCTGATCAACACTCGCCCATGAAAGTAGTTCAACCACCATTTCCCGAGGATACAATGCTAATGCCACTGCAGCTTCCATGAAAACGGGCTCGGTCATGCTTTGTGGAAGATTGTAAAGCCTTTAAGCATGTGGTGCAAGATTTGATAGATGCTGGTTGGATCTCGTTTAAACAGAACCGTCCAAATACAACAATCAATCCATTACCAGTCATCAGGGCCACTACCAATGCTATAGAAAGTCTTTGTTGGCAAGTTGTTGAAAAAAGTGCAAGAGATCAAGACTCTCTAAGTGTCATTTATCTTTGAGTTATGTCGGGTCGAGGTTGTTAAAAGCCGGGTGTTGCCATGAAGAAGGGTGTGTTGACTCTTTATGCGTGGGAGGTTGTGAAACTTTCGTGATGATCCCGCAAGACCGATGGAGCGGTATGTGGTCCGGATAGGAACCTATGGTATGGAAGATGAAGTGTTGACTCTATATTCGCATAAGCAGTAGAGAGGCCAAAAGCCAATTGAAATTCTCGCGCAATCCTCGATCCAAGATTGGTTCAAGCCGAGGCTCGACCAACAAATACTAAGGACCCAATCCCTTCTCATGCAAGGAAGAAATCGGTGAAGGTGTAACGGTAGTGCCTACAAAAAAGGGATGTTGGGATACCCTAGGAGAGCCTAGTGGAAAATTTGATTACTTGGTCGATATGATGCTCCCGAAAGCGCCAAATCCGAATAGAAGACATCCAAATTTACGGGGTGGGGTGAAGAAGATGAACAAAGACAACCAAGTGGTTGTCCCCATGACAAAAGAAGAATGTTGGGATACCCTAGGAGAGCCTAGTGGAAAATTTGATTACTTGGTCGATATGATGCTCCCGAGAGTGCTCGAATCCGAATAGAAGATATCCAAATTTCACGAGATGGGATGAGGAAGATGAGCAACACCACCAAGTGGTCGCCATCATGGATAGTTCTGATTCGGAGAGGTGTGGACGTTATACCATGACAATGATAGAGCAATCGAAAAGCCCATTGAAATTCCTTACAATTTCAATCCTAGATTGGTGCGAGCAAATGCTCACCAATAGTGATTGAAGTACCACTCCATTTCGTTATGAGTCAAATAAGGCGATCCACGGAAATATACAAAGCAGAATGCTCTCCTAGCACCACTCATCAGAACTAATATAGTGGGATCAAGTGGGATCACGAGAAGCGGAAGGGTGTATGCTCCAAAACCCTCCGAGCGAAATACCTAAAGAGGTCAAACAGGAAGCCGTAAAGAGAAAGGAAAAGAGCCGAGGTTGCTCCGAAAAAGTAAGGGAAAAAAAGCGGATGAATTCTCAAGATTATTCTAAGCAAAGTGATTACAGGGTGGTTGACCAATTAAACAGACGCCATCAAAGATATCCATGCTTTCACTTCTTTGCTTTCTGTTCGAAGCACGTAATCGCCTCGATGAAAGTGCTCAGTGAGGCTCATGTTGCAGAGGACATCTCGGTGAATCAATTTGATGGAATTGTCGGGAATGTGGTGGCTGCAAATCACCTAACATTTGCTGATGATGAGTTACCTTCGAGCGGAAAAGAACACAATCAAGCTCTTCATATCTCAGTAAAATGTGGGGACTATGTGCTGGCCAGAGTACTGATTGACAATGGGTCTTCACTGAATGTAATGCCGAAGTCAACCATGGACAAGCTCGATGTTGATTGCTCCTATATGAAGCCAAGTTCGACGCTGGTGCGAGCATTTGATGGGTCCAAAAAGGAGGTGCTGGGAGAGATGGAATTTCCCATCCAGATTGGTCCTGAAGTTTTCTGTATCAACTTCCAAATCATGGATATCTCCTCTTCATATAGTTGTCTGTTAGGGAGACCTTGGATCCACATGGCTGGGGCAATCCCTTCTTCTATACACCAACGGGTCAAATTCATGGTGGATGATAAGGTTGTGGTAGTGTTTGGTGAAGAGGAGACTTTGGTTAATAAGCCATCTGAGTTCAAGTATGTGGAAGCCGCTGAAGAGTCTTTGGAAACAGCCTTTCAGTCCTTGGAGATCGCCAATGCAGTATTTGGAAGAACCAAAGAGGAGGAGATGGTTGCCAAAATTATGTTAGCCCAAGGATACAAGGTTGGTTCTGGTTTGGGAAAGTCTGGTCAAGGGATTCTAGCTCCCATCCAACTGAAGGAAAACAAAGACCGTTGCGGGCTAGGATATACCCCAAGTGAGGAGGAAAGGAGAACGATGGCAGATGAACGAAAGCGCCGATGGTTGGCCAAGTCCAGAGGTGAAGATCCCTGGCCCCAGAAGATCCCATTTTGCGACATCAGTCAAAGCTTTGTGAGTGCTGGTTTATGGAATCCCAACCAAGTTGCCGTCGTCATAGAAGGTTCTGAGTCCGAAGAAGCGCGAGGCGAAGTCCGTTCGTCATTGCGCAGATCGTGAAGAATTAAAGAATTGGAAGGCCGTTGATCCTCCCGTGTCTTTTAATTTAAAGTAATCATTTGTAATGCAACCTCGTGGCTCTCGCCAAGGCCATAGGACCAGCTTGTTAGGGGCTCGCATGTTTTTATTTTCTAAGTCATCCTCATCAATAAAAACGCTTGTTTTGAATTTCTCAATCAATAAAAATCGTTTTTCCTTTTCATTGCGTGAATCATTTTCTGTTTTTATTGTTTGTTTGTCTCGCCTTTCATTCTGCTTTTTCGCTTCGGCAAAATGCAGATCTACAGCAATAGTCTCTGAAAACAGTAGTGTCGACAGTCCACCTTTTGACTTTGATCACCCCATCAATCAGGCTGAGGGGGATGTTGAAGAAGAATGGGAAACTCCTCCAGAACTTTTGAGGTTAATGAGACAAGAAGAAAGGGTAATTCAGCCACACAAAGAATCTATTGAAGTGATCAACTTGGGTACAGCCGAGAATAAGAAAGAGGTCAAAGTGGGTACCACCATGAATGATGAAGATCGCATAAAGTTGGTTCAGCTGTTGCGCGATTATGTGGATGTGTTTGCATGGTCCTACCAAGATATGCCCGGTTGGACAATCGATTTGTGGTACACAAGCTACCTGGCAAACTCAATGCCCGCCGTCAAGCGTAAGTTGAGAAGGATGAAACCGTAAATGTCCTCAAAATCGTGAGATGAAGTGAGGAAGCAATTTGATGCGAGATTCTTAGCGGTGGCCAAGTACACCGCAGCTGGTTGCCAATATTGTCCCAGCCTCCCAAGAAGGATGGGAAGGTCGAATGTGCGTCGACTACCGAGATCCGAACCGTGCTAGCCCTAAAGACGATTTTCCTTTGCCTCACATTGATGTCTTAGTGGATAGTACAAACTCAACACTCGTTATTCTCCTTCATGGATGGATATTCGGGATATAATCGGATCAAAATGGACCACGAGGACATGGAAAAGACAACTTTCATAACACTTTGGGGAACATTCTCGTTATAAGGTCATGCCATTCGGATTGAAGAATCTTTGGCGCAACCTACCAGAGGCCATGGTTACCTTATTCCACGATATGATGCATAAAGAGATTGAGGTTTATGTTGATGACATGATCGCAAAATCTAAAACCGATGAGGAGCACATTATCAATCTGCGAAACTCTTTGAACGCTTTGAGAAAATATAAGCTCAAAGTGAATCCAAAAGTGCACGCTTGGAGTGAGATCGGGAAAGTTGTTAGGCTTCATTGTCAGCCAGAAAGGCATTGAAATGGATCCAGACAAAGTAAAAGCCATCCTCGAAATGCCAGTGCCTGAAACAGAGAAAGAAGTCCGTGGTTTCCTCGGAAGGTTGAATTACATCTCTCGATTCATCTTCCAGTTGACTGCTACTTGTGAGCCAATCTTCAAATTGCTATGCAAAAATCAAGAGTTGAAATGGAATGACCAGTGTCAAGCTGCCTTTGAGAAAATTAAGGTGTATTTGCAGAATCCACCAGTCTTAATGCCACCTGTGGCAGGCAGGCCACTCATCTTATACCTTACAGTGCTAGACAATTCAATGGGCTGTGTGTTGGGTCAGCACGATGAATCCGGAAAAAGGGAGCATGCAATATACTATCTAAGCAAAAAGTTCACCGACTGTGAGACAAGATATTCCATGCTGGAAAAGACCTGTTGTGCTTTAGTTTGGGCTGCTCATCGTTTAAGGCAGTACATGCTGAGTCACACAACTTGGTTGGTGTCAAAAATGGACCCGATCAAGTACATGTTTGAGAAACCAGCTCTCACAGGACGAATTGCCCGTTGGCAGATGCAATTGTCAGAATACGATATCCTGTATGTTACACAAAAGGCAGTTAAAGGTAGCACACTCGCTGAATATTTGGCATGTCAGCCAATCCCAGACTACCAGCCAATGCGGCATGATTTTCCCGATGAAGACATCATGGCACTTGCTCGATGAGGAAGTCCCATGAAAGTGAAAGATGGAGAATGATATTCGATGGTGCGTCAAATGTATGGGGCACCGGCAGAGTTTTGTGTTGATATCTCCTGACAACCGTTTCATTCCCGTCACTGCGAGACTGAGCTTCTATGTCACAAATAACATAGCAGAGTATGAAGCGTGTATCCTGGGTGTTCAAGCAGCCCTAGAATGGAATGTTAAAATAAGACAAGCATGCATGAAGTGTAAGGTAATTACTTAATGAAATAGTAAAGTAAAAAGTAAAAAGGTTTTCTCTTTTTTTTACTTATGGTAAAATGCTAGTGAATGGTAAGGTAAAAAGTGGAAAAACACATTAACACTATTACACATTTCCACACAAGATCAAACGCACATTTTAAGCATTGAAATGAAACCTAAAAAGGAACCCTAAGGCCGAAACCTCATATGGTTAAAATATCAAGTTATTTCATGCCCAAATTGATGATCAACACATGAAACAAGTCACACAAATCAAGTTTTTCATTTACATAAATCAAAAAAGAGGAAAGAAAACAACAAACCCTAGTTTTTAAGGCCTAAGGCCGAAACCTTATATGACATAAACAACACATTATTTCATGCACAAATTCATAATCAAACACATGGAACAAATTATGCAAGTTTAAGCACATCAAGCATTTATTTACACAAAAATCAAAGAGTAAAAGGAAGGCAAATAAAACCCTAATTTGTAAGGCCTAAAACCGAACCTCTCACTCAATGAATCAAACCAAAATCTCAACTTGCAAGTTATGACATGAACAAGGGATGCATATATCACATGGAAATTATTTATTCATGCAAATATGACAAAATAAGTATGAAAAAATGCAAGAACATGGTTGAAAAACACAAGAAACCTCTCCTCAAGGCCAAGGGTTCCCTTCAAACACCCAAGGCTCCCAAAGTCCTTGACATAGTGTTTGAAATGAACCCTCTAAGCCTCTTAGAGAGGATAGAGGAGTAGAAGGGAGATTCACATGCTAATGGTGAAAAATGCAAAAGATAAGATTTTTACCTCAAGATCAAAGCTACACAAGAATAGGAGAATGAAGATCAAAACCAAAACAAACCAAAACCTTCACAAATCACCAACAATGCCACGCAAATTTGGAGAAAGCAAGCTCCTTTATGGAATCAAGGATGAAAATAAGAGGATATGTGAATGTGGAGTAGATTTGAGGTGATTTGGTGGATAAAAATTGAAAAGAGAATGGAAGGGAATGAAGGAGGGGGTTCGGCCAAGAGGAGGAGAGGAGAGGAGAGAATGCTAGCTAGGGTAAAAATGAGAGTGTGTGTGTGTTAAGTCTCCTATTTTTGGGTTTTATATGAAGTGAAAATTTAAAGGGTAATTAGGACAATGTGCTTCTTGCAAACCAATAGGATTTGAGATAAATTTTGAATCAATGGTCAAGATGCAAGATCACATGGATTGAGGGTAATTAAAAACACAAAATGGGGGAGAGAGAGGGCTGGAATGCGCAGCTTAGGAGTGGTGGTGAAGGATAATCTCAATTACAAAATGGTATTTTTCTATAAAGCTTATTACACAAGTGCCATTTTGATTCAAATGAAGGGTGAGGATTGTTTTTCACACTTGAATGGATGGCCATGATTTAATATAATTTGCAAGCAATAGAAATAAATGAAAATGGGAGGTATATGGCTGAAGTGCGCAGCAAGGGTGTGGGAGAGTGAGTGGAATTGCAAATTGTACTATTGTACTATCCTTATCCTTTCACAATTCAAAAGAATGTAGAATATTCCCTTCTAGATCTTTCTTCCTAATTCATGCCATTTTGGGCCCTATCCTATGATTCAATGATTGGGCTCTGAATTTTATGATCCCACCAATCCCAAAATTGATTTATTTGCCCCACCTCAAAGGAAAAGATCATTTTACCCTCTATCCAAAAACTAGGTTTTTAGACCAAAAGGTTTAATATTTATGCACAAAAATAATCACAATGGAGCACAAATATCCTTTAAATAAATCATTGATGATTATCCAAGGATTTGGGACAAAAAACCGTTTTTATTGTGAAATGACCAAAATGCCCTCTTACTCTAAAAACCCTAGTTTTTGCTTGAAACACATTTCCACTTCAAAAATGTTTTTTTCAACCTAGGAGTGACCTCTAGTACCTTGAAATGCATGTTGGATGACTTGTTTTGAGGAATTGCCCTTTATTTGCAAAATGACCAAAATACCCTTTTGCACTGGAAAAACCTAGTTTGTTCCAAAAGTGCATTCCAACTCCAAAAATGATTTTAGGAACTTTGAAATGACTTTTAGAACCCTAAATGCAATGCATGATGCTCTTTTCACTTCTATTTATTTATTTTTGGAGAAAATTAGGGTTTTGACCTAAGCCGGACAAAATTGGGGTATGACAGTGACCCATCTTCTTAGATATTTATAGTATTTCTGAAAGAAGAATTAAAGTGAATGAAAACGAAAAGATTGTAACTAATCTCTATTAAAAACAACTATAATTATTAGCACTAATCAAATTAATAATTTAGATACACCAAAAGGCAACCAAAACTATAACATCAAGTAATGAAGGTGATTACTCTCATACCCATAAAAAACCAGTAATGAATTAATCAAGAAGGGAGAAAAAAAAAGAAGGGAGAACTTTTTTAAAATAATTGGATCAAAATAATTATTTTTCATAAAGAATGTGATCCCATACTAATTTAATCAAGGTTCACGATACTAATTTAAATCTTTTATTTAAAGTTATATTTATTTTAAATAGAGTTATATTTATATTAAATATTAAAGTAAAGTTTAAGACTATAAATTTAAATAGTTTACTGATGGAATATGAATAGTTATATTTATATTAAATACTAAATATGGATATACTTTTTTGGTAACTTTGTTATACTCTATCAATATTGAGCATGCGTTTGTTTCATGTTCAATGAACATATTAAAAAACACTTTAAGATATTGCACATAATCCAATTTCATTGAAGCTATTAAAATTAAATATTTTTTAAAGAACAATATTTACATTAAACAAAATTCATACATGTCTATAGCTTGACAAAAAAATTGTTCCTCACTTGCAGGACTCACTAACTAATTCAAATTTTTCTATTTGCCTTCTGGACTACATTAGAGTTGTCTAGAACATGAAGCTCAAATTCGTTGCTCTGCCTTTTCAATTTTTTCTCTATCCATGTAAACTTCATTTTTCCTCCCTTGACTACAATTTGAAACCTACAACAAACTCAATAATTAATCAACAGTCAATAAAAAGCTTATGAATAAAAGAAGATTTACACCAAAAAATGGGAACTCCAACTACTACTATGACTTTCTTCAAGCCTGAACATTAGTGATTTAAAAACAAAAAAAATTACATAAGTGATGTAACAACCTAATAAAAGTGATGTGAAAAATGAAAAACATAAGTGGTGACCTCTCTTCTTAGGTTTTTATAGTATTTTTGAAAGAAGACTTAAAGTGAAGGAAAATGAAAAGATTGTAACTAATCTCTATTAAAAACCAACTACAATTATATATTAGCACTAATCAAATTAATAATTTAGATACACAGCAACCAAAATGATGACATCAAGTAATGAATTAAGAGGAATCAAGAAGGGAGAATTCTTTTTAAAAAATTATTAAAATATTTATTTTTCATCAAGGGTGTGATCCCTTTCTCTCATTAAAAGAAAGGCTTAATTACAGTTTTGGTCCCTCTATTTTCACTAACTCATGATTTTGATCCCCCAAGAATTTTTTTCACGAATTTAGTCCCCCTATTTTCAGTAACTCGCGATTTTAGTCCCCCAAGAATTTTTCTCACAAATTTAGTCCCTCTATTTTCACCAACTCACGATTTTAGTCCCCCTATTTTCGCAAACTCACGATTTTAGTCCCCCTATTTTTCCTAGAGGGAGACTTTGATTTTAAAAATTGGAAAAATAAGGGGACTAAAATCGTGAATTGGCGAAAATAGGGGGACTAAATTCGTGAGAAAAATTATTGGGGGACTAAAATCGTGAGCTAGTGAAAATAGGGGGACCAAATTCGTGAAAAAAATTCTTGGGAGACCAAAATCGTGAGTTAGTGAAAATAGGGGGACCAAAACTGTAATTAAGCTTAAAAGAAAATAAGGAGAAAAAGTGAAGACAGAAATGAAGTGATAAGGTTAATTAAGTGGCCGAAATGAAGACCTCCATAACGTAAATATCAATGTGATAGAATCTGAATTGAAATGGACTGAATATACACTAGTGCAGAAAAGGGATTTAAAGTCACGCAAATTGGACATTTAAAGTCACGCGCCAGCGTGACTTCTATTAAGGCGACTTCGTATGTCGGGAGATTTAAAGTCGCGCGAGTGCCCGACTTCATAAGTTTGTTTCTAAGTCGACTTTTAACCGCGACTTTAATTCCTCGTGTTCTCTCTAGACGACCTCGTGAATAGCTTTTAAAGTCACGCGCTGGACTTTAAAGATGTTTTTAAGTCGAGCGCGTTTTAAATGCTTGACTTTAAAAGTTATGTTTTTAAGTCGAAGCGTTTTAAATGCTTGACTTTAAAAGTTATGTTTTTAAGACATACATTTTAAATGCTTGACTTCAAAAGTGTTTATTTAAGTTTTAATTCTTTTTAGCTTTTGGGTGATCCTCGTGCATATACTAATTTGGCCCCACATCAAATTCATTAAATCTAGCAACATACATATTCTATATAAAATAAATGTATTAAATTTTGCTCAAAAATATCATTAGCAAACTAAAAATTACTTTAGCAATTCAACATTCATTTGACTAATATCTTGTCAACTAAAGATATATGATATGATGTTGATACCTCATTTCATGATATTTGCATAGGTTTACAAACTCCTGAATCCTATGATTACCAAAACAAATAAAACAATAAAATCAAAAAGTCACCGGACAAAGGATTCATAAGCATAAGCCTTCCTAAGAATGTGATAACAAACTATAATCGATCGATTTTACATTTAACTTATACAAAACCCAAGATACTTTGGACATTCAACCTTTAAAACACAAGAAAATAATTACACTATTGTTAGCCAACAATGCTATTGAGTCTTGCAGATAAAATAATTTGCTACATAATGCTAAAGAGTTCATCAATGTTCAATAAAATGCACGATTTGCAACCTCTCGCTTGATAAAACATAATGCTAAAGGAACTTAATAAAACATTTTGCTTGGTCAAGGAGTAGATGGATGAGGAGATAACCCTCTCGCTTGTTGGGCTCACAAGGCAATGGGAGGAATTTTAATGAAGGGGAAATGACCGATTTGCAACGCATTAAGGAAAGAGAGCACCAAAAACATGCAAGTTACCCTTAAAAATTCAGCAACTTTAGGCGCAAGTCGCTTCTTTGCTCAAAGGAAGATTGGTTGCCATGCCAAGTAAAAATCATTGAGCCAGCATCAGCAGGAGAAAACACTCGGTAGAATTCAATGATGTCCCCACCGAATAACAATAGCGTAACTTTGCTTAACTAGTTAAGAAAGAAGCCATAGCCAAATAACCATGGTAGAAAAAGATGAATAATTTAAGGGATACATACTGCATCAACTTGCGATTGCTTTATTATTATGAATAGATGTTCCGTAAATTCGGATAAGTGCAACACTCTCACCGTGTATGTCTCATCCGCAAACCTTTATCTGCTATTAATTTTTGTAACCAGAGCTCAAACCTCCCCAAGCGGACAATAATCGTAAAAACTAGCTAACTTCACACAATCTATACATGTTTCTCAATAGTCAATAGCGGGGACTTTCCAAAGGATACCTTGAGGACCACCATAGGTTGGAAAAGAGCAACAAACCGTGGTGGTTCTTTACCTTCAAATATGCGACCACAAGAAAATACCGCAATTATATACGCTTTCAATGTTACGTTCCAAACTTGAAATTCACATTACATTACTCGAACAGTCTACCCTTTAAAGATGACTAGCCAACAAACCGTGTTGATAGACATGGTCGCTTTGAGAATCACTTGCGTTTTCTCGAGAATGATTCAACCGCTTTCTTGAGTTCTCACTAAGACTGCGGGAGGAACACGGGTACCGGAGCCGCCATTTCTCTTCTTGCCGCTGAATTGCTTTGCGAAAACGCAGGCGGAACCATCTGCATCTCAAGCTACAATTCCTTGATCAACATACCAAAACTCAGTACTGTGAAACTGCTCTAATATTTCTTGTGATGTAAGAAAATATAAATTAAGTCTTAACTATATAAACCTCAATCATTCAATCAAATGATGTCTCTGCAAATACCACCGTGACATGAAAGAACAAGATTTGTTACTCATGAGAAGCATGTTATCGAGTTTGCGAAGGGCTGGAAGATTGATAAAAATATTTGTCCTAGGCCTGCAAGTCATTACCTGCAGAATGAATGAATCAGATTAGAAACATCAATAATAATTTACTCGTGTCAAGAGTTACGAATTGGACTTGAGGACTCAATTCAATTTTACCTCTAATTTTTGCCATCGTGAAATGTTTGCCAAGAAGGTATCAATTCAACAATGTGATCACTAACTAACAAGCCATTCCATTTCTCTCTGCCACAATTTCTTTTTCTCACAAGGTAAAGGTTCTAGTCTCCACAGTTGCCCAAATACAGTAGCTACATGTTACATAAAAATTCAAATTGGATAATTATACAACTTCAATGATCAATAAAAGTTTAAATTTAAAGCATTTGCTAACTTAGACAAACTAAACACTTCATTAATTTACACTAACAATGAAAGCAATATTAGGATGATAATCACTTACAATTGATCTGAGATTCTTCAAATTGCCTAATGCTTCTAGTATTGTCCTCAGAAAATTATTTGTAGAAAGCATTCTACATATTCATTCACATAATGCAAAAGTAGTTAGGCATGGTTTGGAAAAGCAATATGAAATCAAAGATATTTCATGCATCTAAGTTTCTTTGATGATCGATTAATACTATACTTAGTAATTACAACAAAATTGCAAATTGTAGCTCTGCTTGAGTATAATTTGGGCTGCAAAAATCAAGTTTAGAAGCTTCCATCCAAGAGATTCCCAATTACAAAATGAAGTACAATGGTTAAAGCTAGATTACTGAAGACAAAACTTGCTGATTGTCTAGTCTTTAAAATTTGCTAGGGCCTTGTAATGACATACAAGTCTAAGACAAAACAAATGATGGCTAGCATTGACCATCAGCAGGTGAAGCCACCAAACAAGTTGCTCCTGAAAAATTTATCAAGCCAGGTTATAACAATTAATAAACAGAAGGATGAGAAAAGAAACTTAGTACAAGGATGAGAAAAGCAAGTTGTATCAGATTACCAATAATAGAATTTGCCACTTGGCCAGAACATGAAGTACTACTGAAGATAAAAATATACTTTCAAATCCATCATTCCTCAGTCACTGGACCTCATCAAACTCTTCTCATTGCTCTTGGCCAGAAATCACTTGCACCAATGATTCTGTCACTGAACTTTCTATGATCAACTTCAACATCACTCAAACATTACCTCCTTTCCTATGTGATCTCAAAAACCTCACTTACATTGATTTTCAATATAATTACATTCCTGGTGAGTTTCCTACATCTCTCTACAACTGTTCCAAGCTTGAGTACCTTGATCTCTCACAATAACACGAAAAGGACAATACAATTAATAATTTTCTATATTTAACAAATTAATTAGGTGAATGAATAATTCAATAGACTAATTTACACTAACACTAAGTAATAGATTTATTCAACAACTACATTAACAATAGGCAGAATAAAACAGAATAAAATAAAAACCCTTTTGAAAACCTTCTTTTGTAATCACAGGATTGCTGAAACTCGTGATGTCGAAACGCCGAGATCGCCGCGGTTGAAGCCGGGTCATTGGTGGCGGCGAAGATAGCGATGGCGATGGCGGCGGCGGTGGCGGATTGATTGATTCGCCCGGCACGGCGGGGAGTGAGACCGTAAACCGTTTTATGAGCAGAAGAAAGAACGCAATGAAAGCAAGATGATGAAGGTTGTAGAGAGCGAAGAGAGCGCGAGAGAGAGCGAAGTGAGAGCGAGAGAGACGATGAGATACTTTGGAAGAAACCTAGCGAGAGAGACGATGAGATACTCTAGAACGTTTCGTATTCTAGAACTGAGAACGTGTTTTACTGTGAAATACTTTAGAAGTCACGCAATATTACGGTTTGTCTTAAAATGTTAAAATTTTTCACTTTTGAAGTCACGCATATTTTACGCTTGACTTAAAACCTAGCGTGCCAAAAAAAGTTTTCGAGTTTATTACAAGTTTGCCACCGCGTCCTTATATCAAGGCAGGCATCTGAGCGCGTGACTTTAAATGTCTATTTCTTTTCCTTATTTTGCACTAGTGATATGGCGATTTTTAATTTAGACATTGGAGTATGAATTGGTAGGGACTGAATTGAATTGAAATGGACGTTAGATTACCATACTTTAATAGTTGAGTTGAATGAATTGATAATAACGTATATGGACTGGATATGAATCATTTTTTTTAATACCACATTTTAATAGTTGAGCTAAATGAATTTATAACGTTTTACCATCGTGTTTTTTTTTAAGCAACCATCGTGGGTTTTAAAAACTGTTTTTACAAATTATAGTGAGCATACAATGCACTATAGTGACGTGTTATAGGGAAATAGAAAGGTTTTTTTTTTTTTGTGAGTTGGAGTGTAATTTAGCATTAAAATAATGACTCAAGTTTTACAAAATAAAAGTTCAAGTCTCCTTTACTATATTATATAGATATAGATATAGATTATAATTAAATATGAATATAGTTAAAAATTTAATTGAAAAATAAATCAAGATGATGTGGAGCATCCTAGAGCTTGGAAAAAAGCTTCCTTTAGAGATTTACTAGGAGAATACCCGTGCGATGCACGTGTTGTTATATAATTTTTTCCTTTAATTTTATATAGATTTTATACAAATATATACATAAGTTGTCGATATAAATTATGTATTTTAAAAATATAGTATTACATTAATATATTTTTGAATTTTTATATATTAAAAAACTATTTATTTATGCCATATTCTTATATAGTGTATGTGTTTTTTAATATGCACAATTGTCCAAATTTTATTGAGCATAATTGTTGAATAAAATCTTACTAAACTTCATTTTACTTAGTAATAATAAATGTCATTCTATTTAATATCTTGAATTTATGAGCATGAATTTTAATAATAAAGACATGTGAAAAATAATATAAATAATAAGAATATTGTTGATATAGAATTTTTTAATATGTGTAAGACAAAGAAGAAAAATAATAATTGAAGATCAATACTAATGAGAATATTTGCGTCAAAAAAAATACTAATTAGAATATTTTTTGATATAACATATAGCCTAAATAAACACTACGTAAAAAAAATTCTATTTGTTTAAAAACAAAAATAATGGTTTAATATGTGAAAGTTTAAGGATGAAAATAATAAGATTTTATATTTCCTTTAAAACATTAGAATAAAAATAACTAAGTGATACTAAGAAAGTGATCATAATATATTGATAAACATGTTTGGAAGTGACTTACATTTGTAATGTGCGTCTCGCGCATTGCTTTTCTCTTATAATGTCATTCTATTTTTATTTTCTTCTTCCAAATTTCAGTGACATCCTCTAAATATTATTTTTATATTAAGCTTGGATGAGCTTAAATTAAATAAGTTAATGGTTGTGTATGAATAAACATAAATCATAGAAATTAGAAAGAAACTACTCTTTATTTTATTTTTTCTTTATTTCTTTGTTTATTCATCAATTAATAATTCATAAATATTAATTAAAACAAAAGTGATAATAAGGAATTTAGATTTAATAGGAAACTTAGAAAGAGAAAACAATCAAAATCAAATCTTTATTTTTATTCTTTATAATGATATGAAAAATATATGGCCATTATTCACAATATGAAATGAAAGATTTATTTTATTATAATTGTTTTTTTATGCAACTTATAATCTAAATAAGCTAGATAAAGTGGAGAGTAAACATATAATATTTTTAAACAAATTGAAACAAATAAATCTGAAGCTTTATTTGGTTGTTTTTACCTCAAGCACTATTCTTATTTTAAATTAACCATTTCATATGTGAATTTGTAAATAAAAAGTATTAGATAGAATATATACTCTTATGAAAGCATTATATATGATTATATTTGAAGAAAATGATATTTTTTTTTCCTTTGTGATATAGAGAAGAGACACCTAATGTAATTTCCTTCTTAGAAGTGACACCAAAGATTATGAAGTTTCAAGTAGGGATGGCAAAACGGGTTTGGCCCGCCGGGCCGGCCCGCTAACCTGCCAAAAAAGGCGGGCCGGGCCGGAGTATTGGGACCGCGCGACCCGCTAAGACCGCCCCGCCAAAAGGAAAAAAACCGCGATCTAAAGCAAAGACGGGGCGGGTCGGCCCGCCAACCCGTTTTTTATTTTTTCATTATTTTTATTTTTTAAATAATAAAAAACTATAATGATTTATAGTATTAGTGTTTCTTCACCTGAATGATAGTGTTTTTTGTTTTGAGTTCTATACACTTATGAGGTTATACTCTACAATACGAACATTAAGATATTATGATGATTTCTTATGCTGGTTTTAACATGTTATTAATTACTAGTTATCAACGAAATGGATCATTTGCATTAACATTGAAGATTACAATTTAGATGTTTCACTTTTGTTTTGTTAGAAATTGTTATGTTTTGTTAGCCAATGTTATATAATTTGAATCTCTAGACTTTGACGTTGTACTTATTATGGTTTTTTGGTTCTTAAAAATATTTATTTTGGTTGCTTGATGGTTAATCCCTAGTTATCAAGCAATCAAAATACTAATTCGATTTGCTTTAAGATCTTCTAGGTGACATTTCTTAATGGTTAATCCTAGTAATTCTAATGCTATTATTGTTTTATACTTTTAGTTGCTATATAGTTAATCCTAGTAATTCCAATGTTATTATTGTTTTATACTTTTATTTTGAATATATCAAGAGTATTTAAAGTAAAAATTTGTTAAAAATGCTTTATAAAAAATCTATTTTAAAAAGCAAGTGAAAAATCTTATTGAAATTGAAATGTTAAAAATATATAAGTTTTTTGTTCAAAAACTTTGAAAAAAAAATATTCAAAGGGTCGACCGCCAACCCGCCACCATCATCTTAGCGGGCGGGCGCGATCTTTTGAACTGCGCTGCGTTTTGGCGGGCCAACTCGCCCGCCCCGTTTTTAGCGGGCCGAAGGCAAAACGGGCCGGGTTGGGCCGGGCCGGCCCGTTTTGCCATCCCTAGTTTCAAGGAACATATGCAACTCATTTAGATCTAGCAAATCATACAATTTTACAAAACTATGAAAGTAAACATTTTTATAAAGAACAATATTAAAATATACATAATTTCTTAATGCCTATAACTTTACAAAAAATTGTTGTCTATTTGTCAACTTCAAACTATCAAGAACATGAAATTCTTTATCTTTTTTGTGAATTCTACATCTCGTGAAATTTGCTCATTTCTTCTACTCCTTGTTTTCTATATGATTCTTGCACCTAATGTAATTTCCTTCTTAGAAGTGACACCAAAGGTTATGAAGGCTCGTGGAACATATGCAACTGATTTAAATCTAACACATCATACAATTATACAAAAAATTAAACATTTTTCTTAAGAACAATATTAAAATATACATAATTTCTCAATGTCTATAACTTTACAAAAATCATTGCCTATTTGTCAACTTCAAACCACAAGAACATAAAAATCTTTACCCTTTTTGTGCATTCTACACTTTCTTGTGAAACTTGCTCCTTTCTTCTACTTCTTATTTTTTATATGATTCTTTTTGTCAAAACCTCTACCCTCACCATCCAAAGATCTCTCCTTTAAATAGTCATTTCTTGTTATAATTAGTTTAAACTCTATTTCTTCCACTCATATTCCACTAACTCATGAGTTTATTGTAAATTAAAGCAATAATTCATGTAAATGTGACACTCCTCCATTCAATGCATAATGGTTACATAAAAAAAATTAAAGGTCAACTTATTATTTCTTATTTCATCTAAACTATTATAATTGATAAATATATTTATTAATTCAATTAATTTAAATTTTGACCAATTCTAATAATAATATAATTTCTATGTAAATAAATATATAATTTAAAAAATACATTTAGAATAAATAGTAATTAATATAAAAAAAGAAAACAATAAAAAGTAACTAATATAAGAACATAAAATTGAGTTTAGAATGAACACATAATTTAGCTCATAAGTCTCATGAATTGAGAATGAACATTGATTAATATAAAAAAAAATCTTGTTTTTTATATTTAATTATATATTAAAAATTAAAATCAAAGTCTCATTTATACAAAAATTATGATTAAATATAATATAATGTGTAAATTTATTGCTATGTTGGAATTTATTAGTAGTAGTGGGTTGGACACAAAGATATGAATTAATAAATAATAAAAGAGAAGTTTTTTAATAGACAAAAATAAAAGCAAAAATTCAAGGATCATTGTGGAGGCTCCATTGGGGTTTCCTTTACTAATATAGAATATATGACGTTTTGAAACTATTGTTTTTTTTTAAAACCATTCATATTCCTGATTAAAAATGTAATATAAAAAAAACTCAAATAAAGTATAAGAGAACTATTAAAACAAAATTTAAATTAATAAACCCAAAGTAACCGAAAGTTTTCTTTTTGACCAAAAGTAACCCAAAAATTAACCATCAAAATAAAAGAGGAAAATACACTATTCTTACAACAAAAAATCCATGAAAATTATAAATAAATATAAATATAGAAGTGAACACAATTTTTCTTAAAAAGATATGAAGCTAAAGTCTACGTTTTTTTATGTTTCATGTGGTTTTTATTTTTATAAATAATAAAATAATGCTCAATTCTCCTAGTCATCAAACTTTATGTCTTTTTATTTTTATTCAACTCATATCAATACACTTATTGTCTTTAATTATATAATAACTGAAAAAATATAAAGGGTCTTAATAATTTAGCCTTAATATGTAATCATTAATATAATTTCTTATATGTGTAAATTATAAAAAGATATTAATATAATTGAAAATCTAATTGAAAAATTAATGAGGATGATGTGGAGCATCTTAGAGGCTTGGAAAAAAGCTTCCTTTAGATATTTACTAGTTGTTGCAGTAGCATTCCTCCATGGAAGAAATGGGGGTGATTGGTCAAAACAAAATGTGTGTTTGTTTTTGGTCCATCATATTTGGAAATACATGATTATTAGTCTCTCATGTTAAGGGCTAATATTTCCAAACGGTGGCGGAGCTTGACCGGTACTAATATTTGTGGGGAAAAGTTTATACCAATATTTTTTATCATTTTAAAATTTTTGAGCCTAACGACATGGTACTATTAAACGTTTCAAATGGTTTATAGGGTCAGACGCCACCTTCAGCCTATTAAAAGCTCATTTTCTGTTTCCAAACATGAAGAAATATTTTTGGGCTCACTACGCCAGAGTATTAAGATGGCTAGCGTTTTTTTGGGCATTCGTAGCGTTTTAAAACGCTAGAGAAGCTGGCGCTACTAATGCGTACACCCCATTAGTAGCGTTTTAAAAACGCTAGCCATTGACCCAACGTGTTTTAGACATACGTGGCGTTTTATATAAAACGCTAGTCATTGACCCAAATACTTTTTTACAATTCCTAGCGTTTTACGAAAAGCGCTAGGGATCCCATAGCTCTTTTTACTACCATTCCTAGCGTTTTAAATAAAAACGCTAGGGATCCCATAGCTCTTTTTACTACCATTCCTAGCGTTTTAAATTAAAACGCTAGGGATATAGCCCTTTTTACTACCATACCTAGCGTTTTATGTAAAACGCTAGGGATGCTATAGCACCTTTTATTAGCATTCCTAGCGTTTTCTGTAAAACGCTAGGGATGCTATAGCACCTTTTTACTACCATTCCTAGCGTTTTTACATAAAACGCTAGGGATGCTATAGCACCTTTTATTAGCATTCCTAGCGTTTTTTCTGTAAAACGCTAGGGATCCTCTAGCTCCTCTTTACAATTACTAGCGTTTTATCTATAAAACGCTAGGTATTGACTGAATTTTTTTTTAAATATTTTTTTTATTTTGGTTTGTTCTCCATTTTAATTACAACCTATAAATTCATTCCCTTCCAACAAAATTCAGAAAATACATTCCAATCCAATATCATTCAAACAAAATTCAAAACTTGCTACAAAAAGCTATTATGAAAATACATTCCAATCCAATCCAATCCAATCCAATATCATTCAAAAAGCTACAAAGTAACAAAATTCAGAAAATACATTCCAATCCAATCCAATATCATTCCAATACAATATATACAACAACTAACTATTATGAAATTATCTCAAAACTTGCTACAAAAAGCTAGAAACAAAACTGCACCACTCCCCCCTTACTGCTGTAAGTTGTTCAGCAGAGTAATTCTGGATATTTTTAAAGCTGGGAAAATACTGAAAAATAAAATGAAATAAAATTAGAATAATTAAAATGTTTATTAAATGTGAGTAAGTATTATATATAATATCAATATAAAAAAGAAATCTAAGTAGTTACCTTGGTTGGGATTGTTACTTTGTCATGAGTGATAATCTCTTTCATAAACCTCATAACGTAGTACCCACAATCATTGTTGTTTGGTTGTTTAGGACACTACAAAGCAAAAGATCATTATAACTTAATTGTCACATTTTTATGACCAAAAATTCAATTAAAATTATAAGAATGATTAAAAAGCTTACAGTTATGGGTAGCCATCTTGTTTTACTCGTAGATAATCCCAAGTATTCTTTCAAAGCACTGTAACGTCATACATATATATATATAATGTTAAGTTGAACAAAATACATATATTAAATTATACAAATTAAAATGAGAGGGTTACACATACACACCTCTCAACCGATTCTACTGAAGTCTACGTGAGCGTTGTAATGGCCTTGAAGTGAATCCGGATAGTAGACAACATTTTGCTTAGGGTTTATTGCAAAGAGTACCCAATGTTGCCTCGCAAGTAAATGAATCACGAATGAGTACACATTAATTTACACTATAATACAATCCTCAAAATAATTAAACAAGTGATTGAAGACTAAATTTCTCACCCATTATTGAGTGGTGCCAAAAATAAAGAGTCGCCTTTCAAATGCTTGGCTTCCATGAAGCGTGAATGGATATAACTTTGTACTTCACTCTTAATAGCCATAATACGTTCCTCAGACATTACCTTGCTTAAACACAACGATACACGCCGGACACAAGAAGAAATACTTCTGTGTCCGTTGAGAAGGGACCAGAAGACGATTGTACAAAAACCTATATATAATATATATACAACTTTCAGATCCTCATATATATACTCTAATATATACTCTAATATAAACAACTATTGTGTACAAATAATTTAATACATACCTCTGGTATACTCTAATATCAGTGGCAGTGGCCCAATCCATCTCAACTATAGCTTTCATATCCTCGATGTTGATCATTACCAACTGTTCCAGGCCCACAATGTTATCGGGCGGTAAAAAAATTTGGTCGTCCTGGTTCATTTTTTGAATGTGGACCTTTAGAGAATCGATGTACTTCTGGAATTCATCAATGGGATATTGACCAACATGTTGGAATGGCTGTATAGATGTAGATGGTCGGGAGAGTTTGGTAGTGGAAGGGGAAGGTCGAGACACTTTTATTGAAGGGGAAGGTCGGGACACTTGGGGTACCTAGTATATATTAAAAAATGATTAATTAGTTAGTTAACACACATTATAGTCATCAACTTATTAACAAAAATATTGTCACTTACAACGACAAGTTGTTCAAAGCCATGCCACAAAAGTACTAAGTGTTTGATCCACGATAAATATATCCGCATTAGCAATTGGAGCAGCAATGGTGCAGACCCTCTATTGAATAGTCTACCCTAACTCTCAAATGGTTTTCGTGCATGGCCTGATTGTGCGATGTGGCACTCAATTGGTTACATATCAAACCCACTCGCAACCTTTCGATGTGGGTTTGCAATATATAGCTCACATTCACAGCTTATCCTAAATCAATTATAAAGAAAAATAAATATACATGATAATTTTATCAAATACATATGTACAAAAACAGTCGAGTTTTGTTAAATACCGTGTTGAAGGGATGGTGCAGCTATCTCGCGCGCTATGGGGGTGCAGCAGCTCAATAGGTTCAAAGCAGGGGGTGGTGCAAAGCAGGGATGGTGCACCAATCCTTTGTGCCAAGAGTCGCTTAAACATCCGTGTCTCTCTTCCATTAACACAAAGAACATTCTTGGATAGCTCGTCATACTTTGCCGCCATGACTTTACAATCCCCGCACTTTGCTTTGGCTCTTTGGCCCAAACACGCTTGTCGGAGGAATCCCATATCCATAACCTCTAATCCGACCCTGTCTCTCTCTTCCCTTCCCAAGGCACGAGCAAGGACATCTTGTTGACCATCACAATCATTAAATCTCCTTGTGATACAGATTGTGATATGCTTTGGCGATGCACAAACATAAATAACGGATAAAATTAATAAACAAGTGTCAAGAGAAATTTAATCGACAATAAAAAATATGTCCACGTGTCAAAAAAATCGAGTAACGGATAAAAATAATAAACAAGTGTCAAAGAAATTTAATCGACAATAAAAAATATGTTCACGTGTCAAAAAAATCGAGTAACGGATAAAAATAATAAACAAGTGTCAAAGAAATTTAATCGACAATAAAAAATATGTTCACGTGTCAAAAAAATCGAGTAACGGATAAAAATAATAAACAAGTGTCAAAGAAATTTAATCGACAATAAAAATATGTTCACGTGTCAAAAAAATCGAGTAACGGATAAAAATAATAAACAAGTGTCAAAGGAATACTTACAATTTTGTCCTTGACCTCCTTAGTTTTCGGATCCACAATCTCCCCATCCTTGTTTTGTCGGGCCTCTAACTGCATAAAGACAACGATCAAGGGATTCTTGAGTTGGATCTTTCCCCTCTTGCGAGAACTATTTAAGTTTAATAATTAATCAATCAGAAATTAAAAGATTCATTAAATCATAATAAATTAAACTAATTGTGTCTTACCAATCTTTCTTCAAGAATTTGATATCCACTTGAACCTCCTCTATAAGGGTACTCTGGATTAGAAGCTCTCACTTTATTGGCTTTGCTTTTTCTATTTAAAAACATAAGTATACATTAATGAATGATATCTTGTTGTGAAATATATATATATATATATATATATATATATATATATATATATATATATATATATATATAACTTAAATAATTAATATACTAACCAGAAAATCCGGATCTCAGAGTGCGTATATCTACAAATTTGGTCCAATCCTCCTTAGTTATAATTCCGGCATACAAATCTTTGGAGGCTCTGTCTCTGATGGTCCCATCAGCCGTTTCGAATACTTTTTCCCCACATCGCTTCTATATGCCCGATGCAACCTTCCCGCTTCCTTGAGTATCCAATCTCTTCGGGCATCATCGACATCAAAGTGTTTCTACTTATACATAAAAATGGATTAAATAAATACAACTAAAAATTCACTAAATAAGTTTATTAAAGAGGTCTAAAATTATATACCATATTAAGGACCAAAAATCATCTTTCAGCTTAGGCAAAAAGCAGATTATCTTTCTCATTCCAACTTTTTATTGAAATTGGAAAGATTTGTTTCACCTTAGTACCAATAAAGCTAATTAAATTTGTGCCGTTGTCTCCAATTGGCAAACCTTTAACACTCCATCGGACCTTAAATAATTAAATCATTAAATAATTAGATAACTTGGAAAGGTAGAGAACAACATTAATAATTAGTAATTAACTTAATTACCTTATATTTCTTGTGTCCTTTACTTATCCGATGGACGATATTCTTTTTCGATGTAATTCCTCGGGGAGTGAACTTCTTTGTGTTTCTATCACCCCCATCACCACCTCGACTACTCTCGTGATCACTATGTGATGCCATCGACTTGCAATGACCCAAATGAAATAGACTCGGTGAGTTTTAGCTTTCTAATTGTTTAGAACCAACAAACACTTAACAAAATATAGAAGAAGCCATGCACTAAGTAACAAAGAAAGCCATGCACTAAGTAACCTAGAGTAAACATACATAGGAAAGACATGCACTAAGTATATAACCTAGAGTAAACATACATATGAAAGCCATGCACTAAACAGAGAAAGCCATGCACTAAGTAACCTAGAGTAAACATACATAGGAAAGCCATGCACTAAGTATATAACCTAGAGTAAACAGAGAAAGCCATGCACTAGGAAAGCCATGCACTAGTCAAGTTAATAATGCTATCTAAGCTAGACTAATCTAACAACTAATTAGATACAACATTGAGCTAAATAACAGAGAAAGCCATACAAAAGATACATAACAAACCATAAAAAAACCATAACAAAATAGTCATTGCAGTGAGAGAGGTGGAGAGTACGTGAGTTCAGAAATACCTTTTGAAAGGGAGAGAGAGTGAAGAAAAAGGAGACAAATGGGAGGGTTTCCTGGGTCGTAGCACCAAGGAGAGAGAGGGAGAGCTGGTACGGCGTGGAGATGAACGAAGATGAACGAAGAGGGTTTCCTGGGTCGTGGAGGTTCGCAACGGATGAGAACGAAGAGGGTAGATGAACGAGACTTCTACGTGAGTGTGTTTTGGGTTTTTCTGGGTTCTGGTGTGGGTTGTTCTGGGTTCTGGGTTGTTCGTGGAGGGTTTCCTGGGTCGTGGAGAGAAGTTAGGTAGATGAAGAGACGTCTACGTGAGTGTGTGAGGGAGATGAGAGAGTGCGCCTTGTAAAAATTTTAATAGCATCCCTAGCGTTTTTACATAAAACGCTAGGGATCATCTAGCGCGTGTTTACCATTCCTAGCGTTTTCTGTAAAACGCTAGGGATGCTATTAAAATTTTTACTACAATTCCTAGCGTCAGAAACGCTAGGGATGCTATTAAAATTTTTACTACCATTCCTAGCGCTTTATGTAAAAACGCTAGGGATGCTATAGCACCTTTTACTAACATTCCTAGCGCTTTTATGTAAAAACGCTAGGATGCTATAGCACCTTTTACTAACATTCCTAGCGTTTTATGTAAAAACGCTAGGGATGCTATAACACCTTTTTACTACCATTCCTAGCGTTTTCTGTAAAACGCTAGGGATCCTCTAGCTCCTCTTTACAATTCCTAGCGTTTTATTTTTAAAACGCTAGGTATTGAATGAATTTTTTAACTTTATTTCTAGCGTTTTCACTCTAAAACGCTACCTATTGACTGAATTTTTTTTTAAATATTTTTTTTATTTTGGTTTGTTCTCCATTTTAATTACAACCTATAAATTCATTCCCTTCCAACAAAATTCAGAAAATACATTCCAACAAAATTCAGCCAATATATCATTACAAACCAATATATAGATACACACATATGTACATATCACCAAATTAAAAGACCATATTAAACTAACAATTACTTACAACATAATTAATATATATCCAAATCATACAACATAATAAGTAACTTAGATTATGAAACTCAATGACTCTTTGTCTTGACCACTAGATCTCATGATCACTAAGTGATGCCATCTCGACTGCAATATAACATATATAATCCATGTTATTGTTAAATTTACAAAAACAATATAAATATTATCTATTAATAAAAATAACGATATATCATTAAATCTATATTACCTTTTCCTTTTCCTAGATAAAATTTTGTTTGCAATTCGCGTCTTGGTATTTTTTTCCGATTTAATAATAATTCCATCATTATGATCTTTTCTAAAATATACAACATCCTCTATAGAAGTATTTTCCCTATTATTGGTTACGATGTTCAAGAAAGGGTCGTCCTCAACACCAACATCATCGGGTGCTTCATCATCATCGTTGTTATACACAAATTTTTTGTCACCAATATAGAACAATAGACCAATTGATATTAATCGGATCGGTGACATAAAACACTTGTTGAGCTTGCGATGCTAAAATAAAAGGTTCATCTTTATATCCTAACTTGTTGAAATTCACCCGCATGAACCCTAATTCATCAATCAGAAACCAAATATTATTGTCAACCCATTCACATTTGAACACAGTGCTCCCAAACATATTGTAATCCAACTCCCATATGTGTTCAATGAAGCCAAAGTAAGACATATTCGCATATATGGGATTTCTATCTTTGTAAATCGGATGCATGCATAGAATGAGCTACAAGAGTCACCCCACTATTTTGCATTTTACTCGATCATCTTATTCTTTTGTATAGAAAGTGCACTCGTTCATTAGATAGTCATTTGTAGAGAAGACATGTATATTTGGACCTTTTGCTAACCATCTCAATCTTTTGAAATCAAGTAGGATTCAAACACACTCACCATCAATGTGATGTTTTAGCCACACTATGAAACTCCTATTGTGTTCTTTTGCTAACCAAACTTGCTTCTTTCCCGGAATTGACTCTTAAGAATCTCCTTGTGCTTGGCAACATATGAATCAACCTCACTATCATTGTGAAGAACGTACAAGTGTGCTTGCTCTAGTTCTTTCCTTGATACCATCACTAATTTAGTTCTGTCATCCCTTTACTAATCCTTCCCGCATGACGAGACCTTGGCGGTCCCACGTAATATTCAAGACTAGATAGATAGCCTGTGCAAAACTCAATAGCCTCCTCAACTATGTAGCGCTCAACAATACAACCTCTCAGTGTCGTGATCGATTTTTCACATATCCTTTTAATATCTTCATGTAACGCTCAAACGGATACATCCATCTCATGTAACATGGGCCACACAATTGTGTCTCTCTAACGGATGAACTATTAGATGAATCATTATGTCGAAAAAGGAAGGTGGGAAATACATCTCAAGCTCACACAAAGTGACAGTAATTTCTCTTTGCAATGTTGGCAACTTTCCAGGGTCAATCACTCTACTACAAATCGCCTTAAAGAATAAACAAAGTTTGGTTAAGGTCTCACGCACTTTCTTAGGCAAAATGGATCGTATACCAATGGGTAGCAAATTCTCCATGAGAACATGACAATCGTGGGACTTTAGAGACTTTAACTTGAGGTCTTTAATACAAGAGTCGCCACATTTGAAGAGTATCCCTCTGGAACTTTAACTCCATGAAGAAACTCACAAAAGACAGTCTTCTCCTTTCTAGATAGAGTATGAGTGCGCGAGGTAGATATGTACGTGTACCCTTCTTTTTACCTGACCCAATTCAGTCTCAAACCCATACTAACCAAATCCAACCTTGAGTTGATGGTATCTTTAGTCTTACCCGGCATATTGAGTAAGGTACCAATGACACTTTCAAGACATTCTTTTCAACATGCATCACATCAATGAAATGCCTTACATATAATGACTTCCAATGATCGCAACTCAAAGAAAATCGACTTTTTCTTCCACCCCGTTTGGCAATCTCTCCTGCAAAAGGCTTCCCAAATTTAATGTTCAAATCTTCCACCTTTTCAAATACTGCTCGCCCACAAAGGCGGGGAGCTCTACGTGTTTCTGTATTCCCATCAAATGCCTTTCTCCACAATCGATAGTGATGAGTTGATGGCAAAAATCTACGATGACCAAGATAGATATTCTTCTTACCATGTTCCAACCACATCCAATCGTGTTATCTTCACATATAGGGCATGCACACTGCTTACTTTGTTCTTGCACTCCGGATAGATTGCCGTATGCGGGAAAGTCGTTAATTGTGCCAAAGATCATAGCCCTCGTGGTGAAACTTTCTTCTCTCGAACCCATCGTACACCTCTACCCCAATCTCCCACATTTGCTTCAAGTCTTCAATTAAAGGAGCCAAGTATACATCAATATCATTTCTGGTTGTTTGGGCCTGAGAAATTAACAAAGACAACATCATATATTTGCGTTTCATGCAAAGCCACTGATAAGTTATAAATCGCCAAAATCACGGGCCATGTATCGTGGGAGCTACTCGATACCGTGCGGGTTAAATCCATCAGCCAGACAATGCAAGGCGTAGGTTTCTCGGGTCATCCTCGAAATTAGGATACTCAATATTGATTTTTTCCATTGCGGAGAATCTGCGGGTGTCGTAGCATACCATCTTTAATCCTTTCATCCTCATGCCATGTCAAGTGTTTTGCATCTTCTGAACTACGATACATGCGCCTAAATCGAGGAATTATAGGAAAATACCACAACACCTTTTGTGGAGCAGACTCTTTCTTCTTATACCGCGGTGCATTACATTTAGGACACGAATTTAACAACGCATGTTCATTCCGAAATAAAATGCAATCATTCGGACAAGTGTGTATCTTCTCATAGTTCAAGCCAATAGACCCCAACATTTGCTTTGCATCATACGTCCGAGAAGGAAGCACATTATCATTCGGCAACATTTCTTTCGTAGTGAGAGTAAATCGGTAAAGCTCTTATCCGTCCATCCGTGGCGAGTTTTCAAGTTATACAACTTGATCACAGCCAATAATTTTGTGAATTCATTACAACCCGCATACAATGGTGTCTCTGCATCAGTTATCAACTTCTCAAACATTTCAGGACAATCATTAAGATCCTCTTCAACCACCTTTGCCATCTCTTCAAATTCGTTCGCATCAAATGAATGTGTTAGGTGTCAACCGTGGCGCGCATATCTCTTACTAATATCATTCATATTTGAAGATTCACCTTTTTCTCACCGTGCATTATCCAACAAGTGTAACTTTGATCAATTCCATTCGCCTTTAAATGTCGTGTCAACTCCTCTGCGATGAATCGATTTTACATAACAACACCTTAAACAAGGACATTTCATACCACTAGAAGTCCCTAAACGTTCAACAAAGACAAATTTCACAAAATAATCCACTCCAAATGTAAGATACTCCTTGGACAGACGATTGGCGGACATCCAATTTCTATCCATAATTGCCAAATATTTATAATAAAATCCCGAGAAGAGAACTTTAACATATGACCCATCAAGCAATTCGAATATAATGAAGAATCAATTCATATAAAAAAACAAACAACAGAGAAAGGAACAAGAAGAGGCTAGTGGTGAAAAAAAGAAGAAGAGTCTAGTGTGCACAAGTGACAAAACTAATATATTTCTAAACTAGAACCCACAATTATTAATATCTAACAAGAAACAGAGAGAAAGGAAAGAAAAACTCACCAATGTTGTCCGAGTGAGAGAGATGATGTTCACCGAGAGAGATGATTTTCGTTGAGAGAGATGATGTTAATTTGAGTTAGGGTGTTAGGGTTTTGCGTTTCTGGGTGAGTGATTTTGCGTTTATGGGTAAGAGTGTTAGCTGAAAGAGGGAAGTAGCTCAATGGGAAACAAAAAAAAATTATTTAACCATACCTAGCGTTTTCTATAAAACGCTAGGGATCTATCTAGCGTGTTTTCTAAATACCTAGCGCTTTTGAGTAAAAGCGCTAGGGATATGTCTAGAGTGTTTACTAAATACCTAGCGTTTTATAAAAAACGCTAGGGATCTATCTAGCGTGTTTTCTAATTGGCTAGCGTTTTGAATAAAAGCGTTAGGGATCTGTCTAGCGTGTTTTCTAAATAGCTAGCGCTTTCTAAAAAACGCTAGGGATCTATCTAGCGTGTTTTCTAATTGGCTAGCGTTTTGAATAAAAGCGCTAGGGATCCGCTCTAGCGTGTTTTCTAATTTGCTAGCGTTTTGAGTAAAAGCGCTAGGGATCTGTCTAGCGTGTTACCTAATAGGTAGCGTTTTACTTTAAAACGCTACTAATGGTGTAGCGTGTTATTAAAATGGCTAGCGTTTTTTTATAAACGCTACTAAAGGTGGCGATCTCTTTTACAATTACGCGTAGTGGCTATCACATCTTTTAGTCGTATCTCATGCGTATCTCAGTCATATCTGTCTTGTATGATACATTTTTTTCCAAAATTAAGTAATAAATAAATAATGGCAGATACTCCCTAGATATGTATCAGATCTGACACGTATCTGTGTCATTTCATAGATCACATCAGACATGCATTACCATATTTTTGGGGACTAAAATTGATAAAAATATTTATTTAACATAAAGAGGAGCCAATAATTGTATCAAATTGACTATTTTCATTGTACAGGTTTTGAAATGTGGGATAGTCAAGATCCTTCAAATGTTACAAATTGGAATAAAGTTGGAGATGAATCATCCGTTAAAGTGGAGACTGAACTCAGTTCTTGCTTTGAACGCAATAAGGTTGCAGCGAGAATTGATGTGCTATGTGACAATTGCCCCTCTGGTGGTGTTGGAATCTCTAACCCTGGTTATTGGGGCATGGTGAGAACAACTAACTAACTAACTAATAGTATTGAAATGTAACTTATGATCAAAATTATTTCATTCATTGAAAACATATTACAGAATAAGCTTATATATGAGCTATCCTACATTAGGAAATGAACGAAATGAAACAAACTACTAACTATATTGATTTGGTATCTCAAGTCTGAGAAAGCTCACATCGCTAAACAATGAACAAAATAAAGAGTATATAAATCGAATAAATAGTACTATACTACCTCCTTCCATACCAACAAGGTTGGTCTGAGCGGTAATTGGACTCGGATCCCACCTCAAAGTATCAGATTGAATCTTGGGTGTGGTGAAAATTCTGTTGGAATGGCAGAACTACACGGATTGGCAAAGTTAGGTTTATAAGAATTTGGTAAAATAAAGAGGGATATGATTTTACATTCAATAGATACTCCTTAATCTATATATGTACAATAACCTTAAACATTAACGTGCATGACAGTATGCATAAGGTGTTTTGGACATATTTTCGGTTAGTAACATCACTTAGTCGTTAAGCGCTTAGTTAAACTGTATATCCAAAAAAATTATCATACATGTACATATATTGTTATCACAATTTTATCATTGAATCTTCAACCAGTAGTTATTCTGCATCTTGGTTTATGATGAAATCTTATTTCAGAACATAGTGCAAGGGAAGAAATACAATATTGTCTTTTATGTACGTTCAAACGGACCATTACAGCTGACAGTATCCTTCAAAACAGCAGATGGAGAGTTATTGGCTACAAAACTTATCAAGTGAGTGCCATTGCCATGTGCTAACACATCCTAGAGAAGAGAAGTTTAATTTATTCTCAATAACCTCAAAAAGACATTTTAGTATCTAAATAAAAGTATTATAATTTATACTAACTAATAATTAATAATTGATCTTGCAGGCGTACTGCAAAAAAGGTTTCAAAGTGGACAAAAGTAAAGACTACATTAGTAGCCATTGCATCAAGTACTAATGGAACTTTGCACTTAACAACAACCCAAAAAGGGAAGATATGGTTGGACCAAGTGTCTGCTATGCCGGTAGACACATTCAAGGTAAGAAAAAACCTTGGCAATGCCCAAATATTCTTTTTGGATAACACTATTGGTCCTTAAATTAATGTGTGAAACGCTATTACTATAGTCTCTGAATGTATCAAAATTGCAAAATATCTTCAGACTTTTCATTCTTTAATCAGTTTGGTCTTTGAATGTATCTTTTGTTAGTCAGATTGGTCATCAAACGTATCTCCCGGTTGTCCGTTCAATCCCACAATTACTAAAAGAACTAGGAGAATGCCCGTGCGTTGCACGGGTTGTCGTATAATTTTTTTAAAAATATTTTATGGAGCTTTTATATAATGATATATAACGTTGTTGATATAGTGAGTTGATTGTCAATTAAAAGAATAATTCATATGAATGTGAAACCCCTTTCTTTGAATGCATAATTGTGACATAAATAAGAATCTTTAAGGTCAACTGATCGTATTTTATTTCAAAAACAACTCATATGAATTTTGATTAAAAAGGGAAATACATGGTATTGTAATGTTTTTAATTCATGCATCTGTTTTTTAAATAGTAGTTACCTATGCTTAGAAGTCTAAAAGGCAAGAACGATGAATAATAAATAATAAAAGGGAAAAACAGTTTTTTAATATTAATACAACAATTGAAAGAAGACCATTCATCTTCCTTATAAACAAACAATGAAAATAAAATAAAACTCAAATTGAGCAATAAAGAACTATATTAGAATAAAGAACTACTTTTTTTGACAGGATTAGAATGAGAACTATTAAAATAAAATAATTGAACCAAACTAATTCACAGGCAACCAACTGTTAGAATACATATATATTACGTTTTGAATCTAAAACAACTCAACAAAAAAAACGATTCACATTGATTATTATAAAAGTAATATAAAAAACCTTAAATAAAGTTTAAGAGGACCATTAAAATAAAACTTAAATTAGTAAACTCAAACTTATCCAAACAAGAACCAACTCATAAAAACAACTAATTATTTCTTATTTGTAAGACAACTTATATTAATTTTGGTTAAAAGGGAAAAACATCTATTGTTACATTTTTAATTTCTCTATACTATTATAATTTTGAACGTTACTATTTAATAGAACACATGTAATATCAAAAGTCTTTCGAAATTAGAGCAAATGACTATTTATTATTTATTTTGGTGGAACTAATGATTATTTATTTTTCGTATTAATTTATTTTTAAAGTTGATAAGTGACACTTGAAGTTTTCACTAAAAAGGAGTACAAATCTAGTTAAAACATAAGTTTCTTCTTTTTTAAAAAACAATTAAAAGAAAATGGCATTGTGAATGATTAGTTATCAATAAAGTATGAAAGAGATGATAAAACCGACAATGTACGTAAATGGTACAAACATTACAATTGTCCTTAAGACAATTTATATATTCGATAACCCATTATAAACCTTGGACCATATATCATCTAGCTAATTAAAAAGATCATTAAGAGTGATTTTTCGTTCATCATTTTTTGTTGTTACAACCTTTAATTCATTTCATCTAACAAAGTGATTTACTTGACAAATGCATCAAAATGTAGTATGTTGTTGTAAGCACATGCTTTTTATTTGACTGAGTTTTGTAACTTACATATGATAATAGTTGAAGAAAATGATGTTTTTCTTGTTTCTTCTCTTTTTGTGATATCGATGTGAAGTTTTCTAGAAATGACATCAAAAGTTATGAAAACTCAAAGAACATAAGCAAATAATTGAAATCTAGCACATCATACAATTTCACAAAAACTATTAAAATTAAACCTTCTTCTAAAGCACAACATTAAAATATACATTATTTCGCGATGCTTATAACTCTACAAAAAATTGTTGTCTCTATTACATAATTTACTAACTTCTCCAATTTTATCTTCATGACTTGTCAACTTCAAAGATGTCAAGAACATGAAACCATTTACCCTTTTTGTTTCTACATCTTCTCGAAAAATTCTCTCGTTTCTTCTACTTGTTGCTATAAATTGTGAACTTTATTTTTTTCCCACAATCTCTCCCCAGATAATCCAAAATTGTCTCCTTTAAATAGTCATTCTTGCTATAAATGACTAAAACTCTACCTCTTCCACTCATTTTCTAGTAACTCATGGTTTTATTGTCAATTAAGAGAATAATTCATATGAATGTGAAACTCCTCCCTTTTAATGCATAATTGTTACATAAAAAAGAATTTTAAAGGACAACTTATTATTTATTTTTAAAAAATATATTAATTTTGATTAAAATGGGAAAGACATGTGTATTGTAATATTTTGAATTCATCTAAACTATTATACCAATTATAATTGTAATAATAGTAATAATAATATCAATTATTCGTAAATAAATATAAATATTATTAAACAGTAATCAATTAGAGATATTAAGTAGGGTTTGTAACAATAATTAAAAAGGAAAAATATGCTAAATTAATATTAAATTGTATACTAATATAATAGGCTATGTTTGTTTTATAATTGTATAGAAAATATAAAATGATACATGTTAAATTCTGATATATAATTAGTTAAGAAAACATAAAAATAATTTATCAAAGTATAGAAACTTTTTTTACAAAGGATTTATATAATATTATATTATGGAGAGATTTATTGTTAATTACTATTATCAATTTCCATAAAACTATTTTAGTTTATATTATATCCCAACAATTTATCAATTTCCATAAAAGATGTCGACATCAAATGGTTTATATTATATCCCAACAAAGGATTTGTTGAATAATTTTCTTATCAATATAAAAATAGTTATATAATTTTTTTCTGTAAAAATAGTTAAATAATAGTCTATTAAGAGCCTCATTTAATAAGTTAGTGGCAATTATGTTCTTTAATTAGAATTAAAAACTTCTTTATGTCTAAATTATAAGTAAATATTTTAATATACAAAAATATTGAGAAAAATTGTGGACCTTCCTTTGGGGTTTCCTTTACATAATTTGGAGAAGCATCTTAGAGCTTGGGAAAAGGTTGGTATTTTTTTTTAATAATTTATTGAATTTTTAGCTGGAATTATTAAATTTGTATACACATAATTATAATTTGTATGAACATAATTATAATTATTATGTTTTTCAGAATAATTGTATGAACATAATTATAATTATTATGTTTTTCAGAATAATTGTAATGATATTTAAACTGAAAATATTTGTTAAAAATTTGAGTAAAGCATGTGTTAATATTGTAGCGTAAATCATGTGTAAATTAATGTTATAGTTGGTCTGTTTTTTTTTGTATAAATAAAATAATAGTGTTAGTCATTAAACTTGAAGTTTTTTTTATTTTTCTTCAAGTGATATTATTTGTCTTTATTAATTTTTTAATTTTTGAAAGAATATAAAGGGTCTTAATAACTTAGTAATATGTAATCATGAAAGTAAGTCTCCTTTTATGTGGGAATTATTAAAAATATATTAATATAATTGAAAATCTAATTGGAAAATAAATGAAGATGATGTGGAGCTTCCTAGAGCTTGGAAAAAAGCTTCCTTTAGAGAAAAACATTTAATAGAATATATATTAATCATAAGTTGTTTAAAATCCCTTCTGGGACACAAACTTTAACTTCTACTTTATGACATTTGTTAAGTTTTAATGAAAATTTTATTAGAGAGTGGAGCTGTTACATTATTGGTTTTCCGCAATGATTGTTGTAATAAGAAAAGTAATACTAATTAATAAAAAATATTCATAACTGATCTAATAGGTTATTTGAAAAGGTTAGATAGTTTCTTTGGCTTCCTTTTCTTATGTCTACAAGTGTATTTTAGATGCTATATAAAGCATATCATTCTTTGCAGTACATTGAGATTTTAGAAGAAAAAACTTTTATTCAACATGTGTATCTTGGAGGTAATAGATTTTTTTTAAAAATCTTTCAAAATATCATGTATATTCTCCTTTTTTTGCCTAACTTCTTTTTTGTTCAATTGTTTTCTTATGTTCATTTACTAGGACTTTGAGACACACGTTTAACGATTTAGTTGTGATGACATTTGGAAGCAAAACCGCATGTATCTTTAAGTTAGTGAAATTTTTCATTTCAGTTAATCTTTCTATATATCATGTATATTCTCCTTTTTCCTCTTTGGGGTAGCAAAATTGTTTGGACATATTTAAACACTGCTTTGCTAATGATGTATGGCATTGTCCCAAAGATCTCTATTATCGAGTGTAACTTACATTCGTTACGGTATTTTGAGATTGTAGAAGAAAAAACCTATATATTATTTACCTTTTGTATTCTTCCAGTTGAATTTTTTAATCTTTCTATATAACATGTATATTCTCTTTTTCCCATCATGTCTTTTTGATGCAATTGTTTTGTTAGGTTCCATTTTTTGGATCAAACGACTTTGTTTCACTTTTGCTTTGTCAATGACGTGCAGGGTTGGTCCCAAAAATTGCTTTTACTTAGTCTTGCTTAAGACAAACTTTATTTGAGACATTTTTCCCCTTCGTCAGCAAGATTTTTATTCGATATTTTTTCCCCTCATAGATGTTTTTTTTCCAAGCTCTAGGATGTTCCTCCATATTTTTTATTTACTTTTTTAAAATTAAATCCCAACAATATACTTTTATTAATAAATCTCCATTCAACATTTATGATATCCAATGGACTAAACTATCACTATGGACTCTTTTAACACTCACCTAAAGCTTAAAAAAACTGATGAATTCTTTAATTTTAAACGCATTAGCTATCATATGGCAAATTCATTATTTCAAAGCTTAAAAAAACTGATGAATTCTTTAACTTTAATCGCATTAGCTATCATGGCAAATTCATTATTTCATCACAACGTTTAGGCAACCATGCATTATTTTTTTAGGGAACCAAACATCTAAGAATATACATCCTATTGTAATCTGCAACCGTATCAGATATGGGTTATTGGAGCATTTGAGCAATGAACAAAACCAACATGCATTTGAGCTTGAACATTTATGAAACAGTTTTATCATTTACTTGGTCATTTTCTTTAGTTTATATGCATGAACTGAATGGTCACTTTCTAACAAAAAAATATATATATCTACAATTTGGTTGCACATTTAATTACATCTCCAAATAAAAAATTTAAATTAAAATATATATATATATATATTATTTATTATATATTCATCTAATTAAAACAACTAAAAAAGGATTACTACTTAAAATTAATCAACTTAAAGTTTTATAAAATCCTACCTTTGAAATATAGTTAGTATAAAAAGGTCTAAACTAACTTTATTTATATATATATACATCGATATATATATATATATATATATATATATATATATATATATATATAAATTTGAATCATTATCTTACCAAACCCAACAAATGATGTCCAGATATTTATTTAAATTTTAAACTTCAATTGAAATTTAATTTAAATTTTACATTTAAATTGACCTCCCAAAATAACTTCTCCTATATATTTAAAAAAATTATAAAATAAATCTGGATTCATTTATTTTGTTGAAAATTATTACTTATTAAATTTAGGAAGAAAACAATATTGATGTATATATATTTACTAAAACTTATAAGTTTCACTAAATCTCGAATTATATCTTATAATTAAATTATATGTATATATACATATACATATAATTTATTAATTTTTAAAAAATCTCTTTTTACTCCTTTATTGATTACTCTTAATTCATTACTTGATGTTTTGATTTTGGATGCCTTTTGGTGTCTCTAAATTATTAATTTGATTATTACTAATTATTATAGTTGGATTTTAATAGAGATTAGTTACAATTTTTTCAATAATTGTCATTTATTCATACGATTTTATTGATCATTTGTTATAGGTTTCAAATTGTAGTCAAGAGAGGAAAAATGGAGTTTACATGAATAGAGAAGAAATTGAAAAGGCAAAGCAAATTAAAGGCTTCATGTTCTAGACATTTCTAAAGTAGTCAACAAGACAAAGAGATAAATTTTGATTAGTTAGTGAGTCATCCCAATGAGAAATAATTTTTTTCCCAAGCTATTGACATCTTGACATGCATGGATTATATATGTTGAATTTTAACATTTTTCTTTAAAAAAATATTTAATTTTAATAGCTTCAATGAAATTAGATGATGTGCTATATCTAAAAGATTTTTGAATATGTTTCATGAACATTCACAAACACATGTTCAAGGTTGATAGAGTATAATATAGCTTACCAAAAAAGTAGATTGCTATCAAGTATGTATTAATTTTCAGTTTTTGAATTCTAATTATAAATAAATAAAAAATTTAAATAGCAAAATAAGCAATATTTTCAAAAATTGAATTAAATATATTATGAGTTAATTAAAACTCTACATCTTCAATTTATATTGTACTAACTCATGAGTTTATTGGAAATTCAAGAAATAAATCACGCTAAAATGTATAGTTAAACTAATTTTAAAGTTAAATAAAAAATATATATTTAGTTCCTTAAATTTTTATTTCCTTTTCTACTAATATCATTACAATATATATAATCCTTATAATATTTATTAACATCATATAATACTAACCTACAATCTATTAAATTGGATTTTCATGTTCTCATCTATGCATGTTTAAAAATTAATATCTTAATAAATTGTATAAAAAGTATTATTTTCCTTTCTAATTATATGTACTTAAGTTATATCCTTAATATATTTTTTTAGAAAATATTTGTATAGATCCGTGCATCGCATAATTGGTAAAGTTATAAATAGAACTTTATAAATATTGAGTTTAAAATCTAAATGAGTTGCATATGTTCCTTGAGCCTTCATAACCTTCAGTGTCACTTCTAAGAAGAAATTACATTAGGTGCAATAATCATATAAAAAACAAGGAGTAGAAGAAATGAGCAAGTTTCACTAGATGTAGAAATCACAAAAAGGGTAAAGAATTTTGTGTTCTTGATAGTTTGAAGTTGACAATTAGGCAACGATTTTTTGTAAAGTTATAGACATTAAGAAATGATGTATATTTTAATATTGTTCTTTATAAAAATGTTTAATTTTTTGTCAAAAAAAATGTTTAATTTCATAGTTTTGTAAAATTGTATGATTTGCTAGATCTAAATGAGTTGCATATGTTCCTTGAAACTTCATAACCTTTGGTGTCACTTCTAAGAAGGAAATTACATTAGGTGTCTCTTCTCTATATCACAAAGGAAAAAAATATCATTTTCTTCAACTATCATCATATCTAATGCCTTTAGTATATATTCTATCTAATACTTTTTATTTACAAATTCACATCTAAAATGGTTAATTTTAAATAAAAATAGTGCTTGAGTAAAAACAACCAAATAAAGCTTAGATTTAAATGTTTCAATTCTTTTACAAATATTATATGTTTACTCTCCACTTTTTGTAGCTTATTTAGATTATAAGTTGCATAAAAACAATTATAATAAAATAAATCTTTCATTTCATATTGTGAATAATGGCTATATATTTTTCATATCATTATAAAGAATAAAAATAAAGATTTGATTTTGATTGTTTTCTCTTTCTAAGTTTCCTATTAAATCTAAATTCCTTATTATCACTTTTGTTTTAAGTTTCAAATTTTGTTTTAATTAATATTTGTGAATTATTAATTGATGAATAAACAAAGAAATAAAGAAAAATAAAATAAAGAGTAGTTACTTTCTAATTTCTATGATTTATATTTATTCATACACAACCATGAACTTATTTAATTTAAACTCATCCAAGCTTAATATAATAATAATATTTAGAGGATGTCACTGAAATTGGGAAGAAGAAAATAAAAATAGAATAACATTATAAGAGAAAAGCAAATGCGAGGCCTTGGCATTACAAATGTAAGTCACTTCCAAACATGTTTATCAATATATTATGATCACTTTCTTAGTATAACTTAGTTATTTTTATTCTAATGTTTTAAAAGAAATATAAAATATCATTATTTTCATCCTTAAACTTTCACATATTAAACCATTATTTTTGTTTTTAAACAAAAGAATTTTTTTACGTAGTGTTTATTTAGGCTATATGTTATATCAAAAATATTCTCATTAGTATTGATCTTTAGTTATTATCATTATTATCTTTCTTCTTTGTCTTACACATATTAAAAAATGCTATATCAAAAATATTCTTATTATTTATATTATTTTTCACATGTCTTTATTATTAAAATTCATGCTCATAAATTCAAGATATTAAATAGAATGACATTTATTATTACTAAGTAAAATGAAGTTTAGTAAGATTTTATTTTCAACAATTAAGCTCACTAAAATTTGGACAATTGTGCATATTAAAAAATACACTATATAAGAATATGGCATAAATAAAAAATATATTAATGTAATACTATATTTTTTAAAATACATAATTTATATCGACAACTTATGTATATATTTGTATAAAATCTATATAAAATTAAAGGAAAAAAATTATATAACAACTAGGGCATCCTAGAGCTTTTACAAAACTATAAAATATAAAATTTATAATTTGATTATAAATAATATATAAAGTAATATATGACATAAAATTTTGTATATTTTGTTAAATTATGTCTATGTATTGAAAGATTAGAGTTGCAAATTAATACTCATATAACCTTATTTCATTGATTGTCAATAAACTCATAAGTTCGTATAATATGAGTGGAAGAGGTAGAGTTTTAATTAATTCATCATGTCTTTAAAAAAATTTCATTTAACTATTGTATTTTATTTTATATTTAACTTATGTATTTGTTTTTTTTAATTAAATATCTATATGTTTCTTTAACTTATATTCCATTAGTTTTTATATGTTTTTATATTTATTGTAATTATATAAAATAAATTTAACCTATTATATTGCCATATAATTTAATATTAATTGAACATATTTATATTTTTATTTATTGTTATCATCTCTACACAATATCTCAAATTGATCACTCTGGAATTTTGATAAAAAAAAAAATTGGTCGCTCTTGAATCTAATGTAATGAAATTTTTTAGAACTAAGAAATAATGAGTGAGGCTTTGAAATTATTTTTGGTGTAAATTTTATGGATTGACATGTGAGAGTTTCACACTTATATGATTCAAAGTCAATAAACTCATGTGTTAGTAAAATATAAGTGGAATAGGTATAGTTTTAATCAATTATAATAAGACAAAACTATTATTATATTTTTTTAAAAGATGATAATCTCTGGGTGTGAGATTTGTTCCATCATGAGCACTATCTCCTTTATGTATATTATCTTACTGCAGGAAACTAAAATTCTAAAAAATGTCTTTTGCAACATGAGCACTATCTCCTTTATGTATATACTTTCACAGTTTCACCTATGAGCACCATCTCCTTTTTGTATAGATCTCTTTCTCAGACATCTCACCTTTAATATCATCATTTATTAAGATGATAATCTCTGGGTGTTCTAATATTTATTTATATTTGTCAGTTTTGAATTTAATTCTTTACTCCAGTCTATTTCGCTTACCAAATAAAATTGAAAGGGAAGCCTTGGAGTTGTCCTAAAATTAAATATAATCACAACCAAAATTAATTATAATCATAAACATTAATATGCCTGACCCTTGAGATAAAAGTTGAAATCCTTAAAAAGCAATCCCCAAGCTCAAACACACTTGCATACGAATATTGAGGTAATGAGTTGTGTTTTTTTTTTTTGAGATAAGGAGTTCTGTTTTTGGCCCGAAGGTAGTTGTTCATTTCAACATAATGACTTAAAAACATTTCATTCACATCCATTTGCTGCTATTACTCTTCTCTGCGCACACATGTTTTCCTTAATTTATTTGAAAGGCAAATGCAGGTAATCTTTGAAACTAAAAACTTTATTCCTCAAAGTTTATAATCAGATATTTTGACTACTATCTACATGTATTTCAATATTATTTTGGATTTCATTAGACATCTATTATAGACAATATCATTGTATCAAGTGTAATACAAATACTATTCTTAGATAAGAAGAGAGGTCACTACTTATCTTTTCATTTTTTACAATATTTTTGTTTGGTTGTTACATATCACTTATGTAATTATTTATATCTCTTATGTAATTTTTTATGTGTTTACATCACTAATATTTGTGTAAATTTGTCTTTTATTTGTATGTTTTTATTGATTGTTGAGTAAGTATTATGTTTGTTATAGGTTTTAAATTGCAGTCAAGGAAGTGAAACTAGACTTTACATGAACAGAGAAGAAATTGAAAAGGCAAAATAAAGAATTACAGTTTCATGTTCTAGACAATTTTAGTATAGTCAAAAAGACAAAAAGAAAAATTTGGATTAGTTAAAATTTTGCATCGCTGCAACAAGAAACTCATTGCATCTTCTTTTTTACACAAATTCACTTCAAAGAAGCTTGACTCTTGGATTGTGAGTTTTTCTCCCTTTTTATTTTATTTCTTAAAAAACTTTCTCATTTATTGATTACTCTTAATTCATTACTTGATATTTTGAATTTGATTGCCTTTTGGAATCTTTAAATTATTGTTTTAATTAGTACTAAGATAGTTAGTTTTTAAATGTGAATCTTTCCCTTTCAATGTATACAAGAATTTCAAAGTCTTACCAATTCACAAAATGATAATATCATCTAAATTAAATCTTTAACACAATTATATTAGATTTTTTGTATTTCAAAATTTATAAATATTTTATGTATTTTAAATTAAAAGAATATTTTGTATACATTTAATAATTTTCTGTTTTATATATATATATATATATATATATATATATATATATATATATATATATATATATAAATTATTAATCGACAATGAAAATAAAAGAGAAAAAATAATAAGGAATGTATTATTAAAATTTGTAGTCATAAATTTACGGATTTAAGTAATATCATTTCTTATTACTTATATAGTGAAAAATGTTCTACTATTCTAAAAAAATTATAAAACTATTATTGACAATAATTTTAGTTAAAAACGCGTACACTATATAAAAAAATTGTATAAAACAACTAATATTGATTGCTGTTACTTCATTTCTTGATGTTTAGATTTTAGTGTCTCTAAATTATTAATTTGAGTATTACTTATTATAGTTAGTTTTTTTTTTTGAAGGAAATTATTATAGTTAGTTTTTAATAGAGATTAGTTACAATATTTTCATTTTCCTTCACTTTAACTCTTCTTTCCAAAATACTATAAATACCTAAGAAGAGAAGTCACCACATATCTTTTCATTTTTTTACATCACTTTTGTTGGGTTGTTACATCAGTTATGTAATTTCTTTTACAACACTAATATTTAGACTCGAAGAAAGCCATTATAGTAGTTGGAGTTACAATTTTTTGTATAAACCTGTCTTTTATATATTCATAGGATTTTATTAGTCTGTTATAGGTTTCAAATTGCAGTCAATGGAGGAAAGATGGAGTTTACATGGATAGAGAAGAAATTGAAATGGAAAAGCAAAGAATTTGGGCTTCATGTTCTAGACATTCATAATGCAGTCAACAAGGCAAAAAGAAAAGTTTGTATTAGTTAGTGAGTAATCCAGTTGAGGGACAATTTTTTTGTCAAGCTATTGATATGTATGAATTATGTTTAATTTTAATATTTTTCTTTAAAAATTATTTATTGCTAATAGCTTCAATAAAAATGGATTATGTTTTATATTGAAAAGTTTTTTTTAATATGGTCTATAAATATTCACAAACACATGTTCAAGGTTGATATAGTATAATAGAGCTTACAAGAAGCTATCAAGTATGTATTTAATTTTAAGTTTTTGAATGCCAAATATAAATGAATAAAAAATTTAAAAAGAAAAATATGCAATATTTACAAAAATTGAATTAAATATATTATAACTTAATTAAAACTCTATAAATTAAACTCATATTGTACTAACTCATCAGTTTATTGAAAATTAAAGAAATAAAACAGATTAAATAAATAATTCTATAATGTGTAGTTGAACTAATTTTAAAGTTGGATAAAAAATATATATTTAGTGCCTTACATTTTTATGTCCTTCTACTAATATCGTTATCACATTTATAATCCTTACAATATATATTGAACATCATATATATAATACTAAACTACAATCTATTAAATTGGATTTTTATTTTCTCTATGTATGTTTAAAAATTAATATCTTAATAAATTGAATAAAAATATTATTTTTCTTTCTAATTATACGTATTTAAATTATATCCTTAAGACATTTGTTTTAAAAAAATTATCAACCCGTGCATCGCAAAATGATGTGATAGTCTTTCAAAATAGGTAGGTATGTCATTATTACTATTCACTATTCACCATTGATTGCTGACTTGGGCGTCGGAGTGTACTCGCAGGTACCACCCAGGCGCGACCCAGACTTCGACACCAAGGCGTTCAGCGACTGAGCTACAAGACTACATCTGAATCATACCTAGAGATCAGGAACGATCATTTATATTATTCAAAAAAATTACCCAACTTTTTTTTGAGGGAAATTAGTACAAATATATATTAAAAACAACTACTTTATATTTTCAAAGGAGGATATATGCTTTCATTTAAATAAAAGTTTATAAAAAAATTAAAAAGCAAGCATAATATGAATGCAAAATATTACACAATATTAACAAACCAATAGGACCTTCACTTAACAGAATATAAACACAATTAATGATTCAATTTCTTAAAGAAAATATTACTTTATTTAAATGAGACTATGAAGACTATCTTTCATAAAATTAACTTCAATGCATAAAATATCTTAGGACAAAATATTCAGTGTTTTTAGTTACACACACAAAAAAAAAAAATCTTAAAAAAAAGTTTTATATTTTCTGTTGACAACTCATTAAAAATCTTCATAAAAAAGTTGTTGAAAAAACTAAGCTTAGTTTAAAACTCAATAAACTATTCAATACATTACATCTTTTAAATATATAATTTTTATATAAATATATAATTTTTAAATATAAAGCATTATATTAAACATATGTTATTATATAAATATATTGTCACATTTTTCTTATTTAAATATATTATTATATATTATATGGTTTTTTCATATATATAATTATTAGTATTTTTATGAAGTTAGCTGTTGAAATAAAATTTTAAAAAGTTAAATGAATTTTAGAAATACTACTAAACAATTTATTGTTGAAATGTTTTTAAAATAATTCACTTTTAGTTTTTAGAGGAGCAAAAATATTTTTCAAGTGCAAGTTATATACTTTAAAATTATATTTTATGTGTTATTTCAAGTGTGCTATATAAATAACATAATGATAATAATTATGTCATGTAAAAATGATCATAACCATAGTTTTACTATGATCACTCTAATAAATTTCATCTTTTAGTTTACAAATTCAGTCAATTAAATTTAGTTAGTTCCCCATTTTCATTTTTTTATAAAGGTAAAATGTACTAAGCAAAAAAGTAAATGTTAAATAGTTACAATATAAACTTTAAATAAGAGTAAGAAAACTACATCTATATAATATTATATTATATTTTCTAAATAAAAGAGGAAACCGATAAAATTTAGGATATGAAGGGGAAAAAGGTGAGGTACATGAGAATTAACTATCGATCAAAAAATTGTGCAACATGCATTTGCTTTGCACCTAATTATAATTATAATATAAATTATTTTTATAAAATCTTTTGAGATTCTCTCAATTGGTTTTTGTGATGGGTACATTTAGTCCTCAAAACATCATATCAATGCGTTAGTTTTACTTTTAAGCAGCACTAATTAAGTAATAGTGATTTTTGGGCCGACCCTACACGTCATTGGCAAAACAAATGTGAAATATGTCCAAGCAGTTTGGCTTCCGAAAGTTATCACAACTAAACCATATGATCACTCTAATAAATTTCATCTTTTCGTTTACAAATGCAGTCAATTAAATTTAGTTAGTTCCCCATTTTCATTTTTTTTATAAGGTAAAATGTACTAAGCAAAAAAAGAAAATGTTAAATAGTTACAATATAAACTTTAAATAAGAGTAAGAAAACTACATCTATATAATATTATATTATATTATATTTTCTAAATAAAACAGGAAACCGATAAAATTTAGAATATGAAGGGGAAAAAGGTGAGGTACACATGAGAATTAACTATCGATCAAAAAAATTGTGCAACATGGATTTGCTTTGCACCTAATTTTAATTATAATATAAATTATTTTTATAAAATCTTTTGAGATTCTCTCAATTGGTTTTTGTGATGGGTACATTTAGTCCTCAAAACATCATATCAATGTGTTAGTTTTACTTTTAAGCAGCACTAATTAAGTAATAGTGATTTTTGGGCCGACCCTACACGTCATTGGCAAAACAAATGTGAAATATGTCCAAGCGGTTTGGCTTCCAAAGTTATCACAACTAAACCATTGAACTTGTCCATCCCAAGTCCTAATATTGGAACCTAACAAAACAATTTTATTGAAAAGAAATGAGGAAAAATATGAGAATATACATGTTAATAGAAAGATTTTAAAAAAATTCAACTACCCCAAAGATACAAAAGGTGAATAACATGTTTTTCTCTCTCGATACAACCTCAAAGGATCTGCAACGAATGTAAGTTACACTCGTGAATGGTGATTTTTGGATGATCCTGCACATCATTGGCGAAGGAAAACCGAAATATGCCCAAACAATTTTGCTTCCAAGTGACATCAAAACTAAACTATTGAACTTGTGCCTCAAAATCCAAATAGTAAAATCTAACAAAACAATTGAATCGAAAAGAAATAAGAAAAAGGAGAATACACATGATATATCGAAAGATTAATTGAAATTAAAAATTCTACTACGTCAAAGATTAAAAATGTGTACAATTGCTTTTTCTTCTACAATGTCAAAGTGAACGTTACACAACCTTAAGGAGAGTATACATATGTTTTGCTTCCAAATGTCATCACAAGTAATCATTAAACTTATGTCTCAAAGTCCAAATAGAGGAACCTACAAAACAATTGCACCAAGAAAATGAAGGAGAATATAAATGATATATTGAAAGGTTAAAAATTCTACTACTACTCCATGATACAAAAGCTGAATAATAGTGTTTTTCTTCAAAAATCTCAATGATGAGCAACAAATGATATGCTTTATATATATAGCATCTAAAATACACCTATAGGCCTAAAAAAGAAAGTTAAAGAAACTATCTAATCTTTTCAAATAACCTATTGCATCGATTATAAATATTTATGATTAGTATTATTTTCCTTATTACAACAATTAATACATGGGAAGCCAATCAGCCCAAATTAATGTAATGACTTCTCTCCCTAATAAAATTTCTATCTAAAGTTCCATTTTGTTTAATATATTTTGTTAAAAACTTTGTTTTATTTTTATTTTTTGTCAAAAAAAGTTTGTTTTATATACACTTTGGTTTATCTTGATATATATATATATATATATATATATATATATATATATATATATATATATATATGGTTTTGTACCACTTGAATGACCTTGTTTAAAAAAAGACTTTTGATGGTCTAATTCTATAAAACAACGATTTTGCATCAATAACACTAACGGATTGTTTAATTCTTTCTTAAGTGGTTCAGTCATTAAAAGCTTGATTCGCATAAAAAAACAATGAATAAATATTATGTGGAAATTATTTAAAAAATAATAATAAAAACATTCCACTTTCTAATTAAAAACTATGACAAAAATTATTATTTAAATTATTATGTGAAATTATTATTAAAATTATTATGTGAAAAACTATGATAGTCATATCTTAAGTATTTTGATACTTGAAATAAAATTAAAATTTTAATTGATGGATATATAGTCTTATTTTAAGCATTTGTTTTGAAAATTAATTGATAATAATGCAAGATCATTAAGAAATTTATTTTTGATATAATATTCAAGATGCTTGATACCTAACATTTAAAATAACCAATATATATTGCTTTACTAAATAATATATTATTTAGTTTAATGATTAAATTAATTTATCAGGGTATTTCAAAAGTTTTAAAATTAAAATATTATTTATCCATTATTCATTGCTCTTAATAATGGATAAATTTTTTTAAAATTAAAATTAAAAATCATGAGATTCATTGTGGAGGCTCCATTGGGGATTCATTTACTTATATGTATAGATATTGATTAATTTAATGAAAAAAAAAAAGATATGAAGCTAAAGTCAATTTTTCTTAAAAAGATATGAAGCTAAAGTCTACGTTTTTTTTTATGTTTCATGTGGTTTTTATTTTTATAAATAATAAAATAATTCTCAATTCTCCTAGTCATCAAACTTTATGTCTTTTTATTTTTATTCAACTCATATATATCAATACACTTATTGTCTTTAATTATATAATAACTGAAAAAATATAAAGGGTATTAATAATTTAGCCTTAATATGTAATCATTAATATAAGTCTCCTTATATGTGTAAATTATAAAAAGATATTAATAATAATTGAAAATCTAATTGAAAAATTAATGATGATGATGTGGAGCATCTTAGAGGCTTGGAAAAAAGCTTCCTTTAGATATTTATATAGATATAGATATAGATGTATGCATAGATAGATAGATATAGAAATAAAAAGCTTATATAAATATAAAAAGCTTATTTTACATGAGTTTTTTATTTATATTTACCAATTATAATAGGTTAGATGAAATAAGAAATTATTAGTTGACCTTTAAAATTATTTTTCATGTTACAATTATGCATTTAAAGGGAGGGGTTTCACATAAATAATAGTTAAATACTATTTTACTAAGAGTATCATTTAATGTGATTTATTCTAAATTAATGTCATAATTATTTTTAGTAGTTATAAAACAAACCTAAATTCATTTAAATTATATATATATATATATATATATATAAAATAAAATTAATAAGTTGTATTCAAACTACATTGGAAACTTAAAATTGTAGTTTATATATATATATATATATATATATATATATATATATGCAACTAATTTTAATTGTAGGAATAATTTAAAATTTATGTTTAATGGAAAACAATAAGAATAGGTTTATATATTATTTACGATATAATTAAGTGATAAAACAAAACAAAAATTAACAATCATACCCTACGTTCTAACAAAAATTGCATAAATTTGAATAGCTTATTTATAATATAATCAATTGGAAAAATCGTTTAATTTAGTATGTCAATGCAAATGAATAGTCATATTCTAAAATTTTAATTGTAGGAATAATTTAAAATTTATGTTTAATGGAAAACAATAAGAATAGGTTTATATATTATTTACGATATAATTAAGTGATAAAACAAAACAAAAATTAACAATCATACCCTACGTTCTAACAAAAATTGCATAAATTTGAATAGCTTATTTATAATATAATCAATTGGAAAAATCGTTTAATTTAGTATGTCAATGCAAATGAATAGTCATATTCTAAAATTTTAATTGTAGGAATAATTTAAAATTTATGTTTAATGGAAAACAATAAGAATAGGTTTATATATTATTTACGATATAATTAAGTGATAAAACAAAACAAAAATTAACAATCATACCCTACGTTCTAACAAAAATTGCATAAATTTGAATAGCTTATTTATAATATAATCAATTGGAAAAATCGTTTAATTTAGTATGTCAATGCAAATGAATAGTCATATTCTAATTTATTGTATAAATATATTGAACTAAGAAATAATTAGTGGGTCTTTGAAATTCTTTTTGGTGTAACTATTATGCATTGTAAGTGGAGTTTCATATATTAGTATGAATCGTTCCTTAGTTGTCAAGAAATTCATGAGTTACTAAAATATAAGTGAAAGATGTATAGTTTTATACAGTTATGATATGACACAACTATTTATAGGAGAAAAAAATTAAATGGTGAGGTAAGTGATTTTGGTGAAAAAGCATGTGAGCATTAGAAAAGAGTGGGCGAGAAGAGGCGAATGCGAATAGAGAAATATTAGAGTGTGTAGTCAAGGGAGAAAAAATTAAGTTTACATGTATAGAGAAGAAATATAAAAGACAAATCAAAATATTTGAGTTTCATGTTATTGACAATTCTAAGGTAATCAAAAAGACAAAAATAAAAATTGGGATTAATTAATGAGTCAGACAATTGTTGTAAAGGTAAAAACATGTATGAGTTATGTTTAATTTTTAAAATTGTTCTTTAAAAAGTAGAAAGCCCTAATGGAGCCTTTAGGTTGCTCCTTATTTTTATAATTTATTTTCATATTAAATCCCACATTCTTTATTTTAAAGTATTTAGTCAACTTTGTAAATTCATTTCACTTTTCTAAAATTATATTTCAAAAAAAACATATTTGATAAAGAATATTTAACAATTATTTATATTTTAAAACACATACTCTATAGAAGAATATTGCCTAAAATAATTAAGTTTGATATAAAAAATTAAACTTATATTTATATTATACTATACTCTATATTTAAACAAAAACATTCGAACAATCCGTGCAACGCACGGGTAATTCTCCTAGTAAATCTCTAAAAGAAGCTTTTTTCCAACTTCTTGGATGCTCCTCCTTATTTTGGCTTAATTTTTAATTTATTTATTTAGTAACAGACATAATTAAACATGGAAAATAGAAATGAATAATTATATCTCTAATAATTACTTATTATTTTTTAACATAATAGTGTGCATACATGAAAAGTCGTCTATTTAATTACATCAGTTTTTTTACACTAAGTACATTATCCGTTATAGAATATCATTAGTTAATTTTGTCAAAAAAAACATTAGTTAACGTGGCATTTGATTATAACAATAATTGGTCTTTTTATGAACTCTATATCTAGCAGTTTTTCCTTTTCAAAATCTACATCTCTAAAATATTATATAAGAATTCATAATTGAAAATAAGTCAGTTGTATAATCAGTTTCAACAGTACTGCCACCCCATGCGATTTACTATCTCTATCAATTTCTATAAATTTCTATATCTTTTTTATTTTACTTTAAAAATCATTTTCCATTGTTGATTACTCTTAATTTATTACTCTTAATTCTCATTTAAACAAGGCCCATAACCGAAAGGAAACACCAGGCCCAATAATGCTAATTAAATCTCCCAAATTTCTTTTAACCACAATCAACAAATCTCCACCTTGGTTAAAACATCCCAAAGATCAATAAAATGGAAAGGAACCTTGAAGACAGACCAGAATATCAGTTTAACTGATATCCACACCAACCAAGTCAAGAAAATGTTTTTGCGTCAAAAAAAAAAGTCAAGACAATGTCTAAACTTGTTTACACTTACAGGCTTGGTTAGCATATCCACGGGATTGTCACTCGTGTGAACCTTTATAACTTCTACATTGCCATTTTCCACAATGTCTCTAATGAAATGGAACCTAACATCAATGTGTTTGGTTCTTTCATGGTGCATTTGATTTTTACTCAAATGAATAGCACTTTGGCTATCACAAGAGATGCTTACCAAACTATCACAAATGCCTAAATCATCAATTAGACCTTGTATCCAAAGTCCTTCTTTGATTGCTTCAGTTAGAGCCACGTACTCAGCCTCTGTAGTAGATAAGGCAACAATGTGTTGGAGGCTTGCCTTCCAACTAACAGTGTTGCCAAACACGAAGAAAGACATACCCTAATAATGATCTTCTTTTGTCAAGATCATTAGCATAATCTGAATCCACAAACCCTTCATTACACTTGGCTGAAGCTTCCTTTAGTATACATACTAAAACCAACATCCGAAGTTCCTTTAAGATACCTAAGTACCCACTTAACTTCCTGCCAGTATTCTTTACCTACATTACCCATGAATCTGCTTGTTTGCTCGTTGCTTGACCTATGTCATGCCTGCAACATATCATAGAGTACATGATACTACCAATAGCATTAGCATATGGGATAGTCTTCATGTAATCCTTATATTCCTTGCAACTAGGTGCTTGGCCGAGAAAGCTTGAAGTGTTGTGCAAGAGGCAATGAAGTGGCCTTAGCATCACACATGTTGAACCTTTTGATCACCTTACCCAAGTAGTTCTTTTGAGAGATAATCAATTTTTTCTTTTCTCGGTTCCTAGTAATTTCCATACCAAGAATCTTCTTTGCAGGCCCCAAATCCTTCATGTCAAACTCCTTCTTGAGTTCACCTTTAAGTCTAACTATGGAGGCCATGTCTTTGCTAGCTAGCAACATGTCATCCACATATAGAAGTGAGTAGATATAATCTGTTTTGAGAGATGCATTTATTATAAATGCAACAATCAAATTTGCTTCTAGTATAATTGTTCTTTACCATAAACGAATCAAACTTGAGATACCACTTGTCTTGGTGGATGCTTGAGACCATATAGGGATTTCTTGAGATGACACACCCAATCTTCCTTACCAGTTGCTTCAAAACCCTCTGGTTGTTGCATTAGAATACTTTCTTTTAAGTCTCCATGGAGAAATGTTGTTTTCACGTCCATTTGCTCCAACTCCATATCATGATGAGCCACAATTGACAAGATGATCCTAATAGATGAATGTTTGACTACGGTGAGAATATCTCACTCGTATGTAATCTATCCTTGCTTTTGTGTAAATCCTTTCATGACCAACCTAGCTTTGAATCTAGGTTCTTAAACCCCGTATACCTTCCTTTTTCTTGAAGATCCACTTGCTTCCAACAATCCTAGCTCCCTTTGGTTTAGGAACTTGCTCCCAAGTGCAATTTTTGTCTAAAGAATTTATTTCCTCAGTCATGGCTAGCAACCACTTATCACTATTTTTGTGATTGATAGCCTATTTGTAATTCCTTGGTTGTAAATGATTTCCTCAACAGTGTAGAGAGCACAATTCACAAGATCTTCATACCCATACCTTTGTGTTGGTTTGACGACTCTTAATTCTTTCTGTCTCTAACCAAATTGTAGTCATTTTGATCCCCATTGTCTTCACCATCAGTATTTTCTTCATTCTCAAGTTCATTCTGTGGAGTAACGACTTCTTTAGTCTTTGCTTGATCATTCTCCACCTCAAGCTCAAAGCTTTCTAGTTCTTGTTTGTCACTTGCTTGTTCTTGATCATTTCTTGTTGACTTGAATAGATCAGCTTCTTGGAACTTAACATCACGGCTTAATTATTATGTATTTCTAGTCCTCTTGGCTCCATATTTTGTATCCTTTGACACCTGCAGGGTAACCAACAAAATATCCTTTCCGAGCCCTAGGAACTAGTTTCCCCTCATTAACATGATAATAAGCCACACACCCAAATACCCTTAAGTGATCATAATTTGGTAATCTACCTAGCCACATTTCTTGAGGTGTTTTAAGTCTATGCCAGTAGAGGGGCTTAGGTTTATTAAGTAGCAACCCGTAGTATCCGCTTCACCCCAAAACTTCACACGCATACCAGCATTAGAGAGAAGGCACATCATTCTCTCTAATACAGTTCTATCCATTCTTTCAGCTAGTCCATTTTGTTGTGGTGTGTGCCTGACAGTTCTATGTCTAACTATACCATGTTCTTTACAATACTTATTGAATTGTTCATTGCAATATTCTAAACCATTGTCTGTTCTTAGCACTTTGATTTTCCTACCAGTTTTATTTTCAACCATAGATTTCCATTCCTTAAATGACCTAAGAGCCTCATCTTTAGTTTTTAGTAAAAATATCCATACCTTTCTTCTAAAGTCATCAAGGAAAGTAAGGAAGTACCTATTGCCCCTAGAGTAGGGATTACGCCGGTCCCGGATGTCACTATGAACATAATCAAGAAGCCCTTTGGTGTTGTGATGCCCTGTGTTGAATCTGACCTTGTGCATTTTACCATAGATGCAGTGTTCACAGAATGGAAGCCCTCCAATCTTGTCATTTCCCAACACACCGAGTTTCCCAAGAACTTGGATACCCTTTGCACTCATGTGTCCAAGCCTTTGATGCCATAACCTTGCCCTTTTAGAGCTTTCACCTTCATCCGAGTTTGAAGTAGCTACACCAACATCACCTGTGATTGTTGAACCTTTTAGAATGTAGATGCCATGATCCTGTACCCTCTCTCATTACCACTACTGGAACCCTTGACCACTTTCACATTTCCATCCTCACCCTTAAAAGAGTAGCCGGTTGCTTCAAGCATACCAAGAGAAATCAAATTTGTCTTTACCCACATATTATATTTCACTTCTGATAGAATTTTGATGGTGCCATCATCCATCCTTAGTCTTATAGAGCCAACTCCTTCAATCTTGCATCCTGTGTTGTTGCCCATAACAATGTGTCCTCCACTTACTTGTCGGTAACCCATCAACCAATGTTTGTTTAATGTCATATGGAAAGAGCAACTAGTATCAAGAACCCAATGGTCCTTACTTACACTTGAAGAGGCCATTAGAACTTCCCCATTACAATAACTCCTAACCTCATTGTTAGCAGTCATTTGAATGTCGAAGTTAGTATCAATGATCCAAATGTCTTTCTTGATAGAATTTGTATCATATAGTTCTGTGGCAATTAAAACTTCACCCTCATAGCAACACTTTGATGCTATTGAGACAGTTCCTTCATCATCCGTGTCATTCTTTTTCTTATAGATTTCCACTTAGGACAATCTTTCTTGAAATGACCTTCCTTCTTGCATATGATAAATTTGTTATATATCCTTCTTATTCTTGTCTTGTTGACCTTGTTTATTTTTCTTCTTACCTTTCTTTTCAAACTTACCTTTCACAAATAGATTCTCACTATTTTGCTCTACCTTTGCTTCATACCTTCTTTTTAACTCCTTTGAAACTAGTGAAGATTGCACATCGTCAAGAGCTAAAGAATCTTTACCATAGAGTAGAGGATCAGATAGATGTTCATACGTTTTTGGTAAAGAGTTAACCAAAAGTAGAGCCTTGTCTTCATCATCAACCTTGACATCAATGTTTTCAAGGTCAAGGATGATCTTATAAAATTCATCAATGTGTTCTTCCACCAATTTCCCAGGTTTCATCTTGAATGTATACATCCTTTGCTTCAAGTAGAGACGATTGGCAATTGACTTTGTCATGTAGAGATCCTCCAATTTCTTCCAAATAGCTGCAACCGTAGTTTCTTGAACGACTTCCCTGAGAGGCTTGTCACCGAGGCTCAAGATCAGAGCACCGTGTGCCTTCTCAAGACATTCAGCCTTCTCCTCTGCAGTCTATTTTTGATGGAAGACCTTTTTCACCCAATAGAGCACCCGAAAATATTTTAGTATTCAAAAACATTATTTTTTGCACATTTTATTTTTTTCTTCTGAAAGTCACTTTTTTCTTCTGAAAGTCCACTCAAATCCAAAGTTGTCTTCTTTAAATAGTTGTTTGTTGTTACAACTGTTTAAAACTCTACATCTTTCACTCATATTTTACTACCTCTTCCAACTTTGAGTTATTTTATTTTATTTTTAAATTACTCCATTATTGATTACTATTAATCTATCAGGTGAGTCTTAATTTTAATTGCATTTTGGTGGCTCTAAATTAGTATGGTTAGTACTAATTATTTTAGTTGGTTTTTAATATAGAGATTGTTACAGTTTTTTTATTCTATAAACATATCTAAGTTATAAAATTAATAATTAACAAATATTTTAATAGTAAATTCATGGATTTTAAACCTATTAAACCCAAAATTTTAAATAATAAAAAAATCGAACAATTATTTAATCAGCCATAGTGATATTTGTTGCGATAATTGAAACATCTAAAGTTCTAAAAACTAAATCTAATTTTTTTCAATCATACAATTTTTTCGAACTTCTCTTTCGACCACTTTTTGTTCCGTATAAGTTGACTCATCTTCATTAGATTCGAAGTTGCAATTATTTGAAACAAATATTTAATCGATAAATGAAATATAAAGTTGAATATTATGCATTACAAATCACATTCACCTTATTCTGACCCTAGGAAAAGTTTCGTGTTGGAAATTTAATAAAACTTTGATAGTTGATCTAATTAAGTCCTTTTTATTGTCTTAATTCTCAATATGAAATCTAAATCCTTTATATTGTCTTATTTCTAATTATGAAATTTATGATATTCTATCATGAAATTGTTAGTTGGTCAATAAGAAAATTGAATAGCATAATACAATAAATTTGGTAATACTAAATATTTTACATTCTTGTAATATATTCATGAATCTATGCCATTATTTCTCCCAAAGGAAGTATGTATGTGGCTGGTCTAAAAGGTTTTGAAAAAATTTGAATTAGAAAAGTTTGCAATAAAGTATATTGTAAGAAAGAAAAATTATAGAATTCATACATTCTCGTCAATAAGTAGCAGCATACTTGAATGAGTCCATTCCGCTTTTTCATGGATGTTGAGATTGTCCTATGGTCAAAATTTATTTTGCATGCAGTTTTTGTGGATGATGGATTGTTTAGAAAGAAAACACTATTTTATTTCTAATGGTGAAAATATTTAAAGTGTTTATATAGGAACTTATGTTCAATTGACACCTAACCTCTTGTGAGGATGCATTTGAATGGAAATGGTTAACTATATGGTTTAAATAGAAAAGACCATTCATAAAAGCTTTATTGTTTTATTAAAGAATTATTAAGTTATGTGAGTAGTAGATGGTGGAATATAAACCTTTTGGATGACATCGGTTACTATTTGTATGAAATTTTTAATTGTGTGAATGATTAATATTAAACAACTAATCATGACCCATAAGAATTTTATAGATCAATTTGATGAATGCAAAAAAAAGGTTAAATTGATGATAAACATTAAGTCAACAAAAGTAATACCAATAGACACTTTTTAATATGACAATTGAGATGGTGAGTTAGTTGACTTTTTTTTTACGACAAATAAATTGTTTTTCTATACATTCATATGTGTAGATTTTTTTCATCAAAGCAATCATATGTATAGATTAGTTCATGGTAACATGAAAAAACACAATGGTAAACATGATATTGGACGCCAAAGGGGAAAAATGAGACAGTTCATTTATTTTTACGATAGTGTTTTTTTCTTATAATAATTAATATTTGTTTTTATGCAATCAAATAGCAAGTAAATAATTTATTGTATAATTTTAGTTTCATCTATTTTTAATTTTGATTTTATAAAATATTTTCAATATATTATTAAAAAAAGAAGGATTTGTTGGGTGGATTTTAAATCAAGAAAAAGAAAATATATTGTACTAATTATATTAATTTTGAGACACTAAAAGACAACTAAAATAATAACTACTAATCATAAATATTGAAGAGTTTTGACTAAAAAAAATATTGATGAGTAATCAATAAGAGATACATTTTTTTTTTAAAAAAATAAAACAAAGAGAGAGGAAAGGTCACCAACGATCAAGCCTCCTTTATCACTTTTTTTTAATTTGCACTAAATGTTTTAAAAGACAAATTCATATGATTCTAATCTTTTAAATTGATCTAAACTATTATAATTATAAAAAGTGTTTACTAAACTAATTTATATTATTCTATTTTAGTAATAATATAATTTATTTGCTACAGAAGTATGTTGTTTCAAATGGTACATTGATATTTATCTATCTTTAAATTTTTTTGAAAATAAAAAAATTAAATGTAAGTAAAAACTTCATCTCATTAATTTATAATGAATAATAATTAACAAATTTATTATTAATATTAAATTGTACAAAAAATAAAAATAAAAAAAAATAAAATCTTAATATCATTAGTTTAGAAGGGACATTAACGAACATACATTTGTGAATGTTCAAAGAACATATTATAAAAAACTTTTAGATACAAAGCTTCATCCAATTTCATGGAACCTATTAAAACTAAACAATTTTTTGAAGAACAAAATTAAAATTTAAAATAATCCATACATGTCAATAGCTTGGCAAAAAATTGTTCCTCAACTGCATTACTCACTAACTAATCCAAATTATTATGTCTATAACTTTTGACAACATTACTCACTAAAAAATTGTTCCTCAACTGCATTACTCACTAAAAAATTGTTCCTCAACTGCATGTCTTTGTCTATAACTTTTGACAACATTAGAATTGTCTACAACATGAAGCTCAAATCCTTTGATTTGCCTTTCCAATTTCTCCTATCCATGTAAACTTCATTTTTCCTCCCTTGTCTGCAATTTGGAACCTATAACAAACTCAATACTTAATCAACAATCAATAAAAGCTTAAGAATAAAAGACAAATTTATACAACTTTTTGGAACTCCATCTACTACAATACATTTCTTCAAGCTAGAATATTGATGATGTAAAAACCAAATAAAAAAACAGTCACATAAGTGATGTAACACTCAAAAAATGTGATGTAAAAATGAAAAGATGAGGGGTGACCTCTCTTCTTAGGTATATATAGTATTTTAAAAAGAAGAATTTAAGTGATAGAAAATGAAAGGATTGTAACTAATCTCTATTAAAAACCAACACTAATAATTAGTACTAATGAAAATAATAATTTAGAGACACCAAAAGGCAAAAAAAATCAAAACATCAAGTAATTAATTAAGAGTAATCAATAAGGGAGAAATTTTTTTTAAATAAAAATAACAAAGGAAGAAAAACTCACAATTCAATAGTCAAGTTTGTGTGTAGAAAATTATGTATAAATAAGTACTTGTTGTAATAATAATGAAATTTCCTTATGAAAATAATTAGAGGAATAAATTTCGTCTACTAAAGTTCACAATATAGACATAGAATTTCATTTTTTTGTAGGGAAAAGAAATGAAGTTTATAGAAAATGTAGTATTTAGTTAACATCTTTTTAATGTTTTTAATAAAATGAATTTAACATTTGCTAAATGTTTATGAAAAAATTAAAATCAAGAAAAAGATAATATGAATATTTTTTGGTTCAGAAAAGTTAATTGAATATATATATATATATATATATATATATATATATATATATATATATATATATATGTGATGTTTAAGAAGTATTGATAAAGTTAGATTTATATTGATTTAAAAATTGAATGACATAAAGGTTTAGTGGATATTAATTAAGTAAAAAAGAATGTTGAGATTTAAGTTGGAACACTACCTACTCCTCTTAATTTCATTCCCCTTTTATGTTGAGTTAGTGTCATTAGTGTAGTGAGTTTGTTTTTGATGTTCTCTAAGTTTGAGTCACTTCCTTTTTTCCATTTCCTTGCAAGTTGGGAGAGTTATTCTCAATTTGTGATTGTTGAATATTGTTGTTTTGTTTGTGTGATGCTTCTCATGAAGAGTTAATTGTAGGCGATCAAATTACTTTAAATCTATATGTGATTGTTGTATATATTGTTCTTTATCCAATGCTTCTCATGGAGATTTATATTGTAGGTGATAAAATTATAGACTTTTCTAGGTTGTTTGTGTGAGTTTCGGAAGTTCCTTTTGGGTCGTGTCAGTTTGAAAATCGGTAATTGAATTAAGTAGAAAACTTTTAATAAGAGTTCCCCAAACTGTCTATAGAAGATTCTAGCTATTTTAGAAACATGTGTGTTTGTGTAGGTTATAAATTGATCTTTTGAAATCATGTTTACACCGACTTCTAGATCTATTTTGTCAATATATAATAAGGCTTGGAGGATAAAAAGATAAGGCTACAAATTACGATGATGGTATTTATTTTTTTGTTTGTTTATTTGTATTCAACAAGTGATTTAAGTTAGGCTAATGGGGGTGATAAGTGATTCAATTAATAGACATGGCTACATTAAATAAAACTTAGTGTGTTATTAGTGTTAAATTGTAGTGGGTAATTTAATAATGCATTTGGTTTTTACTTTAGTTATTTCTTGCTCCTTGGTGTCTTCTTGATTGCCTAGGCCGTTACACTAATACTTATCAATTATATTTTAAGAAAAAGCGTAAATAATTAAAATAAATATTATAATATTTACCAAAATTTATTATTTTAATAATTTTCTTTAAAATAATTAGATGAAACTGAATATTATTAATTAAATAGTTTAGATAAATTTAAAAGATTATGATACACGTGCATATTACTTTTTTTATTTGCAACATTAAGTTAAGTAGATATAATTACATAAATGATAAAATAAATGAGTGTAAAATAAACTAAATAAAATATTGATTATTATTTTGAATGAGATGTTTTCTCTAATATAATTTTTATACAAGATTGTGTATTGATAACCTATTGCTTATTAATATTAGAGTTAAATATGTTTTTTTTGAAGGAAGTTAAATATTTTTTTAGTTCCTAAAAAATTGCAATTTTTGATTTTAGTCCCTATAAAAAAATTCACTCACTTTTAGTCCCCACATGTACCCTGTCAATGCTTTTAGTCCCTTAGCGCTTAGAGATGCTCTAAAAGGCCCCAATTAAAAGTTATAAGACTAAAAGCATTGACGGAGGAAAATGTGCAATAAAAGTGAGTAAAAAATTTTATAAGGACTAAAAGCAAAATTTGTAAAAATTTTAAAGACCAAAAATATGTTAAACCTTTTAGATTATACATTGTAGAAAAAATTACTATCATTATTTTTTAAAATAATAATTCTGTTTAATATTGTAAATACTAAATACCATATATTTCTTTTAAATCTTCTTCATAGTATTGTAAAAATAAATAATAGAGAATGTATTTGTTTATTATTATTGTTTTCTAAATTCAATTTTAAATCAAAATTCTTTAACTTCACTTTTATGTTGAATTTCATTTTAGTTTAAATTTCAATTTATGAATTATTAATTGGTGATGAAAATAAGAAAGAGTAGTAACTTTTTGCTTTCTATGATTTATCTTTCACCATAGATATTTATCTATCTATATTTTAAATTTGCACCACTAAATTCCACATATTAAATAGTATTATAATCTTCTTACTAAATATAATGAAAAATATTGTATTAAATTAAAAATTAATTAAAATGAAAATGTATTTACAAATATTTATACCATATCTATCTATCTATATATGAAAAGGAATCCATAAGGAAGCTCCACAATTTTTCTCAACGATTTTGAAAGAACTTTCTCTATTCATTTCACTTTAATAATAAAATAATATTTCGAAACAGATAATCTCATAAAAACTATTAACAATTATTTATATTACAAACCACATACACTATACAAGGAACGTCTTAAATTTATAATTTATCTAAAAAATTTAACTCATATTTATATTATATATTATACTAACTTTTAAAAAACATGATTTATACTTTTAATTATATATTTTATGAAAAAAAGTTAAAAAAATTAAATTTAAAAAATTATAACAACTCGTGCAACGCACGGGCATTCTTCTAGTAACATAACATAAAGGAACATAGGAGTTTGGTGAAATCATTGCTTAGAAGTGAGTAGGTAAAAGGCACATAGTGCTAGAAAGATTGTTAAGGAACTTGTTGATGGATCATTTAAGAGATAATAAACAAGGTTGAATGATTACTGCAATTAGGTCATCAGATCAAACTCAGGTAGTACAACTAAGTTGAATGTGCAAGCTACTGGTCTTGTGCAAACCCAGGAAAGTGAAGAGCCATATATGATGATAGGCCATTGTTGCCTAGCGTCTAGATGCTATATATGTGTCTACAGACATGCAAAGCCAATTTCATGAATGTAGCCCAATTATTAGTCATGACAGTTGTTTCCTTAAGGGTTACTACGAGGGTCATATGTTAGAAGCAGTGGGTAGAAACCTTAATGACCAAATGCTGTCAATTGCAATTGTTGTAGTGGAAGGAGAGAATAAGGACTCGCGGTCTTGGTTTTTGGAGTTTTTTGGTGAATGATTTAGAAGGCCAAGCAGTTTGCAAAACCTATACTTTCATGTCTGATTAGCAAAAGGTAATATTCCTTTTGGGTCCTGATCGTACCTGACCAATGAAGTGAAGATGTTGTTCGTGGCTCCTACGCTCGGTCGTTGATGAGGAATAGGGACCGGCCTTGAGAGCACCTCGGGTGGTACCTGCAAAGACACTCCGACCATTGCATCAAGTACTAATGGAACTTTGCACTTAACAACAACCCAAAAAGGGAAGATATGGTTGGACCAAGTGTCTGCTATGCCGGTAGACACATTCAAGGTAAGAAAAAACCTTGGCAATGCCCAAATATTCTTTTTGGATAACACTATTGGTCCTTAAATTAATGTGTGAAACGCTATTACTATAGTCTCTGAATGTATCAAAATTGCAAAATATCTTCAGACTTTTCATTCTTTAATCAGTTTGGTCTTTGAATGTATCTTTTGTTAGTCGATTGGTCATCAAACGTATCTCCGGTTGTCCGTTCAATCCCACAATTACTAAAAGAACTAGGAGAATGCGATGCGTTGCACGCGGTTGTCGATATATAATTTTTTAAAATATTTTATGGAGCTTTTATATAATGATATATAACGTTGTTGATATAGTGAGTTGATTGTCAATTAAAAGAATAATTCATATGAATGTGAAACCCCTTTCTTTGAATGCATAATTGTGACATAAATAAGAATCTTTAAGGTCAACTGATCGTATTTTATTTCAAAAACAACTCATATGAATTTTGATTAAAAAGGGAAATACATGGTATTGTAATGTTTTTAATTCATGCATCTGTTTTTTAAATAGTAGTTACCTATGCTTAGAAGTCTAAAAGGCAAGAACGATGAATAATAAATAATAAAAGGGAAAAACAGTTTTTTAATATTAATACAACAATTGAAAGAAGACCATTCATCTTCCTTATAAACAAACAATGAAAATAAAATAAAACTCAAATTGAGCAATAAAGAACTATATTAGAATAAAGAACTACTTTTTTTGACAGGATTAGAATGAGAACTATTAAAATAAAATAATTGAACCAAACTAATTCACAGGCAACCAACTGTTAGAATACATATATATTACGTTTTGAATCTAAAACAACTCAACAAAAAAAACGATTCACATTGATTATTATAAAAGTAATATAAAAAACCTTAAATAAAGTTTAAGAGGACCATTAAAATAAAACTTAAATTAGTAAACTCAAACTTATCCAAACAGTAACCAACTCATAAAAACAACTAATTATTTCTTATTTGTAAGACAACTTATATTAATTTTGGTTAAAAAGGGAAAAACATCTATTGTTACATTTTTAATTTCTCTATACTATTATAATTTTGAACGTTACTATTTAATAGAACACATGTAATATCAAAAGTCTTTCGAAATTAGAGCAAATGACTATTTATTATTTATTTTGGTGGAACTAATGATTATTTATTTTTCGTATTAATTTATTTTTAAAGTTGATAAGTGACACTTGAAGTTTTCACTAAAAGGAGTACAAATCTAGTTAAAACATAAGTTTCTTCTTTTTAAAAAACAATTAAAAGAAAATGGCATTGTGAATGATTAGTTATCAATAAAGTATGAAAGAGATGATAAAACCGACAATGTATGTAAATGGTACAAACATTACAATTGTCCTTAAGACAATTTATATATTCGATAACCCATTATAAACCTTGGACCATATATCATCTAGCTAATTAAAAAGATCATTAAGAGTGATTTTTCGTTCATCATTTTTGTTGTTACAACCTTTAATTCATTTCATCTAACAAAGTGATTTACTTGACAAATGCATCAAAATGTAGTATGTTGTTGTAAGCACATGCTTTTTATTTGACTGAGTTTTGTAACTTACATATGATAATAGTTGAAGAAAATGATGTTTTTCTTGTTTCTTCTCTTTTTGTGATATCGATGTGAAGTTTTCTAGAAATGACATCAAAAGTTATGAAAACTCAAAGAACATAAGCAAATAATTGAAATCTAGCACATCATACAATTTCACAAAAACTATTAAAATTAAACCTTCTTCTAAAGCACAACATTAAAATATACATTATTTCATGATGCTTATAACTCTACAAAAAATTGTTGTCTCTATTACATAATTTACTAACTTCTCCAATTTTATCTTCATGACTTGTCAACTTCAAAGATGTCAAGAACATGAAACCATTTACCCTTTTTGTTTCTACATCTTCTCGAAAAATTCTCTCGTTTCTTCTACTTGTTGCTATAAATTGTGAACTTTATTTTTTTCCCACAATCTCTCCCCAGATAATCCAAAATTGTCTCCTTTAAATAGTCATTCTTGCTATAAATGACTAAAACTCTACCTCTTCCACTCATTTTCTAGTAACTCATGGTTTTATTGTCAATTAAGAGAATAATTCATATGAATGTGAAACTCCTCCTTTTAATGCATAATTGTTACATAAAAAAAATTTTAAAGGACAACTTATTATTTATTTTTAAAAATATATTAATTTTGATTAAAATGGGAAAGACATGTGTATTGTAATATTTTGAATTCATCTAAACTATTATACCAATTATAATTGTAATAATAGTAATAATAATATCAATTATTAAGTAAATAAATATAAATATTATTAAACAGAGAATCAATTAGAGATATTAAGTAGGGTTTGTAACAATAATTAAAAAGGAAAAATATGCTAAATTAATATTAAATTGTATACTAATATAATAGGCTATGTTTGTTTTATAATTGTATAGAAAATATAAAATGATACATGTTAAATTCTGATATATAATTAGTTAAGAAAACATAAAAATAATTTATCAAAGTATAGAAACTTTTTTACAAAGGATTTATATAATATTATATTATGGAGAGATTTATTGTTAATTACTATTATCAATTTCCATAAAACTATTTTAGTTTATATTATATCCCAACAATTTATCAATTTCCATAAAAGATGTCGACATCAAATGGTTTATATTATATCCCAACAAAGGATTTGTTGAATAATTTTCTTATCAATATAAAAATAGTTATATAATTTTTTTCTGTAAAAATAGTTAAATAATAGTCTATTAAGAGCCTCATTTAATAAGTTAGTGGCAATTATGTTCTTTAATTAGAATTAAAAACTTCTTTATGTCTAAATTATAAGTAAATATTTTAATATACAAAAATATTGAGAAAAATTGTGGACCTTCCTTTGGGGTTTCCTTTACATAATTTGGAGAAGCATCTTAGAGCTTGGGAAAAAGGTTGGTATTTTTTTTTTTAATAATTTATTGAATTTTTAGCTGGAATTATTAAATTTGTATACACATAATTATAATTTGTATGAACATAATTATAATTATTATGTTTTTCAGAATAATTGTATGAACATAATTATAATTATTATGTTTTTCAGAATAATTGTAATGATATTTAAACTGAAAATATTTGTTAAAAATTTGAGTAAAGCATGTGTTAATATTGTAGCGTAAATCATGTGTAAATTAATGTTATAGTTGGTCTGTTTTTTTTTGTATAAATAAAATAATAGTGTTAGTCATTAAACTTGAAGTTTTTTTTATTTTTCTTCAAGTGATATTATTTGTCTTTATTAATTTTTTAATTTTTGAAAGAATATAAAGGGTCTTAATAACTTAGTAATATGTAATCATGAAAGTAAGTCTCCTTTTATGTGGGAATTATTAAAAATATATTAATATAATTGAAAATCTAATTGGAAAATAAATGAAGATGATGTGGAGCTTCCTAGAGCTTGGAAAAAAGCTTCCTTTAGAGATTTACTAGGAGAATACTCGTGCGATGCACGAGTTGTTATATAATTTTTTTCCTTTAATTTTATATAGATTTTATACAAATATATAAATAAGTTGTCGATATAAATTATGTATTTTAAAAATATAGTATTACATTAATATATTGTTGAATTTTTATTTATGCCATATTCTTATATAGTGTATTTTTTAATATGCACAATTGTCCAAATTTTAGTGAGCTTAATTGTTGAAAATAAAATCTTACTAAACTTCATTTTACTTAGTAATAATAATGCCATTCTATTTAATATCTTGAATTTATGAGCATGAATTTTAATAATAAAGACATGTGAAAAATAATATAAATAATAAGAATATTTTTGATATAGCATTTTTAATATGTGTAAGACAAAGAAGAAAAATAATAATGATAATAATTGAAGATCAATACTAATGAGAATATTTTTGATATAACATATAGCCTAAATAAACACTACTTAAAAAAATTCTTTTGTTTAAAAACAAAAATAATGGTTTAATATGTGAAAGTTTAAGGATGAAAATAATGAGATTTTATATTTATTTTAAAACATTAGAATATAAATAACTAAGTTATACTAAGAAAGTGATCATAATATATTGATAAACATGTTTGGAAGTGACTTACATTTGTAATGTGCATCTAGCATTTGCTTTTCTCTTATAATGTTATTCTATTTTTATTTTCTTCTTCCAAATTTCAGTGACATCCTCTAAATATTATTATTATATTAAGCTTGGATGAGTTTAAATTAAATAAGTTAATGGTTGTGTATGAATAAATATAAATCATAGAAATTAGAAAGTAACTACTCTTTACTTTATTTTTTCTTTATTTCTTTGTTTATTCATCAATTAATAATTCATAAATATTAATTAAAACAAAATTTGAAACTTAAAACAAAAGTGATAATAAGGAATTTAGATTTAATAGGAAACTTAGAAAGAGAAAACAATCAAAATCAAATCTTTATTTTTATTCTTTATAATGATATGAAAAATATATGGCCATTATTCACAATATGAAATGAAAGATTTATTTTATTATAATTGTATTTTATGCAACTTATAATCTAAATAAGCTACATAAAGTGGAGAGTAAACATATAATATTTGTAAAAGAATTGAAACATTTAAATCAAAGCTTTATTTGGTTGTTTTTACCTCAAACACTATTCTTATTTAAAATTAACCATTTTAGATGTGAATTTGTAAATAAAAAGTATTAGATAGAATATATACTAAAGGCATTAGATATGATGATAGTTGAAGAAAATGATATTTTTTTCCTTTGTGATATAGAGAAGAGACACCTAATGTAATTTCCTTCTTAGAAGTGACACCAAAGGTTATGAAGTTTCAAGAAACATATGCAACTCATTTAGATCTAGCAAATCATACAATTTTACAAAACTATGAAATTAAACATTTTTTTGACAAAAATTAAACATTTTTATAAAGAACAATATTAAAATATACATCATTTCTTAATGCCTATAACTTTACAAAAAATCGTTGCCTATTTGTCAACTTCAAACTATCAAGAACACAAAATTCTTTACCCTTTTTGTGATTTCTACATCTTGTGAAACTTGCTCCTTTCTACTACTCCTTGTTTTTTTATATGATTATTGCACCTAATGTAATTTCTTCTTAGAAGTGACATCAAGGTTATGAAGGCTCAAGGAACATATGCAACTCATTTAGATCTAGCACATCATACAATTTTACAAAACTATAAAATTTAATATTTTTCTAAAGAACAATATTAAACTATACATCATTTTTCAATGCCTATAACTTTACAAAAATTTTTTGTCTATTTGTCAACTTCAAACTATCAAGAACATGAAATTCTTTATCCTTTTTGCGAATTCTACATCTCGTGCAACTTGCTCCTTTCTTCTTCTCCTTGTTTTCTATATGATTCTTGCACCTAACATAATTTCCTTCTTAGAAGTGACACCAAAGATTATGAAGGCTCGTGGAACATATGCAACTCATTTAGATCTAACACATCATACAATCATACAAAAAATTAAACATTTTTCTTAAGAACAATATTAAAATATACATAATTTCTCAATGTCTATAACTTTACAAAAAATCATTGCCTATTTGTCAACTTAAAACTGTTAAGAACATAAAAATATTTACCCTTTTTGTGCATTCTACACCTTCTTGTGAAACTTGCTCCTTTCTTCTACTTCTTATTTTTTATATGATTTTTTTTGTCAAAACCTCTACCCTAACCATCCAAAGATCTCTCCTTTAAATAGTCATTTCTTGTTATAATTAGTTTAAACTCTATTTCTTCCACTCATATTCCACTAACTCATGAGTTTATTGTAAATTAAAGCAATAATTCATGTAAATGTGAAACCCCTCTATTCAATGCATAATGGTTACATAAAAAAGAATTTTAAAGGTCAACTTATTATTTCTTATTTCATCTAAACTATTATAATTGATAAATATATTTATTAATTCAATTAATTTAAATTTTGACCAATTCTAATAATAATATAATTTCTATGTAAATAAATATATAATTTTAAAAAAACATTTAGAATAAATAGTAATAAATATAAAAACAAAACAATAAAAAGTAACTAATATAAGAACATAAAATTGAGTTTAGAATGAACACATAATTGAGCTCATAAGTCTCATGAATTGAGAATGAACATTGATTAATATAAAAAAAATCTTGTTTTTTTATATTTAATTATATATTAAAAATTAAAATCAAAGTCTCATTTATACAAAAATTATGATTAAATATAATATAATGTGTAAATTTATTACTATGTTGGAATTTATTAGCAGTAGTGGGTTGGACACAAAGGTAGGAATTAATAAATAATAAAAGAGAAGTTTTTTAATAGACAAAAATAAAAGCAAAAATTCAAGAATTATTGTGGAGGCTCCATTGGGGATTCTTTTACTTATATGTATAGATAGAAGATATAGATATAGATAAACATTTCCCTTCATTGTGTTATGAATAATTTTATGTTTAATTCCTATTAGCAATCCATAATCGTAGGTTTTTATTCTTCTTGAGAATGCTCATAGGCATCACCAAATATTTTATTCCACTAAGAGTAGCATTTAATAATAATAAGTTAGTGGTAATAATGAATTTAAGTCTCATTTAATTGTAAATTATAAATAAATATTAATAAAATTAAAAAATTTATTGAAAAATAAATGGAAATGATGTGGAGCATCCTAGAGCTTGGAAAAAAGCTTCCTTTAGATATTTATATAGACTAGGTGAATGCCTGTGCGATGCACAGGCTGTTATATTTTTTTTATTTAATTTAATAAAGTTTATATATTAAAACATATAATATTTTTATATAGATTATGTATAATGTATATTAAAAATATAGTATTATGTACTTGCAATTTATATATAAAATTATTCATTTTAATTAGGCAACATTCTTATATAGTATATGAAGTTTTTGATATAATTAATTGACAAAAATTTTAATTAGATTAATTTTTGAAATAATGTTTTAACAAAAGTTAGAAACTTCATTAATACTGTAATATGAAAAAAATTCAATATATATATATATATATATATATATATTTGAAGCAAAATTTTTATATAATTCTTTAAAATATTAGAATGTCAAATGTATAAAATAATTTATATTTTATTAGAGTTTCTTAACTAATTGTTTTTATTTGATTCATAACTTTATTAAGTGATGAAACATTTAATAGTTAAATGTAATTATATTGGAATTTATACAAAATGACTTATTTACTCAGTTTTTAGTAAGTCTATCATTGAAAAATGTTATTAATTATTTTTATTTTTTTAGTGTGCCCACATCTTAGTTATAGAAAAATGGAAATCCCTCTTTGGTAGTTATTATTATTCTTTGGTTATAGAAAAATACAAAATGACGTATTTACTCTGTGTGTTAATTTTAAGCGCATCCCGCTTAATGTAGAATAGTCCGATACAAAATTTATTTTTGTCTTGATGACTTAACACGGGACTTAAAAGAAAATTATGTAAGAATCATTCTATTAAATAAAATATAATAAAAGTAATAATATGATATTGAATATTTTTTTTGTCAAAAAAAAGTGATATTGAATATTTTTTGAAAAATTATAGAATGATGTTACCCGATAAGAAGATAAGAAGTGTCTTTCTATAATGAATAAATAATGTTTTAATTTTTTTTTATCTTTGGTTCTTTTTCTTATATATTTTTGCTCTCATCGTTCTTTAATTTACATTCTCAAGTTTCTCCTACCTTTTCATTCTTGTAACATCCCTAATTTCGTTAATTTCAAATTAAGAAATTAACGAGTGATTTATTACTCGAATAGGTAATAAATCAAGTCACGGATATGAGGTTGTGACGAAAGCAATTTATAATTGCCGGAGAAAATAATTTAAATGCATAAACTGAGTGGAAATTAGTACTCTAAGGGTATTTTAGGATTTATACGACTTCCGTTAAATGATCTCCGAGACACAAAAAGTATCCAAAATACTCTCTCATTCCACACTTGTGATAAAATAAGAAAGAATTAAGAAAGAGAAGAAAACGTGGCAGAGAGAGAGAGAGAGAAGGAAGGAATTAAGAAATGGATATAATAATAAAAAGAAGAAAGGAATAGAAAGGGGAACAGAGAGCACGCGTGAGAGAAAGGAAGGAATTGGAAAAAAAAATGAAACAGAGGAGAAACCGAGAGAGAGTGGCGATGGAGGAAGGAAATAGAAATGGAAGATCTCCCTCCACGTAGCACCGGGTAAGGGGCTTTTGGTCTTATTTTCTTCCATTTTTCGTACTCTATCTATTGGTACCACTTTCACACCCTAATTTATTCTCTAACTCAAGTTGCCATTAATGGGTTTTGAAGCTCAAAATTGGGGATTTATGGATTTAAGCGAAATTGAAGCTTGGAATTGATGATTGGAAGCTCAACAACTGACGTGGAGTGTTCGGTTCCAGTTTTGGAGCGGGTTCGGAGCGAGTTCGTGAAGTTTCGGAATCGGGAGCTTCGGAACGTCTCGGTGGTTCGTGATTTTCATCACGAGGAGGTGAGTTTTACTCGCTTAGGGAATTTAAACATCGTTTTTGAACTATGTTTGAATGATTTTCAAATTTCGAAGTTTCGAGAATTTTAGAGTCAAAAACGCTATTTTACGAAAATGACGCGTGTTTGAAGATTTAAAACGAAACCATAATGCTTTGATTTTTGAATTGATATGTTTGGACCGATTATGTGTGTCTGGCTGGCTATGCGTGGTTGAAATCGGATTGAAATACAGTTTGGAATCGATTGGAAAACGAAACGGAACGGAATTTGGAACTAAGTTGAGAAGTTCCTATGTTCCCAATGTCCAATGTTCCGTCTCGAAGCTCCATTCGGATTCAAACTTCTTTTAAATCCTTTTCCTAACCACCTAGAGCATTTATGTGGAATATTGTTTGTTTGGATGTGTTTTAAAGTTGGGTGTGAATTGGTTGAATTTTCAAATCTATTGGAAAACCGTAAAATTACGTATATGTGTGAAATAATGATTTTGGAATAAAATGATGTCCGGTTTGGTTTTTCGTGATTATGATTTTTTGGGATGTCCGTATTACGGAGGAAACTCTGCTACAAATTTTGTTAGAAATTTTGATACAAATTCAAGTGGTTTTGAAATAACGATTAATATTATTATTATTTCAAAAAACCGTAATTAGTATACGTGTGAGGACATATGTTTTGAAAAATTGAATTGAACCAAAATGTTCATTTCTATTTTATATTTGGCGCGGATGATTATATTCATCAAAACCGGCCTTCTTTGAATAAAATGTTCTATTGTTATTTTTATAATTGGCGCGGGATGATAATGTTCATCTAAACTGCCCATATTTGACGATATATGAAAAATATCGAGTTGAGGTGACGACCTCTATGTGTTAGTATGCTAGGGAGGCGGTCATGAGCCCTAGCCCTAGGCCCCAATGTTAAAAAGATTATTCCGCCTTTGAGAGTTGTACACTTTATGGGCTATGACCGGGTCCACCCATGCTTCTTTTAGGTTGTTGGTGGTGTACTAAAATTAATAAAACTTTATTGTAATTCATTCTTGGATTACCATGTTTCGCAATTCATATAATAGAATTGCTAAGAGATCCATAAGTATTAACTTGCTTGCGTGTCTATGTGTTATGTTTCTAAGCAATTCATATAATAGAATTGCTAAGAGATCCAGTAAGTACTAACTTGCTGTGTCTAGGTTTTAATTGGCTCATGAGTGTGGCTAGGGGTCACGGTAAAGCTCACTGAGGCAAGTTGTCTCACCCTATCATATGTGGTTTTTTTCAGAGAAACAGGATAAAAGAAAAAGGAAGAAGCACGGGCAGTTGATGCTTGTGTGGAAGATGGATACGGAGCATTTATGCTTATAATATTCTATTTTGTTTCTTTGTACTATATTGTATAACTTGACTTGATACAAGTTGTAAGTTATATTTCCGCTACTCTGATATGTTATGTTTTGTATAATTCGCGTTTAAGACGCGAAAAATTTTTAGGGTGTTACATTTGGTATCAGAGCGGTTCGACCTAGTCGGACGTAGAGACCTTATGGTCAAGAGATTAGATAGAGTCACTTAGGGACTGTGACAGGCAATTGTTAGAACCTTCCAGTATGTTATGTGAAGCTTTGAGCTTGATCAACTCAATTTTTCATGCAAGGTACTGGGAATGATAACGATTGGTTGCCTTAGCCCCGAAAATGTCCAAACCCTACACCATAGGAATTCGCCTTCTCGCTTTATCGAGCACGCAGCGAAAAAGCAAAGGGCTACGATTGGTGTTTTGAAGTAAGCAATGGGCAGCTAAATTGGTTCGAGGAAATTGTGGGCGAATGTTCAATCGATGAACCAAGTGCGATTGTAGAATTGCGATGGAAGTTATTGTAGGTCATACAAAGAGCTACAATTAAGAAAAGCCTTTAGGCGGGAATAATGACAATATCGTAAGATCTCGTTAAGATTAACGGACACCCCTAATCCTAATTATTGATTAGCCGGTCTATCAGTTACCAAAATATTGTTTTACAATAACCTTACCTTATGGTTAGAGTAAACCCCAACTTAGATCGCAGTTAGAGATATCCTTTTGGATAGCTGCGAGTCTTGATCATGTTTCTTTTCCTTTACGCCATATTGCGAAATGCTATGAAGCCACCTAGTAGGTTGTAGTTCAATCTCTGTATTGGCTACGGAACCCAATGTTGATCGAGTTAGTTATGATCACGGTTTTTGAACCAAGTCTCAATCAAGATAAGAGCAGTAGGTGACTTGATGGTGACATGTACTGGATTTCAAACTATTCCCAGTTATGGCAATATTTTAGAAAGAGTGATTCATGGATTGAAAGACCTGCACCTATATTGGATGCTAATGTTAAACTTTCAGATGAGGAATTTGGAAGGGCATATTTTTAATCTATTCCTGAAAGCTCGTTTTCAATCAAGTTATAGAATGGGCATGGAAGACGATAGCTGGATGGCACTCATGGACCGTTATTCGATTCTAAGAAATGACAGCAGTGAGGAAAATGAGATGTCACATGTGAGGGAAATATATTCAAGATGATTGATATATATATATTATGAGGAAGCTAGTCTCGGTATGTGAGAAATTTTCGATAGTTCTCCGACTCGTTTTATTTATAACTTCTAATCCGGAACTCCGATTCTTATGTTCCGGGATGCGTTGGAAAGCTAACGAAAATGTCTACACATATGAGTAGTTTGTGAATCAGTTGTTCAGTGGTATTCTGAACTGTATCTCTGTATTATCCCAAGTTGTTTGGTACTAAAGCGGTTGTAGAACATAAACCTATTATAGGCTTGGGAAGTTGAAAGAGGATTTTAAGTCATTAAGATGAGATTCCTAAACACTGTTTTAGGATGATACTCATTATAGTTTTCCTATGGACCTATTCCCCAGAAAAGGTTGTTAGTAGCTATAGCTTTTCCACAGTCGGTGGAGCTTCCAAAAGCGAACGATTATGTGGTATGTCACCAGTATATCCAAGGGTGGAACTTTCAATCTCTTAAAGTGCTATTGTTCTATAGTAAGACGGAATTAAGTGACGTGAGACACCTTACTTATTGTTAAGCAAGACATGTTCCATACCAAATGGATACGTTAAAGAGGTTATGGTTATGTTTGAGCGTTTGTGGAGCCGGAGAGTTGTGGGACCAAAGGAATGACTAAAGTGGTGAGAATTGTTCTCGAGTCAACGTTGGAAACATCATCTTGAGCCCGTTTGATTCCGTAGAAGAATCCTTCTATTTTGATTATTTCTTTGATGAGTATAATAACTAGTTTGACTCGTGAGGAATCCAAACATAAACGTTCCGCTTAGAGAAAGTCCTACTTAGCTAGGAAAGCGATTATGTATCAAGCGAGGATCTCGAGGTTAGATTCTTTTATCTTTGAGTACTTGAGTATTAGACTCAATTCAAGAGAATGGTTGGCTTTAGAAAAATTGTTTGAAATATGATCCATACCTTAGTTAATGACTCTAAGGACTATGATGATGAAGTTGCCAAGTATATAATAGTTATAACGAAACCGTATGGTGCTCCAAATTTGAAGAAGAGTACGAGGAATATTTGTGATATTCTAACGGCTTTAGCTAGAGATAATGTGACTTATGGCTATGCTATTCCAAACGAGTCGATCAAGAAATGTTGTTTTGATTGGAAGGTAGCTAGTTCGGCAATCACTCGTCTATATTCAATGAAATAAAGTCAAAGGACTTCGATCCAGATCCATTTGTAATGCATGAAATTTTGGTTCACAAGTTACATTAGCAACTACCGTGATTAGTTACTGAGTTAGTAACATGGGTATAATATTATTAATAGTCCCTAATCTAAAGAATGTTTTGATATTGGAGATGGGTACATCATTGTATCACTATTGTTGATGGAATCCAAGTGAATGAATAATAGATTCAGTTCAGGAAAGGTTGGTTGGAATAGTCATCCGATTTCCGTGTTACGAAAGGCCATACATTTGTGTGAGATCATCCGGATCTCGGAATTGAGTTTTGAAGAATGAGTCACGAGGTGAAGATATGTTTTATTAGTATTTCGGGTTAGCGAAGAAACAAACTCCTATAGGTAAGTGGGAAGATTATTTCATATTCAAATGTTTTCAAGGAACTTTTACAAAACCTTTACCCATTGGTGAGTCGATTAGGAACAACAGTAGTGATGAGTTTAACCCAAAGTGCTAATAAGATATCTAATAAAACAGAAAGGTAATGTGACCTAGTTTTCCCACAAGTTGGGGTGCTTAAAGTGTTAATTATTGAAAAGAAAGATGGGAGCAGGAGATCGGAATGAATTACTTGGATGGACAAAGTTACTTTTGGGAATAAGTATCCTTGCCAAGTATAGATGACTTGCTTAATCAACTTCGAGGTGCAATAGTGTTTTCAAAGATTGGTTTAAGGTCGGGTTACTTTTAATTAAATGTTAGAAATGTAGTTACTCAGAAGACAGACTTTCCATACTAGATATGGACATTACGAGTGAGTAGTGATGCTCTTTGGTCTAACTAATGTTCCTACGGTATTCATGGATTACATGAACCGAGTTTTTCCACCCGCATTTAGACTAGTTGTTAAAATTTTCACCGATAACATCTTGGTATACATTAAGACTATGGTGGATCGTGACTCACGCCTCTCGCATTGTCTGAAATATACTTGAGTAAAGAAGTTGTACACTAAACCTCCGAAGTGCGATTTCGGAGTTTTGAAGTAAAATGTCAAGGATATGTGGTATCCATGCATTATGGCGATAGATTCTAGTAAGGATGAAGTCGTGATGAATTGGGAGTTACCGCTTATCGGTCACGGAAGTAAGGAGTTATTGGAACTAATTGGTTGTATGGTAGGTTTATCGGAAGAATTCTCACAATAGTTCTTCCACTCATTCGATTAACTTGTAAAGGTCGGCCTACGTTGAATGGGATTTCGATTGTGAGGAATAATTTTTAGAGTTGTATGAGGGATTGACTTCTGTTTCAATCTTTATTCTTCCGAATCCATCCCCGATTTCTAAATTTACAATGACGCCTGGAAAGGGTTTAGTATGTGTTTGGTCTTTGAATCAACAAGAGGTAGTTGTGCACCCATGTAAGAGAAGCCTCATGAGGAGAATTATTTAACTCATGATTTGTAATGGGCAAATTCTGTGTGTATATAGTGAAAAAAAAAAAAAAAAAAGCGAAGATAGCTCGAGTCGACAAAAAGGTTATGTTGACAATAGGAGTAGACCACGAGAGTTGGATCTGATGATCTGTATTGTAAAGAGTTACATCAACCATTATTACTGGTAGAGCATTGCCGTGCGAAGAAACTCGCTTCTCGAGTGTATGGTGCTAGTGGAGTATTGTATAGTTTTATCTTGGGAATTGTTCAATTTAAATGAAGTGTTTCTTGTATCCTAATTGAGGAAAGACCTTCTAATCCCAGTCAACTGTGGAGTTAGAAACGATCGATCTTTGACTAATTCGTCATTTCAGCCAAATCCAAGTCATATCTAAGGTCATGAAGAGAAAATGCTTCGGACGAGAACAATTACAATTGCTTAAGGAGTTTGTAATCGTTTTTCTGGTTCGAAAGCTATTTGGGAATTAGAGGACGATATGTGGATTAGATATCCGTATATATACTCTTGAGGTATGTTTGTCAAATTTTGAGGACAAAATTTTTCAAGTTGGGGTATTCAGAACATCCACTAATTTCGTTAATTTCAAATTAAGAAATTAACGAGTGATTTATTACTCGAATAGGTAATAAATCAAGTCACGGATATGAGGTTGTGACGAAAGCAATTTATAATTGCCGAGAAAATAATTTAAATGCATAAACCGAGTGGAAATTAGTACTCTAAGGGGTTTTAGGATTTATACGACTTAGTTAAATGATCTCCGAGACACAAAAGTATCCAAAATACTCTCTCATTCCACACTTGTGATAAAATAAGAAAGAATTAAGAAAGAGAAGAAAACGTGGCAGAGAGAGAGAGAGAGAAGGAAGGAATTAAGAAATGGATATAATAATAAAAGAAGAAAGGAATAGAAAGGGAGCAGAGAGCACGCGTGAGAGAAAGGAAGGAATTGGAAAAAAAAAAAAAATGAAACAGAGGAGAAACCGAGAGAGAGTGGCGATGGAGGAAGGAAATAGAAATGGAAGATCTCCTCCACGTAGCACCTGTAAGGGGCTTTTGGTCTTATTTTCTTCCATTTTTCAGACTCTATCTATTGGTACCACTTTCACACCCTAATTTATTCTCTAACTCAAGTTGCCATTAATGGGTTTTGAAGCTCAAAATTGGGGATTTATGGATTTAAGCGAAATTGAAGCTTGGAATTGATGATTGGAAGCTCAACAACCGACGTGGAGTGTTCGGTTCGATTTTGGAGCGGGTTCGGAGCGAGTTCGTGAAGTTTCGAATCGGGAGCTTGGACGTCTCGGTGGTTCGTGATTTTCATCACGAGGAGGTGAGTTTTACTCGCTTAGGGAATTTAAACATCGTTTTTGAACTATGTTTGAATGATTTTCAAATTTCAAGTTTCGAGAATTTTAGAGTCAAAAACGCTATTTTACTGAAAATGACGCGTGTTTGAAGATTTAAAACGAAACCATAATGCTTTGATTTTTGAATTGATATGTTTGGACTGGATTATGTGTCTCGTGTGTCGTGTATGCGTGGTTGAAATCGGATTGAAATACGATTTGGAATCGATTGGAAAACGAACGGAACGGAATTTGGAACTAAGTTGAGAAGTTCCTATGTTCCCAATGTCCAATGTTCCGTCTCGAAGCTCCATTCGATTCAAACTTCTTTTAAATCCTTTTCCTAACCACCTAGAGCATTTATGTGGAATATTGTTTGTTTGGATGTGTTTTAAAGTTGGGTGTGAATTGGTTGAATTTTCAAATCTATTGGAAAACCGTAAAATTCTCAGATATGTGTGAAATAATGATTTTGGAATAAAATGATGTCTGGACTGGTTTTTCAGGTGATTATGATTTTTTTGGGATGTCCGTATTACAGAGGAAACTCTGCCGAAATTTTGTTAGAAATTTTGATACAAATTCGAAGTGGTTTTGAAATAACGATTAATATTATTATTATTTCGAAAAACCGTAATTAGTATACGTGTGAGGACATATGTTTTGAAAAATTGAATTGAACCAAAATGTTCATTTCTATTTTATATTTGGCGCGGGATGATTATATTCATCAAAACCGGCCTTCTTTGAATAAAATGTTCTATTGTTATTTTTATAATTGGCGCGGGATGATAATGTTCATCTAAACCGGCCCATATTTGACGATATATGAAAAATATCGAGTTGAGGTGACGACCTCTATGTGTTAGTATGCTAGGGGAGGGCAGTCATGAGCCCTGGCCCTAGGCCCCAATGTTAAAAAGATTATTCCGCCTTTGAGAGTTGTACACTTATTGGCTATGACCGGGGTCCACCCATGCTTCTTTTAGGTTGTTGGTGGTGTACTAAAATTAATAAAACTTTATTGTAATTCATTCTTGGATTACCATGTTTGACAATTCATATAATAGAATTGCTAAGAGATCCATAAGTATTAACTTGTCGTGTGTCTATGTGTTATGTTTCGCAATTCATATAATAGAATTGCTAAGAGATCCAGTAAGTACTAACTTGCTGTGTCTAGGTTTTAATTGGCTCATGAGTGTGGCTAGGGGTCACGGTAAAGCTCACTGAGGCAAGTTGTCTCACCCTATCATATGTGGTTTTTTTCAGAGAAACAGGATAAAAGAAAAAGGAAGAAGCACGGGCAGTTGATGCTTGTGTGGAAGATGGATACGGAGCATTTATGCTTATAATATTCTATTTTGTTTCTTTGTACTATATTGTATAACTTGACTTGATACAAGTTGTAAGTTATATTTCCGCTACTCTGATATGTTATGTTTTGTATAATTCGCGTTTAAGACGCGAAAAATTTTTAGGGTGTTACACATTCAGAGTGACAAATGCCCACCATCTAAAATATAGAAATATGTAAAATCTCGATGTTGGATTTAACCGTAAAATTGAGTTGGCTGGCATCGTGATGATGTAGAAAGCAAAGAATAATTCAAATTTTAGTCTTAATTAGAGAAAAATAAAAATGTAAAAATAAATAAACCAAGTTGTGTGGTTTTACCATATTTGAATCACTAACACATATTTACATGGCTTCCTTAAGAGTTGGCCGTACCATAAAAAACTTGGCCATACCATAAAAAACTAAGTTGTGTGCTAAAAAGTTTAAACTTCTTCAACTCTTAATTGTATATTATAATAAATAAATAATAAAAAGATATGAAATTTAAAGATGATTCAAGTCCTTTAAATTAGGTTACATTCTGGTTTTAGTTTCAAAAAAAAAAAAATTCATCAAATTTTGGTCCCTCATATTTAGAAAAGTACTAAATTAGTCCTTTCACTAACTTAGTCATTTCATAGTTTTGACTTGGGAAGTGGAAGCCAAATTAATCATCACATGTCAAGTTTATAATCACTTTTCGTGAGTAAAACTGCTCTCTAACATCACTAACAATCAAGTGAACACTTTTCAAAAGTCAAATTACCATAAAATATAATGGTAATTGTAAACTCATTAAAAAAATTAATACATTATTGGTCAAAAATAATAAAGCTTAAATGATCAAAAATCAAATATAGATCTTTCAACACAAAAATAAAAATATGTGATGCTGTCAATTTATTGAAGAAATACCGTAAATTTGTTGAAATAGAATCTCTTTTTTCACTCATGTAGATCTTTTAGAATTTCCCTTTCTTCCTTTTTTTTGATTACTTCTTTTTCTTGCATATTACTTGATTCTTCATCATCCTCAGAATTTGAAAAATTAAGGATTGTTTTGTCAAGAACTTACATTTTTTTAACCCAAAGCGTATTAGTACTATTTTCTACACCTCACCTTAATATTCTCCTTATTTGAAACATAATATTAACAACCACATTTATAATATATAGGCTATGTGTAAATAGAGGTTTTTACAAAGGCAATGAAGATACATATAAGATGAAACATAAATAAAGATACATACTATCGAGGAGGAAAAATAGGCAAATAAAATTGGAAATGGGCACATGTATTTCAAAAAGGAAGAACTCCTTTGTTTATATATGTTGAAATTAGACAATAAGAAGCAAATTAAAAGATGAGGTAGAGATGATGAAATTGGTTTGTCTTTGGAACACCTATTTATATATGATGAGGAATAGCAAGTGAAGTACAAATGAAAAAAAGCTGTCATGGTGACAATGAAGGAATAGGAGAAGAGCAAGTGACAATCATAAGACACTCTCATAAAATATTAATGGGAAGAGCAATAGTTATAACCTTCAAAATTGAAAGCATTGATTCACAATTTTCCAATTATGACATACTATTGTTTAGCAAACCAAGTTCAACGCATGAAATACATGAAGTTAAGTTAAATGAATGGAATTAATGAGAGCCATAAAAATATATTTTTAAGTTACAAATAGTGTTATTTTTCAAATATATATATATATATATATATATATATATATGCTGATTGGGAAATGTGTTTACAACAATATATGTAAATATATTACATTTAAATAAATAATACAATTAAACTTGTGAAACATAAGTTAAAAATATTTAATTGATCGTAAAAATAAGCAAATACATAAGTTAACTATGTCATAATGAAATTCAACAATTAAATATATGATGAATTAATTAAAACTATACCTCTTCCACTCATATTACACTAACTCATGAGTTTATTTTTGTAATTAAAGGAGTAGTAAGTCATATTAATAAGAAACTTTTTCCTTTCAATGCATATATGTTACACAAAAAGAATTTCAAAGACCCACTAATTTTTTTATTTCAAATAAATTTAGATTAAATATATATATAATAATATAATAGGCCAAGTTTGATTTGTATTATACATTTAAATTTATGAAATATAATTTAAATAAAACATTGGCATAGTTTATTAAAATATTAATAATAAACTCTTCCCTTTCAATGCATATAGTTACACAAAAAGAATTTCAAAGAACCCACTATTTTTTTATTTCAAATAAATTTAGATTAAATTTTATTATAATTAATTAGAGATATTAAGTAGGGATTTAAACAATGAATAAAATAACAAATACGTTGAATAAAGATTAACTTTATAATAATATAATAGACTAAGTTTGATTTATATTATACATTTAAATATATGCAATATAAGTTAAAGAAAACGTAGGCATATTCTATTAACATATAGAAACTTTTTTACATATTATATTATATTCTATTGTAACATAATATATAATATTCTATTATATAATACATTATATCATATTATACGTAGATATATGTCTAAAATTATTCTTATCAATTGCTATAATTTTTTGTGAAGAAAAAAAATTCTATATTTATAAAAGAATAGCATCATTTTAATATTAATATAAAATAGTTAATTGATCTTCCACTATATAAGAGAATCATTTAATAAGTTAGTGGCAATTTATTTCTTTCATTAAAATTAATTATATCTGTATTATAAATTAATATTTTAATACCCAAAAATCTTGAGTAAAATTGTGGAGTGTAACACCCTCATATTTCTATCTAGTAGAAATACTAAAGTGTACCTATTTAGCATACATCGTAGATACAATTCTCGCTAGATTTACAATCTTTACAAGAATAGCGGAACGATACATTACTTAGAATAAATTCAAGTTATATAAATCGAATACAAAGATAACAGGAAAAAACATAACTAATAATAGAAGAACTACGCCTTCCATTTCCTTCTCGCGCACTCCATCCACTCGTGTCATAAATGATCTTCTTTCCTGTTTACTCAAAAAACAACAACATTTGTAGGGTGAGACAACTTGTCTCGGTGAGTCTTTACCGTGACCCTTTACCTATCACTCGGTCCAATTATAAAACATTTTTCCTTTCATAAAAAAATTATTTATGACGCACCCCAATCCCTTTGCCGAATTGGTCAATAGCGTTGGAAGTTTCCTCTCAACCTAAGTACACCTTGGCGCACTCCAATTCCTTGCCGAATTGGTCAATAGCATTGAGAGTTTCTTCCAACCTAAGTACGCCCATTTATTAGTAATTCAATATGAATTACAATACACAATCAATCACCTGTAATCCGATAAATAAATTACATTAGAGTTCATAATCTAATTCTTGATGGCTATGTACAATTTAAATTAGAAACTATAGTTCATAACCCAATTCTTGATGGTTATGACTATCCTCTTACATAATCTAGTACAACACCTTAAACCATTTTTCTTTTCTTCTGTTTTCGGTGAACCCAATCCACTCACAAAGAACAACCTCATATGGGCCTAGCTCGAGGGCTCATGACTTCCTCTCCCCTAGTGTACTATCCTCTTGGGTCGTCACCCATAATCGATATAATTAAATACCGCACTCACCGCATTGGGCGTCAACTACGTTCGATATACTTTACATATATAAACAACCATAACTCATTCTATGATAGGTTATAATATCAATGAATTCATGAAATCAATCCAAGCAACATTTAAGTTATAAAACATTTGGTTCCCACACGCATACTCTAGGTTTTACGGTTTTTAGAATATTCATAACATTAACCGCTTAATTCAAAACCACTTTGAATTTGCATAAAAATTTATAACGAAAATTCGCAGAGTTTCCTCTCATAATACTGGACATCCCGAAATAGTATATTTACCTGCATAACCAGTCCAGGACATCAATTTGTTCAAAATCATTAATTTCGCACATATACAAAAATTTACGGTTTCCCAATAGATTTGAAAATTCAACCGAATCACACCAAATAACTTTAAAACACATTCAAACAAACGATATCCCACATAAATGCTCTAGGTGGTTAGGAAAGGGATTTAAAAGAAGTTTGGAGCCGAACGAAGCGTCGAAACGAAACATTGGATATTGGGGATATAGGAACTTCTCAACTTAATGCCCAATTCCGCCCGCTTCGTTCTCCGATCGATCCCAAACTGTATTTCAATCCTAAACAACCACGCATGTACCACAAAGACACATATATTCATCAAACATAACAATCCAAAAATCAAATCATTATGGTTTCGTGTTAAATTTTCAAACACGCGCGTCATTTTCGCAAAATAAGCGTTTTTGACTCTAAAATTCTCAAAACTCCGAATTTTGAAAACCATTAAACATAACACACAACAATCATTAAAATTCCCTAACGTGAGTAAAACTCACACTCGTGTGATGAAAATCACACAAAACCGAAGCTCTCCGAAGCTCACGATTTCGAAACTTCACGTACACGCTCCGGATCCGCTCCAAACTCGGAACCGAACACTCCACGTCAGTTGTTGAGCTTCCAATCGTCCATACCAAGCTTCAATTTCGCTTAAATCTCCAGTTTCTCCAAATTGGAGCTTAAAACCCATTAATGGCAAAACGAAAACGGAAAGAAATTAGAGTGTGAAAGTGGTACCAATAGATAGAGGACGGAAAATGGGAGAAAACGAGCTATAAAGCCCCTTACCCTGTTGAATCGAGTGAGATCTTCTCATTTCTTTTTCCTCTTCTTCCTCACGTTTTCTCCTCTTCTCTCTCGGCACTCTCTCTGTTCTCCTTCTTTTCTCCTTTTTCTTATTTCTTTCTTTCACTTAATGGGCTTTCTTTTTTTTTCTTTTTTTTTAAAACAAAGGAACATTGGGCCATAACTTGGGTTGGGCCTTAAATAAAATTCCTTCCTACACCCCTCTAGTTACTCCACACACTATCACATAGTTCAACCCACAATACAATTAAATCATATACTTTAGCAATTATAAATCGCTTTCCCGACAACCTCATATTCGTGACTTGATTTATTATTTATTCTGATAATAAATCACTCGTTAATTTCTTAATTTGAAATTAACGAAATTAGAGATGTTACAATCACTCCCAACTTGAAAAATTTTGTCCTCAAAATTTGACAACATACTTCAAGGGTATATATATGGATATCTAATCCGCATATCGCCCTCTAATTCCCCAAATAGCTTCTGAACCAAAAACGATTACAAACTCCTTAAGCAATTGTAATTGTTCTCGTCCAAGCATTTTCTCTTCATGACCTAAGATATAACTTGGATTTGGGTGAAATGACGAATTAGTCAAAGATCAATCATTCCTAACTCCACGGTTGAGTGGGATTAGAATGTCTTTCCTCAATTAGGATACGAGAAATACTTTATGTAAATTAAACGATACATAAGGTAAAGCTATACAAAGACACCTCACTAGCATCATACACTCAAAATCGAGTTCTTCGCCAAGCAATACTCTCACCAGAACAATGGTTGATGTAACTCTTACAATACAGATCATCGATTCAACACTACTGGTTTATTCCTTTTTGTCGACTCGTGAGCTATTTCCAATTTTCAAGGCATACACAATAGATCCTATTTAAAATCATGAGTCGGAGAATCCTTCTCATGAGGTTTCTCTTACGTGAAAGCATAAGCTATCTCTGGTTGATTCAAGATCAAAACACCGCTAAACTCTTTCAAGGCGTCATCAGTGCATTTAGAAACCTGTGGACTGGATTCAGAGAATGAGGATTGAAACAGTAAGTCAATCCTCTTACCACTCTAGAAATATTCCTCACAATCGAAATCTCATTCAAACGGCCGACCTTTACAAGTTAATCAGTATGAGTGAAACAACTATCGTGAGAATCTTCCGATAAACCTACTATACAAATCAATTAGTTCCAAATAACTCCTTACCTCTATGACCGATAACGGTAACTCCCAATTCATCACGGCTTCAACCCTTCTAGAATCCATTGCCACGCCTGCACCGGAATACCACACGCTTTCCGAATTTCACTACCGCCATCTTGAAATCACACTTCGATGGCTTAGCCCATTACCTCTTTTAATCGTAGTACATTCCGAACAATGCGAAATGTACACCAGATCCACATGGGTTTTAAATATGTACCAAGATGTTATCCGTAAAAATTTTCAATAACTAGTCTAAATACAGGTGAAAAACTTGGTTCATGTAATCCATGTATACCGTAGGAGCATTAGTTAGACCGAAGGCATCACTAGTCACTCGTAATGTCCATATCTAGTATGGAAAGTCATCTTCTGAGTAACTAAAGCCCTAACCTTTAAATAAAAACCCAACCTTAGACCACACTTTGAAATCACCGCTTCACCTTGAAGCTAAACAACCTAAGCATAGATTCTTGGCATAGATACTTATTCTTAACCATAACTTTATCCAACTGGAGGTAATTTATACCCGATCTCCTGGCCCCATCTTTTCTTTCCAACAAGTAACACGGGAGCACCCCAACTTGTGGGAAAACTAAGTAATATCACGTTCCGATTTCATGGGAATACTATACTATTAGAACTTCAGGTTAAACTCTGTCACTACTGAATTCGTGACTATCTCACAAATGGTTAACGGTTTTGTAAAAATTTTCTTAGAAACATTTGAATGTGAAATAATCTTTCCACTTACCCATAGGAGTTTGTTTCTTTGCTAACCCGACATACTAATGAGACGTATTTTCACCTTGTGACTCCGTCTTTGAATCTCAATTCCTAAATCCGGATATTTTCACACACCTGGACGGCCTTTCAGAACCTATAAGTCAGATGACTATTCCAACCAATCATTCCCTTGAATTGAAATCTACTATTCATTCACTTAGAATCCATCAACAATGGTGATACAAGGACGTACCCATCCCAAATATCAAAATGTTCTTTAGATTAGGGACTATTAATAATATTATACCAATGTTACTAACTCAGTAACTAATCACAGTAGTTGCAAATCTAACTTGTGAACCAAAATTTCATGCATTACTCATGGATTACAGATCAAAGTCCTTTGACTTTATTTCATTGAATATAGACGAGTAATTTCCGAACTAGCCACTTTCCAATCAAAACAACATTTCTTGGTCGATCTGTTTGGAATAGCATAGTCTTAAGTTACATTTTTTTTTAGTTAAAGCTTCGTTAGAAGTATCATAAATACTCCTCATACTCTCCTTCAAATTTGCAACACCATACGCTTTCTATTATCACTATTATATACTTCAAAGAGCTTTCATCCTCATGGTCCTTGGGTCATTAACTAAGGTATGGATCATATGTCAAACAACTTTTCTAAAGCCAACCATTCTCTTGAATGGAGCCTAATACTCAAATATTCAAGCATAAAAGAATCTAACCACATAGATCCTCGCTTGATACATAACCGCTTTCCTAGCTAAGTAGGACTTTCTCTAAGCGGACGTTTATGTTTGGATTCCTCACGAAGTCAAACCAGCTTATTATAATTATCAAAGAAATAATCAAAATAGAAGGATTCTTCTACGGAATCAAACGGACACAAGATAATGCTTCCAACGTTGATTCCGAGAACAATTCTCACCACTTTAGTCATTCCTTTGGTCCCACAACTCTCCACTCCACAAACGCTCAAACATAACCATAACCTCTTTAACGTATCCATTTGGCATGGAACATGTCTCGCTTAACAATAAGTAAGGTGTCTCACGTCACTTAATTCCGCCTTACTATAGAACAATAACACTTTAAGAAATTGAATGTTCCACCCTTGGATATACCGTGACATACCTCATAATCGTTAAGCTTTTGGCAACTCTACCGATCGTTGAAAAGCTAAAGTCGCTAACAACCTTTTCCGGGAACAGTCCATAGGAAAACTATAATGAGTATCATCCTAAAACAGTGTTTAGGAATCTCATTTTAACTACTGGAAGTTCTCTTTCCAATTCCCAAGCTTCTAATAGGTTTATGTCCTACAACCGCTTTAGTACCAAACAACTTGGGGTAATACAAAGGTACAGTTCAGAATACCACTGAACAACTGATTCACAACTACTCAGATGTGTAGACATTTTCGTTAGCTTTCCAACGCACCTTGGCACATAAATATCAGAGTTTCGGATTAAAAATTATAAATAAAACAAGTCGGAGAACTGACGAAAATTTCTCACATACCGAGACTGGCTTGTTCATACTATATATCAATAAGCTTGAATATATTTTCCCTCACATGTGACACCTCATTTTCCTTACTGCCGTCATTTTTCAAAATCAAGCAACAGTCCATTGCATAACTTGATTGGACACGAGTTTCCAGAAATAGATTGAAAAGATATTCCTCAAGTTCCTCAATTCCTCATCTGAAAGTTTAACATTAGAATTCCCTATAGGTGCGAGTCTTTCAATCCAAGAATCACTCTTTCCAAATATTACCGTGTAACGGGGAATTGTTTGAAACCCAGTACATGTTACCATCAAAATCACCTATTGATCTTATCTCGATTAGGACTTGGTTCGTAAACCGTGTCGAACTAATTTGATCCGCATTGGGTTCTCAGTAGCCAATTCGAGATTGCACTACAACTTACTAGATCGGCTTTCATAGCATTTCGCGCAAAGATGTCTTTAAGGAAAAATGAACCTTATCAATACTCACACGCCTATCCGGAGGAAACCTCTAACCGCAATCTAAGTGGGGTTTACTCTATCCATAAAGTAAGGATATATATGGAATAATATTTCCATAGCGCTAGATCGACTAATCACGGTCGGGACCTCGTGCATCCATTAATCTTAGCGGTCTTACGATCATCACATTATTACCGCTCAAGGCTTTTCTTAATTGCGCCTCCTGCGTAACCTACGATAACTTCCACGGCAATTTTTGCAATTGCACTGGTTCATCGATTGAACATTCGCCCACCGCTTCTCGAACCAACTTGGCTGCCCATTACTTGCTGCGAACACCAACTATAGCCCTTTGCTTTCGCCATGCGTGCTCATAAACCGAGAAGGCCGTAAGTTCTACGGTGTAGGGTTTGGACATTTTCGGGGCTAAGGCAACCAATCGTTATCATTCCCAGTACCTTGCATGAAAAATTGAGTTGATCAAGCTCAAAGCTTCACATAACATACTGGAAGGTTCTAACAATTGCCTGTCACAGTCCCTAAGTGACTCTATCTAATCTCTTGACCATAAGGTCTCTACGTCCGACTAGGTCGAACCGCCTCGATACCAAAATGTAACACCCTCATATTTCTATCTAGTAGAAATACTAAAGTGTACCTATTTAGCATACATCGTAGATACAATTCTGCTTAGATTTACAATCTTTACAAGAATAATGAAAACGATACATTACTTAGAATAAATTCAAGTTATATAAATCGAATACAAAGATAACAGGGAAAAACATAACTAATAATAGAAGAACTACGTCTTCCATTTCCTTCTCGCGCACTCCATCCACTCGTGTCATAAATGATCTTCTTTCCCTGTTACTCTGAAAAACAACAACATTTGTAGGGTGAGACAACTTGTCTCAGTGAGTCTTACCGTGACCCCTTACCTATCACTCGGTCCAATTATAAAACATTTTTCCTTTCATAAAAAAATTATTTATGACGCACCCAATCCCTTGCCGAATTGGTCAATAGCGTTGGAAGTTTCCTCTCAACCTAAGTACACTTGGCGCACCCCAATTCCTTGCCGAATTGGTCAATAGCATTGAGAGTTTCTTCCAACCTAAGTACGCCCATTTATTAGTAATTCAATATGAATTACAATACACAATCAATCACTTGTAATCCGATAAATAAATTACATTAGAGTTCATAATCTAATTCTTGATGGCTATGTACAATTTAAATTAGAAACTATAGTTCATAACCCAATTCTTGATGGTTATGACTATCCTCTTACATAATCTAGTACAACACCTTAAACCATTTTTCTTTTCTTCGGTTTGCGGTGAACCCAATCCACTCACGAAGAACAACCTCATATGGGCCTAGCTCGAGGGCTCATGACTTCCTCTCCCCTAGTGTACTATCCTCTTGGGTCGTCACCCATAATCGATATAATTAAATACCGCACCGCATTGGGCGTCAACTACGTTCGATATACTTTACATATATAAACAACCATAACTCATTCTATGATAGGTTATAATATCAATGAATTCATGAAATCAATCCAAGCAACATTTAAGTTATAAAACATTTGGTTCCCACACGTACTCTAGGTTTTACGGTTTTTCGTAATATTCATAACATTAACCGCTTAATTCAAAACCACTTTGAATTTGCATAAAAATTTATAACGAAAATTCGGCAGAGTTTCCTCTGTAATACGGACATCCCGAAATAGTATATTTACCTGTACAACCAGTCCAGACATCAATTTGTTCAAAATCATTAATTTCGCACATATACAAAAATTTACGGTTTCCCAATAGATTTGAAAATTCAACCGAATCACACCAAATAACTTTAAAACACATTCAAACAAACGATATCCCACATAAATGCTCTAGGTGGTTAGGAAAGGGATTTAAAAGAAGTTTGGAGCCGAACGGAGCGTCGAAACGAAACATTGGATATTGGGGATATAGGAACTTCTCAACTTAATGCCCAATTCCGCCCGTTTCGTTCTCCGATCGATCCCAAACTGTATTTCAATCCTAAACAACCACGTGCATGACCCACAAAGACACATATATTCATCCAAACATAACAATCCAAAAATCAAATCATTATGGTTTCGTGTTAAATTTTCAAACACGCGTCATTTTCGCAAAATAGCGTTTTGACTCTAAAATTCTCGAAACTCCGAATTTTGAAAACCATTAAACATAACACACAACAATCATTAAAATTCCCTAACGTGAGTAAAACTCACCTCGTGTGATGAAAATCACACAAAACCAAAACTCTCCGGCTCACGATTTGAAACTTCACGTACACGCCTCGGATCCGCTCCAAACTCGGAACCGAACACTCCACGTCGCTTGTTGAGCTTCCAATCGTCCATACCAAGCTTCAATTTCGCTTAAATCTCCGGTTTCTCCAAATTGGAGCTTAAAACCCATTAATGGCAAAACGCAACGGAAAGAAATTAGAGTGTGAAAGTGGTACCAATAGATAGAGGACGGAAAATGGGAGAAAACGAGCTATAAAGCCCTTTACCCTGTTGAATCGAGTGAGATCTTCTCATTTCTTTTTCTCCTCTTCCTCACGTTTTCTCCTCTTCTCTCTCAGCACTCTCTCTGTTCTCCTTCTTTTCTCCTTTTTCTTATTTCTTTCTTTCACTTAATGGGCTTTCTCTTTTTTTCTTTTTTAAAACAAAGGAACATTGGGCCATAACTTGGGTTGGGCCTTAAATAAAATTCCTTCCTACACCCCTCTAGTTACTCCACACACTATCACATAGTTCAACCCACAATACAATTAAATCATATACTTTAGCAATTATAAATCGCCTTCCCGACAACCTCATATTCGTGACTTGATTTATTATTTATTCGGATAATAAATCACTCGTTAATTTCTTAATTTGAAATTAACGAAATTAGGGATGTTACATGGAGCTTCCTTTGGGGATTCTTTTAGATGTATGTATGTATGCATAGATAGATAAATATAGAAATAAAAATCTTATATAAATATAAAAAGCTTATTTTACATGAGTTTTTTTATTTATATTTACCAATTATAATAGGTTAGATGAAATAAGAAATTATTAGTTGACCTTTAAAATTATTTTTCATGTTACAATTATGCATTTAAAGGGAGGGGTTTCACATAAATAATAGTTAATTAAATACTATTTTACTAAGAGTATCATTTAATAAGTTAGTGGTTATCATGAAATGAAGTCTCATTTATGTGGAAATTATGAATAAATATTAATATAGTTAAAAATCTAATTGAAAAACAAAGGAAAGTGATGTGGAGCATCCTAGAGCTTGGAAAAAAGCTTCCTTTAGATATTTATATAGATATAGATATGCATGGGTAACACCCTACTAGAGAAAATACGCTCATCTCCAAGTCAAATTAAGAAATAATTAAGGTGAGCCCTTGTTTGCTATGAGACCACCTCCAAATGAGCAAAAATAAACACATTTTTCAAAGAGTAAACTACTACAAAAAATAATAATAGTTAGAAAAGTGTATTAAACTAACGAGTTGTTATGAGACCACCTCCAAAGGAGCAAACGAGGGTTCCAAATTTCATAGTTGTTATACCAATTCAGTTTCTAAAACTTGTAAAATGGAAAACAAGTCTAAACATGTTAGTAATTAGACAAACCAATGAACAAAACATGTTAGTAATTGAGATATTAATAAGCTCAATGTAACAGTGTCAACTCAATGTAACAGTGATTATGCAGAATGCAGTAATTGATAAATGTGTTTTATGCATAATCAAATGAACAGGGCCGGCCCAACTATAGAGTAGACCCAAGCCCTCGCTTTAGGCCTCAACAAAAAATGATATTTAAAAGGTAAAAAAGGCCTCAAAATCAAGTAGTATATATTTATAAAAGGCCCCAAATTTTGTCTCAACAGGCAGCACTATTGACAAACGCATTTTAGCCTAAAATGAGGTACCAATGTTCGATTCTCATAAAGCTTGTTTTGTGAATTTTTTTTATGCATGCTCATGTTAAAATAGAAAAATTGAAGCAAAATTGTCTGTTTGCGAATTCAAACACGGAACTGATGGTACGAATTAACCATAAGACTTACCATTGCATCAAGTTAAAACAAATGATGAATTGACATAATTAAAATATATAAACCTGCAATTCACTTATATTTATTAATAAATTTTTATTCAACTTTACATTTTAAATTTAAAAAATTATAAGGCATAAATATCATTTTGGTCCCTGCAAAATGAGCGAAAATCCATTTTAGTCCCTGTAAAAATATTTTTTTAAAAAAAGGTCCCTGCAAAATGTTTTTTTAATTCATTTTGGTCCCTACCTTGCTTTTTAATTTGATTTGGCACATTTTAACACAGCTGTCAATGTTGGCGTAACTGTTTTAGCACACGTGGACTACCACGTCACTTAAAACAAATATTAAATTCCAATTATGCCCTAAATTGAAGTTATCTCCAAATTAAAGTTGGGTGGGTATAATAGGCATTTAATATTTGTTTTAAGTGACATGTCAGTCTGGGGGTGCTAAAACATTCACGTCAATGTTACCGGTTGTGTTAAAATGTGCCAAATTAGCTTAAAAGTCAAAGTAGGGGCCAAAATGAATAAAAAAAATATTTTGCAGGGACCTTTTTAAAAAAAGTATTTTTGCAGGGACTAAAATGGATTTTCGCTCATTTTGCAGGGACCAAAATGATATTTAGGCCAATTAGAAAATCGTCTGTATAAAATTCTATTTCCTTTTTAAATTTTTTATAAGACTTTTAATTTTTATAGTTCTTCACTCTAATATTTGTCACTTTTATATAAATGTCTCCTTTAAATAGCCTATCTAGAAAGCTTGCTTTAGGCCTCCAAATAGGTTGGGTCGGCCTTGAAAATGAAGAACTGATAAAGAATGCTAGGAAACACTAAAGTTTCGTTAACACTCACACAATGCTCAGGCGATGCAATGAATAGAATGATACGCGTTGATACACTGCAGCAATCTAGGGTTTTAGAGAATGAGGTGAGAGAAATTAATGGATGATTGTTTGAATGATTTCTTCATTGATTTGCTCATTGCTGTATATAAAGGACAATCAGTGAAGAATTGTACATTTTTATATATTTTTTTTTGATAAGCAAATGTTAGTGGGGGTGGGCAGAATTGTACATTTGACAGCTATTACAATCGTACAATAGTGACAGCTATTCAACGGTACACTCACATTTAGGAAAATTCTAGAATCTAGACACATCAACCCTAATTGGCTCGATGGTAACACTACACATGAATTTATGCAATCATTTTTACCCTACTATTATGTGAAGGAATATTTTGTCACAATACCCTTCCCTCGAAAGCACCCTTGTCCTCAAGGGTGGAAATTTGGAAACCTTGCAAGCAAGTCTTGGTAGAATTCCCAAGTGGCTTGATCTGGTGGACAATCTTTCCATTGAACAAGGACCATAGTTGCAGCAATTCTTCCTCGTTTGACCATTTTGCGCCCCAAAATAGCTTTTGGCACCAATGTATCAGCAAATGGTAGATGGTGAATAGTGATAGGAACTGATGTAACTGCAGCAGGGTTGGGGCACAATTTTAGTTCACTACAAAAAAACAGGTGATTAGCGAGGGACGTTGCGAGGGAATATTAGGTCCCTCGCAAACTCAGTAATTAGCGACGGAATTTTTGGGTCCCTCGCTAATTTCTGCGCCGCACACACTTCAAGACGATTAATGGCGGAATTTACGGGTCCTCGCTAATTCTCGACCTTGACAAGACACTTTGCGATGCAAAGACGCCGATAATTGACAAGACACTTTACAGCTAGCGGCCTTAATTAGCTGGGTCCTCGCTAATTCCCTCGCAAACTGCATATTTTTTTAATATTAATCCGAACCACCTCTTCTCTCTCTCTCATTTACACTCTTTTTCTCTCTTCTCTCTCTTCTTCTTTCACTCTATTCTTTTCTTCTCTTCCACCACCACACCACCACCACCACCAACCACCACTCTCTTCTTCTCTTTTCACTCCACTCTCTTCTTCTCTTTTCTTCTCTTCCACCACCACACCACCACAACCACCACCACCACTCTCTTTTATTCTCTTCCACCACCACCACTCTCTTTTATTCTCTTCCACCACCACCACCACCACCACTCTCTTTTCTTCTCTTCCACCACCACCACTCTATTTTCTTCTCTTCCACCACCACTCTCTTTTCTTCTCTTCCACCACCACCACCACCACCACAACCTCTACGACACCACCACCACCACTCTCTCACTCTCTCTCTCTCTCTCTCTCTCTCTCTCTCTCTCTCTCTCTCTCTCTCTTTGAAAATTTTGGTTATAATAATAATAATAATAACAACAACAACAATAATAATAACAACAATAATACTAATAATAATAACACTAATACTAATACTAATAATAATAATAATAATACTAATAATAATAATAATAATAACAGTAATACTAATACAAATAATAATAATAATAATAATACTAATAATAATAATAATAATAATAAACTCAGATTGAGAAGCGTGCCAGTCAGACTCGGGAAGCGTCTTTGTCGGCGATTAGCGAGGATCGTCCTCGCTAATTAGCGACTGACACAATTTCCCTCGCTAACTGCATTAGCGAGGAGGGAATTAGCGACCGAATTTATCCCTCGCTAATTCCCTCGCTAATGGCAATTAGCGAGGGAATTGGTCATGTTAGGACTGAATATTCCCTCGCTAATGACCTTTTTTTTTTGTAGTGGTTGTGAGACATGAAAGGTAGGGTGTAGACCAGTGGTAGGAGGAAGTTCCAATTGATATGCAGCAGTACCAATTCGATCAAGAACCTTAAAAGGACCAAAAAACTTAGGGAGGAGTTTATGATGATGATGTTGTTTGAGAGTGTTTTGCCGGTAGGGTTGTAGTTTCAAGTAAACATAGTCACCAATGGCAAATTGCCTGACTGGTCTATGTTTATCAGCTTGTTGTTGCATTCTATTCTGAGCTCTCATCAAGTGAAACTTCAGTAATTCCCGAGCAGCAAGGGTTCTGTCAACTGTGACAGATGTGGACTCACCAGAAAGATAAGGAAGGTGTATAGGAGGTGCTTGGCCATACAAAATTTCATATGAAGTGAAGTGAGAGGCACTGTGGTGGTTAGTGTTGTACCACCACTCAACTAGAGAGAGCCATTTAGACCATTAATTGTGAGGGTTTTTCAGAGCACATACACCTCAAATAAGTCTCTAGGCACTTGTTGATAATCTTTGTTTGGCCATTGGTTTGTGGATGGTAAGCAGTAGATTTCAACAGTGAAACACCTTGTAATTTGAAGAACTCATTCCAAAAATCACTAATGAATATAAGATCCCTATCACTTACAATGGTTGAGGGCATCCCGTGTAGCTTGAAGATGTGATCAAGGAAGAGTTGCGCTATGTCTATAGCAGTGAAAGGGTGAGCAAGGGGCATAAAGTGAGCATATTTGCTCAATCGATCAACTACCACCCAAATAACTTGTTTCCTAAAAGAATTTGGTAATCCTTCCACAAAATCCATGCTAATATCTTCCCACACCTTATTAGGAACAGACAGAGGTTGTAATAAGCCTGGTGTAGCAGAATTTTCATGTTTTCACTATTGACAGATATGACAGTTTCTGATGTTTTGTTGAACCTCCTTATGCATGCCTTTCCAAAAGAAAATAGTCTTGATGCGAGCCAATGTTGCATCTCTACCTGAGTGACCACCCAATGGAGAGTCATGTAGCCATTGTAAGATAAGAATTCTTCACTGCAGAGTCAGCACCAATAACCAGTTTGCCCTTTCTTCGAAATTCTCCATTGATCCAAGAAAACTTTGGGTGAGAAGCTTTAGACAGAGTCGAGTTCCTGAATAAGTTTCTGCAAAACAGAATCATTGGACCAAGAGGTTTTGATAGCTTCCAATAATCCTTCTGCACTAGAGTTGACAGTTAGAGCAAGTAATTCAGCAGCATCTTGTCATGAGAGAGCATCAACAGCTCTATTAGCTTTTGAATGTTGAAAACATTTTTTTTGATACAAGATGATAAAAGAAAGAAAGTCAAAAAAGAAAAATAAAAAAAACTAGTGACTATCGAGAAAAGTAGACTTCACTGGCGTCAGCAAGAAGGAGATTGAAGATCCATGCTGGAGGCGAAGGAAGGGAGAGCCACCCTTCAGAAGATCTATCGCCCATTTTAGAAAGAAAATCAACACAAGCATTACCTTCTCTCAAGGTATGGGTCAGATGGACTCTCCAACCTCTAGATAGAAATTCCTTAATATTGAGGATTAGAGCTGCATAGTGATACTTGTCTACATCTTCTAAGACCAAATTGATTGCAGTCAGCAAATCAGAATAGCATACCAAGTTTTATTTTCTTGAGGGAGCAACCGCTTTTCTACACTGCAGGACGGAAACCGCTCCTTTTAAATTGTTGGGGATCATGGTTGGAGCGAACCCAAGGCGTGTTGATACTTGGAGACCGGTTCTTGCTACTATGCGTAAAAGACTTGCAACTTGGAAGGGTCACAATCTTTCTATTAGAGGCCGTGTAACTTTAATTAATTTCGTCTTGAGTAGTATCCCCTTATATTACTTATCCTTCTTTAAATCCCCTAAGGCGGTGAACAACTCTATGATCAAAATTCAACGTGATTTCCTTCGGGGTATTGAGAAGGGGGATAGAGGAATCTATTCGGTGGCGTGGGATACATACAGTTTGCAAGCCAAAGAAAGAGGAGGACTTGGTATCAAAAATTTAGAAAAGTGTAATATGACATTATTAACCAAGTGGAAGTTGAGAATGTTGTGCGATGAAACAGCTGTTTGGAAGGAATTGTTAAGTTTCAAAGTAATATGATAATTTGTCTACCGCTCTCCTTCACGGTTCCAACAACGACGGGTTTCGAGCTTGCAGCTTGCTTTAGTGGCGTGATTTATCAGTTTTGGATTTTAAAATAGCGCCTGGGTGGTTTGGTAATTGTTTACGACGCAGTCTGGGGGATGGCACTTCGGTAAACTTTTGGTTGGACCGTTGGCATGGCCACGTTCCACTTTCCCATGCCTTCCCAAACGTGTTTGCTGTTTCTGGTGATCGAAATATGTCTGTGTTTGATGCAAGTGCGTGGTCCGCTGATACATGGATTTGGAAGAATTTTCTGCAGGCCTCGGACCAGAACCACGACAGTGACGATCAGCGTTTGCTAATAGAGACTTTGAGGGAGATCAAACTGAATCCTAGCAAAAAGGACTCGTGGACTTGGCTGCACGATAGCTCGAAGTCTCTTACTGTCAAATTCTGTTATTCATTTCTCTCAACACCGTAGGTACAACAAGATGATAGTGTAACCTTGTGCAATCTTCTGCAGAAAATTTGGAAGACAGCAACACCTTCGAAGATTAACATCCACTACAGAAATTCACGTAATACCGGCGGATTTTTCCTATGGATTTAGTATTCATTCGGCGATTTTTAAAAAATAATAATTTTTTAGAAAATCCGCCAGAAGTTTTAAAAATCACGAATCTGTTCAAAAATGTCTATAAATAAAATTTTCTCCTACACTCTTCTCATTCTCTCATTTATTTCATTCTCATTCTCTTCTACATTTCCTCTTTCTTCTTCCTTCTCATTCATTCATATTTCTTCTAAACTTCTTAATCTTCATTCTTATTCTCTCATATATTCTTACTTCTCATACTCTTCTTCTTTCTCATACTCTTCAATCTCCATAAATTTTCCTAAATATCTCTCTTCTACATAAATAAATAAAATTACCGGAGGAAATGTTTTTATTACCGAAGGATTTTTATTAAAAAAAATTAAAAATTAATTTTTTTTTAAAATAATAAACAAATTACCGTCGGAAAATATGTTATTACCGGCGGATTTTTATTTTTTTATTTTATTTTTTTAAAAAAAATTAATTACCGGCAGAAATTAAGTGTTTACCGGCGGATTTTTTTTAAATTACCGGCGGATTTTTTACATTACCGGCGGATTTTTTTAAATTACCGGCAGATTTTTTACATTACCGGCGGTTCTTTTTTTTTAAAAATTTCCGGCGGAATTTGTGTCTTTGCCGGCGGCTTTTCCGCCGGTAATTACTGGCGGATGTTTCCGCCGGAAAATCCGCCGGAAATTACCGGCGGAAAAGGCGCCGGTAAACATTACATACGACGTTTTTACCGGCGGAAAAAATCCGCCGGTAATGACATTTTTCCTGCGGCTTTTTGTTATTACCGGCGAATTCCGGCTGCCGGTAAATCGCAAATTTCTTGTAGTGATCTTTGGATGACGCTTGTTATGCAACTCTTTGCCTACTAGAGGAGTGCTTCAACACCGCAATGTCATTGCCAACTAAGAGGCTACCTGCGCGCTATGCTCGCACCATCTAGAGGACACCCAACACCTCTTTGTGGATTGTTTTTTTGCTAAACAAATTTGGGATGTTGTTTGCTCGTGGATGAGTATGTTTAATGTTGACTCTTTATCTATTGTTGATCACTTCCGTTGGTTTGGGAAGTTATGCAAAGGAAGCAATGGGGGCTTGCTAGGAATGACTTGATCTTTAGAGATGAAGAAGTCAGTGTTGACATTGTTATTACTCGCATCAAGAGCTCTTCTTTGAGTTGGTTGGTCTATAGAGGGAGTGGTAATTCTAGTTGTTTCTAATACTTGTATTATCAGGGTGGTCTACTCCACTTGACTACCTAAACTTTATGTAACTTCTCCTATGTTTTTGGGTTTTGAACACCCCTAATACTCCTTCAATGAAATATCGCTTATTAAAAAACATCTACTATAATCTACTATAAATTTATACCATCAACCCACCACCAAAATTACTATATTATCCCTTTCACTTTTTTCTCTCATTTACTTTTATCATTAGTGGGTCCCATTCTTATATCATCTTTTAATTTTTTTATTTCACTTTAAAATCTACTCTTCTCTTTCATCTCTCTCACTTTTTTAACTTTTCTTTACTATCAACATAATCAAATACTCACTACCCAATTTTTTAAAAAAATTAATTTTTTGTTAAAAACAGTAGTTAAATAAAGTTAATTAAATTAATATTAAATTATGTAGAATTTACTATTTACTATAATCTACTCAGACTACTAAACCCAATTAATTTAACCACTACCATTTGTCAAAAAAAACGATACCGCTTGCAAAAATTCTAAAATAATTTTTTCTATGAAAATCAATAATTAAATTTCATCCACTTTTTTCGTGAGCCACAAGGGAGTAGCAACGACAATGTCAACGAAAGTGCCAATAGGAGAGCCAACGGGAAAAGGAGGAGTGCAAACGGGAGCACCAAAACGCAACAAAAGTTGTGTGCCGTGTAACATCCCTAATTTCGTTAATTTCAAATTAAGAAATTAACGAGTGATTTATTATCCGAATAAATAATAAATCAAGTCACGAATATGAGGTTGTCGGGAAGGCGATTTATAATTGCTAAAGTATATGATTTAATTGTATTGTGGGTTGAACTATGTGATAGTGTGTGGAGTAACTAGAGGGTGTAGGAAGGAATTTTATTTAAGGCCCAACCTGAGTTATGGCCCAATGTTCCTTTGTTTTAAAAAAGAAAAAAAGAAAAAGCCCATTAAGTGAAAGAAAGAAATAAGAAAAAGGAGAAAAGAAGGAGAACAGAGAGAGTGCCGAGAGAGAGAAGAGAGAAACGTGAGGAAGAGGAGAAAAAGAAATGAGAAGATCTCACTCGATTCAACACCGGTAAGGGCTTTATAGCTCGTTTTCTCCCATTTTCCGTCCTCTCTATCTATTGGTACCACTTTCACACTCTAATTTCTTTCCGTTTTCGTTTTGCCATTAATGGGTTTTAAGCTCCAATTTGGAGAAACTGGAGATTTAAGCGAAATTGAAGCTTGGTATGGACGATTGGAAGCTCAACAACTGACGTGGAGTGTTCGGTTCCGAGTTTGGAGCGGATCCGAGCGTGTACGTGAAGTTTCAAATCGTGAGCTTCGAGAGAGCTTCGGTTTTGTGTGATTTTCATCACACGAGGTGAGTTTTTTACTCACGTTAGGGAATTTTAATGATTGTTGTGTGTTATGTTTAATGGTTTTCAAAATTCGGAGCTTTGAGAATTTTAGAGTCAAAAACGCTATTTTTCAAAAATGACGCGTGTTTGAAAATTTAACACTAAACCATAATGATTTGATTTTTGGATTGTTATGTTTGATCAATATATGTGTCTTTGTGGTCAGACATGCGTGGTTGTTTAGGATTGAAATACAGTTTGGGATCGATCGGAGAACGAAACGGAATCTAATTGGGCATTAAGTTGAGAAGTTCCTATATCCCCAATATCCAATGTTTCGCTTCGACGCTCGCTCTCGGCTCCAAACTTCTTTTAAATCCTTTCCTAACCACTTAGAGCATTTATGTGGGATATCGTTTGTTTGAATGTGTTTTAAAGTTATTTGGTGTGATTCGGTTGAATTTTCAAATCTATTGGGAAACCGTAAATTTTTGTATATGTGCGAAATTAATGATTTTGAACAAATTGATGTCCTGACCATTGGTTATGCAGTAAATATACTATTTCGGGATGTCCAGTATTACGAGAGAAACTCTGCGAATTTTCGTTATAAATTTTTATGCAAATTCAAAGTGGTTTTGAATTAAGCGGTTAATGTTATGAATATTACTGAAAACCGTAAAACCTAGAAATGCGTGTGGGAACCAAATGTTTTATAACTTAAATGTTGCTTGGATTGATTTCATGAATTCATTGATATTATAACCTATCATAGAATGAGTTATGGTTGTTTATATATGTAAAGTATATCGAACGTAGTTGACGCCCAATGCGGTACGGTATTTAATTATATCGATTATGGGTGACGACCCCCAGAGGATAGTACACTAGGGAGAGGGAAGTCATGAGCCCTCGAGCTGAGGCCCATATGAGGTTGTTCATCGTGAGTGGATTGGGTTCACCGCAAACCAAGAAAAGAAAAATGGTTTAAGGTGTTGTACTAGATTATGTAAGAGGATAGTCATAACCATCAAGAATCGGGTTATGAACTATAGTTTCTAATTTAAATTGTACATAGCCATCAAGAATTAGATTATGAACTCTAATGTAATTTATTTATCTGATTACGGTGATTGATTGTGTATTGTAATTCATATTGAATTACTAATAAATGGGCGTACTTAGGTTGGAAGAAACTCTCAATGCTATTGACCAATTCGGCAAGGAATTGGAGTGCCAAGCGTGTACTTAGGTTGAGAGGAAACTTCCAACGCTATTGACCAATCTCGCAGGGATTGGGTGCGTCATAAATAATTTTTTTATGAAAGGAAAAATGTTTTATAATTGGGACCGAGTGATAGGTAAGGGGTCACTGGTAAGACTCACCGAGACAAGTTGTCTCACCCTACAAATGTTGTTGTTTTTCGAGTAACAGGGGAAGAAGATCATTTATGACACGAGTGGATGGAGTCTTGCGAGAAGGAAATGGAAGACGTAGTTCTTCTATTATTAGTTATGTTTTTCCTGTTATCTTTGTATTCGATTTATATAACTTGAATTTATTCTAAGTAATGTATCGTTTCCGCTATTCTTGTAAAGATTGTAAATCTAAGCGGGAATTGTATCTCCGATGTATGCTAAATAGGTACACTTTTTAGTATTTCTACTAGATAGAAATATGAGGTGTTACATTTTGGTATCGAGCGGTTCGACCTAGTCGGACGTAGAGACCTTATGGTCAAGAGATTAGATAGAGTCACTTAGGGACCGTGTGACGAGCAATTGTTAGAACCTTCCAAAGATGTTATGTGAAGCTTTGAGCTTGATCAACTCAATTTTTCATGCAAGGTACGGGAATGATAACGATTGGTTGCCTTAGCCCCGAAAATGTCCAAACCCTACACCGTAGAACTTACGCCTTCTCGGTTTATCGAGCACGCGCAGCCAAAAGCAAAGGGCTATAGTTGGTGTTCTGCGCAGCAAAGTAATGGGCGACCAAGTTGGTTCGAGGAAACGGTGGGCGAATGTTCAATCGATGAACTGTGCAATTGCAAAAATTGCCGTGGAAGTTATCGTAGGTTCCGCAGGAACCGCAATTAAGAAAAGCCTTCAGCGAATAATGATGTCGTAAGACCCGCTAAGATTAATGGATGCACCCGAGGTCCCGACCGTGATTAGTCGATCTAGCGGGCGGAAATATTATTCCATATATATCCTTACTTTATGGATAGAGTAAACCCCAACTTAGATTGCGAGCTTAGAGGTTTCCTCCGGATAGTCTGCGAGTATTGATAAGGTTCATTTTTCCTTAAAGACATACTGCGCGAAATGCTATGAAGCCGATCTAGTAAGTTGTAGTGCAATCTCGGAATTGGCTACGAACCCAATGCGGATCAAATTAGTTACGATTACGGTTTACAACCAAGTCCTAATCGAGATAAGATCAATAGGTGATTTTGATGGTAACATGTACTTTGGGTTTCAAACAATTCCCGTTACGGTAATATTTCGGAAAAGAGTGATTCTTGGATTGAAAGACTGCACTTATAGGGAATTCTAATGTTAAACTTTCGGATGAGGAATTGAGGAACTTGAGGAATATCTTTTCAATCTATTTCTCGAAACTCGTGTCCAATCAAGTTATGCAATGGATCGTTGCTTGATTTTGAAAAATGACGGCGATAAGAAGAAAATGAGGTGTCACATGTGAGGAAAATATATTCAAGCTTATTGATATATAGTATGAACAAGCCGATCTCGGTATGTGAGAAATTTTAAATCAGTTCTCAGACTTGTTTTATTTATAATTTTTAATCCAAACTCGATATTTATGTGCGAAGTGCGTTGGAAAGCTAACGAAAATGTCTACACATCCGAGTAGTTGTGAATCAGTTGTTCATGGTATTCACGAATCTGTACCTTTGTATTACCCCAAGTTGTTTGGTACTAAAGCGGTTGTAGGACATAAACCCATTAGAGGCTTGGGAATTGGAAAGAGAACTTCCACCAGTTAAGATGAGATTCCTAAACACTGCTTTTAGGATGATACTCATTATAGTTTTCCTATGGACTGTTCCCGGAAAAGGTTGTTAGCGACTTTAGCTTTTCAACGATCGGTAGAGTTGCCAAAAGCGAACGATTATGAGGTATGTCACCAAAGATATCCAAGGGTGGAACATTCAATTTCTTAAAGTGTTATTGTTCTATAGTAAGACGGAATTAAGTGACGTGAGACACCTTACTTATTGTTAAGCGAGACATGTTCCATGCCAAATGGATACGTTAAAGAGGTTATGGTTATGTTTGAGCGTTTGTGGAGCCGAGAGAGTTGTGGGACCAAAGGAATGACTAAAGTGGTGAGAATTGTTCTCGGAATCAACGTTGGAAGCATTATCTTGTGTCCGCTTTGATTCCGTAGAAGAATCCTTCTATTTTGATTATTTCTTTGATAATTATAATAACCGGTTTGACTTCGTGAGGAATCCAAACATAAACGTTCCGCTTAGAAAAGTCCTACTTAGCTAGGAAAGCGGTTATGTATCAGCGAGGATCTATGTGGTTAGATTCTTTTATGCTTGAATATTTGAGTATTAGGCTCCATTCAAGAGAATGGTTGGCTTTAGAAAAGTTGTTTGACATATGATCCATACCTTAGTTAATGACCACAAGGACCATGAGGATGAAATGGCAAAGTATATAATAGTGATAATAGAAAGCGTATGGTGTTGCAAATTTGAAGGAGAGTATGAGGAGTATTTATGATACTTCTAACGAAGCTTTAACTACAAAAAAAAATGTAACTTAAGACTATGCTATTCCAAACAGATCGATCAAGAAATGTTGTTTTGATTGGAAAGTGGCTAGTTCGGAAATTACTCGCCTATATTCAATGAAATAAAGTCAAAGGACTTTGATCCGTAATCCATGAGTAATGCATGAAATTTTGGTTCACAAGTTAGATTTGCAACTCATCGTGATTAGTTCTTGAGTTAGTAACATTGGTATAATATTATTAATAGTCCCTAATCTAAAGAACATTTTGATATTTGGGATGGGTACGTCCTTGTATCACCATTGTTGATGGATTCTAAGTGAATGAATAGTAGATTTCAATTCAAGGGAATGATTGGTTGGAATAGTCATCGACTTATAGGTTCCGAAAGCGCCGTCGGTGTGTGAAAATATCCTGGATTTAGGAATTGAGATTCAAAGATCGAGTCACAAGGTGAAAATACGTCTCATTAGTATGTCGGGTTAGCAAAGAAACAAACTCCTATGGGTAAGTGGGAAGATTATTTCACATTCAAATGTTTCTAAGAAAATTTTTACAAAACCGTTAACCATTTGTGAGATAGTCACGAATTCAAGATGGTGATGAGTTTAACTCAAGTTCTAATAGTATAGTATTCCCATGAAATCGGAACGTGATATTACTTAGTTTTCCCACAAGTTGGGGTGCTCCCGTGTTACTTGTTGGAAAGAAAAGATGGGAGCCGGAGATCGGGTATAAATTACCTCCAGTTGGATAAAGTTATGGTTAAGAATAAGTATCTATGCCAAGAATCTATGCTTAGGTTGTTTAGCTTCAAGGTGAAGCAGTGATTTCAAAGTGTGGTCTAAGGTTGGGTTTTTATTTAAAGGTTAGGGCTTTAGTTACTCAGAAACGACTTTCCATACTAGATATGGACATTACGAGTGACTAGTGATGCCTTCGGTCTAACTAATGCTCCTACGGTATACATGGATTACATGAACCAAGTTTTTCACCTGTATTTAGACTAGTTATTGAAATTTTTACGGATAACATCTTGGTACATATTTAAAACCCATGTGGATCCCGTGTACATTTCGCATTGTTCGAATGTACTGATTAAAGAGGTAATGGGCTAAGCCATCGAAGTGTGATTTCAAGATGGCGGTAGTGAAATTCGGAAGCGTGTGGTATTCCTGTGCAGCGTGGCAATGGATTCTAGAAGGGTTGAAGCTGTGATGAATTGGGAGTTACCGTTATCGGTCATAGAGGTAAGGAGTTATTTGGAACTAATTGATTTGTATAGTAGGTTTATCGGAAGATTCTCACAGTAGTTGTTTCACTCATACAGTTAACTTGTAAAGGTCGGCCGTTTGAATGAGATTTCGATTGTGAGGAATATTTCTAGAGTGGTAAGAGGGATTGACTTCTGTTTCAATCCTCATTCTCCTGAATCCGTCCCTGGGTTTCTAAATGCACAGTGACGCCTTGGAAAGAGTTTAGGCAGTGTTTTGATACTGAATCAACCAGAGATAGCTTATGCTTTCACGTAAGAGAAACCTCATGAGAAGGATTCTCCGACTCATGATTTTAAATAGGGATCTATTGTGTATGCCTTGAAAATTGGAAATAGCTCTGAGTCGACAAAAAGGAATAAACCAGTAGTGTTGAATCTGATGATCCTGTATTGTAAGAGTTACATCAACCATTGTTCTGGGTAGAGTATTAGCGCGTGAAGAACTCGATTTTGAGTGTATGATGCTAGTGAGGTCTTTGTATAGCTTTACCTTATGTATCGTTTAATTTACATAAAGTATTTCTCGTATCCTAATTGAGGAAAGACATTCTAATCCCACTCAACCGTGGAGTTAGGAATGATTGATCTTTGACTAATTCGTCATTTCACCAAATCCAAGTTATATCTTAGGTCATGAAGAGAAAATGCTTGGACGAGAACAATTACAATTGCTTAAGGAGTTTGTAATCGTTTTTCGGTTCGGGAAGCTATTTGGGAATTAGAGGGCGATATATGCAGATTAGATATCCATATATATACCCTTGAAGTATGTTGTCAAATTTTGAGGACAAAATTTTTCAAGTTGGGGTGATTATTGTAACATCTCTAATTTCGTTAATTTCAAATTAAGAAATTAACGAGTGATTTATTATCCGAATAAATAATAAATCAAGTCACGAATATGAGGTTGTCGGGAAGGCGATTTATAATTGCTAAAGTATATGATTTAATTGTATTGTGGGTTGAACTATGTGATAGTGTGTGGAGTAACTAGAGGGTGTAGGAAGGAATTTTATTTAAGGCCCAACCCAAGTTATGGCTCAATGTTCCTTTGTTTTAAAAAGAAAAAAAAAAAAAAAAGCCCATTAAGTGAAAGAAAGAAATAAGAAAAAAGAGAAAAGAAGGAGAACAGAGAGAGTGCCGAGAGAGAGAGAAGAGGAGAAAACGTGAGGAAGAGGAGAAAAAGAAATGAGAAGATCTCACTCGATTCAACACCGGGTAAGGGGCTTTATAGCTCGTTTTCTCCCATTTTCCGTCCTCTATCTATTGGTACCACTTTCACACTCTAATTTCTTTCCGTTTTCGTTTTGCCATTAATGGGTTTTAAGCTCCAATTTGGAGAAACTGGAGATTTAAGCGAAATTGAAGCTTGGTATGGACGATTGGAAGCTCAACAACTGACGTGGAGTGTTCGGTTCCGAGTTTGGAGCGGATCCGGAGCGTGTACGTGAAGTTTCGAAATCGTGAGCTTCGGAGAGCTTCGGTTTTGTGTGATTTTCATCACACGAGGTGAGTTTTACTCACGTTAGGGAATTTTAATGATTGTTGTGTGTTATGTTTAATGGTTTTCAAAATTCGAGTTTCGAGAATTTTAGTCAAAAACGCTTATTTTTTTAAAATGACGCGTGTTTGAAAATTTAACACTAAAACCATAATGATTTGATTTTTGGATTGTTATGTTTGGTCAATATATGTGTCTTTGTGGTCGTGGTTGTTTAGGATTGAAATACGGTTTGATCGATCGGAGAACGAAAACGGAATCGAATTGGGCATTAAGTTGAGAAGTTCCTATATCCCCAATATCCAATGTTTCGTTTCGACGCTTTCGCGTTCGGCTCCAAACTTCTTTTAAATCCCTTTCCTAACCACTTAGAGCATTTATGTGGGATATCGTTTGTTTGAATGTGTTTTAAAGTTATTTGGTGTGATTCGGTTGAATTTTCAAATCTATTGGGAAACCGTAAATTTTTGTATATGTGCGAAATTAATGATTTTGAACAAATTGATGTCCTGGACTGGTTATGCAGGTAAATATACTATTTCGGGATGTCCAGATATTCTGAGGAAACTCTGCGAATTTTCGTTATAAATTTTTATGCAAATTCAAAGTGGTTTTGAATTAAGCGGTTAATGTTATGAATATTACGAAAAACCGTAAAACCTGTAAATACGTGTGGGAACCAAATGTTTTATAACTTAAATGTTGCTTGGATTGATTTCATGAATTCATTGATATTATAACCTATCATAGAATGAGTTATGGTTGTTTATATATGTAAAGTATATCGAACGTAGTTGACGGCCCAATGCGGACGGTATTTAATTATATCGATTATGGGTGACGACCCAAGAGGATAGTACACTAGGGAGAGAGGAAGTCATGAGCCCTCGAGCTGAGCCCATATGAGGTTGTTCATCGTGAGTGGATTGGGTTCACCGCAAACCGAAGAAAAAGAAAAATGGTTTAAGGTGTTGTACTAGATTATGTAAGAGGATAGTCATAACCATCAAGAATTGGGTTATGAACTATAGTTTCTAATTTAAATTGTACATAGCCATCAAGAATTAGATTATGAACTCTAATGTAATTTATTTATCGGATTACAGGTGATTGATTGTGTATTGTAATTCATATTGAATTACTAATAAATGGGCGTATTTAGGTTGGAAGAAACTCTCAATGCTATTGACCAATTCGGCAAGGAATGGAGTGCGCCAAGGTGTACTTAGGTTGAGAGGAAACTTCCAACGCTATTGACCAATTCGGCGAGGGATTGGAGTGCGTCATAAATAATTTTTTATGAAAGGAAAAATGTTTTATAATTGGGCCGAGTGATGAGTAAGGGTCACGGTAAGACTCAATCGAGACAAGTTGTCTCACCCTACAAATGTTGTTGTTTTTCGTGAGTAACAGGGGAAAGAAGATCATTTATGACACGAGTGGATGGAGTGCGCGAGAAGGAAATGGAAGGCGTAGTTCTTCTATTATTAGTTATGTTTTTCCCTGTTATCTTTGTATTCGATTTATATAACTTGAATTTATTCTAAGTAATGTATCGTTTCCGCTTATTCTTGTAAAGATTGTAAATCTAGCGAATCAATTGTATCTCTGATGTATGCTAAATAGGTACACTTTAGTATTTCTACTAGATAGAAATATGAGGGTGTTACATGCCGCCTGTTGCACTAACTAGCACAGTCAATTTGTTTTTTTTTTTAAAAACACTTTATTTTTAAATTTATTCCTTCTACAAAATCAGTCATTAAATAAATTTAATAAAATTAATATTAAATAATTTAAAATTTATTATTTACTTTAATTTACTCTAAACTACTAAATTCAATTAATTTTATCACTACCGATAGTCAAAATTAGCGATACTGCTAGCAAAAATTCCAAAATTATTTTTCTAAAAAAATCAATAATTAAAACCACCCACTTTTTTTTTCGTGTAGCGCACGAGAGCGAAGCGTAGAACGACAACGCCAACGATGCGCAATGGAAGCGCTAAACGAAGCGCCAAGAGCGCGTCAACGAGTAGCAACCAGAGCGCCAACAATGCACCAACAGGAGAGAGCCAACGAGAGCGCCAACGAGAGCGGCAATCAAAGCGCCCGTTGGGCTCTCCCACAAGATCATGATATACCAACTCAGAGAGCCAACTATTTATCAAAACACACACTACCAAAAATAACAAACTATCCTTCTCTTAAACTAACTTTTTTTTCTATCTCACATTTTATCAACTATAAATTTATACCATCAACCCACCACCAAAACTACTATATTATCCCTTTCACTTTTTTCTCTCACTTACTTTTATCATTAGTGGGTCCCATTCTTATATCATCTTTTAATTTTTTTATTTCACTTTAAAATCTACTCTTCTCTTTCATCTCTCTCACTTTTTTAACTTTTCTTTACTATCAACATAATCAAATACTCACTACCCAATTTTTTTAAAAATTAATTTTTTGTTAAAAACAGTAGTTAAATAAAGTTAATTAAATTAATATTAAATTATGTAGAATTTACTATTTACTATAATCTACTCAGACTACTAAACCCAATTAATTTAACCACTACCATTTGTCAAAAAAAGCGATACCGCTTGCAAAAATTCTAAAATAATTTTTTCTATGAAAATCAATAATTAAATTTCATCCACTTTTTCGTGAGCCTACAAGAGAGAAAGAACGATAATGTCAACGAAAGTCTTGATAGGAGCGCCTAATCGAAAAGGAGGAGTGCAAACGGGAGCACCAAAACGCAACAAAAGTTGTGTGCCGCCTGTTGCACTAACGAGCACAGTCAATTTGTTTTTTTTTTAAAAACACTTTATTTTTAAATTTATTTCTTCTACAAAATCAGTCATTAAATAAATTTAATAAAATTAATATTAAATAATTTAAAATTTATTATTTACTTTAATTTACTCCAAACTACTAAATTCAATTAATTTTATCACTACCGATAGTCAAAATTAGCGATACCGCTAGCAAAAATTCCAAAATTGTTTTTCCTAAAAAAATCAATAATTAAAACCATCCACTTTTTTCGTGAGCCGCACGAGAGCAGCAACGACAACGTCAACGGCAATGCCAATGGAAGCGCTAACAGAAGCGCCAACAGGAGCGTCAACGAGAGCAGCAACCAGAGCGCCAATAGTCGCACCAACAGGAGAGCCAACAGGAGCGCCAACGAGAGCAGCAATCAGCGCGTTGGGCTCTCCTCCCGTCGATCATCAGATACCAATGGGAGAGCCAACTATTTATCAAAACACATACTACCAAAAATAACAAACTATCCTTCTCTTAAACTAACTTTTTTTTTCTATCTCACATTTTATCAACTATATATCTTTTATCAAAACACTCACTACCAAAAATACCAAACTACCCTTCTATTAAACTAATATCTTTCTTCCTCTAACTCTATCTCATTTTTCTATTTTTCACAATATATATACTTTAATTTCTTTTTAATATATCATTTTCTCTATTAATAAGTTTTATTTAATCTTTACTTGGAAAATTTGTAATTTAATAAAATTAGGTTTTCTAATCTCTACGGGAAATATTTCATATTGCTGGTAAATGTTCACGGGATAGTGTTCGGACTAACTCAATTACAATTTGAAACGTTTTGTTTATCTACTTTAAATTAGTTTTGATTTTCACGGAGTAATGTTCAGACTAATTAAATTAAGTCTAAATCCATCAATAAAAATAATGCGAAAACACATGTGCGTATGCACGAGTATAGTGCTAGTACCAAGTTTTATTTTAAGAGATAATTTTCGTCCCCTCTCCATCCAATTAACAAAATGACAAAGCACTTTTGACGGTTGACAAGAGGCGCATGGTCAGGAGTCAGGACCAGAATATTCCATACATGAATTTGAAAAATACCATAAACCTAAAGATTTTCCAAGAATAAAAATTCACAACCATAACAATAACGACAATAAATAATTTTTTTCAATATTACTACCACTTTTTTGTGACGTAAACAAAAAAAAATAGGAAAAAAATAAAAAGCTCATTTCAAGTCACTTCCCACAGTTCACCAACAGAAGCTATGGAGCCACGTCTAGAGGAAGGGTATCTCAGCAAATTGAAATTAATATTTTGTCAACGTAGCGGCAAGGATGACGTGACACGTGTCAATCTCTCAGCACTCCTATCTCTTGGTTTATAACGCCACAGTGAGATTTTTCAGTTCATTTAAATATTCCCTAAATAAAAAACATAGGAATAAAATTAAATTAAATAAATGCGAAAATAGTTGACATGGGAAATACCGAAATACAGAAATAGAGAGTTTGTGTGCTTTGTTTTGCTTATCCTCTTCCTTCTCTGAAAGAAACAGAGAGCAGAGCAGAGCAGTGCAGAGAAGAGAAGACGACGTCGTATTCTCTGCACTTAGATTAAAACACTCAATTCTTGAATGCTACTGTAAGTAACACGTATCTCTCTACAGTATCATCGGTACAGTACCAAATGGCTATGAGTGGATTGATTTCTAACCGCAATTTCGGTTCTCTCACTCCCCTCAGGTTCAACCTCAATTATTCCTTTTTCTTCAATTTTTCGTTTGCTAGTTACTTCAGTTACTTGCATTTGTGAATTATGTATTTTTCCCTATGGAAAGGTTTTGTTTGGTTGTTAATCTTATTAGTCTTTTGATGTTGTTGAAATTTTTGGTAGTGCAGTGTAATTTCATGGAAATTATAAATATGCTTTTAATCGTTGAGCGGTGGTTGTGAAACCAGTTGTTCTGATAGCAATGGAATTTATGTTGCAATATTTGCTCTATAGTTATGGTTATGGAAACTTATAACAGAGTTTAATAACTATGACCATTAATGTTGATAAGGACTTACATTTAATTATATTTTACTACTCTACTACAGTGTGAATAAGCTGTAAGGAGTAGTAATAGTATTATAATGTGGTCATATCATATATAAAAATAGCTTTGAAAGATACTATGGATTATATTAAACTGAAATACATTTTTTTTCTTATAAAAAATTTTATGGTGAGGAAATGATAACAAATCCAAGACAGGAAATACATATCCTTAGTGACTGATCAGTAAAATATTTAATAAAAATATATTTTTGGTAATGTCAGTTTCTGAAAAGTGAAAGTTACCAAAAAAAGTCCCAAGAATGTGCATTTTGTAAGTCAACTTAGTTCCTTAGTGAAGGGGTCAGGTACTAACTTGAATAATAAAACAGATAATTTAGGAATCTATACTGTAGGATAATTTCTATCATATGATGCTAATATGACCAGCATTATATTTTCCATGGACTAAGTTGATGATTTAATTTATCTCTGTGCTGTGGATATAAGTGATAGTCTAATAAAATGAATTTAATTGGTATGCACCTTCGGTTTAAAGTTTTTTACATTGTCAACTAATACGAATCATGATATGAGTGACTTTTAAGGTAGTTGAGATATGAGATAAGAGTTAAGTATATCCATTGATATCTCAGTTCATGATTAGTTGACAATGTAAAAACTCTTACATTGATAGTATATAACAATTAAATCCATTAATAAATGGTGAATTTGGTCTGTTAACCTTGGATAGTGTTGATCAGTGATCACTGTTGTAAAGTGAGATAAGATTTTAGCCATTGTTTGATATTGGCAGGAAATTTGTATCGATCACGAGAGGATCTGTCACTTCAGAGAAGGGGAGTTTCTGTTTCTGGTGTATCGGTTACACGATATGTCAGCCGTATTGCAAAGGATCCTTTTTCAAGATGTCACAATGCGATGCATTCTCAAACTGATTGTCTTCTGGAAGAGAATGTTTCAAAACAAATACACACATTTCACAACAGGGAGCATTTGTCTCCAGTCTCCCTGAAATCCAGTCGTTGCACGGACTTTAAATTGAAGGCTACCAGAAGAATTCATTCTTACCTTTCTTCAGTTCCCTTTAGAAGTAGCAATTCTGAACAGGGGGAAGTATCTAGACTAGGTTTGAGCAAAAGAAACCACCCACAGCCTGACGTTGGTAAGGCAAATCAGTTCCGTGTTCGGTACAAGTCTGAGGAGTATGACGTTTCTGGAACAAATATGGATAGGCTGCAACCAACTGAAGGGACTGGTGAAGCCATTCTTCTGGGAGGAAATCTGAAACAGTTATCTTGGTGGCAGCAGTTTCCTAAGCGCTGGGTTATTGTGCTGCTATGTTTTACAGCATTTCTTCTGTGTAACATGGATCGCGTGAGTAACGTTTCTGGTGTTTATGGTTTCAGTTAAGGTGATATTTATATATTTGTGTTTTCCACGTCTTAGACACAATTCAACAAGTACATTCCTTTCATCATATTCAATTGATTGTCACTGTAGGCTGTCTAATTACTTGATCATTAATCCTAGTAGCCTAGCTTGTTTCTTTATTCTATAAACAAACTATGAGGGAAAATATCATATCACCTTTGTAGCTGTAGATGTCGGTACTCAAAAGGAAATGCATCTGTCAAGATTGAACTATTGTTTTTCAAAAAGTTATTAAGCTGTTTCCTCCAATTATTTCAAGCGTTTTTATATATTTAATTAGTTGTTTCTGTATTTCCGTATTCTTACTAAACTAATATAGCTGATGTTTCTTACTGATGTACCTTTCATTTTCATTTTTTTATAGGTAAATATGAGCATAGCAATACTTCCAATGTCAAAAGAGTTCAACTGGAACAGTGCAACAGTTGGCCTCATTCAGTCCTCTTTTTTCTGGGGTTATCTACTTACTCAGGTGTAACTTATATACATACATCATTTATTAATCTTCTAGAAATTTGAAGTATTACTGCTGATTGAACCTTTCTTATCATATACTCTACTCCTTAGTAGTATATGCAAGCAATCTAGCAAGTTCTTATATTTAAACTTTTTCATTTTGTCTACTGTACACAAAATCTTCTACTTAGGTTACTTTCTAACTGATTGAATGCATTTTGTGTTCAGATTATTGGTGGTATTTGGGCAGACAAACTTGGTGGGAAGGTAGTACTAGGTTTTGGAGTTGTCTGGTGGTCAATTGCAACAATTTTAACTCCTATTGCAGCAAAACTTGGGCTGCCATGGCTGCTTGTTATGCGCGCCTTTATGGGAATTGGTGAGGTTAGTCCATTCTAATGCTATACTACATTTATGACTCTATCTATCTGGTGCCTGTAATTGAACTCATTAGGCCATTTGTCCATATTTCTTTGTTTGACCTAATGAATTGCCAGCTATACTTGGAATTACAGGTAGAAAAGATTGCTTCTATTAACCTGGCCAATAAGCAAAGAGAAAAACTTGAAAAATTAACCGGTAAACATAGTTAGTTGTATTCCCCTGCCCATTTAAAGCAGACACTGAAAGTGATGTAGAAAGAAATATGTAGTTGAGGAACTATAGATATAAACACAATAGTTATATCATTTCCCACCAAGACATAAGCTGAGACAAATAATACAATTAAATGAGATATTTTTTTGATGGAGTAGTCTTATGGGCAAAGCTCATGCCAATTGCCAAGTATAGAAATGATTTTTCCTTGTATAATTTGGCAACAAAATTTTCTGATTCTCTGTTTTCAGGGTGTTGCCATGCCTGCAATGAATAATATACTTTCCAAGTGGATTCCAGTATCGGAAAGAAGCAGATCACTTGCGCTAGTATATAGTGGCATGTACCTTGGTTCTGTCACAGGCTTGGCATTCTCACCTTTTCTAATCCAAAAATTTGGGTGGCCATCTGTGTTTTACTCATTTGGATCACTTGGAAGTATCTGGTTTGTCTTGTGGTTGAGAAAAGTAAGTCACCTTTTCAAAGTTTGAATGAAATATACTCATGTATCTGATTCTGATTCGAAACAAGTTTTAAGAGGAAACCAAGCATTTCTACTTTGTCAACCCTATAAAGTATGTTTTCATGTTTTGTGCTGATTTATTTGTTAAGGGACTCTTCATGAAATGTTGCGTAACATATGACTGGATATGAGTAATAATCAATTATAAAAGTTATGCTTATGCTAGTTAGCATTCCGTTGACTGAATGTATGAGTAAGAAGGTTATCTTATACAATATCTTTGGAATTTTACCATAGCATGTATAAATGTAAGGGGCACTTTGTAATTCCTGCTGTGCAAGTTGATTCTCATATATTTTCCCTTCTCCTGGGCTCTTCCAGGCATACAGTTCACCAAAAGATGATCCGGATCTTGGGGAGGAAGAGAAACGGCTCATACTTGGAGGCAACGTATCAAAAGAACCCGTGTCAGTAATTCCTTGGAAATTGATTTTATCAAAAGCACCTGTCTGGGCTTTAATAATCTCTCACTTCTGTCACAATTGGGGGACATTTATTCTGTTAACCTGGATGCCTACATACTACAATCAGGTACTTACCAGTTCAAGCTTCTTTTTCTTTTTGGTATTCATAAATCTTTTTTAGAATATACATGTTCTTAGAATCTTAACGATACCTTCTATATATCTCAAATCTTTTTAAGCAGGATTGGAACCACATTGCTTACATCCATAACTTATGGACTACAATTTTTTATCTGAAAGGTTCATTTAAAATATATAGAATTTTTCTACTTGTGATGGTGGAACATATTCATCCAATTGTCTGTATAATTCTACTCCTATTCACATGAAACCTGTAAAATTTTGTACATTACATCTCCCCATTGTTAAGGTACATCTTACCATTTGCTCTCAATTCTGTTAAACTTGAGCAAAGAGCTATTTATATGACTTGGTAATAGCTCTAGAGATATTATCAAATTAGATATAAAGACACTAGAAAGTGATTGATGTCTTGATTTAACTTGAATGGTTAGGTGATGTGATCAAACAGAGAGAAATAGATTTGAAGAATAAAATCGTGGTTTATTTTCTCAGGTTCTGAAGTTCAACCTCACTGAATCTGGGCTATTATGTGTCCTGCCATGGTTAACGATGGCCATTTTTGCAAATATAGGAGGTTGGATTGCTGACACACTTGTGAGCAAAGGGCTTTCCATAACAGCTGTTCGAAAGGCAAGAAAATCAATCTCCTGTAACTGAAAATTTTCATACATTGTCAACTTCTGCGCAATTATATATTCCTATGCTCAGTAGTTTACAGTTTTTTCACCTTAGATTATAATTAACCGCCTAATATTGAAGCTAATATTGACTAATATGACAGTCGTACGGGGACCTTCATTCCAGTCCTTCGTAGAAGCAAAGTTTTGTGTTAAATTTGGCAACAATATTCTTCCGATTAAATAATTAACAGCAGTTGAAACATGGACTGATTCATTTTGCTTTTTCAGCTTCTAAAATATATTTCCATTAAATATATATTTCTTTTGACAGATCATGCAATCAATTGGATTTCTGGGTCCTGCATTTTTTCTCACACAGCTAAGCAATGTCAGAACACCCGCCATGGCAGTACTGTGTATGGCTTGCAGTCAGGTATGAGCCTTATGTTTTGATTCCTTAGTTTCAGATTCCTAATGCTTTGAATCTTTTTGTGTGTTAGTTCATACAGATATAAAGCACAGATGCCTATAAGACATGTTTGCATACGTTTTAAATGTTACAGGGATACCTAATATGAACCACAATCTGTTATTTCCTTTACAGGGATGCGACGCATTCTCACAATCTGGTCTTTATTCCAATCACCAAGACATTGGGCCACGCTATGCCGTGAGTTACTATTTTAATTTCCATGTACCAGAACCAATAAAATGTGAAATAACAAATAGAGCTTAAGAAAGTTCTGTACTTTCTTTAACTAAAATATATCAACAAACAAGTGACAAACTGATTGATTGATCACGCTTCAAGCGAAGGTGCTATAGTTTCCTTGCTCAGCTTGTATTTGGCAACACTTGCAAGCTGGAATCTCTGATAATTTTGGTGGCACAGACCAAAATTGTTTTACTTTGAAATTGCCAGGATAAACCATCACTCCTAGTTTATCACTTAAAATCTATTGCACCTCTTATCTATTTTGTAATCAATGAAGTCACTCACACGAGTAACATTAACGCCTTGATCGCCAGTATCAAATACTTCTTTTCAATTTATCTATTCTTTCATTATATCTAAGTGCATGAAATGTTGAGATAAATGTTTTCAATTATACAAGTTTGTTACGGTTTTATTGTTTTAATGCATTATGGTTCTATATGAATGTTAACAATTTTAAAAACCAGGGAGTGTTGCTGGGACTATCAAATACAGCAGGAGTGCTTGCCGGTGTCTTCGGTACAGCTGCGACAGGATACATACTCCAACGAGGTCAGAATCCTTCACTTTGAAACCATTTTTCTTGTTTAGGTCTTTCACTTAAAATCAATCTGTTGTTGCAGGTTCATGGGATGATGTTTTCAAAGTCTCCGTTATATTGTACATAATTGGCACTCTGGTCTGGAATATCTTTTCAACTGGTGAGAAAATTCTTGATTGAAGAATGTAATGATATCAAGGAAGGTGTACTGTAGGCTATATAAGCCATAGAGATTACAAAGAGGGAAAAAGCAACAAAATGATGGAATAAAAATCAGATGACCACACTTGGAAGCATAAAAGCACCCTGCTGTAATAGAAGAGATCACCATCAAAGTTTTTGATTAAATAGCTAGCTAGGCCATTATATTTTTATCCGAAATCTTGGATTAACTGGGCTCTCTGTATAGATAGTTCGTGGATAATATATGCCAATATAACCTTATTAAGCATATATATGATGAGATTAGATGTTTTTGACTAACTCTGCTTCACCGTACCTGGCTTAGAAAATACTACCTCCATCCCAAAATATAAGGACTAAAAATGCAAGTCTTTGGACTAATTTTAGTCCAGATATATGTACTTTTAGTCCTTATATATTTTGGGACGGAGGGGTGGGAGTAGATCGCAGTTTCTCTCTGAACCAATTGGTTTAAGTTGCGCATTTCAACTTCCATTGTCAATCAAAGGCAAGGATCCTTGTAGAACCAGAGTATAACTAAAAGCTGTGATTCATAAAACTGTCCGTTATATGTGAAATACAGATGAATTATACAGTTGAACTATGAAGATTTTGAGTATGCCAAACATTTTAACTTACCAGTTACTACTAAAGACCATAAACTAGACAGAACAGGCAAATCCAATCATCAAATTCTCATAAACGTAAGGTGTTCTTTTATGAATTCATTATCAACTTTCAACATTGTTGAATGTGAGTTTAGCTCTTAAACAATGTCTTGAAACAAGTAAAAGTTTATTAGAAACATAAAAACAAACAAGAAATAAAGAATACAATGAATATTTGCAAGGATTCTCAAGGAAGATGGACTGAGAAAGCATTCATCCACCCCATGACCCCAGAAAAATAAATCAATCCATCAACAATTCTCATTATGAATTATATTAAAAATTTATAACATACCATGAATATACCCTGTTTTTTTTATTCTTTTTTCCCTGTTCTCTCTTGTTGTATAAATCATAGCCCCAATGGCTAAACTGAATTCTCAACTCCCATTGCATTTCAAACTCACAGACTCTTTCCCCTGAATCTCTTTTTGTATACTTGCCAAAACCCCATTCAATTCCCTGTTGTACACATTAACCTTGAGTCCATTTTTCATGAACAAAGTGAGTGACATCTTTTGCTCCACCTGGTGGCCAGGCACCACAGCAAGCCGGTGTCGAAGAATCACCGCAGCGGCGATAGACTTCATCTGAAGATATGCCAAATCCTTCCCCAAACATATCCTAGGACCAGCATTGAATGCAACAAACTTGAAAGAATCATGCATGATGAACTTTGTTCCATCCGACGTTAACCACCTCTCTGGTCTAAACTCCATGCAATCCTCACCCCATGTTGACTTCAACCTCCCCGCCGAGTATATCGAATACGTCACCGATGATCCCGCCGGAACAAACGTCCCGTCCGGTAAGACATCATCAGCAACCACATGTTTTGAATCCTCCGGTACTGAAGGATACAACCTTAGCGTCTCCGACAAGGCAGCTTTTAAATAAACCAAACGGTCAACCTCCTCAAAACCCAACGGCTCGTCGGTCCATTTTTCCAAATCAGCGCCACGTGTATCGATCAAGACGGTGCAAATCTCACGTAGAATTTTCTCCTCCACCTTTGGATTCTGAATCACCAGCCAAAAAAACCAACTCAGGGCAACCGATGACGTGTCACGTCCAGCTAGGATGAAATTCAACGCCACGTGTTGCAGAAACTTGTCCGAATAACTTTCTTTTTTCCTCATAAACCTTGTCAACAAGTCATCATGGAGGAGGGTCCCATCTTTTTGCTGACTCAGCAACTCAACTTTCCGCTTCTCAATCACACTAGACAAATGCTCATCCACGAAAGCAAGGCTTCGGCTCAAGCTGACTTCCATTCCAAGCCCAAGCCATTTCCTTATTTTCCACAACACCTCAGGCAATATAAACCGTTGCAGCGTGGCTTCAGTGGCTCGATCAAAAGCCGTGGCGAAACAATTCTCAGGCAGATCTGGACCACACGTTTGAGGATCTCTCCCAAAAGCCAAGCCACAAATATTGTCAAAAGTGAGCCGAAGCATCAAGTCTTGTAGATCCACCGGCTTGGCTTGTAGCTCAGCTTTCTTCAGAATCGAACAAAGCCGATCCTTAATAGCTCGGCTAACCCAACGAGCCATGGCTTGACGAAGTGTCCTAGTGGTGAATTCCAGTGCGGCGGTCTTACGCTGGAACACCCACGTGTTACCATCAGAGTTAAAGATCCCATCACCTAACAAATCGTGAAACACCGCTTGCCACGTGGGACCTTTAGGGTAATTATCAAACCGTGTTTTGAGTATGTGTTCTAAGTTTCTCGGGTCGCACGTGACAGTCACGAGACCTTGTCGCTTAGCGAGGAAAGGAATTGCACAGATGCATGTTTGGTACGTGCCGTTACACGCGCGAAGGTTGTCACAGATCCAGTCATGCATGCGTTCACAATTCTCAATTAGACCTGGAAGACTACCCAATAGTGGCCAGACACGTGGACCTCTTAACGACCGTGAAATGAACGTGAACCATAATAGATACGCCGTTATCGCCGTTAAAAGTAGTAGAGCCGTACAAGTTTCCATTCTTCAAAAGTTTTGTAATAATTTGTTAACTTGTAATGTTGGTGAATTCTGTCGACCCAAGAATCAAAAGCTTAACCCTACAAGAAAATTTGATAAAAAGTTTAGTTTTTTGTCGTTATTAAAACATGGGGTGCTTGGAAAAATGAGATAATAGCCATTCTAAAAAATAAAAATAAAAAAAATGAGAAAAATAAAAAACTTACCTTCAAGAATGGTTCTGGATGAAGAGCATTATGATGAAAATGTTGAGCTGAGTTGAGCTGAGGTATGAAGTTGGAGAAAGAAGAAGAGTGAGAGAAAGTGAAGAAAGGTTTTTTAAGAGAGTGAGAGAGTACAATGGGGCAAGTGCGTTAAGAGAGAAGAGATTTATAGGTGAAGTGATTTAGTGAAAGGAGTTAATAAGGGAAGAGCCAGAGTGGTTTTCATGACATTGCACCATTTCATTTTCTCTCTCTTATCAGATGCGTAAACATAAATGCATTTCTGTGAAGTTGTTGAAGCGTTTTAAAGTTGAAGACACCCACCTGTTCTTTCTCTCTCTCTCTCTCTAAAACTGGAAACCACACTCTTGTTTCTCTCTTTCTCTCTCAACACAGGAATGGCAACAAGCTTGCTAGGGTGTCTAAGTCAGACAGGTAATGAATGAATGAATGAAGAGAAATAAATGAAAGTAGTTGAGGAACATGGTGAAGGGAGACCTAAGGAAAAATAATACAAGAGTTTTGGACTTTTAGGGTTTCACATGCATAACCTTTTTTCAGCAAATGAGATTGTTTTTAAGAACAAAGAGTTATCATCCACCAATATTACAAAAGTAATATTTATAAACATAGAAAAAAAATAGGGTTTTGCTTTTGCCAAGTGGGGTTTGGTTATGGTTTTGGTGAGCAAACCTACCAACAATTTATAACATTTATTATGTGGGTGAACAACTGTATTCTTATCTTTTTCTTATATCTATATATCTATATATGCCATGCAATGCAAAACCATTTTAATAAATAAATAACACAACAATAATAATAACAACAACATCAAGAACAGCAGCAATTCTAGGATTCATCACAGTCGCAGAGTTGACCTACTCTTCACATTTATGATGGGATATGTCTATGGTTGGTTTGAGATATACAAAAGTCAAAGTTACACTCTTTGAATTCAATACAAAATTAAGGCTTCAGCAGTACTGATGAACTGAAAACCTTAACTCATTCCAATGTATTCTTCATGAAATGTGTGAACTTTCAACTTCTTCTTTTTTCGTTTTGTTTCTGTTGATGTTGTCTTATTTTCACCCTCTGATAGAGATATAGATTGAGCCTTATCAGATTCAAATACTAATATACAAGTGAGTTAAGAAAGATATGCGAAATTGTGAAAAGAACATGAGAAAGAAAAAGCGGTGGCCCCCTTAATAGAGTTTTTGTCACACTTCAAGACTCAAACAACACACACTAGTAATGTATACCATTGGTTAGTGTTATAATACTACTCATATTATTTAAGCAATCAACTAACTACGTAGATTTGCTTTTGCGGTCTGGTATGCCGTTGTTAGTTGGTTGTGTTTTGACTTTGTGATGCAGTGGGATATTTCAACTTATATTTCTCCAGTTCATTCATGTGGGTGGTCCAACGAGATATACAGACGTGGTTTGATGTTCATCTGACATCTATTTCCTGGTGTTGGTTCTAAACTAGGGGATTTTCTCCTTCTTACTTATACTATAAATTATTTGTAGATTCTATTGATTGTATTTCTAAGAGATAATTGCTTCTAGTTGTTTTTGTTCTAAACTAATGTGTTAATTGTTAGAGGGGAGCGGGGAAGAACCCCGTACGCCAACATTTTTCCACCAATGTTTATTTCACTCAACCAAGTGAACTACTCTTTTGGGACCTTGTACTCACGGCTAATATCTATACATATATATAAAGGGATTCCAAAAAAAGCGCCACTTTTGGTGTCAGATTTTTCTGACCAAAATACCCTTAGTGTAAGAAAAATTTTCTAATAAACATAACCACACCACCCACTAACACACCAATACACCAACACATCTAGTATATTATAATAGGTTTGCCTTTTAAAAATAATTAATTAAGCACCGTAAAACCTAGAATGAACAGTCTGGAAATTATAACTTTGAATTTGGATCACATTATGACTTAATTATATATAATACGTGAAATTAAGAAAGTCATGATGATGAAAATGATAGAGGTATTGCTACCAAACTGAGACATTTTAGGCAATATGCTTCATTGATCAATTTAAGTGATTTGGTAATCAACATACGATTATGTTTGTGTCAAAAAACATACATACGATTATGTATATTAATTTTAAATTGGGAAATCAGTTTCCTAAAGTATCTACACAAAAATAATTAAAAACATACTATTGTGGAAAAAGGTAAAATCCAACTATTGTAAGAAAAAGATGGGAATTAAAATCATCAAATTTACTAACATTTGCTTTTTTAATGTGTGTGTCAGCCTCCATGGGGCAAAGAAATTTGAAACACTGGAGAATAAAGGTTTGGTAAACACTTTCTGTTACATGGACTAATGAAGTTAGTTCCTGTTCATCATAGGAGCTGCTCTGTGTTTATGTGGTTATTTTGTGAAATTTTCTTCTCTTTTTTGTGATACTTTTGTTTCATAGGAGGGGGATGTTCTCTAAAAGTGTTCATTCATTAGTTTGATTTTTAAGGTTGTGTGTAAATTGTCAAACATAAATAGGATGATGATTGCCTGTAGATAGTTCATATTTAATGGCTCATTTATTTTTGCAGCATTTTCTTGAATGTCGGTTCCAATCTTACTCTGACGATCTGAGCATTAAGAAGAATGGTGTGATGACTCAAAAAGTGGTGAAATGATTCTTTGCCGAGCTAATATTTTGGAGGATTGGAGTAATGACGGGTGTTCGTACATTATGTTTTATTCATAAGTTATCTTAGTATAATTTTTGTTATGTAAGGTCATTGTGGCCCATTTGCTTCGACTTTACTCATGGACAAAGTTGTAATTTTATTGGTCTTGGCTTGTCTTAAACCTTTACTTAAATTTATTAATAAAAGTCCTATTTAATGTTTTTAATATATGCATTTTTTTAAATTTATTTGGTAGTAATGGTGTAAATATTGCTTTTAAATACAGTATTAATGTAATGTAACATAGAGAAAATACAAAAAAAAGAAAGATTTTTTTAAATAAAAAATAGGGAATAAGGAGCGCTCGTAGTAAAAAGTGCTACTTATTGTCCTGGAATAAGGAGCGCTTGACGTAAAAAACGCTACTTATTGTCTTGGTGCATTTGAGAATAAGGAGCGCTTGATGTAAAAAGCGCTACTTATTGTCTTAGCGTATCTGGGAATAAGGATCGCTTGAAGTAAAAAACGCTACTTTTTTCTTAACTATTAGTAGCGCTTTTTGAGCGCTCCTATTGGGCGTTTGGCAACAGGAGCAGTGGCTTTAGGAGCGCTCGAAAGCACTACCAATGGCTAAAAAAAAGCGCTACCAATGGCTTTGTTTGTTGTAGTGTCAATTGAGTAATGATGAAAATGGTAGAGGTATTGCTACCAAACTGAGACATTTTAGGCAATATGCTTCATTGATCAATTTAAGTGATTTGGTAATCAACATACGATTATGTATATTAATTTTAAATTGGGAAATCAGTTTCCTAAAGTATCTACACAAAAACAATTAAAAACATACTATCCCTTCTTTATTAATAGCAAATCCACTTTATGAGCCAAAAGTGGGGGGGGAAAAATTTGATGGCATTATTGTAAATAATGCCATCAAATTGCTCATTATTAAAACTGAATTCTACCCCAAATATTTCCACCATTTATCAATATATCCTTCATTTTGTACCCCATTGTTTACCGATATACCCCCACTCTATATTTTTGGACCGACATACCCCCACTCTATATTGTGTGCCCCACCATTTACCAATATACCCCTCATTTTGTACCTCACTGTTTACCAATATACCCCCACTCTATATTTTTGGACCGACATACCCCTCATTTTGTCCAACACTCTTTTTTTTTTTTTTCAAAATGTACCCCTCATTTTGTACCCCACTAATCGCTTATCAATATACCCCACTTTATATTTTTGGACCGACATACCCGACAAAAAATTGAACCAATCTGATTTATCTCTATATATTAATAGAATATTGTTGACGATAGCCACTTTTGGTGGGAAATTTTTTTTTCCACCATTTACCAATATACCCCCACTCTATATTTTTGGACCAATATATCCTTGGCAAAAAAAATATTTTTGTCCAACACTTTTTTTTTTATTATTATCAAAATGTACCCCTCATTTTGTATCCCACTGTTTACCAATATACCCCCACTCTATATTCCCTAACTATTAATATAAAGTCGCATCTTTTCCCCATTTGGGGGAGAAACTTTTTTTTTAGAAGTGCCTTATGTACTTTTTTTTATGAGTCCCTTTGTGTGTGTTACTTAGTCATATATGTGTTATAGTATGGTTTGAAATTTCTTTGTATGTGTTATAGTATGGTTTGAAATTTCCTTGTACATATAACCAACGGTTACGTTATATTTACCATTTTTCACTTACATACGATTTGATCGTAAATATTTTAGAGGTCGTCAGATTTACCTTCCCGAAATACATACGAATTCCAAAGAAATTTCGCATCGTATTTATCTAGATACGATTCCCTCCCGTAAGCTTCAAAAATGAGTTTTGGAAAAGAAAAAATGACTGACCTTAATTTTTGCTAGATTAATAATGGACATAAAGTTTGCATTATTTACAACTAATGTTATCAAAAAATGCATCCCCAAATTGATTAATAAAGTATCCAGTGTAAAGACGTGCATAAAGGGACTTAGACTTCATCCAACCAAGGGCTATTGTTGCCTCTTCATCTTATATATATATGTGTTGCGTATTTTTATACCCCCTTATAAAATTTTAATGTTTTTTCAAAAATACATCTGTAGGCCTGTTAATCACCTCCCCGTGCATCGCACGGGTCACCGTCCTAGTTGTGGAAAAAGGTAAAATCCAACTATTGTAAGAAAAAGATGGAAATTAATGGTTTCAAAGTCTTCTTTTTGGCACGATATTTTGGTGAAGATTCTTCCCTTAAGTAGGTTTCTTCCGAGACTCTTCTCTTTGCCAAACCAATGGGGATGCTAAGAAGCAGGCCCGGCCCAGAGGCAGCAGCGCAGTCAGGCGCTCACACAGGCCTCGTGCCAAAAAAAAAAAAAAAAATTTAGGGGCCCTTTTTTTGTACAAACCCAATTACTACTGCACCAATAAAAAAACAAAATACTAAAGTGAAACACTTGAGACCAAACAAAAACGTGAAACACTCAAACCAAAAAAAAAAAAAAGAAACGTGAAATGTAATGTAACGCGAAGGAGAAAACGCTCACCTCACCTCCTCTCCTCCATCCACCATCGCATCAGCATCATCATCGCCACCACCAGTCACCATCTCCCCGCATACCGACGGCGCGACGAAGACAAGGCCACCATTGTCGCCTCACATCCAATCCTCTTCATCTCCTCAATCGCTCAAGTGTTCGGTTAATCCCTTTCCGCTCAATCGCTCTCATCACTCGATTTCAATGGTTCACTTTATCGCCTTTTAATCGTTCACGAAGAAGTTCCTAAATCCTCTCACCTCTGTAATCTATAAATTGATTTCTATTTTGCTTGCTATTTAGGGTTTTAAAAATTAAATTACAATTTCAATGCTTTGAGAGTTGATTTTGTTATCGTGAATTCATTGTAATATCACAATTACTTGTCGTGATTCATTTTCACTACTTGGGTGAAGGAGATTGAAATTTAGAAACGTGATTTGAGAGACGACGCCGACGGCGACCTTCTTGTTCGCTTAGAGTTGTATTTTTGCAAAGGTGAATGATTGAATCTTCTCATTATTTTATCTCTTAATCTCTTCATTCATTTTCCCCAATTTCCTAATTCCCAATTTTGTTTCATCAGTATTGTAGTTTATAAAGGGGATAGGATGAATGAGACTTTGTTTTTCCTTTTCAATGTTGTTGATAATGGATTTGTATGTCTCTTGACTAATGTAGCAGGTGATTGAGAAATTTGCTTGCTCATCCTCATTCCTACCGTCGTCGGAAAGCAAAAATATCGTTTTTGTCTTTCTACTATGGCTCCTAAAATTAGAAAGTATGAATCGATATGAGAAGCGTAAGAAAAGAAAAGAATTGAAGAGTTAACTCACCTCAATCTAAGCTCTTGATAAATTTTTAAGAAAATAACAACAAACTCCGGTTGAAGTTAGTGATGATGTTAGTTTGAATGTTGATGTTAATCATCGGTTGAAGTTAGTGATGATGTTAATTTGAATGTTGATGTTAATCATCGATTGAAGTTGGTCATGATGTTAATCAATGTGGCTAGTACTTCGAAGTTGGTCATGATTTTAATTTGAATGTTGATGTTAATCATCGATTGAAGTTGGTCATGATGTTAATAATCAATGTGGCTAGTAATCAAGTTGGTGATGATTTTAATTTGAATGTTGATGTTAATCGTAATGTTAATTTGAATGTTGAATTTGAAATCGTTGATGTTAGAAATGGTAGAGATGATAATCACTACAAGAAAAACTAGAATTACAAGGCATAACTTTACATGCGGATTTTAATCCCCGAAAACTTTCCTACGGATTTTTGTACTTTTTGGGATTTAATCCGCGAAACGCGTTTAAGCGGAATTTTAATATTTTTATGGAATTTTTGAGTTTGTGGCGGATTACAAAGTAGAAGAAAAAAGAACATGAAAAAAAAGTTAAATCCGCCGGAAAGGACCTTGATTCCGCCGAAAAGGACCAGTCAGTCAATGCATTGGTCCACGCGTCCCATGTGCTCTCGCCAATCCCATATTCCGCGGAAACAACAAAGATATCCGCCAAAACGCCATCCGCTCACGCAGCTCCAACGGCCTCACTCCTCAACCTCTTTTTATATCCTCATTCACTCATTCTTTCTACACATTTTCAACACTTATCATAACTTCTTCTATCAAATTTCTTCACTAAAACTACTTTGTTTCTTCTATCAACTTCTTCTGCTTATTTTCTAATATATGCAATTCCTGTCCAATATTTCTGTTCAATCGGAGGAGTAGTGCTTTATAATTATCTACCCAGAACCTCTACTTATTTTTGGATTTATTAGTTATAATGTTTCATGTATTCAGTGATCACTAGAGCTTGATCATTATCTGTATCCCGGACAAAAAAGATGAAGTTGGACCCATTATTCTTCATTTGGATTCTGCAAGTCTTCACCGGAGCAAATTGATTTTTGACCATATTAGAAGGTGAGACTAGAGAAGTGTGTTACTCCCCCTATCACATTAAATAAAAAAGAATTTTCTGGAAGTGTGTTACTCCCCCTATCAAAAAAACAATTAAATAAAAAAGAAAACGTTGAATTATTTTTAAAAAAAAAAAAATTTAATTTTCGGCGGAAAATAGGTGACTTTGCAGTGGATTTTTTTTAAAAAAATAAAATAAATAATTAATTTTTGTGCATTTCCGGCGGAATTTCCCCCAGAAACGACAAAATTCCCCCGGAAAGTACGGGGGGAAAATCCGCCGAAAATGACTAAAAATCCGCCGGAAATTACCGGCGGAAATTCCGTCGAAAACACGTTGCCACCAACGTTTTACCGGCGGAAAAATCCGCTAAAATGCACGCTTTTTGCGGCGGAATTTGGTGTTTTTTAGCGGAAAAATCCGCTAAAATGCACGTTTTTCTTGTAGTGAATATGGAGGGTAATGTTAATGATAATGTAGAGGAAGGAAACCCATTTGAACATTCACTTGATATATTCGATCCAACGACATGGAATGCTCTTGATTCTAAAATGATTGATTTATTAGTTGAGAAAGGTCCTAAAAGAGATTCCTCCATTGTGAATGGTCCTAGAGATAAACTTTCAAGGCACTTTACGGCTAATTTGTATACTAGAGTTTTGTCAAATAGAGAGGAGTCCGATAGAGATTGGCTTGTTTATTCGAAAAAACTTGATAGAGTTTTTTGTTTTTGTTGTAAAGTTTTTCAAGGGGGGCATGGTAGAGGCCAATTAACAAGTGAGGGTTATAATGATTGGACACATGTTGAAGTTGTTGAAGTCTTATTTGCGGTCTACCATGTCACAAGAACGACTTAATGGATTAGCAATGGTAGCAGTGGAGAATGATCTTTTGGAGACATTAGTACCATATGAAGACTTGGTTGATGAATTTGTTTCAAAAGGTGTTAGAAGGATGGCTCTTTTTAAGTAGCTAGATGGTTGTTGGTTGAGGATAATCTTTTGGAGTATTGCACTTTTTTGTTATATTTTGGATATCATATGCATAACCAACATAGTGATGAAAGTTTGTAATTTTATTTAGCTTTGGGGTGGCTCTCTCATATACTTTACTGTCTGTTAGACTTGCTATTTGCCCCCCATTTTTTTTGGATTGTATTTAACTTTATGGATAGTCTATGTCGCTTCAACTCATTAACTGTGGGGATTTTTGGCCTCTTTGAAAGAGCCTTATATTATGTGGAGTATTTGACAATTTGAGGACTAAGTTCTGTTAGTTCTTCTATGAATGATTGATGTCCCAAATTTTATTTTTCTTAGCTTACTTGATGATGAAAATTGAAACATGAGGATTGTTTTGTGCTTTTGATGAAGAAAATTTTATTACGCTTAATTATCGGAAAAAAATGTTATTTACCATTTAAGTACTAAAGTTTGAGTTTTGCATTGAAGGGCCCCACTTTAATTATTCGCATGTGGCCTCTGCTTTGTTTGGGCCGACCACGCTAAGAAGTCTTCTCTTGGAAGAGGGTTTTTCGCCTAGCTAGGAAGATGAGCTATTGAGGAGTCTTTTAGACTTGTTATCCTCAGTGACAATTACCTCTGAGTAGGGATGGCAATTGTGTCCATGCCTATAGGATACCCGCAAAAACTATCCGTAAAAGGGCGGATAATTACCCGCACATATGAGTGTGGGCTCAGATGCACGGAACTATGGTGCCCAACTTCACACTTGCACTACACTCAATATATATATATATATATATATATATATATATATATATATATATATATATATATATATATATATATATATATATATATATACCATCTACTCCAAAAATACATCTTCATTTACAAATTGTAAAACTTTGAGAATAATCGATCGAGTCTTCATCATTGTTAATATCTGATTCTGAAATTACTGCCTGTAGCTTCTTTAAAAATTCTTTCTTGTTGGAAGAAGAAGATAATTCCGCCATAAGCTTGGGTTTTTCTGCCAAAAATTCGCATTCTTTAACAGCTCCTTTTGATTTAATGAGATATTTTGAATTCTTTGAGAACCAACTTGTAACACTGAGTCTTTAATTAATTCTGGGTTAAACTTATTCCACCACTTAATTTTGATGCATCTAACAATCCAGTTAATGTTAGAATCAGGAACTGATAAGTCTTTTTTATAATTCCATGTGGTGATCCAAGAGATTCCAAAATTAGCATGGAACACTAATGTCTTCATATGGTCCGGGAAAATAGTTTCTTTTGCAAATACTTGAAAAGCCTTTTCGGCAAATTTCGGGTAGATACTTGCTTCTAGCCCCCATTCATGGAACCACTTAATAAACCAGTTAGGGAATTGTAATGGAAAATCTTTTTTAAACCAAATGAACCATGAATGATCAAAAGGCTCATAATACATCATGTTGGACCATGCGTCCATGTAATCATAATATGAATAATGCTGAGGTGAGAATTGCCTGGAAAAACTCCTTGTCTTGGTAGGATGAGCTTTCCAGTCAGAAAGAGATAATATTCTAAGGATCTTGTATTTCGAGAATATAATTTTATTTTTAATCTTCTGGTCATAAGTATGAGTTACATGAATGGAATCAGTATCCACCAAGATAAACTCATAGAATAATCGGGTTTTTTCTGAGCTGGTGGGTAAATAATGAAATCCTGGGGGGGAAATTTGGAAGTTATTTCTAATAATGGTTCTTGTGAGTCAATTTTGGGTTCTACTAGGAAAAGTATTTTTTTTATAATTCTTTTCTATAAAGGGGCAATTTAAGGCAACTGAGGGAGTGTAAAAAGGTAATTTCTCTGGTTGAGGGGTTTTTTGATGATGAATGACTAGTTGAGGTAAAAGCAGAGGGTGAGACTAATCTAGATTGCATAGGTGGACGTAATGCTCTAGGACTAGGAGAAGCTGGTGATGAGGGATAGAATGAAGGTAAGGATAAGGGAGTTAATGGGGTAAAACGGTTTGTGTTTTGTAATGAGGTAGAGGGAGTTTGTAATACATGTTTAGTCGTAATTCCTTTTGTAATGCCTTTGTTAATTCCTTTAGGAGAGTCCCCGAGAGGAGGACCATAGCTATCTTTGTTACTCATGTTTTTCCCTGTAAAAATTCTCTAGTAAGAAAATTAGGTAATGAATTCTTTTCGCCTTTAATATGTTCTATATCAAAATCAAAACATGAAAGTAATGATTGCCATCTGGCGAAAATATGTTTAGAAACTAAGTTTTTAACATCTTTTTGTAAAACTTCTCTTGCTGCTTTACAATCAGTACGTAATAAAAATCTCTTTGAAAACAGATCATCTTGAAATTTGGTAATACATAATACAATGGCTAAAATCTCTTTCTTAATAGTACTATATTTTAGTTGTGCCGGATTCCAGGTTCCTGAGTAATATCTCACAATTTTTTTTATTAAGGACTCTGGTAATCTTTGTTTTAAGATTCCTCCATACCCTAAATCTGAGGAATCAGTTTCTACTATAAGGAAAGCTTGAGGATCAGGGATTCCTAGACGGGGTAGTTTTTTGACTATTTGTTTAACTTTCTAATACTCTGACTCATAGACTCATCCCAAGGGGGAGGATTCTTTCTAAGTCTTTTAAACAAAGGTAAACAAATAACACGAAGATTCGGTATAAAATCAGCCACATAATTCACACAACCCAAAAATCTCTGTAATTGAGTTTTATCCTTTAATTCATCAAAGTTTTCACTGAATTCAATAGCTCTACTAATAGGTGTAATAGTTCTCTGATAAATAGTAAAACCTAAAAATCTAACATTTACTTGAAATCATTTCATTTTTCTAGCTGATAAGACTAAACCATTATTTTTAATGATATTAAAGAATTTTTCTAAATGCTCAAATTGTTGATTAAGAGATTTTGAAAAAACTAAAATATCATCTAGATAAACAATAGTAAAATCTTGAAAATCATTTAAAATATCATTCATAATATGTTGAAACTCGCTTGGAGCATTCTTCAATCCTAAAGGCATAACATTCCATTCATAATGTCCAAAAGGAACACTACAAAAAAATAAGCAATTAGCGAGGGACTTTGCGAGGGAAAAAGAGTCCCTCGCAAAGTGGCAATTAGCGACGGAATATCAATCGCTAAATGCAAGGCGCCAATTTCAAACTGAGTAGCACGTTTTTCAAGGCCGTTAGCGACGGAATTATCAAGTCCCTCGCTAATTGACTAACATTTTTGCAGGATTCTGACCCATGGCACGTTTAACAAGGCAGTTAGCGATAGAATTTTCAAGTCCCTCGCAAACTGTCATATATTTTTTTATAATAATCTGAACCACCTCTTCTCTCTCTCTCTCATTTACACTCTTCTTCTCTCTTCTTCTCTTCCACTCTCTTATTCTCTTTTATTCTCTTCCACCACCACACCACCACCACCAACCACCACAAACACCACTCTCTTCTTCTCTTTTCACTCCACTCTCTCTCATTTACTCTCTTCTTCTCTCTTCTTCTCTTCCACTCTCTTCTTCTCTTTTCTTCTCTTCCACCGCCACACCACCACCACCGACCACCACCACCACTCTCTTTTCTTCTCTTCCACCACCACACCACCACCAACCACACTACCACCACCACCACCACATAGATCTCACGACCACCACCACACTACCACCACCACCACACAACCACCACCACCACATACATCTCACTCTCTTTCTCCCTTACTCTTCTCCTTCTCCTTCTCTCTCTACGACACCACCACCACCACCACCACCACTCTCACTCCTCTCTCTCTCTCATTGGAAATTTTGGTTATAATAATAATAATAATACTAATAATAATAATAATAATAACAACAATAATAATAATAATAATAATACTAATAATAATAATAATAACACTAATAATAATAAACTGATCAGATTGAGAAGCGTGCGGTCGATTTGGGAAGCGTCTTTGTCAAAGATTAGCGAGGAATTAGCGAGGACCGCCCTCGCTAATTAATTAGCGATCGACACAATTTCCTCACTAAAGGGAATTAGCGAGGAGGATATTAGCGACCGATATGTCCCTCGCTAATTCCCTCGCAAATGGACATTAGCGAGGGAATTGGGCTTGTTAGCGACAGATGTGTCCCTCGCTAATGTCTGTGTTTCTTGTAGTGGAACAACGAAAGCAATCTTTATATTTATCCTTTTCTTCTAATTGAATCGATAATAACCTGATTTTAAATCAAACTTAAAAAATATAACCGCACTATGTAATCTACCAATTAGATCCTTCTTATTGGGGATAGGATACCTAATCCATTGTAAAACTTTGTTTAATGGCTTATAATTAATTACTAACCTAGGAGCACCTCTTTCTAATTCACCTGGATTGTTAACATAAAACCCAGTACAACTCCAAGGTGACTTACTAGGCCTAAGTAATCCTTTATCCAAATAATCTTTACTTTCCTTTTTGCAATATTCTAAATATTTTTGATTCATTTGAATGGGCCTTGCTTTAGTAGGAATTGTCCTTTCATCAAATCCTGGTTCATAAGGTAAGGAAACAAGGTGCTTCTTCCTTTCCCAAAAAGCATTGGGATGCTCAGCACATACTTCTTTTGCAAATTTTTGCTGAAGTTGGCTAATTTTGTCCTGAATAATCCTAGACTGTAATTGTTCATCTATTATACGATATTGAACTTCTTTATTAAGCATGCTAATTGTCATACCCTAATTTTGTCCGCCTAGGGTCAAAACCCTAATTTTCCACAAAAATAGTAAACTGTGAAGTGTAAAATCATTTTGTAGAGTGTAAGGAGGATTTTGCATGCATTTTTAAGGTTTTGAAGTCATCCTAGGGTTTTAGAATCATTTTTAGAGTTGAAATGCATTTTTTGGGCAAGAAGCAAGTTTTTAGGTCAAAGGGTATTTTGGTCATTTTGCAAAGTAGAATAATTTCTCATCAAGAATCATTGTGCACTTTTAAGGGAATTTATTTGGGGCAAATGTTTTGAGTTATATATGTGTTGCGCATGCATTGTTGAAAGGGAATATTCTTCAAAAATGCAAGGAGAGGTTTTATATCATTTTTGGACATAGTGATCTCATTAAAATGACCCATTCATTTATATTCCTAGTATTTGGCCCAATATGGTTAGATTTTATGGAATTATCTTGTGAAGAATAATCAAAAAAGAGGATATTTGGAAGGGTCTCACAATAGTACAATAGTACAAGATGACAACTTGCAAAATTTGGGCACCACTCTCCCTCTCATTTTCGCTCCCCCTTCTCATTCTCCTCCAAGTTTTCATTTTTTTGCCCTTTGCAAAGTGTGATTCAATCCTCACCCTCCATTCAAATTTTAAATGAAATCCTAGAGCAATAGGTGATGCACAATGACCCTTATGCCCTTAAACCTAATTGCACTCTATATAAACCTTCATATCCCATCCTCTCAAGAAAAAAAGGGACCTTTGGCCTCATTTTCCACTCTCAAATTTCAGCACAACTTTCCTCTCCTCCAAATACCCTCTTGGCCGAAGCCACCACCACCACTCCTCCTCCATATTTTTTTGATTTCCTTCCTCTTTTTGATCTCAAATTCATTTCCACTCCATACATCTCCATCCTCTCCTACTCTAGTTCATATTTGCATCATCAAAGGCTTGTGGTTTGAAGATTTGCGTGGGGTTCTTGTGGTGTTCTATTTAAGATCATTGTTGATTTGTGTTCTTGCTCTTCATTTTTTTTTTCATAATCTAGCTTGGGTCCAAGGTATACTCTAAAAACCATAGCATTATCTTCAACATTTTTGCATCAAAACTCATGCTCTTCCTTTCCTTCCTTTCGCATACTCTCATAAATATATATAAAATGTGATTTGTTGGTCGTTGTTGGTGAGAGGAGCCTTAAACACTATTGACAAGCACTTAGGGATGCTTGGGTGTTTAAGGTGTCTCTCACCCTTGAATAAATTGATTCATGTTGTTTTTGTGTTGATTTTGTATTTGTTGTGAAATAAAATTGTTGTTTCATGTGTTATTTAGTTCGCATATCATGTTAAAGTTGGTTTTAATTTGATTGTTGTTCTTCTTTGCTTGACGATGCTTAATCTTGTTGTGGATACTTGATAACTCTATTTTATATAGAGTATTTCATATGTTTAAACTTAGTAAATTGCTCTCTTTCAAGTAATAATAAAGAGTTTATATAGTATTTTGTGTGATATATGATAACTTGAGTGATTGACATGGTTATAATTGTTAATTAGGCCATTTTGGATATATTGTGGTATGTTTGATGTGTTCAGTGCAGTCTACAGATCCTGCATCAATGCTTTCTGCATCAATGCTCCTGCATTGATCCTGCATCAAATATGCATTACTTGGTGAATGAGCAGCTAGCTACATGTGCATCCACTTGCATTGCTGACCTCATGCTTGGTCCCCTAAAGCAGAACCACTTTATATAGTAGGCGCCTACCATTCACACATAGCCATAGGGATAGCTTTGAAGAGTCATCAACATAGGGACACATGTTCATACATCATGATATCTCCCTATACACTTAGTCAAAGATTTCAACTTAGAGATCAACCTCTGAAAAGCAACTACAGCTAATCCACTCAAGATTACTTCAACATGAAGGAAGGAAGCACCTCTCTTGAAGGCTATAAAAGGACCTCACATCTTCATTTGGAAATATATCACAATCCATAAGTTAGATCAAAATTTCAATATACATAGTTAGTTTCTATTTTATAAGAGGGAAAGGAAGGAATTAACAAATCCTCCTTACTTCGATTTCATAGTGTTTGTATAGTGCTAAGGAGTAATGCTAGTGCATTGCTAGGAGAATTCATACAAAGGGCTTCAACTTGTGTAACTTCTATCTTGTTGTTTCTCTTTTGTGATTTCAATTATATAAACATGGTCTATCCAGTTTATATCTACCTTGCAATGTCTATTGTTAGCTAAACCTCTCTTAGTTGGAATGTTCTAATCATTTAATGAGCTTTTAAGTAAGTATGATGCATGTATGTAATGTTTGTACTTTAGTTCTTGCTTGATAATCTTTTCAACACTTATTTTGAACTTAATCACTTAGAATAAGTAAATTTGTAAGAGCAGACATGGCTTACAATTAATAACTCAAGAACTAATATGGGTAAGTGGTTTACATAAAGGAAACTTTGTGAAAACCATGTTAAGTCCTAGACATAGGATAGTATAGTCCATAGGGTGAAACTGTGGGTACTTTCAAAGGCAAGAGTGAACCTATTTAGCATGCCTAGACATAGGAAGCTTGTAATGAAACTCAAGAAGAAAAGTGGTCTAAAGGCACATAACTAATGCAACAAAGATTCAAGGCAAACAAGATCACATACTGCATCAAACACTTAAAAGTAAATTACTTGATGAAGACATTCCAACCAACTTCTCTCATTTGCATTATCAACACTTATACTTTGCTTTCTTATCTAACTTAGTTGTGATCACATAAACTCCAATATTATTTGTTATTTAGTTACCTTACACTTTATTACTTTATATTGTATTTTAAAAGTGAGTTTTTCAATCTTTGTGGGTTCGATCTTTTTATACTACTTGTTTTTGGACTGTGTATACTTGCACATGTGTTTTTCCAAACACCAATACTTGATTTTGGTGTTTTCATGCTTAGATCCTTTGTTTAAGTTTGCAAATCCCATTTTCTTACTCATATATGTTTCGCAAAAATTAAAGAAATGAAGAATAAATGTTGATTTGAAGTTTTAGTGCTTGAATCATGTGATTAATTGTTCCTAAGTCTTGCTAGTATCTTGTGCTTGCTTGATTTTGTGAGTTTGATGAATAAATTTGTTGTTTGGCTATGTGTTGGCTTCGCAAATCATGAGAAATAATTAGGGTTTTGTTGTTTCTTGGCTATTTGGCTTGCAATTGTGCTTAAAAAATGTTTTCTCAAGTTGTTTTGATGGAATCTTGCTTGCAAGTAATTGTTATGTTGATGATTGGCAAGATAACTCACACTTGTGCCTTTGTGCACATACTTGATAGTGTTGAGGATTGCCTAAAAATGATTCAACTTGTTTTGGGCTTACAATGTTGAATTTAATTGTTTTCAATGTTGATGAAGAGTAACATGACTCTCACTTGTGCTTTGGGCGCCATTTTTTTTAAGTGATGAGGATCACTTCAAGTGATTCAACTCTCTTTAAATTTTCAATGAGCAAAATGTGAGTTTATGATTCCTTGCTTGCCAATTGTTTGTGATAGCTTGTGAATACTTTCTTTTGGTCACTTTGAGTCTTGCAAATGTGGTGCTTGTTTTAAGTCATTAATTTGTTTAAATGTTGATGATTGGTAAGAGGATTCAACATGTGCTTTCAAGCATAATTTTAAATGTTGAGGATTACTTTAAAATGATTCAACTCTTGTATACATTTTGGTGTTGAGTATTTGGTACGCTTATGCACTTGTGCATTGTTAATAAGTGTCAAGGATTACCAAAAGGAATTTAACTCTTGTGTTTTTATTGTTGATTCTTAAATTGATTCAATGAGCTACCCTTTTGTAATTGATCAATGTCTCATTTTTGTGTGACCATTCTTATTGCAACTTGTAACTAGTTTTGACAATTACATGTTCATGCCTATGCTTGCCTCTTGGATTTGTAATGTTTGCATGAATTGTAATTGAATGATTTGTATATTGGTTATGGATTTGGAGTTGATTGAAGTGTTCTACTTGTTTTCCAAAATCTTTTTCCAAATCAAACTCTTTTCTAAACTAGTTTTCAAATCAAAATCAAATGTTTTTCCAATGAAAACCCTAAGGCATTTTCTTAAATAAATCATTAGTCATCACTCAAAGCCTTTGTTTGTTTGATCGCTAATGAGGAGTTATTAGTGGTAGTCACTCGAAGCCTCTGCTTGTTTGACTATTATGGAAGCTCCCACACCTTAATCAAACACAAACTAATTCAAAGTTCAAAAACAACATGAGCTATTAGTGATAATTATCACCGATGCCCGCCCTTTTTCAAAACAATTTCAAAAAGATAATAAAACGTTGTTACTTGTAATCACTGAAGCCTTTGCTTGATCGGTTACCGTTTCAACTCTTTTCTTTCAAGTTAGTAATGAACGCCACTCAAGCCCTTTGCTTGTTTGGTATTCGTGAACACTTGAGTCTTATTTCAAAAGCTCCAAAAATTAAATAAGATAAAACACAAAAATATTTTCAAAACCAAAAGGCGAGAACTACGTAGCTTTGATCTCTCATCTCGGTGAGGGGTACGTAGGAGCGGGTCACACCACAAACACCTTTTTAAAAAAATCTTTGTTTTGTTCCGCTTTTCAAAGATACCAAAAATATTCTTCTTCCCCCCGTTTTTAATAAAACAATTTCTCAAATGAAATAAAAAGAAAAGGAAAGAAAAGAAAAGAAAAGAAGTAGAACAAAAATCATTTCAAATGAATTTTTCCTAAACCACACATCAAGTTAATGGTTCCCTTTCAGTAGAAAGGAGGTGCGGGATGCTAATACCTTCCACGCACCTAACCGACCCCCGAACCTACATCTCTGAGTTTTCAAGAGATCATCCGCTTTTCCAAAAAAAGGTTTTTTCAATGTTTTCCTAAATAAATATTGGTGGCGGCTCTACTATTTTTCACGTTGTCAAACAAGAAGTCCAAACCGGATTTTTCGGGGTGCAACACTAATATGCTTCTTCTTTTGAGAGATCGGATTAATTGAAGAAGTAGAAACTTCTCGTAAATTATTTAAATCTTTAACTCTAGGGGGTTCAATAAACTGAAAACTAACCTCTCTTCCCAGGGCTTCAGTAGTTATGGCTGTACGGGAAACTGTAAAAGGATATAATAAAGATAGAAAAGGAGTTCCTAATATAACATGTTCATGTAAATTCTTAACTAATAAAAAAGGGTTACGATAACAAACATGATCTTTACAGATCTTAGCATCAGTTAATTTATACTGAACACTTAATCTATGTCCTCCTGCGCCACTTAATCCTTCTAAGGTCTTCTCATAATACTTAGTAGGGATTAATCCTTCTTGTATGCAATTCATGTCTGCTCCTGAATCTATTAATGCTATGAATTCAAACCTTTGATCTTTAATAACTATAGTAAGAGGACAATGCCACTTATGCATAATCATTCTATTCAATAAAGCAATGTAAGATAGATCATTACTAGCTTGGCTATCAATATTACTGGCTAATATATTTTTCTCTTTAATTCTAAATATCTAACTTCTAACTCTAAATCCTTTTGCTTTAAAGACTCTATTTCTTGCTTAATGAGAGAAATCCCATTCTGCAAATCTTTCACAGTTATCTGTGGAGTAACTGAGGGTTTAAACCTATTCATAATCTCTTTAAATTCTACCTTATGTACTACGTCCTTTTGTTTTTCTTCTCTATCCATGATAGATTTAATTTGTAACATGAATTCTTCTTTCTGAGGAGATTCAGGCATTTTCTTTAATATATCTATTAAAGTATTAGCCTGATCACTAGTAATAACATTTATCTTCCTAGTGCAATTTTCACAAGTACATAATTCTGGCCCTAAACAATAATTATCTTCAGAGGATCTTTCTGAATCTGAACTATCTATAACTTGATTAACATAATTTTCTTCACAAGAAGATTCTTCAGATGTACTAGAGTCATTATTATCTACAATCATAATTTCTTCTAAGATATAATTGGACTTTCTTTTAATTCTTCTGTGAGTCCTAATTCACTAATCTTATTAATTTTAATTTCTGCTTAACTCTACAATTCTTAGCATAATGGCCAAATCTACCACACTTAAAACACTTATAAGTCTTATATGAACTAATAGACTTGCTTAGATCTGGAGGTTCTTTTGGGAGTTTCTTTAGAAAATTTTCCTGTTGGAGGGACTATAATTTTTGGAATAATTCTTACGCTTCTTATAAGTCTTATATGAACTAATAGGTTTTCTATAAGTTTCTTAGCCTTCTTACTTGGAGCCTTAATAGGTTCTACTCCAAATTGTTCACAGAACGAACCTAACTCTTTCTTGCTCTGAGCTAATTTGTTTCTCATCTTATTTTGAATCTTAAAATCAGTGCAGACACTAATTCCTGTTTCTACGACCTGACTAGATATTTGTCCAAAGGTTAGAATATTATATGGTATAGTTCCTCCATGCTTTGTTTTTAAATCTGACTTAACCTTTTCTGCTAATAATCAAGGTAATCCTGCAATAAATCTTTCTTTCCAATACTCAGCTGCACCATCTGGGCGAGTACATAGCTTGGATAAAAACATGTCTTTGTACCATCGGTAGTCAGACATGGTTGGGCAATAAAGATTGGCTAATTGTTCTGCAGCTCTTCCCTGTAATTGGGAAGGATCTCCTACAAAATATTTAGTAATAGTATATAATAAGGTATTTATTGCATCTTCTTTTATTGCTAATACCGTATTAGGGTCTAACCTTTTAGCCTCTAAAATAAGAGTTTTTTCTTCCAGAGAAAGAATATTATCCCACCAACCTTTTAGCTGGCTTGTAAAACCTGTAATTAATAATAAAGCTGCCTTTTTATCAGTGTTATTTCCAACTGATTTAAAAGTTGTAGTTGCCATGGTCATTTCTTGAATAGTATTCAAGATGTTTTGTTCAGAATGACCATCTATGTTCCATTCTGTGATGGAACTTCCACTATACGAACTAGCAACGATATCTCTAGCCTCTTCAAACTGGACGTCTGCATAACTAGGTCTAGGATAATAATTTCTCGTTTTTCCTTGGTAACCCATATTCCTTGGCTTTCCTATCCTACTAATGTTCAACTCTTCATCTTTTGTTAAAACATTAACTCGAGGTTTATTTGAATTTCCTGAAATAGAAATCCTAGCTAATTTCTCTATAATATCATCGGTATCTGGTCTTAACTTTACTTCACTTAATTCTTTTTCAGGGACATTAATTAGTTTATAGATAGGACGTTGAGGATCTAAACTAAATTCTTTATGAGAATCTATTTTCTTTGATGAAGAGGAAGTAGTAGAGACTTGTATCTCTACTCTGTCCAGCTGCTCAGGTATGGTGTGTAATATCGTGTTTGAATAATTTAATTGTGACATGATTTTTCCAAAGGTCTCAGATCTCTCTGTCGGTGACTTAAGAGGGTATGCTTCTAATGAAACATTATGACTTTTTATTTTAATGGCTTCTAACGGAGGATGAACTGAGTCAATAACTTTGTCGGTTAATGTGGTCCATTTATTAGTAATCCTATTGTTCACATCAATGTGCTTTTCTTCTACAAAGGGATTATTTACCCCTGATTCTATACAGTAATTATCAAACCAAGTAAAGAAATAAATATTTATCCTATTTGTTCTAAGATAATTGTAAAACTGTTGAAGGTAATTTGCTACTTGTTCTTTGGAGAAAGTGGTAAAATACGATCTTCTCTTTTCTTTATTATAATCAGCCTCAAAATCCTTTCGAATCCAAGATTTATCTATTTCAAATTCTTCTTCTAAAGTAATAGTTGCAAGAATTTGGGAAGCTGTAGGGGACATAGGTGGGGATTCAGACTTATTGTCTGGTTCATATATAGGGTGAGGAATATTAGGAATAAAATCTACTTCTGCTAAATTAATGTTAATAGTAGAGGCAGAATCAACTGACTTTCTTGAACTGATACTAGGTCTCTGACTTGATTCTCCGAGTGTTACTGAATTACTTCTACTCATTCTAATCCTAATACTTCCGTCATCTTCCATAATAAATTGTATAGGTTTTCTAGACTCTATTTTAGGTTGAGGCATTACTTCCTGTAACACCCATTCATCTGGTAATTTTGCAATTATCTCCGAGGCTCTTAATCTCTTAGGCGTAGTGATGTTAGAACGCCTTAGATTTGCTTCAATAATGACAATTTTGTTCTTAGAAGAACTTCTTAAAGCCTTGAAGTTATAATTAATATTAGACACCTTATACTTAATTCTATAACAAACATCAATATTGACAACGCCTTCATAAAAGAGATCATCCAAACATTGAATGTTAATAACTAATGAATTTTTTGTAAAACTATTCATTAAATTCATCGAAAAAATGGGATAACAGTTAAAATAAATTGGCCCATCATTTAAATTTGATTCAAGAATAGCAATAATTGATTCAGAAAAAATCTTGATTCTATTATCCCGCAAACCAATAATATGGGAGTATTTAATCCTAATTTATGTAAAGGTTTAACAGCAACTTGTATTAATCCAAGGTGAATATATTGAAAACCCTTATTTACATGATCATTAATTAATTCTTCACTTAACAAATTAATAGTCTCATGCTTTTGTACTATAGACCTTGAATATGGGTAACATCCTGTGATTTTAACACATCAAAAACACTAGTTCTATAAATCTCCTTAGATTTAATCTCGGGTAATTTCCAATTTTGTAATTTGTTTTCTATTTCAGCAATCTCTAATTCTCGATTTTGGTAATTATCTTGATTATTACGTGCTTCTAATTGGTTTGGTGACAAACTTGTGGTTATCACTGTCCTGTCTCTCCTTGAGGATCCTAACTCACTCATGGTTCTAAGGAATCTTGCCATGTCTAATTGGTCTGGTGACAAACTTGACATCTGGTGACAATCTTGTCATTTCTAAACAGCTAAAGAACTTGATGGCCTGCAGCATAGCATTTTTACCTAAATAGGCTTTTAAAAAAGCATTAGCCTTATCTCTTTTGAAAAAAGTCTGTTCAAGCTTGGACTTGATGTAGGTTGGGCCGTAGACCCCTGTAGACAGATCTGGCCTATTCTCACCCCTATTTGCAGTTCTATGTCAAGCTCTTTAGGCTATTTGTGTGCTTTTAGGGTTAACGGCTAGGGCTTATTTTTCAAAAAGGTTTAGTTAAAGTTTTTTTTTTGGTAAATAAAGGTTTAGTTACAGGTTTAAAAAAAGTAATTTTTTTCTTGTTCGAAAAATGAGCCTTATATGCAAGTGACCTACCATCATTAGCTAATGAGAACTTTAGATTGAATATATCCATGACTTCGTTCATCCTTCCCTCACCTCGATCTTATTGGCTGATGAGAGAGGTTGTGTGCATCCTTTGAATTTTAGGACATCTTAAGCGAGGCCAAAAAAGTAACGTTTAGCGGATAACTTATAACAGATAAACTCGTAGCAAGTGTTTAGCACCATTAGCGCATAGATTTTTTTTAATTTCTTGCATTTTTTCAGACACTATAAACTAGAAGCAACTTTTAGGTTTATAACTTATAACGTTTTATTTTTTATTTCATTTTTACCATTGGATTGAATCGGTTATGAATACTCCTAATTGACAGTGCAAATTTTTGAACACAATCAAAAATTCTAAGTTAATGCTATACATTATCCTTTTCCATATAAGGCATACAATCATGCTGACATCAAGCTTCCATTCTTGTCATTCCCTAGTAAGTTAGGCATGAAATTCAATCTGCTTAAACAAATAAAGAAAAACTGTACTAGTAGTAGTAATGAAATTCATTCATTGAGAATGGTTTTTCCGATTGATGCTGCTAGACAACACAAAGCATTGAATATGCGGTGCATTATTCTAAGTGGAAATTTAAAATATGGGTAGCTTATTAGGTGAAAACTTCATGAATTGTGTAGTTGGGGCAATGTTGCTAATTATAATCATTTTGTCTATGTTCATATATGCTACCATTGGACCATTTCAAAGTGATTTTCCACCTAATTACAAAATATCTTGACAATGTCAAATTTTTATTTTCTAACTTGTTTTTATTTATTTTTATTTAGGTGAGTTGGGCTACAGGGACTCATCAGTATCAGTGCAAGCATCACGACTCTTTGAACGTTTATGGAGGCACTTACGGATCACCTACCAAAGAGGTCCTCACGTCAGGAGCAAAAGTTGAACTCATACCTTTGCGGGGGGAATTAGCCAACTCCTTACCAACTAGGTCATCCTTCATTGGCTCAATACAAGGGTAGTTATTTTTTTAAACTTTAGTTAGATCTTTTGGTATAAACTGAGTATCATCTGCGCACAACTGGAGATACTAATCCCTCGAGTCGAGTAGGACCACAATGGGCGACAAAACTCTCCCTTAAGAGATTTAACACTGTTGTATGTCTAAGACTAGATTCGATCCCAAGAACTTGGTTAAGTTGGAAAGAGATCACTACCGTCTAATCCAACTTTATTTAGATCTTTTGATATCTCAATACAACAGTAGTTATTGGGGATACAACAAATTTGCTTTTACATTTAGGTGCGACAACCGATATTCATGAAATATTATAATTCTAGTCATGAGATTTCAACATCAATGAGTCTGATTTTATATTTTTGACAAAGCCAATTACTCTGATTAAATATTGAAAATGTGTGTGTGGTTTTATTTGGTTTACTTGTCACATACCTATAGTTTTTCTTTATATGCAATTATCTTTCTTTTTTTATAGATTCTTTCATATGCATTTATGTCAATAGCGAGATTCATAATAAGAGCCAGCATCAAGTAGGCAGTTGGTAAAAAAAAACACATAATGTAGTCGGCAATGCACATGGTAGGAAATTTCACAATTTATCTATATCTATATCTATATTTATATACGATACAATTGGAAATAATCTCATTGATTATTTTGCCACATGACACACTCTGATCATTTTGACAGAATATTATACCATGTCACCTATATTAATTATATATTAGTTATTTGACAATAAAATTATTAGATATAATGTAACATTAGAATAAGATTGATGAGAAATAAATAAAAAACTGTTACTCTCTCTACAAGACAATGGATATAAATATCCCAAGTTGGGTAATAGGTTGAGTTTGAGTCATTCTCAGTAGAAATATTAAAGTGTACCGTTTTGCATACATCAGAGATAAATTTCTTGCTTAGATTTACATCTTTACAAGAATAGCGGAAACACTTACATAACTTAAAACAAATTCAAGTCATAATCGGAGACAAAGATAACAAGAGAAAAACATAAATAACGAGAGAAGAACTAAATCTTCAATCTTCTATCCGAGCATGCCACCTACTTGTGCCATACAACCTTCTTCTTTCTATGTTTCTCGGTAAAACAACAACATATGATAGGGTGAGATAACATATCTCAGTGAGTCTTACCGTGATCCCTTACCTATCACTCGGTCCATTTTTAAAAATCTTATTAACTTCGTGATTTAATTAATAAACCACGTGCATTATCAATTGCACAATACCGACTGCCCTCTGACTAATCCCGGTAATTAAACAGTGCAATCATAACTTCCTAGCAATTGTACCATACCGACCGCCTCAGACTAATCCGTGTAGCAGAAGACAATCATAACTTCATAGCATAACACCGACTGCCCTCCGACTAATCCTGGTGAACCCCCTTCCCAATAGGACTTTGCCTAATGGTAAAATTTTATAGGTCATAGGTTTAGGGCTCGTGACTTCCCCGCCTAGTATGCTAGCAAAAAAACAGGGTCGTCACCCCGACTCGATATAATTCATATATCACACCCACATTGGGGCGTTAGATATATTCGATATAATTTATATACCGAATCTTATTCAATCTATGATATGTTATAATCACATATTATCATAAGTATAAACTCATATGAAATCAGTCCAGTCAATACTTAAGTTATAAAACCTTTGATTCCCACACGTATTCTAAGTTTTACGGTATTTCAAAAGATTCATAACTTTAACCGTTTAATTCAAAACAACTTTGCACATGCATAAAAACCATAACAATGTCAATCCATAATCATCACAATTGACTGGGAAAAGGATTAGAGGAAGTTTGGAGTCAAAAGGAGCGTCGAAACGAAGAATCGGGACTCGGGAATAAACTTCGCTCGTTTTCGTTTCGTTCCCCGTTCATATCCAAACCGTGTTCCAATCCAATTCCAACCTACAAACAGAAAATATAATACCCAATTTCAGTACAAACAACATCAATCACAAACAAGTACATCAAGTAATTCATTTTGAGATTTGTAATGACACAAACCGATATTTTAACACACAACATGAGTGCAGAATTTCTTACAGCAGTGCACTTACTTCGGAGAATTATTTAAAATAGCAAACGACATCGGATTTCCACAAATGACCACTCATTGAAAAGCTCTATGAGTTTAGTTTCTACATTTAATATCCATTTTTCAAAACAAGGCTCCAGTTGATACAGTTTTTAAAAATACTACACTGATGTACAAAAATCAGACAGAACTTTTTGGTCAACTTGCAACCCAATTTTCTTCCTCATTTCTTAATGAAATTTAGTAAAATCAGTGTCTATTTCGTAGGTAATTAAGTCTACTTTCCAATAAAATAAGAATCATTCAAAACGGAGTTCAATTGAGAACACAAGACCTGAAACACTGAACCTATACTCAGTTTAATTCCAGAAATTTGACCTAACTTGGAACACTCATAACTTGAGCTACACAACTCCAAATTGAACCAAACCAGTGCCAAAACGACCGGCGTTAAGTCTAATTTCAAAAAAATCAGGCACAAAATTTTTAGACTAACAGAACATTCCCAGTTTTAAAAGAACCGAACCTGTGTCCAGAATTGTCAAATCAGTGAGTTCGTGACCAATTTGCGGGTTTTGCGACTCAAAATTTACGAAACGAATGCAATTTCAACGATAACAGAAATCATACAGTCAACACACATAAAATAAAACCCTGAGCGAGTAAAACTCACCTTTTGTGATGAAAATCACAAATAAACCGAGACCTCACGAACTCAACCGATCTGAAACCTCACGAACTCGCTCCTAGCTCCACCAACCGCTTCAAAACCGAAAGTGCAGCTACCCAAACAGAACCAAGCTCTCCAATTCGAAACCCAAGCCTTCAAAACCCTAACTTGAGCTTCCCAAACCTTAAGCTAGCTTCAAGTGTGCTCAAAACTTCATCTCCTCCACTTAGAGCTCCAATGGGTCAACAATGGCAAAAAGAGATTGAGGAGGAATGAGGTAATGAAATTTACATCATTGGAAAGAGGAAGGAAAATGAGAGGAAATGAGACAAAAAGTCCCTTACCTTGTGTTGGATTGGAGGAGATCTACCCCCCTTCTTCTTCTCCCCTTCGCCTCCTTCTTCCTCTCTCTCGGTTTCCCTTTCTTTTCTTTCTCTCTCGGTTCCTTTCTTTCTTTCTCTCTCTCGGTTCTCTTTCTTTCTCTCTTTCTCTCGGTTCTCTTTCTTTCTTTTCCTTCTTTCTCTCTCTTACTTTCCCTTTCTTCTTATGTCACACAAGTGAGGAATGAGAGAGTGTTTGAATATTTTTGTGTCTTAGAGCTCATTTAGTGTGAGTGGTATAAAGACTAAAATACCCTCAATGTTCTAATTTCCACTCAATTATGCATTTAAATTATATACTCAAGCAATTATAAATTGCTTTCGCGACAACCTCATATCCGCGACTTGATTTATTACCTACTCGAGTAATAAATCACTCGTTAATTTCTTAATTCGAAATTAACGAAATTAGGGATGTTACAAGAATATTAATTGGACTTACTTACTTAATTAAACTATGCTCTATATTGAATTAATTTATTTTTATTTTTGTCTTTCCATGCAAACTCATAAATAACAATTTAAATATTAATAGTTTTCGGAAAATCGTTATTTTTTTATTCATTACCAAGTTAACTAATAGATTTATTTGATTATGAAAATATAATTTACATTTATTTAAATATAATAATTAATTTTATAATTTGCCTAAGCTTTAAATAAAAAACCCAAAAAACAGTTCTGTCATTTTATTGTTTTTTGTTTTCATTTCACGGGTTATGTTGTGAGCTACTCTTTTTCATTGCACCAAATTTGTTTGATTTTATTTATTTGTTTGTAATCAGTATTATGATTAGTATTTTTAATTTTATTATTTTCTATTCCATAACTATCCATATTGTAAAAATTAAAATATCTTAATTATTTTAAAAAATTGATAATTTCAAACATCAATTTTCCCGTGCATCGCACGGGTCAGGATACTAATTTATGGTACAACTAAGCATGATAGAAGCTGTATTCAAGAAGGTCTTCACCAAAAATAAGTTGTGTTCAAGAAGGTGTGAGTTTAAATCTCTACCAATCACATTTAAAAACATACACTACAACAGATCTAGTAGATGGGCAGCGTTTTTTTTCATCTATGGGCAGCGCTTTTGAGCGCTGCTGAACGTGGCGCTGGCTATTCACTCCAACAATGGGCAGCGCTTCCTAAAAAGCGCCACCCATTGCAAAACACGTCCTCCCAGATACGCAGCGCTTTTTAAAAAGCGCCTTGAATATATCCAAAGCGTCCTCCCAGATACTTAGCGCTTTTTAAAAGCGCTGAATATATCCAAAGCGTACTCAGATACTTAGCGCTTTTTAAAAAGCGCTAATATTACCTCTTATACGCAGCTGCTTCATTAAAAGCGCTGAATATTGCCTATTTGTGTTACTAAATACCCAAAGCTTTATTAAAAGCGCTAATATTGCCTATTTGTGTTACTAAATACCCAAATAGCTTCATTAAAAGCGTTTGAATATTGTCAAAAAAAAAATTTAATTTTTTTCTGCTTTGTGTGTTTTCCTTTTATATTTACAAATTACATGCATGTACCAATCCAATCCAATACATAATGAGAATCAAATTGCTAAGAGGAACCCAAATTACATATAATGAAAACAAATTACATAAGAGGAACCAAAACAAAATAGGTAAGAAGTTTCATTATCTAATTCATATGTATCCAAAACAAGCTATCAAGTTACAATATTATGAACCAAAAACTAGCTAGGCTAACTTATATGTATCCAAATGAAACTTTAAAAAAAGCGGAGACATAATCGCACCATTCTCCCTAAGCTCGAAGAATCACTCAACAGAGTATGTCCGGCTTTGACAATCGCTAAAATACTGAAATTATATAAATAAAAAAATTAGAATTGAAATGGTTAAATATTGGAAAGAACCACTATTAAATCGAAATCATATAAAAATATATTATAAGTAGATACACTGACGGGATAGTCGTTTTCTTTTGGGTAATAATATCCTTCATATATTTCATGACGTAATACCCACAATCAATGTTATTGAATTGTTTAGGACACTACAAAACATAAGATTAGTTAATTGTTAAATTGAGTTGAATACGCTTTTTGACAAAATAATGTAATGTATAAGTTAGAAACTTACAATTATTGCTAACCATTTGACCGTTAATTTATCCACTCCCAATATGTCCTTAAAGCGCTGAATAGAATGTCATATAACTATATTAATAACAATATATACATATATAAGTAAAAGTAAGAAATATGCAGAATGACACAAAATAAACACACTGTTAAAAAGCTCCACAAACTCCAAGTGGTTTTGTAATGATTTTGAAGTGAGTCAAGGTAATACACGGTTTTTTTCCTAGGATTAATTGCAAACAAAACCCAATGTCTCCTACAAAATAAATTTACGAATAAGTAATTGACTACTATTAAAAAAATGCATGTTATATAAGAATTAATGAGTAAAAATTCTTACCCTAGATTAACCTGGTGCTAGAAGTAAGACATCATCACTTCTATTTTGAGCTTCATTGAAGCTACTGATTAACATAAGTTTGAACAATGACTGGTTTTGTTCCACAAGTGATTGATAATTTGGCGGTCGATTCACTTGATGAAAGGTTGTACTTTCCGGACACAAGAAGAAATATCTATGTGTCTGCTGTTCGGAAGGACCACAATGTCCTCGTACAAGTACCTACATTTAGATATATAAATATATATATATATATAAATTAAATTAACGATATAATAAAATAAAATCGACAATGTCAAATAATAAATTACATAGTACTTCGACATATATATTCATAACAATACCGGTTGCCTCATCCGAATCACATACAAAGACGATATCCTCACGTCCGACTATTATCGGACCGCTTAGCTCCAAAAATTTCTTCATCAAAATTTATGATAAGCAATTTGTCTTTCATCATGTATTTCTCGTACCGTCGGCTGACCAATATTCATATAAGCTTCACTAATGGAAGAGGAAGAGGCGGTGAGACACAATTGGAGAAGGGGAGGATGAGTCACTTGGCGAGAAGAGGAGGGTGATCGGTCACTTTTGGAGGAGAGGCGGTGTGAAACTTCTACATAAGGGGTGGACTGAGACACTTTTGTAGAAGGGTGGATCGAGACACTTTCTTGCCAATAGATATTTCCTTGCCAACACTTTTCAAAGGAGACCTTTTCTTCTTGGTAGACACTTTCTTAGATTTTTCATTTTAGGCGCATCTATGTATAAACAAAAATAATTACTTAGTTAGCACAAATTATATGACAAAAACTATAATTAGTTAGTTACAAATATATTGTCACTTACAACGACAAGGTCCGATGGCCATGCCACAAAGGTACCAATCGCCAGGACACCGCAAGATATCAATCATCGCCAATCGGGCAGGCAATGGTGCATCCTCCCTAATTGGTACCGCAACTCTGACTCTAACATGATTTGGAGGTAGGGGTAAATTGTGCATCAAGGGACCCAATTCGTTACATGTGAAGCCAATTGCAACCATTTCATGTGGGTTTGAGATATACAATTCACACTCACACTCATTGTTGTCCTAAATCAATTATAAACCACAAAATAATAAAGACATTATTTTGTTTTATATATATATATATATATATATATATATATATATATATGTACAATAAATCAATTATAAACCACAAAATAATAAAAACAATTAATACCTTAGTTGACGGCATGGTGCAAATATCTCGTGCAATCGCTATGTATAGCGAGGGGGTGGTGCTTGAGTGGCATAACATGGCCATAAAGCGATCGCATATCATTAAGTTGAGCTTGCAAACTTTCATACAATGCCATCATCTTTCTCGGTGGTGGGCGACCATGATTCTCATCATAGACTTTCTGCTTTGGTCCAAAGTACTCGGTTGGTGCTACTCCAAATCCAAAGACCCCTCATGCGATTCCGAGTATTCTTCTTTACCTAAGGCACGTGTAAGGATTTCCTTTTGAGCAATCGCTGAGCTCTCCCTGTGACAATCGATCGTGATATGGCTTCCGATTCACAAAACAAAAGTATAATACATTATAAAAATCATAAAAGTTACAATTAAAATCAGTGAGCTTGAATTTAGGAAATACTTACAATTCTTTCAGACACCTCCTTAGTTTTAGGATCAACAATCTCCTTTTCTTTGTATAGTCGAGCCTCTACCCACAAAACATGTCGCTCAACACCTTCTTTAGTAGGATCTTTCCCACTCTCCACCAACTATATTTAAATTTACCAAATATTAAGAAACTATTTATAAAAAATTTCATGAAACTAAAAAAATCAAGCTTATTGTGCCTTACCAATCTCTCTTCAATATGTTGATATGGAGTAGCACCGCCTCTATAAGGATACTCACAGCCAGAAGCACACTTTCGATTCTGTTCACTTGCTTTCTATTAAGAGAGATAAGTATACATTAATGTATAATAGATAATTGTCAAATATATTTTATGTTATAACTTAATAGATAGTAGCACTAACCAAGAAGTTTGGATCTTCAGTGCGTCTCCTAACAAATGTGTGCCAATCCTCCTCTGAAATAAACCCACTATATATTGGTGGAGGATTCCAATTGATGTTTCCATTATCATCTTTCAGCCAAGTTTTTGTTAATGTCGTTCAAATTTTTATGTAACTTTCCTACTTCCTTCATTATCCAAATTTTTTAGAATCATCCACATCAAAATATTTCGCTTTATGCACATTCAATGAAAATGATATAAATAAATTTATATATATATATATATGGGACTACAAAATTACTAAATAAGATAACCAAAAAGATCTAAAATTATATACCTGTATTGTTACCCACAACTCATGTTTTTGTTTCTTCAACACGGGATTTTTTGTGTGAACCCAAGTAGTGATTGTTATTGGTATCATTTGTTTTACCTTACTACCAAGGAAAGTAATCAAATGAGTGCTGTTTTCTCCAATTGGCAGACCCTTAACATTCCATTGGACCTGCATGGATTCGATCGTTTCCTATGCTAGCACCTTTATTTGATTGTTACTTCATTTTCTTTCTCTAAGATTTTGAGATGACTTCTTCAAAATCACTATCCTCAACATCGGTTGTGGAAGAGTCTCCCTCATTACAATCCTCGTCATTTTGACCGCTCCAAAATCTAGACAATATTCACATATCCTGTTGAGCTAATGCAGGAGCTTCAGTATCCGCGATTATTTTGATTTTGCTTGGATACAAAATATTTTGATGCAGCGAGTGCAAAGAAACATCTTGTTACGGAACACTCAATGGCAGAGATACATACTACAGAACACCCTACGACATATAGAGACATTATTGTAGAGGATCACCTTGTTGAGAGACACACTTGATAGGATATTGAGGCACATAATCACTCTTATTCAAAGAAATCACATTCTCCGTTGACGATTTTTCACAACCCGCTTCAATGGCGTCTACTACTTAAAAATCTCTATTTAGCAACCGATTGAGACCGAAAAGTGGTTGCTAAATCAGTTAGTGACTAATTTTCAAAACCATCTCCAAATCAGTCGCTAAAATAGTTAATGATCAATTTTGTGAAGTCGCTAACTCGCTGAGTGCTAATATTTAGACACTGATTTAACAACCAATTTGAGATTTTGGTATCTAAATCGGCCGCTAAAGTTGGTCACTAAATAGTGATTTTTTTAGCAGTGGTCCATAACATGAGACTTGGCAGTAGAAAGATGACGCCCACTGCTAGCCGAAGAATGAAGAACCAGAGAACATGAATTGCAAGGGGTATTATGACATATGAAGGTGAACTATGATCCCCTTGGATAAATCTCGATTCGTAATCATCCTAGGAATGTTATTCCGACAAACAAACTCCTCCCTAGCTACACGTTCTTGAGCATAACATGGTCCAATCTTTTCAGACCCTCAACATCAGTGTTTTGTTGAGGGGTTACCACATTATTTGAATATGGTTCCCCAAGTTCCATTTTATCCTATTCCCACAACAGATCAAACTTGTTAGTACAATCCGTTGGAGATGATTTAGAATCTTCTATCTCCACAACAGGTTCTTTAACCGTAGAAGTAGATGGTTTAGTTTTATTTTGCCAAACAGATGCTCTAGGACCCTTTGCATTACTCTTCGACTGCGTTGCCTCTCTATCACCATAGTTTTATGCACATTGAATAATGATAACTAACTGATTGACAGTAACTACAATAATCAAACAATCTTTCATTGACAATCCCAATACAAAACACAAAACCTTCTCGTTCTACCATAATTTCATCATATAATATTGGTGTTAAATCAAGATCCAACAATATTCTAGAATAATGACCAAAATCTTGAGTCTTGGTTTCTTCGTCAAGATGGATTGGAGTACCAATGCTTCAAAAAGACGTATCTGTAACATCCCTAATTTCGTTAATTTCAAATTAATAAATTAACGAGTGAATTATTATTATTCGAGTAAATAATAAGTCACGGTTTAGATATGAGTGTCTCGATATCAATGTGTAATCGTTAAATTATAGGATTAACTAGCAAAATTGAGTGAATTATATGATTGTGTGTGGGTAGAATTAGATTTAAGTGGGTGATAGAGTCATAAGGGTAGTTGGGTCATTTTACTACCCCCTGTTGCACCCCGAAAAATCCGGTTTGGGTTTCTCAATGTACAACGTGGAAAAATTTTGAAGCCGCCACCAATATTTTAATTTTAAGACCAAAACATTGAAAAAAAGTCTTTTAATTTGAACAAGGCGGATGGTCTTTCGAAAACTAGAGATATGGGTTCGGGGGTCGATTACGTGCGGGGAAGGTGTTAACACCCCACGCGTCCTCTCTACTGAGAGGGAACCTTTAATTAAGTGTGTGGTTTTAATGTTTGATTTGAAAGATACCGAGATTTGCCTATTTATTTCTTATTTGAAGATAAATGAGAAAACTAAATGAAAATTTTTATTTTTGGCGCTTGACGAGAGTTGGCCTCTCGCTCCTACGTATCTCCGGGTGCGATGGAGAATTCAAAGCTACGTAGTTCTTATTTGTCCTGAAAAAGGTTTTTGTTTTTTAACCTTTTTTAGAGTTTTTCGCAAAAGGGGTTGAGCGTTCGCGGTGACCAAACAACAACGGTTTAGAGTGGCCACACTACTAACTCTTTTGAAAATGGGATCATCACTAACAATCAAACGGCAACGGCGCGAGTGACTATTGATGACAACCGGTTTTTATTTTAAGTATTGAAAAGGCTTTTGCAATTGAAGGGGAGCGTTTGTGAAGACCAAACAACAACGGTTTAGAGTGGTCACACTACTAGCTCCCACGGGAATGAAATCATCGCCCACGATCAAACGGCAGCAGCGCGAGTGATCATCAATGACAATTAGTTTTGATTTTGATGTTTGAAAATATTTGTTTTTGAAAAAGTGTTTTCGTTGGTTTGAATTGGAGAGAACGTGGTGATAAAAGGAATGCGCAATTGGATTGAGCGTTCGCGATGTCCAAACAACAACGGTTTCGAGTGGTCATACTATTAACTCTTTTGAAAATGAAATTATCATTAACAACCAAACGACAACGGCTCGAGTGATCATTAATGATAATTGGTTTCGTTTTAGGTTCAAGTGTTCGTGATGACCAAACAACAACGGTTTAGAGTGGTCATACTACTAACTCTTTTGAAAATAATAGGTAGTGACAATGTTCGAATGGGTTAACTTGGCATGACTATTTTGAAAATGAATATTGAACAGGATATGAGTAAAAGTGGACTTAGGTAGCCACATTTATACCTTAAGTGTTTATTCCTAGTTTAAAAAAAATTACACAAACCATCATAATAGTGATAACAAATGATAAGCAAAAAGAGATGCTATTAGATGACAATATGAGGTAAATAGTAACGATGATAATAGTAATAACAATAGATAATAATAAAAGTAAAAAGAAATAAATAAATGAGAAGCGAGGAAGGTGGGTGCTGAATAGAGATAAATGGAGTGTAACTAGTATTTTTATTAGGAAAACGTGGGGGGTTCTGGGTTAGTAATGCTGGGGGTATTATTAGCAATCAGGGGTAAACAAAAATTAAAAAAGAACGGAGGCCCATACCCAGCCCATAACCAACTCGACCCAGTTGCCAAAATAAGGAAAAAAACCCTAAGTTCCTCCTCTCCCCACCAGCCGCTCCATTTCCTTTCTCAGTTTAGAGAGAGAGACAGATCGAGAGAGAGAGAGAGAGAGAGAGAGAGCGACGGCGAGAGAGGAAGAGAAGGAGGACGAAGCTTACGGAGGTGGGACGGTGGTGGCGCGCGACAGTGTGATGGTGACGGCGTGGAGGTGACGGCGTGGAGAGAGAGACGAAGGCGGTGGTTTCCGGTTGGAAGTGATGGTGGTTACGGCGCGGCGGAGTCACGACGACGGTGGGGGTTTCAGTAGCAGGTTCGTTTTTGGTTTTTATGGTTTTCTTCTTCTTTGCTCTGTGTTTTTTGTCTTTGTTGTGTTTGCTGTCTCTGGTTTTTCCTCCTCCCCTCTGATTTTCCTTTTTTCTCCTTTGTGGTTCAGTGTCTGTGTTTAAGGTTTTTTGCTGTTGTTGTTATTGTGTTTGTGTTGTGTATGTGCATCTGTGTGTATTGTTCTCTCTGTATTTTTTCTCTCAATCTCCTTCACCTTCAGATTTTCGTTTTCTCCCTCACAAAAACCATTTTTCTTTGCTTTATTTCTGTCGTGCGTGCTCTCTGTGTTGTGTGTTTTTTTGTGTTTTCTGCTTCAGTGTGTTTGGTCTATGTGTTTGTGCTTGCTGTTTTGTTTGTGCTTCAGTGTATCAGTTTTTCCTCTCCCTGTGTTCTCCCCCTTCCAGTTTTGTGTTTCTCTGTTTTATATAGGATTCACATTTGTTTCCTGTTGTTATTGCAAGCTGTGTACTCTTGAAATGTCTCTCTCACCCCCTAAATCTATGATGCTCAGTTTTCTTCTTTTTTTTCTTTGTCTCCGATTCGCTTATTTACTTGGCTTATGTTTGTAGGTTGCAAATGTGATAGAGACATGAGAGGGAGCATAGGTGGGTTTTGGTCAAGAGCTAGGAATGAGTAATGAAAAATCTGAGCAATTTGAAGAGGATATTGTTTTGAGCTCTAAATGGAAGAGAGCTTCACGTGAGACAACAGCATCTGCCTCAAAGTTTTTTTTTTTAATTTTGTTGTAAAAACTTTAATTTCAGATTTTGTATTTATATATTTTTTTTTGTGTAAATCTAAATTTCATTTTATATTAATCTTCAATGATAGTTATAATTAAATACTAACACTAATACCAAATTATTTTTAAATCTGAGTTTTCTTGCAATTAAATAAAAAAAGCAAGTTCTACTAATAACAACATAAACGACACGAAATCATTAACGACTACAAAGATAAACACGCATTAGAACTAACACAAAAGCAACGAGAACAAAACAGGTTTGAGGTCATTAAAATAACACAAACAAGATCATTGAAAACAAACGCTGTCATGCGCAATTAGTTCTTTTTGAAAACGAAAAAATACTCGTTAAAAATTGGGTGTTTTTAAAAAAATACAATTTATTTGATTTTCAACTAGTCGGACAAAATTGGGGTATTATAATTTCCTCTTTTATTTCACATTTTGCCAAGAAATATGAATTGGTCTTTTCATATTTGGCTGGTAAAATGGAAATAAAGATATAGAAATAATACTAATTTTGTCCGCTTTAGAAAATGTTCAAATCTTTTTGTTATTTTCCTTTTGAGAAAGGGGTTAACACTTGTCGCATTAACAGAAAGCGATAAATTGGGAAAAGCGGTAAATTGGGAATTCGAGAGGTTGCCTAAAACCTTTTAACGGACTCTTGTCGAGTCCGAGCTTTGGGGTGGCCTTTTTCGAGCGGCCGATCAATATCGTGTCCGAATCGATTTGATCAAAGGATTTACACTATGCCTTAGGTGACACAACTAATCCGAAGGACTTAACGGTTCGATGGATCCATCGCGTGCTCGTATAACGATGTTGTGATCTCGTGGAAGGAGTTCACTAACTCGTGGGAGTTCACTAACTCGGTTGATGGAGTTCACTAACTCGGGTTGATGGAGTTTACGAACTCGGGTTGATGGAGTTTACGAACTGCGGGTTGATGGAGTTCACTAACTCGGGTTGATGGAGTTACTGAACTCGGGTTGATGGAGTTTACGAACTCGGTGTTGATGGTGATTTTCTAAAAATGAGATTTTTGGGACTCTCTAGTCCGTAGTAACTTTGAAATGCATGCACTTGAGTATTTGGATGCACACGAATGCAATGATTGATTTTGGTGAGATGCCTTTTCTGCTTTTGTCTATATCCGATGAATGCAATGCATGGGTTTCTTTTTCTGCTTTTGCTATTTTTCTATTTCTTCTAGCTTCTCTCCTTTTGCTAGTTGTTGCTTTTTTTGCTCTTTTGGCTTTTCTTCTATGAGATGCAAGTATTGATGTGATGCAACTGTATTGCTTTGATGTTTGATGGGATGATGGATTTTTGATTCTTTTGGAAAGAAAACAGTAAATGAAACTTGGCGTGCTGATACAAAAATAGTAAATGAGCACTTGGCGTCTTGATGGGAAACGCAGTAAATGAACACTTGGCGTCTTGATGCGAAAATAGTAAATGAGCACTTGGCGTGCTGATGGGAAAACGGAAAATGAGCACTTGGCGTGCTGATGGGAAAACGGTAAATGAACACTTGGTGTGCTTTTAATGAGCCACTTGGGACCTGAGGGCATTTGAACTCCGAATCAAGGAGTGGCCAACGCGCTAAAATCGACAGAGCATTCGAACTCCGAATCAAGGAGCGATTGGGAATGAGATTTTGAGACCGATAAGTCCAGGATTACCGAGTTGAGAATTAGATTGAAGACCGACACTTGAAGTGATGATTCTTGGAACTAGGCATGAGGATTAACATCTTGTGTTCGTCCCGCATTTTGCTTAGCAATGCAATGAATGACACATGTAATGCCAACATATGCCATGATTGATGTCTTGAATATTATGGAATGCATTTGTTCTTTTGTATTTGCTTCTTCTTTGTAGTTTATGAAATGTAAATATCAACATAATGCTTTGATGTTTGAATGCAAGTGTATGCGGTGATTGATGCTTTGATGAATGGAATGCTCCTGCTTAAACTTCTTTTGTTTCTTTTTGCTTCTTCTATGAAATGCAAACATTAATATGATGCAATGCTCTGATGTTTGATGCAATGATTTTTGTTCTCTTTCTTTTATGGAAATGCTAACATTAATATGATGCCAATGTAATGAAAAGATTCCTTCTTTTTCTTCTTTACTATTTTCCTCTATGAAATGCAAGTATTAATATGGTGCAACTGACGTGGAATGTTTTTTTTTTTTTGCTATGTGATGAATGCACAAAATGTGAAGATGCAAATGTAATGCTTTGATGCATATGCCATAATGAATAGAATGAAATGTCTAGATGCATGAGGTAAACATTTTTGTGATGATGAGATGCGAGATTTTGGATGCAAGGAATTGAGATGATTATTGACCATTCTGTTGAAAAATTGAATTTGATTCAAACTCCGTGTTCTCAAGGTTTTTATTTACAAACAAGCTCACTTGTTTTCTCTTCCTTCCAATGACGACTGAATGCATGACTAACTTGTGTTCTCTCTTTGAAGCATTGTCTAGTAAGCATGCATAGGAGTGCAAATGTGAATGAGTGAGTCAGTTAACTTGGGATTGGTTTAGAACATGTATGATAAGTGAAGGGATGACACATGATGATTATTGTCGACGCCATGAGGACCAAGGGATATAAGATTGCCCTAATTCAGGTCTTTGATGAGTGAATAGCTTGCCCGTGTCTAGTGGTGACAACAACTAGGGGTGTAGAAGATGATGAATTGGGAATGCTTCGGCTTTTGAAATGAAGGGTGGAGCAAAAGAGATTTTGTCTCAACCCATAAAGTTTGATGTTTCCCCAGTCATAACAAGGACAAAGCTGCCCCAATTAGAATGACAGGGCCTTGTTTAGAATAGTGAGTTGAGAGATTGCCCCGGTGAGGTTTTATGGGAATGAATGAGGTGAAGGAATGGGAATTCACTTGCCCCACTTTGGAATGACATTTCAAACGGTTTCTTTGAGTGAGGTTGTGAAAGGTGACAGAGTTATGGTGACGGTTATGAGCAGAGGGGTGGTATGTGAATGGGATAGACGATGAAACATCTCCCCATGGTTGAGTGGAGTGAGAGGTGAAGGAAATGCCCCCTAGTACAAATCTTTGGTTCTCTTTAAGAAAAACTCAAATGCAATGAAAGTTTTGACTTTTAGTATGAAAGAAGCCTCACTTGGTGATCACTAAACCTTGTTTTAATGCAACTTGAATGCATTTTAGAGTGCAAGTCTTTATTGTTTTGTCAGCTTTCTTCTTTTTTTGACTGTTTCTTTTTTCTGAGGGTTTTTCTTGATCGGCTTTCTTTTTTCCGATCGTTTGTTTTTCTTTTGAGCAAACCCATCGTAAATAGATAAACTTATTTGTCCTAGGGTTAAAATTTGAGAAAGCAATCGGTTATTGATCGGGATGGACTTTTCAGGATTGTGATGTTTTGTGGAGAAGGGATGATGAAGTGTTTGAGGCTGATGGGTTGTTGGGTCTTATTCAGCATCGGCCAATGGTCAATGATTTATGAAGGAAATGGTTATTAGGTTTGATGAGGTGCTTGGGATCTTATTAGAACAAGTTTGTGTTTCATGGTAGAATGGCTGAGGATTTATGGAGGGTTAGATGTTGAGGCCAAAGGAAATGTTTGCGGTCTTTATGAAAGGAGAGAAGATTATACACAACAGAGTGTTGGAAAGTTTATGGAGACAAGGATCTCCGGTGTTTCATGGTGAAATATATCAGCTCACAATTTGTACTTCTTTTGTTTCTCTTTTTTCTTGGTCATTTTTTTTTTTTGAGATTTTCATTTTTTTTGAATCTCTTGGTTTGATTGCGTTCTCTTCCTTTTGACCTCTTTCTTTTCTTTGGACTTGGGTGAGCTGATAAAGATGATGTGGAATTGATCCTTGTCTAGAGTGATGGAGATATCCTGGGACTTTCTTGACTTACGGTGGGTAGGAGGGGGATTTTTCCCTTCTCTTTGGGATTTTCTTGGCTTAAGGTGGGCAGGAAAGGGAGTTTTTGGATTTTGGATTTCCTTGAGGTTGTGGGGAAGCTGATAACTCATATTTATATGAGTTATTTATACCTCTAATCATTAAATTAAGTAAGTTCTCAAGTAATATTAGTATAGTATTGAGTGTATTTATGTGAATATTAGGAAAGGAAGGGCTAAACACTGCTTTGTTATGAATTTGGCACAATTGGTGCCCTTGTGAATGTTTTTGATGAATTTTGTGAAGTAGTGCGGTGTTTAGCGCTATAGCGTCCTAACGCTATAGCGTCAGTAAGGTGATCACCGAGCATCTTTAGGAAAGTGCAATTTTGGCGCCAAGCTCATTAATCCAAGCTCCATATCTTATGATCACCGCGTCGTCGACATGTGCGCGGATTTTATTGGATATGTGTGGACACTTGGCAATGCATGAGAAAAGAATAGTGGAGTTGGTGAAAAAGCAACTATCACCTTTCTTGACTTTTGAGGAGATTGTACCACATGCTAGCAAGGCTAGAAGATTTATGCCGATTTTTCCTTCCCTTCCCACGGATAGTAGTTGTGAGTTTTAGTTAGTTTTAGAGAGAGTATTGGTAGAGAGAGAAAGTGTGACATCTTCTTCCCTCCATTGATACCCTTAGAGCTTTTGTTATTTTACTTTTCTTTTGTATTTTTCTGTCTTTGTACTCATGGTGTAAGGTCGATGATGAGCCATCTTCACGTGGATGATTAGGAGACTTCAAGAGTGTATCTTTTGCACTTGTAATTTCCTCTTTACTTACTGGTAATGCAAGTATTCTCATTTGTGTTATTTTGATGGGGCTCAACATGAGCTAAACTCTTTGAGTTGGGTTGCTATAGCTTGTAATGAACCATTAATGCTTCGTATATAATTTCTCACGTTTTGTGTTTTAATCCTTGTGTGATAACTCTTCCAAACTTGTTTTGTATTTGGCCACGTAAAACTAGTACCTCTGTGGATTCGGACATGAACCATAGAGAGAACTCAAGGATTAATATAAATGATAATGTTGGTTGAAGACATTTAATCAATTTTTGCTTCCTCTGTACATAGAAGTTGCAATAGTTTATAAAGCATAAGTCGTGGGATCTTGATTATACACAGGGTGAACCTATTTAGAACCTAGACATAGGCATCTTGTAGTGAAACCACGGCGCTAGTGACCGAAAGGCACAAAATATTTGCAATAGTAGCTTTAACGCTATAGCGTGAGACGTTATAGCGTCTTGTTTCTGGGAATTTACATAGTGAAAGCAATCCAACTTATTTCTCTTATATTTTAACTCACCGTTACTTGTTACTTTTATAACCTTTGTTAAACTGAACTTTGTTACTCAACATATTTGCTACTTGTTCCTCTAAAGTGTAATTCTTTTTTTAAACTCTAAAATTAATACCAATCCCTGTGGAGACGAATCTTACTTATTATTATATTACTTGTTGCGATTGTGTACACTTGCACAACACCTTTTCGCATAACAAGTTTTTGGCGCCGTTGCCGGGGATTGCATTTAATTTTTATTGTTTAAGAAATTATTACATCCTTAGGGAGGTTTTACCTTGGTATTTTTCTGTGGTGTGTTACAGGAAGTGCTATAGCGTCTGATGCTATAGCGTATGCCCGCATCGTAACCACCCACTTTTGAGTTTGATCCCCGAACTGCAGAGAAGATTCTGAAGGCTAAGACGCCAACAAAGACTACAACAACTCAAACCAACTATGTCTGAGCACTCTAATCCTACTGCTAGAGGTACAATGGGTGGAAGAACACCCTCTCAAATAGGAAGACGAGGCCAAAGAGGTGGAAGGCAAGGTCCTTTTACCCATACTGAAACTGATGATGAATACTGGTATAGAGAAAGGTTTTTGAACCAAGCTCCAAATCAAATGGTGAATGACAGAGACAGGCCAATGAGAGATTATGCTGTATTTGATCCACAGTCCATGGAGACAAGTATCACTAGGCTCATTGTGATCGCTACTCATTTTGAGTTCAAGCCTATGATGTTCCAAATGCTCCAAACAACTGGACAATTTGGAGGTTCCACTCAAGAAGATCCTTTTGCTCACCTGAGAAACTTTCTAGAAGTGTGCAGCAATTTCATCATTCCAGGTGTGAGTGAGGATGCTTTCAGGCTGAAACTGTTTCCTTATTCTTTAAAAGACAGAGCAAAGGCTTGGTTGAATTCCTTGGAGTCCAATTCTATCACAACATGGGAAGATATGACAAAGAAATTTCTGGAGAAGTATTTCCCACCAAACAAAAATGCAAGGATGAGAAATGACATCACATCCTTCAAGCAAAGAAGGTGAATCATTGCATGAGGCTTGGGAAAGATGGAAGGAACTGCTTAGGAAATGTCCACATCATGGAATTCCTATAGTAATTCAAATGGAGACCTTCTACAATGGACTAGAAGCACCTACAAGGTCTATGCTAGATGCCTCATCTGGAGGTGTGATCCTTAATTCATCATACAATGAAGCTTGTGAGCTTATAGAGCGCATTGCCATAAACAGCTTCTTCATGGCCTCACCAAAGGCTAAACTCTACAAGGAAAGTAGTCAGGGTTCATGAGGTGAGTGAGGTTTCTCGCTCTCTCACCCAAGTGGCTACTCGACAAATATGATAAAGGAGTTGAATATCGCTAACGCTTATAAATGCCCGATGCTATAGCGCTGAAAGGTCAATCACTGCAAAGAATTGAACAAGCTCCTCCTGGAGAAGCAAGTTGTGTATACTGTGGGGGAGCTCATTTGTATGAAGAGTGCACCACTAATCCTGCTTCAGTCAACTATGTGGGGTACAACAAGGGCAACAACCCTTACTCCAATACATACAACCCTGGTTGGAGAAACCATCCTAATTTCAGGTGGGGGGGAGGAAGTAATGCTAATACAAGCACAAATGTTCCTGCTATTCCCCGTGTTTTCCAAGACAACAACAACAAAGAACTCGCAAGACGTAATGTTCCTGCTCCTCCTATGGACAATTCAATGGAGTCTCTGCTAAGGTCATTCATCGCTGATTGTAAAACAACAATGCAGACTCATGAAGCATCAATCAAGACTCGGAGAATCAAGTGGGACAGATTGCATCCGCTTCTCACACAAAGCGCGTAATGGTGGACTTCCTTCTACCACCGAACCATCATCATCTCATGCACCGCAAGGAACATGTGAAAGCCATAACCACCGTAAGTGGTAGGGAGGTAAATCTTGCACCTAAGAATTTAGAGTCAAGTGTTGCCGAAATGAAAAAATTTTCCGAGACGTTATAGCACTGACGCTATAGCGTGGCCAAACGCAAACAGTAACACCCGAACCTAAATTGGTGCACGAATATCCTGCTCCCCTTTCCTCAAAGGTTAAAAAAGGCACATGAGGACAAACAATTTAATAAATTCCTTGAGGTGTTAAAACAATTGCACATTAATGTTCCTCTAGTTGAGGCATTACAACAAATGCCCAACTATGCCAAATTTATGAAAGATGTTTTGACAAAGAAAAGAAGGTTGGGAGAATTTGAAATCGTGGCAATGACTGGGAATGCAGCATGTTGATGCAAAATAAACTCCCAGAAAATTAAAGGACCCCGGTAGCTTCACAATACCTGCTCCATTGGAAATTTTTATTCGTCGTGGCTTTTATGTGACTTAGGGGCAAGCATTAATTTAATGCCTAAGTCCATTTACACTCAATTGGGTATAGGAACCGCCGTGCCTATTTTCAGTAAGCCTCCGCTTAGGCGATAGGTCACTTGCCTATCCCGAAGGAATACCGGAGGATGTTTTAATTAAGGTAGATAAATTTGTTTTTCCCGTTGACTTTGTTATTCTAGATTTTGAAGCGTATGCAGAGGTACCTATCATTTTAGGTAGACCCTTCTTGGCTACAGGGAAGACACTCATAGATGTTCAAAAAGGAGAATTGACAATGAGGTTAATGATCAAGAAGTGAAGATCAATGTTCAATGCATTAAAACTTCCGGATGTCAATATCAAGAGTGTTCCTTTGTGGTTTCTCTTGACCAAGTGGTTCAAAACATTTTCAAAAATCTAACAACCACTTGGGAAAGGTGCTAAACAATACCGAGGAACATGAATTTTTGAAAGAAGAAGAATTTCAAGAAGGCAAGCAAGTCAGTGAATGAGGTTTGGGCTAGGAGATATGAGTCACTAGAGCAAGAAAAAATTCAAACCTCAAGAAGAGTGTTCCTTCTATTGTTCAACCACCTGATCTAGAGTTGAAAGAATTACCCAAAGACTGAAGTATGCATATTCTGGGGACAATGAGACTCTACTGTCATTATTTCTGCTAGTTTGAACCAAAAACAAGAGGTGGAGCTCATTACAACTCAAGAGGCACAAAAAGGCAATAGGTTGGCAAATGTCCGATATACATGGGATAAGTCCTACAATGCGCATGCACAGATTGTGTTAGAGGAAAATGCTAAACATAGCATTGAAGGTCAAAGAAGGCTTAATCCCATAATGAAGGAAGTAGTGAAGAAGGAAATCCTCAAGTGGTTAGATGCGGGGGATTGTGTATCCTATTTCCGATAAAGCATGGGTTAGCCACAGGCAATGTGTTCCCAAAAAGGGTGGTGTCACCGTGATCACAAATGACAAAAATGAGTTGATTCCCACAAGAACAAAGGATCGGTTGGAGAATTTGCATGGACTACAGGAAATTGAACAAGGACAGACTTGCTCTTCCCTTTATTGACCAAATGTTGGACAGACTTGCTGGTAAGGACTATTACTGCTTTCTTGATGGCTATTCGCTATAACCAAATAGCAATAGTCCCTAAAGACCAAAGAAAAGACCACATTCACATGTCCTTATGGCACATTTGCTTTTAGGAGAATGCCCTTTGGACCGTGTAATGCCCTCGCAACTTTCCAGAGATGTATGATGTCCATATTCTCGACTTCATTGAAAAAATCTATGGAGGTTTTTATGGATGACTTCTCTGTGTTTGGGGATAGCTTTCAGAAGTGTTTGGATAACTTGGAAGAGATACTAATAAGATGTGAAGAGACAAATCTTGTGCTCAATTGGGAGAAATGTCACTTCATGGTGCAAGAAGGAATTGTACTAGGGCATAGGATCTCCAAGAAAGGTTTGGAGGTGGATAGGGCCAAGATTGAAGTCATTGAAAAATTGCCACCCCCTCAAGTGTCAAAGGCATCGAAGTTTCCTTGGGCATGCCGGGTTTCTACAGAGATTCATTAAAGACTTCTCAAAGATCTCAAAACCTCTATGTCAACTCCTCCAAAGATGACACCACTTTCAACTTTGATGATGCATGCCTTGAAGCCTTCCGTGGTTAAAGAAAGCTCTAATTCGCACCTATCATTGTTGCCCCCGATTGGAGTAAACCATTCGAGCTCATGTGTGATGCAAGTGACTATCTTTGTGGGAGCCGTGCTTGGGCAAAGGTATGATAAAATCTTTCATTCCATTTACTATGCAAGCAAAACACTTATTGAAGCACGCTTAAATTACACATTCTTCGAAAAGAGCTATTAGTCAGTGGTTTTTGCCTTTGATAAATTTAGATCATACTTGGTTGGCACAAAAGTAATTGTTTTTACAGCACCATTCACCCATCAAGTATTTGATCTCTAAAAAGATGCAAAACCAAGGCTAATAAGATGGGTTCTCCTCCTCCAAGAATTTGACTTGGAAATTCATGATAAAAGGGGGTGGAGAACAAGTCACACCATTTGTCTAGACTTGAAGGAGACAATGCAGTGTACGAGCAGGTGAGAGATCAAAGAAATCTTCCCGCATGAGAAGTTGTTGGCGATGCTTGAAAAAAAATGTAACGCTTATAGCGGTTGCCGCTATAACATCGACGCTATAGCGTCAAAGACACTCGCTCCATGGTTTCTTGACATAGTAAATAACTTGGTAAGCGTAATGTGCTGCAGATCTGAATTATCAACAAAGAAAAAGGTTTTTCCATGTAGTGAAAGATTATTATTGGGATGAACCTTTTCTCTACAAGAAATGCCAAGACCAAGTTATAAGAAGGTGCCTTGCAGAGGAAGAACAACCTCGTTGTTAGAGCATTGTCATGCTTCACCATGTGGTGGACACTTTGGAGGAACTAGAACAGCTGCAAAAGGTACGGCAATGTGGGTATTACTGGCCCACATTATTCAAGGATGCTCAAGAATGGGTAAAGAACTGTGCAAGGTGTCAAAGGACTGGGAACATTTCAAACAAGCATGAAATGCCCTTAACCAACATCTTAGAGATTGAACTCTTTGATGTATGGGGCATGGATTTTATGGGTCCCTTTCCTCCTTCTCATGGGAATTTGTATATACTGGTGGCTGTGGATTATGTTTCCAAATGGGTTGAAGCTGTGGCTCTTCCCAACAATGATGCCAAGTCAGTCAGCAAGTTTCTGCAGAAAAACATATTCACCAGATATGGTACACCAAGAGCAATTATCAGTGATGAGGGTTCTCACTTTTGTAACAAGTTGATTGAGTCTCTATTAGGAAAATATGGAGTGAGGCACAAGATTGCCACTGCATACCACCCACAAACAAATGGGCAAGTCAATTATCCAATAGAGAAATCAAAAGGATGCTTGAGAAAATGGTGGGACCTTCAAGAAAGGACTGGTCAATTCATCTGGATGATGCTTTATGGGCTTACAGGACAGCCTTCAAGACACCTCTGGGAATGTCTCCATACAGACTTGTGTTTGGGAAAGCATGTCACCTCCCTATTGAGTTGCAACACAAAGCTCATTGGGCCATAAAAAGCTCAACTTTGATTGTGATAGGGCGGTGCAAGGCTAGGCTACTGCAATTAAATGAACTTGATGAAATTAGGCATGCCGCTATGAGAGTTCAAATGCATTTACAAAGAAAAACAAAGATGTGGCATGACAGAAGATACGTGAGCAGAGTGATTGAAGGAGGCCAAGTGCTCCTTTTCAATTCTAGATTAAAATTGTTTCTGGCAAGTCAAATCAAGGTGGTCCGCCCTTTAAATTAGTCAAGGTCTACCCTTACGGTGCGGTGGATTTGTTTGATCAAGCAACCAACACCACCTTCAAGGTGAATGGGCAAAGGGTAAAACAATACCATGGTGACACTGTAATGAGGACAAGACCTCAATTGATCTTCAAGATCCCTAACATCAAATGAAGAAGTCGGTGATGACTCTTAAAACAAGCGCTCTTGGGAGGCACCCCAAGGTTTTTAATTAACGATCATTTGTTTTTATTTCATTTTGTTTTGCGGAGGGAAAATTTTTGTGTTGAGGAAGTTGGGAATTTGAAGGCACGAGTGTGATATGGACGCTATAGCGTCAAGAGGAGGTAGGCCGGCAAGAAGAATCAATTTTTATTTCTAAGTATGGGACGCTTACAATGACGTGGCAAGCGCGCCCTGTGCACTTCAATCACTACGCCCTATGCGCCGACGTGTGGATCGCCTCTGATCAACCGGTCACTCCACCCATCAAACAACGGTCAAATCATTCAATTCCCATAACCTCTCACTCAACCACTCCTTCTCTTTCTCCCTTTCTAACCGTTGAATCTCTTTCTTTTCCTAACCCCAATTCTTCCATAACTTCATTTCTTCTTTCTCTCAGAAACCGATCCCACAATCAATTCCAAAAATTCACAAATTTCTTTCATTTCTTCAAAAATCCCAAAATGGTGAAGAAGCACTCCATTGAAAAGCCCCCTAAAAAGCCGGGACCACTGAGCCCAGCCTCAAGAGCCATAGACCCAAAGGACGATCTTGCGCTATTGGAAGATGAACTTCATTCTTTGAAAGGGGTTTCAAAACGAGAAAAGGCCCCGACGTGTTCACATCCACTTTGTTATAGCGTTAGGGTGGCGTGTTTATCAAGCACGTAGGGAATATGTCGTGCCTTTAGTAAGGGAGTTCTACCAGGTATTCCTCCTCCAAAAGGGGGAAAGCCCCAAACTTATTCTCCAGTCGTCGGAGAAAACAAGAGATTTCACCCAAGTTCCATCAATGACTACTTCAAATTAGGTATTCAGTGCAAGGCATTGGAGAAAAAGCTTGATTCTGAGGGCCGTGAGGAGATGGAGGAGGTCAAGAAAAGAATCTGCGTGGAGGAGGCAACATGGGAGAGATTTGGCTCGAAATTTAAAGTCAAGAAGGCATTTCTCGTGGATGAAGCCGCAATGTGGTTCACTTTCATCAGCATTCACTCATGCCTACTTCCCACACAACAAATGTGGAGAAGGACAGGTTGATAGTGCTTGATGCTATTCTCGGAAGGTGAAAGCATAGATGTGGGCAAAATCATTGCGGAGAAATTGAGAAAAGCGAGCTCAAACCGACGGTAATCTCTACTTTCCTGTTTAATTCTTCGAATTATGCAAGCGGTGAAGTTGAAATTGAAATCCGTGATGAGAGGAGAATTCCCCAAGGAGATATTCTGCGCCGTGTTCAAGCCTGTGCAGAGAAGTGCTAGCGCTATAGCGTCGATGCTATAGCGCTCAATCGGGCTTGAAGAAGAATCAACAGGACTGCAGCAAATTTGTTAAGGCTAAGTTTGAATGGGAGAAGGTTGTGTTAGAGAAATTATCAAGGGGCAAGGAGTTAATGGAGCCACCGTATTCCCGCAATGGCTAATTGAAGATGAGGGTGTGAAGGAGCCACCCCAAGCAAAAGAAAAAGTGAGTAAGAAGGTCAGCTGCAGAACCAATCAAGAAGAGAGCTAGGAGCCACGCCACGCGAAGAAGAGCCTCGCTAAGAAGAAAGCAAAGGTGAGCAAAGTGAAGAATCCTCAACACCGAGGATTTAGAAGAGCTCGATGAAGAAGATGAAGAGGAGACAAGGAGGGTGATGCAAGAAGTCAATGATTCTCAAGAGGATGAAGATTCGTAAAGTGAAGAAAAGTCCGTGAAGAGAGCCTGAGAAGGAAAAAGAATGAAGTGAAGAAGATGAGGAAGTATCTGCTGATCCCACTCCTAGCCCCACAAGACCACCCTCACCACAAATACCCTCACCACAAGCCCAAGAACAAATCATTCCCGAAACTCCACACCAGCACCAACCATACCTCCACCAGAGCGGAAAAACAAAAATCACCCTCACCGCAAAAGCACCAAACCTAAATGAGCCAAAGACAACAAGAACCATCACCCAATCCCCAATTCCAACAAAAGAACAAAGCCCACCACCGCATCACCACAACAATCTGCTTTCCCAAAATCCTGCGAGAAAGGCCATGCTAGCGCTTATAGCGTCGATGCTATAGCGCTGAACCTCGATCAAGTCCAAAGATCTTCTCGTATCAAGTGCAACAAAGACTCCTAGGCTTAAACAAAAGCCCAAAGGAGTCCTCAATCAAAGACTAACTTTCTTGCGGTAGTGAAGAAGAAGCTCAAGATATGGCGTAAAGTCCTCCCGGGAGGTAGTCTGAGCCCAGTGCCATCCGCACTCCAAGCAAAAAGTCAAGGAGAAGCATGTGGCACCAAGGAGGCCAACCTATGTATCTGCAAGGAGAAGCCCAGGAGCCAAGCCGATCGTGATTGAGGAAGTGGATGAAGAAAGAGTGCAGCAAGAAGCACAAAGAACTGGGAAGGAAGTGTCCGGCAGAGAAGAGGAGGTCGCTAGCAAGCTAGCGAGAGATGAGGCGTAAAAAGAGAAGGAAGCACTGGTGGCAGCGCTATAAATGCCCGAGGCTATAGCGTCCCGAGGAAGGACGTAAGGAAAAGAAGAAGAAGAAAAAAGGTCAGAAGCCTCCTCACCCATCCCGTGTTAGCTCAAGAACTGTGTGCAGTCCGGTTAAGAAGTGAATTTAATTTTCTCACAGTATAAGTTTAATGTTTTGTGAACATGAATAAATTGTGAAGCGCTATAGCGTCTGCTTTGCGCTTCACAAATGTTTTAAGACTTGAATTCTTGTGTTTGTGTGTTAAGTTCGAGCCTCTCCCTAGTCTTTAAAGAGCAGTGAGGACACTGCTCACTTTTTTGTTGTGGGGAGGACCTAAAGTTAGTTGTTAATGTTTTTGTTAATGTTTTTCAAAATGTTCTGTTTCAAGTGCCTCATTTTTAGGTATAGTCATTGAATGTGTTCCCTTTGGGCTGATTGAAATGATAATGGTGTAAGTGAGTAAGAGAGCCGTGCTTTTAGAAGAAATCTTTGCTTATTATTGCTCTCGCACGTAAATCTGCTGCTTTAAGAAGAAACTTAGCTAGCCAAGGACTATCTGAGGTTTAGGCTAGTCTGAGTTAACCAAGGTGAGATCAAGGCTTGAATAAACTTGAGGAGTTGTTGAAGCATAAGTTTGGGGGTGTTGGGCTATATAAAGGTTAGGTACAAAGGTCTTAGGGTGGTCAGTGACTTAAAAGTTTAATGTAAATATGTTGTAAAGCTGTAGTTACCCAAAACAAAAGCTAGGTCATCCCCAAAGAAGGCAAAGAAAGAGGCAAAGCCTCATGTAAAAAAAAAAAAAAAAAAAAAAAAAAAAAAAAAAAATATATATATAATAATTCTTTGAGGAGCCAAGTAATGAGGGGCTACACTAGTAAATCTGTTATCTTTGTCCAAGCGCAAGCGCTTATAAATCGCCACACGCTATAGCGTGAGTCGCTTAGAGTCAATAAGTTAGGAACGCCACCATAGACTTGAAGTGCCTAGTTAAACCCTTTGTCATGCCCGAAAATCCCCATTCCCGTGTGAAAATGTTAATCTAGTCATTGTTTTGAAAGAGTTCTTGATTTTACCAAAAGAAGACCATTCTTTCCAAGGCTAAAGAGAAATCCAAATCTAGCTAGGAATTGAGATGAGTCAAGAGATCACACACACACTATTGAGCAAGAATAAGCTTAGAAGTTGAATAAATGCTTTGGTGTGTTGGTGTGAGTGTGAATCTGAATCATAGCCCATTGAGAAAATGTTTGAGTGAGTATGCTTAGAAATGAAGTGTTGATCGAGCATGTGTGTCTTGTAAATAGTGTCGCTTTGTTTGTCTTTGCAAGTGTCATTACTTGAGGACAAGCAATGGTTTAAGTTTGGGTGTGATAACTCATATTTATATGAGTTATTTATACCTCTAATCATTAAATTAAGTAAGTTCTCAAGTAATATTAGTATAGTATTGAGTGTATTTATGTGAATATTAGGAAAGGAAGGGCTAAACACTCGCTTTGTTATGAATTTGGCACAATTGGTGCCCTTGTGAATGTTTTGATGAATTTTGTGAAGTAGTGCGGTGTTTAGCGCTATAAATGCGTCTAACGCTATAGCGTCGAATGTGGTCACCGAGCATCTTTAGGGAAAGTGCAATTTTGGCGCCAAGCTCATTAATCCAAGCTCCATATCTTATGATCACTTTATGCGTCTTTGACATGTGCGGATTTTATTGGATATGTGTGGACACTTGGCAATGCATGAGAAAAGAATAGTGGAGTTGGTGAAAAAGCAACTATCACCTTTCTTGACTTTTGAGGAGATTGTACCACATGCTAGCAAGGCTAGAAGATTTATGCTGATTTTTCCTTCCCTTCCCACGGATAGTAGTTGTGAGTTTTAGTTAGTTTTAGAGAGAGTATTGGTAGAGAGAGAAAGTGTGACATCTTCTTCCTCCATTGATACCCTTAGAGCTTTTGTTATTTTACTTTTCTTTTGTATTTTTCTGTCTTTGTACTCATGGTGTAAGGTGATGATGAGCCATCTTCACGTGGATGATTAGGAGACTTCAAGAGTGTATCTTTTGCACTTGTAATTTCCTCTTTACTTACTGTAATGCAAGTATTCTCATTTGTGTTATTTTGATGGGGCTCAACATGAGCTAAACTCTTTGAGTTGGGTTGCTATAGCTTGTAATGAACCATTAATGCTTCGTATATAATTTCTCACGCTTTGTGTTTTAATCCTTGTGTGATAACTCTTCCAAACTTGTTTTGTATTTGGCCACGTAAAACTAGTACCTCTGTGGATTCGGACATGAACCATAGAGAGAACTCAAGGATTAATATAAATGATAATGTTGGTTGAAGACATTTAATCAATTTTTGCTTCCTCTAGACATAGAAGTTGCAATAGTTTATAAAGCATAAGTCATGGGATCTTGATTATACAGGGGTGAACCTATTTAGAACCTAGACATAGGCATCTTGTAGTGAAACCCACAGCGCTAGTGACCGAAAGGCACAAAATATTTGCAACAGCGCTTAACGCTATAGCGTGAGACGTTATAGCGTCTTGTTTCTGGGAATTTACATAGTGAAAGCAATCCAACTTATTTCTCTTATATTTTAACTCACCGTTACTTGTTACTTTTATAACCTTTGTTAAACTGAACTTTGTTACTCAACATATTTGCTACTTGTTCCTCTAAAGTGTAATTCTTTTTTTTTAAACTCTAAAATTAATACCAATCCCTGTGGAGACGAATCTTACTTATTATTATATTACTTGTTGCGATTGTGTACACTTGCACAACACCTTTTCGCATAACAGAAGCGGCCAAACTTCACTTCAAATTCTGATTGCTTATTTTTCGTAAAACCCGACAACAATTTATCTATCCATATGTGTTTGCTCTTTTCTTTGCATTTTCTTTTACGCCCTAATTTTTGCTTGGACCGCTCTTTGCGAGTTTTCAATCCACCGGGCGCTCCTTTTTGCCTAGGCTGCCCTTTGCGGGTTTTCAACCTAGCGAGCTTGTTCTTCTCATTTATCTCTTTTTTTTTTTTTTTTGGAAAGACTTGCACTAAAGGAATATAATGTCGATAAAGAAAGTTAGTGATCACGAGTGCGCCAAACATGGAGGACTTAGAGTGTTAGTGAGAATGAACCAAAAAGTCAAGTATGCCTTCATGGGAGAGAACATGCGCTTTATGGGTGGACGGGGTGGGATTAGACTTGGATGGTGATGATGACAAGGAAAGAAACCGATCGACTCAAACAAGAGAAATCGCACGTGTCGGCACGTTCACTATAGGAATGCTTCACGCAGAGTCAACGTTAGTTAGAACAATGAATTTTTTTTTTTTTTTTTTTGCTTGATCTTTTTGTCATGGAATGGATGGGATGCAGTGCTTTTGAAAGAAATGCAAATGAGCTATTGATTTGAAAAAACTGAGTGCCTTGGAACACCTTGAGTTTGCAACCAAGTAAGGATAAACTTTTTCAACAAGGATGATTGTTTTGCAAGAACATCTCGCTACTCATCACAACTTTTATTTTATGCAATGAATGAATGAACAAATTATGATATGCAAGTATGATGCAATTGCGTGGAGAATGACCACTCGAAAAGTGTGGCTTATTCTAAATAATTTGTTGTTTTTAATGCAAGACAAAATATGGAATGCCAATGCGAATGATGCAAGAATGATGCCCCCTTTTTTTTTCAAAATGATTTTTTTGATTTTTTAGCTTTTTAGAGGCGAGACAAGATACGAAATGCCAATGCCCTTTTTTTGAATGATGAGAAATGCAAGAATGGTGATATGAGACAACTGATTGTCGTTACCCTGAGTAACCTGCATGAAACATTGAGTGGATCCTGACTCAATACTTCACACAATATACTGAAACGTTTCGACAATTAGTTGACTCAATTTAACTTCCTACTTGAAAATAAAACACGTGTGACTGGGTCAAAGTGCCCTGACATCGTAGAGTAACATCTCAAATTTGTAGTCGACAAACAAATTTGAGATATTACCCTTCACCGTTCAAAGGTGCACTTCTACCCATTAAGCCATCACATGAGGAAATTTTTCTTTGTTTTGAAAGGATGCATGTAGGGAGAAATGATGTATTCGAACAAAGTGATGAGGTTAATGAAATGATGCATGAGTGCCACATTGACGCGATGTCTGCATTATTTGATGATGATTTTTGTACATGCCCCGGATGAATGTGATGCTTATGCAATGCGGATGATAATTGCTTTTTGTTTTATTTTTAAACAATGAAATGGAATGCATGATACTAACAATTATTTTTAGTGCGTGGAAAGATATGATTCTTATGAAAATGCATGCAAAATGAGATGTTTGCATATATGATATGAGAAAGGAAAATAATAAAGCATGTGATATGTTTCTAAAATTTTTTATGCGAGAAAGTGCATGATGTTCGCAAATGATTTTTAATGCAAGGGAAAACATGATTTATTTTGAATGGAAATGTATGCAAAATGAGATGGTCACATGTTCATTCTTCATGATATGCAAAAAGCAATAATGCATGAGACACGTTCCTAATAAAATATGTTTTTTGGACTTTTTGACAAAATTAAGAAGAGTTTAGTGAACGGAAACGCACCCGCGCGGGGAATGCACTCCCGACAAACCTAAATGAGATAGAGAAAAATGCGCGTATGAATTTTTATTTAGTTTTCCCATGTTATGCAATGTAAAGATGCTTTTTGTATGAGAATGAGGTTGATGATGCTACTTTACATGCATGTGAAAAATAAGATGAAAACATTTTTTCGAGTTTGGTGACTGAAATTTTGGGAACATCACCTCATATAGCCCGGTAAAAGAAAAGACTATGATGACTTTTTTGAAAGTTTTGCTTTTTGCCTTTTTTTGAAAATTTTGTTTTATGTAATGCAAGGATGTATGCAAATGATGATGATGCTCTGTGTGCATGCAAGATAAATGAAAGAGTTTTTATTGGCAATGATTCAAGTTTTTTTTTTTTGGAAAATGCGGGTCGTACGTTATTTCATATGGACCAATAAGAGAAAGGCTACAACGGTAACTCTTTCTCCTCCTTTTTTGAAAATAAAGTGGGCCATATGTCACTTCGTACGGACCGGCAAAAGAAATGCTACAACGACAACTCTTTCTTCTTTTTTCTCTTTTTTGAAAAATCTCCTTTTCTTTTTTGAAGACGTGCCTAGATTACAATGCAACATACAATTTGGTATGCCCCTTGTGTCCTACGAAGGCGAGGACCTAAGTTCTAGGACATCTCAAATGTTCCTCCCATGTGGGTTCTAGTCACTTCCTCACCAGGTTACCAGAGCTAATTCTCTTTCACAGTAGCACCCACAACGATGGAACGCCATCTGGTGTGAGGCATCATGAAAGAGCATACTCGCTGAAACTTTCGTGAGAGTCGGAAGGACAACAAATTCAATTGCCATCCTTTACTCGTTTCCACTCTCCTAAGTTTTGTCAGACCTTGGGTTTTAGGCCCCTCTCAAAGCACAATACGCATAAGGTGTGAGTGTGTGTAGCAAGGACATACCACCTAAAACTAACCACATATATCCCCACCTGCGAAGGAAAACCTGCAATGTACCCGCACAATAGCAAATAATAACATGTTGTCTACACTAGGGTTCAATATCAAATAAGCTAGCCTAGGGTTTCAACAACAATCAAGTGCATTGCTTACCTCAAGAAAGGGAGCCAAGAAGAGAGGATCATAACAAGATGGGGGTAGATGCGTGAGGGTAATAAGTACACAAGCAAAGAAGAAGGAAAAACAAACATGGAAGAAGAGAAAACCAATGCACATGCAGACAACATGATAAGAAAAGGAAACCGAAAATGGATAGAAGCAAACAAAGTGTCCAAATCAAATCGATAGCACATTAAACCACACATTTAATTAATTAGGCTTGACCCACTTAAAAAAGAAAAGTCCCCAGTGGAGTCGCCAGCTGTTGCACCCCGAAAAATCCGGTTTGGGTTTCTCAATGTACAACGTGGAAAAATTTTGAAGCCGCCACCAATATTTTAATTTTAAGACCAAAACATTGAAAAAAAGTCTTTTGAACAAGGCGGATGGTCTTTCGAAAACTAGAGATATGGGTTCGGGGGTCGATTACGTGCGGGGAAGGTGTTAACACCCCACGCGTCCTCTCTACTGAGAGGGAACCTTTAATTAAGTGTGTGGTTTTAATGTTTGATTTGAAAGATACCGAGATTTGCCTATTTATTTCTTATTTGAAGATAAATGAGAAAACTAAATGAAATTTTTTATTTTTGGCGCTTGACGAGAGTTGGCCTCTCGCTCCTACGTATCTCCGGGTGCGATGGAGAATTCAAAGCTACGTAGTTCTTATTTGTCCTGAAAAAGGTTTTTGTTTTTTAACCTTTTTTAGAGTTTTTCGCAAAAGGGGTTGAGCGTTCGCGGTGACCAAACAACAACGGTTTAGAGTGGCCACACTACTAACTCTTTTGAAAATGGGATCATCACTAACAATCAAACGGCAACGGCGCGAGTGACTATTGATGACAACCGGTTTTTATTTTAAGTATTGAAAAGGCTTTTGCAATTGAAGGGGAGTGTTTGTGAAGACCAAACAACAACGGTTTAGAGTGGCCACACTACTAGCTCCCACAGGAATGAAATCATCGCCCACGATCAAACGGCAGCAGCGCGAGTGATCATCAATGACAATTAGTTTTGATTTTGATGTTTGAAAATATTTGTTTTTGAAAAAGTGTTTTCGTTGGTTTGAATTAGAGAGAACGTCGTGATAAAAGGAATGCGCAATTGGATTGAGCGTTCGCGATGTCCAAACAACAACGGTTTAGAGTGGTCATACTATTAACTCTTTTGAAAATGAAATTATCATTAACAACCAAATGGCAACGACTCGAGTGATCATTAATGATAATTGGTTTCGTTTTAGGTTCAAGTGTTCGTGATGACCAAACAACAACGGTTTAAAGTGGTCATACTACTAACTCTTTTGAAAATAATAGGTAGTGACAATGTTCGAATGGGTTAACTTGGCATGACTATTTTGAAAATGAATATTGAACAGGATATGAGTAAAAGTGGACTTAGGTAGCCACATTTATACCTTAAGTGTTTATTCCTAGTTTAAAAAAATTACACAAACCATCATAATAGTGATAACAAATGATAAGCAAAAAGAGATGCTATTAGATGACAATATGAGGTAAATAGTAACGATGATAATAGTAATAACAATAGATAATAATAAAATTAAAAAGAAATAAATAAATGAGAAGCAGGAAAGGTGGGTGCTGAATAGAGATAAATGGAGTGTAACTAGTATTTTTATTAGGAAAACGTGGGGGGTTCTGGGTTAGTAATGCTGGGGGTATTATTAGCAATCAGGGGTAAACAAAAATTAAAAATGAACGGAGGCCCATACCCAGCCCATAACCAACTCGACCCAGTTGCCAAAATAAGGAAAAAACCCTAAGTTCCCCTTCTCCCCACCAGCCGCTCCATTTCCTTTCTCAGTTTAGAGAGAGACAGATCGAAAGAGAGAGAGAGAGAGAGAGAGCGATGGCGAGAGAGGAAGAGAAGGAGGACGAAGCTTACGGAGGTGGGACGGTGGTGGCGCGCGACGGTGTGATGGTGACGGCGTGGAGGTGACGGCGTGGAGAGAGAGACGAATGCGGTGGTTTCCGGTTGGAAGTGATGGTGGTTACTGTGCATGGCGAGTCACTTCGGCGGCGGGGGGTTCAAAGATGCGTGTTCGTTTTTGGTTTTTATGGTTTTCTTCTTCTTTGCTCTGTGTTTTTTGTCTTTGCTGTGTTTGCTGTCTCTGGTTTTTCCTCCTCCCCTCTGATTTTCCTTTTTTCTCCTTTGTGGTTCAGTGTCTGTGTTTAAGGTTTTTTGTTGTTGTTGTTACTGTGTTTGTGTTGTGTATGTGCATCTGTGTGTATTGTTCTCTCTGTATTTTTTCTCTCAATCTCCTTCACCTTCAGATTTTCGTTTTCTCCCTCACAAAAACTATTTTTCTTTGCTTTATTTCTATCGTGCGTGCTCTCTGTGTTGTGTGTTTTTTTGTGTTTTCTGCTTCAGTGTGTTTGGTCTATGTGTTTGTGCTTGCTGTTTTGTTTGTGCTTCAGTGTATCAGTTTTTCCTCTCCCTGTGTTCTCCCCCTTCCAGTTTTGTGTTTCTCTGTTTTATATAGGATTCACATTTGTTTCTGTTGTTATTGCAAGTCAGGTACTCTTGAAATGTCTCTCTCACCCCTAAATCTATGATGCTCAGCTTTTCTTCTTTTTTTTTCTTTGTCTCTCGAATTCGCTTATTTACTTGGCTTATGTTTGTAGGTTGCAAATTGTGATAGAGACATGAGAGGAGAGCATAGGTGGGTTTTGGTCAAGAGCTAGGAATGAGTAATGAAAAATCTGAGCAATTTGAAGAGGATATTGTTTTGAGCTCTAAATGGAAGAGAGCTTCACGTGAGACAACAGCATCTGCCTCAAAGTTTTTTTTTGTTGTAAAAACTTTAATTTCAGATTTTGTATTTATATTTTTTTTTGTGTAAATCTAAATTTCATTTTATATTAATCTTCAATGATAGTTATAATTAAATACTAACACTAATACCAAATTATTTTTAAATCTGAGTTTTCTTGCAATCAAATAAAAAAAGCAAGTTCTACTAATAACAACATAAACGACACGAAATCATTAACTACTACAAAGATAAACACGCATTAGAACTAACACAGGTGCGCAACGAGAACAAAACAGTTTGAGGTCATTAAAATAACACAAACAAGATCATTGAAAACAAACGCTCGTACGCAATTAGTTCTTTTTTGAAAACGAGAAAAATACTCGTTAAAAATTGGGTGTTTTTTTTAAAAAAATACAATTTATTTGATTTTCAACTAGTCGGACAAAATTGGGGTATTACACCCCCATTAATCAACTCCAAGACCCCAAACCATTCACCTCCCTTTACTCAAATGTCAGAAACCAAGAGAGAGAGAGGGGAGAATCGAGAGAAAGAAAGAGAAAAGAGGGCGAAGGAAAGAAGAGGAAGAGGAAACCCTAGTTTCTTTATCTTTCAATGCTTGTAAGCGATTCTTATGCCATTCATCCTCTTCCATTTGATATGAGTTTTGTAAACTGAATCTTTTCCTTTCTCCATCAACATCTTTGACACCATTGATGGATTTTGAAGCTTCAAGCCCCAAAAATGGAAGTTTGAACCACTTGGAGCTAGTTTGAGGTCCTAACAAGTTCACAATCTGAATTGGAAGCTTAGGTTGGACCATATTGTCATTTTAGTTGCTGTTTGGGTTGTTGGGCAGTAGTGGAGAGTGTTAGAGCTGCTGGTTTTTCAATTGGGAGCTATTTGGAAGAGTTGGAACGAGTTCGGGTCGATTTTGGAGCGTTTTGGAACGATTGAACTTCGTCTAAGACTCAAATTTTCGTGATTTTCATCACGATTGGTGAGCCTTACTCAAGTTTAGGGAATTTAAATGTTGTTTGTGTGTTTGGTTTGAAGAGTTTTCGAAATTTTGCGTTTCGTTAATTTTTGAGTAGAAAACTGTTTTTCGGAAAAATTACCTTTCGACTTATTTGTCCAATTAGATGTTGATTTGTGGTATGATTGGATAATTGATGAACTGTAATTATATGTATGTTCTGTTCTAATGTGATGCATATATTGTGTGCTTGTTTTGATTTGATGTTTGATGAAAATTGATAAATTGATAAAAGGATTTCATGGTTGGAAAGTTTCTGGATATGTGTTCAGTATTTTGGCTGTTGTGTAAGTTCTGGTAATCACACAATTCTTTGTCCTACATTTTTTAAAATTAGACTTAAGGCTCTTTAATTTGGCACTGGTTTCATAAATATTGAAGTTGTCTAGCTCAAATTATAAGTTTCACAAGATAGGTGATATTCTGAAAGCAATTCTGGACATAGGTACAGTCTTTTTGAAACTGGGAACGTTCTGTTAGTCCAAAAATTTTGAGGCTTATTTTGCTGGAAATTAGACTTAATTCCGGTCATTTTGACACTGGTTTGGTTCAATTTGGAGTTGTGTAGCTTGAGTTATGAGTATCCAATGTTATGTCAAAGTTTTGGAGTTAAACTGGGTATAGGTTCATTGTTTTAGGTTTTGAGTTCTCAACTAAACTCTGTTTTGAACGACTCTTGTTGAAACCAGACTCAATTTTCTTCTGTTTAGCCTCGGGTTTCGTACCAGTCAGTCAAGTTTTGGTCATTTTAGAATTCTTAAAAGTCAGGGGACAGATTATGACCAATCTGGAAATCATTCCGCTTATTTTTGAAAATTGTACTAATTGGCTCACTATTTTGCAAAACTGAAGATTAATTCAGAATCTAGACATCTGTAGCTTTCCAACAAGTGGTCGTTTGCAATTTTTTGACGTCGTTTGATATGTTAAATGTTTTGTTAAAATTCTACGTACGAATGTCTTAGTATACGTGTGAGCAGTTGTTTTGAAAACAAGACCGAACTAAATGTTCTATTGGTTACACCTATGGTTTAGGTGGATAAAATATTTAAATTATGTCGAGTATGGGTGACGACCCAAAGAGTTTAGCATACTAGGCGGGGAAGTCATGAGCCCTATAAAATTTTACCATTAGGGAAAGTCCTAATGGGAAGGGGGTTCACCCGGATTAGTCGGAGGGCAATCAGTGTTATGCTATAAAGTTATGATTGCACTGTTTACCGGGAGTAGCCGTAGGGCAGTCGGTATTGTGCAACTGTTAATGCACGTGGTTTATTAATTAAATCACGAAATTAATAAAGTTTTATAAATGGACCGAGTGATAGGTAAGGGGTCACGGTAAGACTCGCTGAGATTTGTTATCTCACCCTATCAAATGTTGTTGTTTTTCAGATAAGCAGAGGAAACGCAAGGCGAATAGGCATGATTAGACCATGTGGCTTGGAGATTTGTAGACATTGTAGCTTAGACTATGTTAGCTGGATCCCCTTTGTATATTTTGAACTTAGAATATGAGTTGCTACTTGTTGAGTTGTAAAACCTAATCTATCTACCTTTGTCTTTGGATATTGAGCATCTTGTTGTTTTACTCTAAAGTACTCTGAGTTGTGTACGACTCTTTGATCGAAATTCGAGAGTTTTTGGATTATTCAATTTCTGAAACAAGGGTATGTTTACTCTGATGTATGCTATTGCGTGCATTTTTGGTATTTCTATCATTGAGAAATACTAGGGTGGTACAGTCTTTTTTTGTAACACCTTGGGCCATTTTCTACCTTAGTAGGCTACCCAAGTGTACCTCATGGCCTTCTCTACCCCCCAAGTAGAGTTTTTGCCTTTCGTGGGAATCGAACCTTGTACCCTGGGGCTCAAGTACAAGTTCAATGCATTCCCACTACCAATTGAGCTAGTAGCCCAATTGGTAGTGGGAATGATTGAACTTGTACTTGAGCCCCAGGATAACAGGTTCGATTCCCACGGAAGGTAAAAACTCTACTTGGGGGGTAGAGAAGACCGCGAGGTACACTTGGATAGCCTACTAAGGTAAAAAATGGCCCAAAGTGTTACAGTATCCATGCTTGCAAATGTGAATTCATAAATACCCCTTCTTAAGGATATCAAATTCCACTACCCAAGAGGATTCTAAAGAGTTTCCAATTTTCTTGTAAGATTCTTGTAAAATCTTTGGATAGGATTGGTCTACCATGTAGATATTTTTGCACCTTCTACACCTTTTCACATATTCATCGGGAGAAATCATGACCAAAATCCCTATATAAAAAAAACGAGATCAAAATTGTGGGTTAACAATAATAAAAAACCAAAAGTTAATTAAGCCAAAAAAAATAATACATATCATTTATAATTTATATTATTGATATTAAATCTATTTTAGATGTTGATATTCTTGATTGTGAAAACCTTGTTAGTTGCTTATGTCTTGGAAGTTTCTACTCCTCGAATGATTCTCATGTAATTCTTTTTTTTGGGCTTTGGCCGCGTACTAATATGGGAAAAAAATTAAAATAAAAACTTTATAAATAAATAAATCCTTTATTTATTTGTAATATTGAAATAAATCTTTTTTTGGTAAAGAAGTAAGCTTTTAGTCCCTCAAGTGATAGTATTTATTTGGGCCGCTAAATACAACCTTATGTGGGTTTTGCTTTTCTCACTCCCCCTCCTACTCAAAACACACCACATAAGGGTGTGAAAAGGCCAAAAGGCCACTAGTGAAATGGCGAAAGCGTCTTTTTTCAAAAAATTCAATTGTTCGAACACGGGCATTCGAACACGTTCGAACAGTCCTGTTCGAGTGTGTTAAATATTGACACACACACACCCTCTTGTGCGTAATTTAATCTATTCGAATGGCACCAATCGAACAGGTTCGCATAGACATATTCGAACACCCTAGTTTATTTTGTTCGTATGATGTTAACCGATGCAACAATAATGGACCCTTACACCACATTCACCAATTTTATTGCGTTCGTATGCAGGTGTTCGAATATGTTCGAACAAAGGCATTCAACCCGTCATTAAACACGTCTTCCACAAGCATTCCACGCGAGGTTATTTGGGGTATAAAATTTGTTAAGGGGTGTGTTTGAGTAGAAGGGGGAGTGGGGAAAGTAAATGCCCCTTATGTAAGAAACCAGGCCCAATTCGAAAGGCAGCAGGGTTTTGGGGATTTCTATCAGGCCGTCGTCTCTCTCTGAACCTCTCTCACCTTCTTCGTTCCGCTGCTCGCTCTTTCACTCTCAAGGTAACAATTTCTGTGCGTTGTTTTTTCGAAATTTCTGTGCCCTTTGTGTTTTTCCGAAATTGAAAACGCTGTTTACAGATCCTTTGTTATTCAAATTCAGGTTTCTAGATTATTATTGTGAAGGAGATTTACAACTCACGAAAAGATGCAGAACGAGGAAGGACAAATCACAGAGCTTTACATTCCAAGGAAATGGTAAACACTTTAATAATATCTTTAGAATATTTTCTTTTTGGTTTGTTATGGAAAATTATGGCTTTTAGGTTTCTGTTAGTTTTTGAATTTGACCTAATTTTGCGAATTTGGTTTCAGTTCTGCTACAAACAGATTGATTACTGCTAAGGACCATGCCTCTGTTCAGATTAACGTTGGCCATTTGGATGAGAGTGGTGTCTACAATGGTCACTTCTCCACTTTCGCCCTCTGCGGCTACACTCGTGCACAGGTATCCCTAAAAGTTAATTTGCTATGTTTTTTGATATTTTTAATTATGTGGATTTTATCCCTAATTAGCTATGTTTTAGAATACATACTATGCGTACGTATTTAGCTGATTTAAATAGGATTATGCATTTGTCTTGGGTTGAGGTAAAATTGTTGTTGGGTTAATTATTTGCTTGTGGTGTGTTGGCGCTGTTTGAATTAGCATAGAATAAGTCAGTGATTTGGTGAGTGGTTAATTTCTAATAAGCTTGTGTTTGTAATATTTTTGCTTCTGGTAATTGTGGCCTCCTGGGAAAATTGATGACTGTTTCAAAACAAGGCGTTACCGCCTCACAACAACACATTCTAACACTTGCAAATGCTTCTAAATATTACTCCAGAGAATAGTAGCCAAAAACCAATTTTTTTATGCTGGGTATTCCCTTAAAAGCGCGTCAAGTGAGACACCAAATCAATAGAGTTAGCATCCCTTCCTTACTAGGATGCACTGCTTTGCCTGTGCTGAATCAAAAGCTTTGAGCTACCACTTCGTTTTAAGCACAAGTTTTTCTCTCCAAGACAGCAGCTGTTTTCCTGACAATTTCTTCACTTTTGGGCTTCCATTTAATTGGGCAGCATCTTCAACATGTAAAAACTTTTGGTAGCACACATGTTCAACCCCTTGGTTTGGCTCACAAAGAAAGAATCCCAAGGTTCTTGTTTTATCACAGCAGACCGTTTCTGCAGTCCCATTTAGAAACCAAACCTGCTGCTACTACATCAATGCTTCTCCTGCTTCCCACTTTTGCTACTTGAAATGCTCCAGCTGCAGGCAAAGAAAGGAAAAAACACATAAATGCTACACACTAACGATACACCAGGCAGCGGAAGTATTGTTTTGTTCCTTGAAAGTTTTCACCTTCATTCAAAAAGAAAAATCCCGCGCAGAAAACAAATTTAGCTAGTTAGTACTTCTGAAAAATCTTAAAAGTCTTAATCGATTAGTCATTAGTTCAAAAACCCTGGGTTATGGAACAAACGGGTATTCTGAACCTAATTGAATTTTAACTGACGTGATTTAATGTTAGAATGTTTTTTCTCTAACAGTTATTTGGTATTTTGGTATAAAAACAAGTGTCAATTAAATGTAAATCAAATTGGGGTTCAGAAGGTTGAGTTGAGTATGCTTCTTTTCGGTTTACTTGTTTTCTTGGCAAATTTTCCCTGGTCAATCATATTTTAACTTTGACATGTGCTTTATATTTTATTTGGAAATCTTGTTTATACTGCGATAAGTTCTGTATTTTAAATGCCTTGTATTCTTTCTTGTTTTATGATTTTATACATGTGTTTTATTTGCAGGGCGATGCTGACAGTGGATTGGATCGCCTGTGGTCCAAAAAGAAAGCTGAAATTAAACAATAGATGCATCATAGTTTGTTGTGCTAAGGTCAACTTTTGCTAGAGATAATATTGGAGTTTTTTGATGTATCCATTGCAATACTTGTTTTGAATTTTCCATTTTCTTCTAAGAAATTTGCTTCTTAATGGTTGGACATTGCATTGAAGAGTATTTAGTTGTTTTCTCACATTTGAAGGATTATTTATGTAAGGTGTAATTCTTATTTGCCACCTGTCTTATCCTTCCTCCGGATGGTGATGGAAAAAATGGCAAAACTATCTTAATTTGGCTAATTTTTTGTCCAAAATAATCTTAATTTGAGCAAAAAAGTGAACCGACCGCAAGACAAAAATAGGTGTGGTTTGGCTTGGTTCAGTTGGCTTCGAACCAATGCTGTTTGGATTAGTTCATTTTTTGGATTGGATCACTAATAAGAAAATTGAACTAAACCAATAGAAAGTGGTTTTGGTTTGGTTTGATTCAGTTTTGAACATTCCTATCCTATGTGAGAGTGAGAGGGTTCATTGTCATCCATTGGATAAAAATAGGTGGTTGAGATTAAAAACTCAATTAAAAAGCTCTCGTCTTTAACACGATAAAAACTTGCAATTGATTTGCTGATTAACCTAACCTCTAAAGATGTTATGCTAGCATATGGGCAAGAATAACGAAATACAGATATCATCGGTGAAGTTGTGTTTTTGCTTGATTTCAAGTCAGTCTTTGATGACGGTAGCGAAGCGAATTGACCAAATTCCGCCTCATTTTATATGCAGCTTTAAGGTTGTTGCACACATATTAAGAAAAATGATTAGTAGTCTAGATTTTATAAAAAATATTGTATAATTTACCATTTAACCTTTTATTTCTTTACATAGATAAACGTGAATCATTTATTAAATATAAAAAGTTGTAATGATTAATAAGGGCAATAGTGGAAAAGTATGTTAGATGTTTTCTTGAAAATGTAAAACAACAAATAATTTGGGACAAATTTATTTTGCTAAAACTATATATAAAATGGGAAGGAGGAAGTAATCTGCATGGGATTCATTTGTTGGTTTAATGTTCAGATTCTGTAGCAAAAGTAAGCCACCGGTTCATGTACAAGATACTATCATTACCGCCTGCACAATTAGACATCCACTCCGTAATCGCAACGACCCAATTGCAAGAGCGAAGCTCTACAAACTGAGCTATATCCCCTCGAACCAAGTTGGAGCATGAAGGAGTCAAGTCAATCTTTCTTCTATTCTTTTCCTCGGCGCTTGGTGGGCCATCCCGGACTTGAACCGGAGACCTCGCCATAAAGTAAATCATCGCACCTATGGTCCATCCACTGGGAGAGAATCAATAGATTCTTTTTCTGGGAGCGATTCATCCTTCCCGAACGCAAAGATACAACTATCTCGTTGTCTCGCGCTCTCCAGTGTGCTTGTTGCCCTTCTTTCTTCCTTACCATGGAACTAACTATGAGAAGAAAAAGAAGGCGTTAAGAGACCCTCCAGCCCAACCCTAGACACTCTAAGATCCTTTTTCAAACTGCTCCCATTTCGAGTCAAGGATAGATTAGTAAAATCCTATTGATTGCAATTTTCCCAACCCCCCCTAAAGAAATGAAAAAGGCTCGAATGGTACGATCTCGCCACACCCTAAATCAAAACCGAAAGAGGCGGGCTTTTTTTATATTGATATCTATATGAGTCTGCACTTTAGCGAGATCGCACGGATTACTCGTAATCCGCTCGTTATTGCCAAATCGATTGAAAAATTAATCAATGAAAAAAAGAGTCTTTTTTTTTTTACTTGAATGCTTTCCTTATACTTACATATCCTCGTAAGAACTCCTTCGATATATATATATATATATATATATATATATATATATATATATATATATATATTAGAAAGTCAATGTATAGTTGAATAGTCAAGTCAAATAGTCATTGTATAGTTGATTCATTGTACATGTGCCATGCTGAGTCAACCACTAATGCTGACTATATAAGCTGATGTGTAACTGACTCATAATCAATTCAATAGATCATATTTTCGATTTCAATTCGCTTAGATCTCACAACCGAATACTCTCTCTCTCTTTACCTTTAACATGGTATCATTCGCTCTACAAGATTCTGGAGCCTTCTTCTTCACACGCTTCACTTAATCGCTTCATTCCGTTCAATCGAACTTCCATGGCGACACCTGAGTCCGGTTCTCCTGGGTTACGCCGGTTGCACAACCTTTGTCACCGGCGACGATATTCACTTCGAACAACTCTTCTTCACGCTCGTGGCGGACCAAAACTCTCGCTGAAATTGGATGACAACAATTTTCTGTTGTGGAATCAATAGGTTGAAGGCGTGATAACAACACACAAGTTGCATCGCCTCTTAGTCAACTCTCAAATTCCTCAACGATTCAATTCGATCGATGATGAACGCAATAACAAGGTTTCGAGGAGTATGATCGATGGATCGCTTCAAGACCGCGCGCTTTTCACCGTTATTGTCAACGTTTTACGCGCGGTGCTACCGAGGGTGCTTGATTGTCGCCGTGCGTTTGGTGTGGGACACTATTCACCGTCACTTCCAAGCTCACTTGAAAGCGAAAACTCGTCAACTTCGCTCTGAATTGAAGAGCACAAAGAAAGGATCTAGAAGCATCCATGAATACATCACTTGAATTCGAGCGATTGCAAGTTCACTCATCGCGGTTGGAGATGGTGTTAGTGACTCAGATCTGGTTGATGTCGTGCTCGATGGCCTTCCTGAAGAGTACAATCCGATTGTGCTGATGGCGTTTACGAGACCTAATGTGCTCGATCTAATGGAACTTGAATCGTTGTTGTTGGTGTAGGAATCTCAACTTGACAAATTCCGTTAAGAATTAGCTACTCCGACAATCTCGGCTAATTTCGCCCAAGCTTCGCATCGTGGAGGTCATGCTGGTCGCTTCTCGAATCACCGTGGCAGAGGTCGCTTCAATCGCGGTGGTGGTCGCAGCCGTGGCCGAGCTCGTGGTGGTCCTCCCCGTCCAACGTGTCAAGTGTGTGGGAAACAAGGTCATACTGCGATTGATTGTTGGTACAGGTATGACGAGACCTATGCTACTCCACCGGTTGAGCCTGCTTCTGCAAATGCTACTTCCACCACCGATGATGCAACTCCAAAAGACAAAGCTAACACTTCTGCAGCAATTGAAGGCACACCTCAGGCATTCTCTGCTTTCACTGCTTTTGAAGCCTCGGCTAATAGTGCAATAGCCATTCCATAAGACATCCACGGTCAAGGTTGGTTTCTGGACACTTGCGCCTCAATTTGTTTAACTGCTCATTCACAAAATTTATATCATAGCACTGTGTACACGGGCTCAGAGAAGGTCACCATGGGCAATGGAAACCGAGCCCTCATACACTCTGTTGGTTCCACCATCCTCCACACAACTGGTGCATGGAAATCACATACACTTGTGTGCAAGTATACACTGTCCAAAAACAAGTAGTAAAAGATCGAACCCACGTAGATTGAAAAACTCACTTTTAAAATAAATATAAAGTAATAAAGTGTAAAGTCACTAAGTAACAAAATAATTTTGGATTTTGTTTGATGATCACAACTAAGTTAGAAAGAAAGCAAAGTAAAAATGTTGATAGTGTAAAAGAGAAAAGCTAGTTGGAATGTCTTCATCAAGTAATTTAGTTATAAGTGTATGATGCGAGATGTGATGCAATGCCTTGAATCTTTGTCATTGCATTAGCTATGTGCCGTTCGGTCACTTTCTTCAGAGTATCATTACAAGCTCTTATGATCCTTGCTTCTTTGCAGTAAAGAAATGGGTGTTAGTGCCTTTCTCGCCTCCTTGTCAATTATCCAATTTGCTAAATAAATTCACTCTTGTATTTTAAGTACCCACAATTATCCTATGGACTATACTATCCTATGTCTAGGACTTAGCATGGTTTTCACAAAGTTTTCTTTATGTAAAACACTCACCCATATTAGTTCTTGAGTTCTTAATTGTAAGCCATTTCTGGTCATTTACAAATCTTACTTATTCTAAGTGATCAAGTTCAAAATAAGTAATGAAAATATTATCAAGCAAGAACTAAAGTACAAACATACATACATGCAACATACTTACTTAAAATCTCATTAAATGATTAGAACATTCCAACTAAGAAAGGTTTAGCTAACAAGAGACATTGCAAGATATATATAAACTGAATAGACCATGTTTATATATATAGAAATCACAAAAGAGAAACAACAAGAGTAAAGTTACAAATGCTGAAAACCTTTGTATGAAATCTTTTAGCAATGCACTAGCATTACTCCTTAGCACTATACAAACACTATGAAAACGAGTTAAGGAGGATTTATGAATTCCTTCCTCTTCCTCTAAAAATATAAAAACTAACTATGTATATTGAAATTTTGATCTAACTTATGGATTGTGATATATTTCCAAATGAAGATGTGAGGTCCTTTTATAGCCTTCAAGTGAGGTGCTTCCTTCCTTCATGTTGAAGTCATCTTGAGTGGATCATAGCTGTAGTTGCTTTCCAGAGGTTTATCCATGTTGAAATCTTTGACTAATCACATAGGGCGGTTCATTGATGTGTGAACATGTGTCCCTATGTTGGTGACTCTTCAAAGCTATGCCTATAGCTATGTGTGAATGGTAGCGCCTACTATACAAGGTTGGATGGCATCGGAGAACCAAACAGAGGTCATCAATTGCAAGGTGGATGTATATGAAACAGATCGCTTATTCACCAAGTAGTGCGCTTTTGATGCGAGGATCGGTCAGGAGCATTGATGCGATTAGCATTGAGACCGCATCAACAAAACATCAAACATACCAAAATATATCCAAAATGGCCTAATAATAACTATAACCATTCAAATCACTCAAGTTATCATATATCACATAAAATACTATAAAAACTCTTTATTATTACTTGAAAGAGAGCAAATACTAAGTTTAAACATATGAAATACTCTATATAAAATAGAGTTATCACACCCCAAACTTAAACCATTGCTTGTCCGCAAGTAATGACAAAGACAAACTATAAAAACTAAAATTCTAGAAGATAGATCAGCTTGATATTTGGATTTTCATGAGGAGTTCCCTATGAACTTCATTTCTCAACAATCTTTCTTGTGCCTTTATTTCTTCAAAACTACCAAAGCTATTCAAACTCTTTTGTGTGTGTGTGAACCCACTCGAGTTGAAATTGGTTCCAAGACTAAGTGAAAAATTTCCTCCTAGCCTTTGAAAGGATTGGTTCATCTTTAGTCACACCAAATATTTTTCAAAAGAGAGATTAGACTCACAAAATTTTCTCAAGTGTTGGGAGTTCTAAAATCAAAGGGCTTGGTTGAATCTTTCAAAGCTTTTGAGTCAATGCATTTTTCTATTTTTTGTGTGGATCTTTTGAGCGGATGCAATACTTCTTTGAAGTGATTTGTGCATTGATTTTTTCTCGCATTTTGCTTTTTCTTCCGTGCGCATTTTACATTGATGCAAATTGCCCGATAATGCTTTTCTTTTTCTAGCTCATATTACCTTCCTCACTCGACCTCCGGATGCAAATGCACTTTGCACACAGTGTCTTTGACCTCCGAGATGCATATATTTTTTCTTTGCACTTTGCACACAGTTCGATTTTTGAACTATCCTCCGGATACATTTATTCCTGCATGGCACGTGTCTTTGACCTCCGGATGCATTCATGTACTTAGGCACGTATAGTTTCAAAAGATTCTGTGGTATGGCTTTGTCCACATTTTTGTATTTCTTTTTCTACATTGTTTACTCTTATACTTTTGAAATTCACCTTTGTTTTCATAAAACACCCCAAACTTAATTCTTTAAGCTCTTCTTTCTTTTTAGTAAAGCTTTGTTTTGACCTAAAGCTTACCAAAAATTCCCTTGCATCAGATTGATCTTTAAATAGCAAGGTTCTTTTCACAAACTCGCTTTGAAGTGTTGAAGTGAAAATAATTTTGGTTTTTCTGAGAAATAAGGCTTCTTTTTCTCTTTTTCATCATAAAAAATTCCATCCATAGGGCTTTCACCATATTTTTGAAAAACTGATCTTTTCTACTAAAATATTTAGATACTACTTTGTTAAGTACATCTAATATTTAAACAAACTAAAAACTACTTTAAAACATATATATTTACTATATAAAACATATTAATAAAACACACAACATATTAGATAAAAACAAACATAAGCAGTTTATGTTGCTTACTGCAAGTTGGGGCCGTAGTGCCCTCACTGCAAGTTTTGTTCACAAAATACAAACCATTTGTTGTTCAAAAATAGGGGAAAGGGATTAGTACAACCAGGGAAATAGACAGAAATAAATAAAACAAGCATATAGCAGTTTATGTGAAAACTTGTAAATTGATACTCATTTCTTTGCTCCACTCCTAATTCTGGTGCTTTGTCTGCTTGGAGGAGTGTGTTTCACCTTCTGCTTCTTCTCTTTGGGCTTGCTTGTAGTTTCTTCTGTAGGTGCAGATGCACCTCCTACTTCTGGTGTAGTTGCAGGAATTTGTTCTGGAATTGATGCAGGTGCATCAGTGCTGACTGCATCAGATTTCTTCCTTTTAGGGGTTAATTTTGCATGCCTTCCTGCAGGTTGATTGAAGAACTTCTGAGTGTTGTGCAATGCTTCCCTCTTCATTGAGCCATTTGTTCCGAACAAGTTTGATTGTTGCTTCATCATGCATAGTTGTTGCTTGTTGTGATGCAGACAGCAAGTGATGCAGGAGTATCACTCTGCATCTCAACAGATCGAGCTAGAGGCTCCTTTGCAGATGATTTTTCTCTTTGATCTTCTTTGTTGAGTCCTTCTTCTTCTCTTTCCTGAAAAATCTCTTTCTCAAGAGCAGTAATAACATTAGAAGTAATGTTGCTTGGGCTAGAAGGTACTTCTTGTTCATTGGCATAACAGGGTTGGTTCTTCATGTGAGTTGTTTTGTGTGGTTCATTTGTTGGAGAGGGTGGTGGAGGGGTTGTTTGTGGTGGTGATAGGACCGGTGGATCATTGAGGAGGGTAATGGTGATTTTGGAATGGAGGATGATTCTTGGTTAGGTGAGATGATGGGTGTTTTAGTAATCGTGATGTGATAGGGGTTTGTTGTTGGGTTGATGCTTTGAGGTTTGTTTTGCATATTTCTGCTCAGCAATTTCTTCTAGAATCACACCTCTAGCATGTTCCTCCTCCTCTACATCAACTTCCTCATCACTCTCTTCTTCAACTTCCTCTATTTCCTCATCCATTTGTTTCTCTAATTCCTCATCCTCGAATCGAAATCATACATTTCTTCACTCACGTGTTCTACCACAACCTTCTTCTCAGTACTTTGAATTGCTTCCTAGTCACCTTCTTCTTGGTTCTAGGTTCCTCTACCTTCTCTTTACCTTTTCCTTCTTCTTCTACCTCTTTCTCCTCTTCTTCTTCTCCTTCACTTCTCAATACCCAACTTGGGAATTGTGGGCATTCACTTGGCCCACAAGATCAAAGATCTTGTCAAAGACCAATTGAAGCCACCATGTTGGTCATTTTGAAATTTCCAGACAGCCCTCTCGCTTCGCATGTAATGCTCTTGCATTGCAGTGCGTGGCCTCTCACATTTCTCAACTTCTCCTTCACTTCAAAGACTCAAATTACTGTGGGGAAATTTCCTTTGTTCATTAGCGGCTATAGGGACACCTTCTTTCATGCATAATTCAGCTTATAAGACCAGGGGAAAAACAGAAATCCCTTTGATTTTGTTGAGCATAAAAGAATTTCCCTAGCAATCAATCTACCTATGTCTACATTTCCTCGCGAGAGAATTGTATCAAGCAAGATCAATCTCTCTTTGGTCATAGCATATGTATGTGATGTAGGCGAATTGAAGTGGCTATGAACAAATGCCAATTACCTAATGCATTTATCAAATAATTGCTTCTAAGCTTAATCTCATTAGGTGTAAATTTTTCCCATACACCCTTTTAGTATAGCAATCCTATTCCTCAATTCTTCCATTTCTTTCTTAAAGGCCTTGGCCACTTTATTTTCAAATTCATTCCCATTATACTTCAGCATATAATGTTCATTCAATTTCTTGGCATGAAAGTGTACAAGTTTACCTCTCACCATGGAAGTGTAGGAATGTTCTGCTCCTTCTTGTGGTGTGATTCCAGCATAGAACTCTCTCACTATGTCTTCAATGTAGCCTCCTCTTGGTAGCACGAAGTGGTCCCAATTGAGATTGGCCACTGTTGACATGAATGATGGGCTAGCCTTCTTCAAATCATACCCTCTCTCGGGTAGTAGATGCATGTTCCAGAGATGAACATTGTCATCATTTCTTGCTGTTGATTCCTTGGCTTTGCCTTTCTTGATTGATGATGATGATGCATGCATGACTTTCTTCTCTTTCTGAGGAGTTTTGGCCTGCTTGCCTGATGATTTCTGTGCTGATTGCTTTTTCACCATTGTAATTGCTTTGAATTTCTAGGTTTTTGATTGCTTGTGTGATTGAGAAAATTTGGAGATGAAAATGTGAAGGGTGGTTTGTGTTTCAGATGAGAGAAATTTGTGAGATTGCGAATGAAAGGGTAACGGTAACAAACTTAAGGCTTTATGTTTCAGGAAGAAGGAAATTAGTGGGTGTATTAGGTAGCCGTTAGCATTGGAGTCTTCGCATGCATCTTGCCATGTGTCTTGCTTTGGCTACCAATGTGTCATTAATCTTGCTTAACCTCCCTTTGATCTTCCTGAAGCCTTATGATTCACACTTAACCAATTTTCTTCAAGTTTATAAATTTCTGATGCATGGCACATTTTTCTTCAATGCAGGTGCATTTGATGCAGCTGCATTAGTTTCCTGCATTTCTGCAAAACAACTAAAAACATAAAATTGCACAAAAATAATTAAAAACAATGGGTTGCCTCCCATTAAGCGCTTGTTTTAAGAGTCTTGTCAGCCTGACTATCTCTTTTCACTTAGAGATTTTTCAAATAGGTGGTGGTTTTGTCTCTCACCACATGTTCACCATAGTACATTTTAACTCTCTGACCATTCACCTTGAAGACAGTATTTGAGGTTTTATCAAATAAGTCTACTGCTCCATGTGGATAAACCTTTATCAACTTATATGGTCCTGACCACCTTGATCTAAGTTTACCAGGAAATAGCTTCAACCTAGAGTTGTATAGCAGAACTAGTCCTCCTTCTTTCAATTCTCTTCTGTGAATTTTCTTGTCATGCCATTTCTTAGTTTTAGCTTTGTAGATTTCAGCATTTTCATAAGAGGTTTGCCTAATTTCTTCTAGCTCATCAAGCTCTATCATTCTCTTTTTACCTGCCTTGTTCAAATTGAAATTGAGCTTCTTGATAGCCCAATAAGATTTGTTTTCTAATTCCACAGGTAAATGGCATGCTTTTCCATAGATTAATTTGTAAGGGGACATTCCTAAGGGTGTTTTGAATGTTGTTCTATATGCCTATAAAGCATCATCCAAATGTAAAGACCAATCTTTCCTATTTGGACTTACCATTTTTTCTAGCATTCTCTTAATTTCCCTATTGGATAATTCTGCATGTCCACTAGTTTGTGGGTGGTATGCTGTAGCTATCTTATGTTTAACTCCATACTTAGCTAGAAGGTTTTCTATGATCTTATTGCAAAAGTGTGAACCTTCATCATTAATGATAGCTCTAGGAGTTCCAAATCTAGTGAATATATTTCTTTGTAGAAACTTACTCACTGATTTAGCATCATTATTAGGTAATGCTACCGCCTCTCTACCATTTGGACACATAATCAACAACTACTAAGATATATAAATTGCCAAAAGAGGGTGGAAAAGGTCCCATGAAATCCATGCCCCAAACATCAAATAATTCAATTTCTAAAATATTTGTTCTAGGCATTTCATGCTTATCGAAATATTCTCTCGCTTCTTTGACATTTATCACGCTTTTTGACCATAAAATAAGCATCTTTAAATAAAGTAGGCCAAAAATAACTGCATCAGTAATACCTTAGTTGTTGTTCTAGTGCTTCCAAAGTGTCCTCCATAAGGTGCGTAATGGCAATGAAGAAGCAGCTTTTGCTTGTTGCTCCTCTTCGTGTATGCATTTCCTCATTAATTGATCAGGCACATCTTGTAAAGGAATGGATCATCCCAATAGTATTGTTTAACCATGTGGAAGAATTTTTTCCTTTGTTGATATGTCATACTCATCGGTACTACTTTGCTTGCAAGGAAATTTACAATATCAAAGAAACCATGGTGCGGTGCATTTGATGCTCCTGCATTGCTTATAGTAAATGCAGTTTCATGTTTTGCATTGACTGTGATTGCCAATAGTTTCTCATCTGTAAAGCTCTCATTGATTTCTTCTCTTTGTGTACCAAGTGATTCTCCTTCAATCCTTGATAAATGGTCTGCTACTTGATTTTCTACTCCTTTCTTGTCTCTAATTTCAAGATCAAATTCTTGTAGGAGTAAAATCCACCTTATCAGCCTTGGCTTTGCATCTTTCTTTGAAATTAGATACTTAATGGCAGAGTGATCAGTATAGACAATAATTTTAGTGCCAACTAAGTAAGATCTAAATTTTTCAAATGCAAACACCACAACTAATAATTCCTTTTCTCGTGGATCGTAGTTCACTTGAGCTTCAATTAATGTCTTGCTAGCATAATAAATGGAATGAAAGACCTTATCATACCTTTGCCCTAGAATCGCTCCTCTACCGCAAAGTCACTAGCATCACACATTAATTCAAATGGCCTGCTCCAATGCTGAGTTACTATAATTGGTGCCGCTACCAATGCCTTTCTAAGCTTGTCAAAAGCTTCTATACAAGATTCATCAAAGTTGAGTTCTACATCATGTTGCGTAAGCATACATAATGGTTTTGAGATTTCAAAAATCTTTGATAAACCTTCTATAAAAACCAAAGATGGCCTAAGAAGCTCCTGATACCTTTAACTGTATTTGGTGGTGGTAGATTCTCAATGACATCAACTTTAGCTTTGTCTACCTCTAGACCTTTCTTTGAAATTCTATGTCCTAACACAATGCCTTCTTGTACCATGAAATGACACTTTTCCCGCTTTAAGACTAAATTTGTTTCTTCACATCTCTTGAGAATTTGTTCCAAGTTTGTTAAGCAAACTTGAAATGTTTCTCCAAAGATAGAGAAATCATCCATGAATACTTCCATTGATTGCTCAATGAAATCTGGGAATATAGACATCATGCATCTTTGGAATGTAGCAGTGCATTACATAAGCCAAATGGCATTCTTCTAAAAGCAAAAGTACCATAAGGGGCATGTAAAGGTGGTTTTGTGTTGATCCTCAGGCTCAATGGCTATTTGATTATAGCTGAATAGCCATCTAGGAAACAATAAAATTCTTTCCCCGCTAATCTATCTAGCATTTGGTCTATGAATGGTAAAGGAAAGTGATCCTTTTTGGTAGCTTTGTTGAGTTTTCTCTGTAATCCATACTGCATTCTCCACCCTCGTGATGATTCTAGTTGGTATCAACTCATTCTTTTCATTAGCTATTACTTGTCACCCCCTTTCTTTGGTACACATTGGACAGACTTACCCAAGCACCGCCTGCGATATGGGGTATATGATTCCAAAGATCTAGCCACTTAATGATTTCCTTTTCACAACCTCTTTCATAATAGGATTTAGTCTTCTTTGACTCTCTATGTTGTTTTTGGAATTTTCTTCCAAAATGACTCTATGCATGCATATAGAAGGACTAACTCTTTTGATATCTGCCATTTGCCAACCTATAGCTTTGGTATGCTTCTTGAGAGTACTAATGAGATCACTCTCCTGTTTTGATGTTAAATCAGAAGCAATGATAACAGGTAAAGTCTCATTTGTTCCTAAGAATGCATACTTAAGGTGTTCAGGCAGTATCTTTAATTCTAACTTAGGAGGTTGTTCTATTGAGGGTAAGTTCTTCTTGAGAATTGGATCAAATGATAACAGGTAAAGTCTCATTTGTTCCTAAGAATGCATACTTAAGGTGTTCAGGCAGTATCTTTAATTCTAACTTAGGAGGTTGTTCTATTGAGGGTAAGTTCTTCTTGAGAATTGGATCCTCAAGGTTGAGTGGTTCATAAGTCCTAGCTCATACTTCCTTACAAGAGTTTTCTATTGGTAGATTCTCTTTTTCTAGTATTTCATCATCTAGCAATGCAGCTGCATCTAATGCATCTGCATTGGCTAAGTGATCATATTGTTTGTAAAATTGTTTTTCTACCAATTGATCTAGAGAGAATAAGGATGAACACTCTTCTGTATCCTCCAAGGATACTTCATAGCATTCATTACATTGAATTTGATCTCTTGATCATTCACTCTCATAGTGAGCTCACCTTTCTCGCACATCAATTATGGTTTTACCAAATGCTAGAAATGGTCTACCTAGGATAATAGGCACTTTCCTTATCTCGCATCAAAGTCAAGGATAACAAAATCTACAGGGAATACAAATTTGTTACCTTAACTAGGATGTCTTCTATGATACCTTCAGGATAGGCTATTGATCTGTCAGCTAATTGAAGTGTCACAGTGGTTGGTTTTGCATTTCCAATTTCTAACTGGTCAAAAATAGATTTAGGCATCAAGTTGATACTTGCACCTAAATCACATAAAGCTTTACTCAAAGATAGGATTTTCCTATAGAAAATGGAATTGTAAAACTACTCGATCCTTCAATTTCCTAGGAATCTTGTTTTGCATAAGCAAACTACAATCTTCTGTCATGGCAACTGTTTCAAACTCTCCTAATCTTCTTCTCTTAGTAAGCACATCATTCATGAATTTTGCATAGTTTGGCATTTGTTGGAGTGCTTCTACTAAGGGAACATTGATGTGTAATTGTTTTAGTACCTCTAAGAATTTACCAAACCGCTTCTCCTCATGTGCTTTTTTCACTCTTTGAGGGTAAGGAGGAGGAGGGTATTCAGTACTAACTTAGGTAGTGGACTTTGAACTTTCTTGTGATGCAGAGCACTAGTTGCTTCGCATTGGTTTCTTTTTGATTTTTGGCTTTTTCTCCCTTATCTACACTTTCCTTTTCAGCTAACTCTACCAAATCCTTATCACTTCTTAATGAAATAGCCTTAACCTCGCTCCTTTCCTTTGGTTTGGGAAGGAGTAGCTCAGATTTGAAGGTAAGGCACCTTGTGGCCTTTGATACGAGTTGTGGCTAATTGACCAACTTGATTCTCTAAGTTCTTAATGGAAGCATCTTGGGTTTGTCTAGCGCTTCTAGATTCACCTATGAATGCTTTAAGCATGGATTCTAGAGAATTCTCAGTGGTAGGTTGAGAGTTTCTTTGGTTATTCTGAAATGGGAATCCCGGTGGGTTGGTTGGTGTAGTTGGAGCGCTTCTAGGTGCAGTGCACTATTGTTGCTCCATCTAAAATTTGGGTGATCTTTCCAACCAGGATTATAAGTGTTGGAATAAGGGTTGTTATTCCTATTATAACCTACATAATTTACAGAGATAGGGTTGCTAGAACACTCCTCATACAAGTGACCTCCTCCACAAGACACACAACTAGGTGTGCCTGGAGGTACTTTTTCATCAAGGTAATAGTGTCGTCTGGTGATGCAAATGCATTAGATGCGAGAGCATTGCCGTATGAAGTTTTTCATCAAATTAGCTAGAGTGGCTACTTGAGCGGATAGGGCGTATATATCATTAACTTCATGTACCCCGATGGTTTCTTTTGGGCACTTACCCTCTCAAGAGAGGCCAACTAGAACTATTAGTCGCTATTCTATCAATTAATTCACATGCTTCATTGTATGACAGATTTAATAACACTCCACCAGATGATGCATCAAGCATTATTCTGCTTGAGGTTCTAAACCATTATAAAATGTTTCCATTTGAATAATAACAGTAAACCATGATGAGGACATTTTCTCAAAAGTTCCTTCCATCTTTCCCATGCTTCAAATAAAGACTCAAACTCTTTTTGTCTAAAAGATGTAATATCATTTCTTAACTTTGCATTTTTGATAGGTGGGAAATATTTTCCTAAAAATTTTTCACCCATTTCATTCCATGAATGGATAGAGTTAGGCTCTAAAGAATTTAGCCAAGCCTTAGCTCTATCTCTCAAAGAATATGGAAATAACCTTAATCTAAATGCATTTTCACTAACACCGGGTAAAATAAAATTACTACATACTTCTAGAAATTGCCTTAAATGCAAATGAGGATCTTCATGAGGAGATCCTCCAAATTGACCAATAGTTTGAAGCATTTGAAACATCATAGGCTTAAATTCAAAATGCATGGCATCAATATGAGGTCTATTTATGCTAGTTTGCATGTTTTGATGATCAAACCGAGCATAATCCTCATAGGTCTATCTCTATCATTAATCATACCTATGTGATCCATGTGGATGAGATTTTCTCTATGAACTTCTTCTTCTTGATAGCATGTCAGGAACTGTGGCCTCCTCTCACCGAGTGTGGCCTTGAGCTTTGTTCTTCACTGAATGACATGTTGCAAGCTTGTTGATTCTGTTTTTGGAGTCTTAGCAATCTCCTGAATTTTCTTTCTATTTCTGGATCTAAACTATATTCGCAGTGTTCTGCTTCAGTTCTCAGACATATACTAAGTACCATGTACTTTTGTAAGACAGAAACTTTAAAGACCAAAATTTATATACAACACTAAATTACTATATATCAGAATTTTAAAAAGAATTTACTTCAATCCCCGACAACGACGCCAAAAACTTGGTGCATGGAAATCCGTACACTTGTGTGCAAGTATACACCATTCCAAAAACAAGTAGTAAAAAGATCGAACCCACAGAGATTGAAAAACTCACTTTTAAAATAAATATAAAGTAATAAAGTGTAAAGTCACTAAGTAACAAAATAATTTTGGATTTTGTTTGATGATCACAACTAAGTTAGAAAGAAAGCAAAGTAAAAATGTTGATAGTGTAAAAGAGAAAAGCTAGTTGGAATGTCTTCATCAAGTAATTTACTTATAAGTGTATGATGCAAGATGTGATGTCACAGACTTTGAATGTCACAGCATTAGCTATGTGCCTTTCGGTCACTTTCTTCAGAGTATCATTACAAGCTCTTATGATCCTTGCTTCTTTGCAGTAAAGAAAGGGGTGTTAGTGCCTTTCTCGCCTCCTTGTCAATTATCCAATTTGCTAAATAAATTCACTCTTGTATTTTAAGTACCCACAATTATCCTATGGACTATACTATCCTATGTCTAGGACTTAGCATGGTTTTCACAAAGTTTTCTTTATGTAAAACACTCACCCATATTAGTTCTTGAGTTCTTAATTGTAAGCCATTTCTGGTCATTTACAAATCTTACTTATTCTAAGTGATCAAGTTCAAAATAAGTAATGAAAATATTATCAAGCAATAACTAAAGTACAAACATACATACATGCAACATACTTAAAATCTCATTAAATGATTAGAACATTCCAACTAAGAAAGGTTTAGCTAACAAGAGACATTGCAAGATATATATAAACTGAATAGACCATGTTTATATATATAGAAATCACAAAAGAGAAACAACAAGAGTAAAGTTACAAATGCTGAAAACCTTTGTATGAAATCTTTTAGCAATGCACTAGCATTACTCCTTAGCACTATACAAACACTATGAAAACGAGTTAAGGAGGATTTATGAATTCCTTCCTCTTCCTCTAAAAATATAAAAACTAACTATGTATATTGAAATTTTGATCTAACTTATGGATTGTGATATATTTCCAAATGAAGATGTGAGGTCCTTTTATAGCCTTCAAGTGAGGTGCTTCCTTCCTTCATGTTGAAGTCATCTTGAGTGGATCATAACTGTAGTTGCTTTCCTGAGGTTTATCCATGTTGAAATCTTTGACTAATCACATAGGGCGGTTCATTGATGTGTGAACATATGTCCCTATGTTGGTGACTCTTCAAAGCTATGCCTATAGCTATGTGTGAATGGTAGCGCTACTATACAAGGTTGGATGGCATCGTAGAACCAAGCGGGAGGTCATCAATTGCAAGGTGGATGTATATGAAACAGACTGTTTATTCACCAAGTAGTGCGGTTTTTGATGCGGGAGCATTGATGCGGTTAGCATTGAGACTGCACTGAACAAAAACATCAAACATACCAAAATATATCCAAAATGGCCTAATAATAACTATAACCATTCAAATCACTCAAGTTATCATATATCACATAAAATACTATATAAACTCTTTATTATTACTTGAAAGAGAGCAAATACTAAGTTTAAACATATGAAATACTCTATATAAAATAGAGTTATCAACAACCACACAACCTAACCGAACCTTTCACCTTAGAACTGTGCTGTTAGTTCCCACGACCACTCGTAACCTTATATCTGTAGGCCAATTTTGTGCAGATAATAATGTCTATTGTGTGTTTAACTCATCACATTGTTTTGTTGTGTGTCAGGTTTCTAATTAGGTTCTACTTAGAGGTGTAAGAGGTGCTGATGGAGTTTTCTCTGTTCCTAGTTTGTTTGTTGATCATAAGGTGTCTTCACCAAGAGTCTATGCTTCTGTAAATTCACCATCACTCACTCATGTTGCACCCACCACAACCACTCATAGTAAGGTTTCTAGTTTTCCTGTATGGCACCATAGGCTGGGCCACACAAATATACTTGCTGTCAAAACTGTCTTGAGTCAATGTAATACTGATATTTCAATAAATGATATGTTTGTTCTGTGTAAGTCTTGTGCTATTGGTAAATCACATCGCACCCACTCACCACTTACTGAAACTATTTATTCCAAACCCTTTGAACTAGTGCACACTGATTTATGGGGCCCTTCACCATCTCCCTCCAATGGAGGTTATCTATACTATATTACATTTGTTGATGCCTGCACAAAATTTCCCTGGATATATTTTCTTAAACGTAAATCAGATGCCATTACAGCTTTAACTCTATTTCACAACTTAGTCAAAAATCACTTCTCTAGCAGCATTTAAGCTTTACAATTTGATTCTAGGGGAGAATTCAAAGCATTCACCTCTCACCTTAACTCACTAGGTATCCTCCATAGGCTCACTTGCCCATACACATCTCACCAAAATGGCACCGTTGTACGTAAACACCGTCAAATTGTTGAAATGGGCCTTACCCTTCTTACGCATGCTGTAACACCCCCTTCTACCATAACTACTATTTGAATTATTTTGAAAAATCAGAGTGCATAAAAACTTTCAGTGCAGCCACACGAGGGTGCCACATTTAAACAAAACACCTTAAACAAAACTCCAAAACATTTAATTGGAATAAAACTCCAAAAGACAGGATACATAGCACCAAATAATACCTGGGAAAATTATTACAGCCGTGGAAAAATAACAACTTAAACAATAGTTCGAAATGTAAAAAGAATAACAACTAAATATCCCCTGCACGTGATCGAGCCGACTCGACCACACTAGAAGAAGGATCTCTAGTCACCTTCAATCCATCACACCGCGGGTTGCGACATACGAGGCAACACGACGCAGATGAGGTGAGTCTCAATGCATAGGAAATAATAGATAAAACAAGAAACACAGTAGAATAGGCACACCAGAGATACAGTCAATTCACATACACCATTAATACAGTTACACCAAATACAGTTACACCAAGTACAGTTACACCAAATACACCATAACTACAGTTACACCAAATACAGTTACACCAAATACGGTTACACCATAAATACAGTTACACCAATACACTATTATATTTATGAACACCCAATCAATCACCAGAACATGTATGTAATGCATGAGATGCAACCCAAAACTCCACTGGGCATATGCATGTGGATCCATCACCAAAATTGCCTTGAGGGCATTCACCAAACACCAAAATAATTTATGAGGCCGAGGCCTATTCACCAAAAATATGCATATGATTATGCGACACCATGACTATGCACCAAAAACACCAAATCACCAAACGAAAGCAATAATATACTCACCAATAGCCTTGTGGGCTCACCAACACCAAAGAAAGGTCATAGACCCCAACTCATCATTATTTAATCACCAATTATACACCACACCACAAATAGTACTTCTTTAGGGACTAAAAGATCACCAAGACTAATTCTACCCAAACACCTAGTACTCACATACTCTCTCCTATTTAATTATATCAATTAACAACCAATCACCTTCATAACAATTAACACCTATTACACACCATATTACATTTAACTCATGCAATTCACCTTATAACTCAACCAAATAATTACTCCTAGTGTTTATATATTCAATTTATGCTACAACAACACCATAACACCACAATCAAGAATTTATCAATTCAATGCATGAAATTCAAGTCAATCACATGTGAAGTCAAACAATCACCTAATCAATCAAATACTCCATAAGTCAATTCAAACAATTACTCCTAACACCTAATCCCTATGATTTCATGGTTTATAAATTATTAACTATGTAAGAGAGCCCCATACCTTGTTATTTGAAGAAGATAACACTAAAGCTCCTAAGAAAACCCCTCCAAGACACCAACACTCCAAGATTCCTCCTTCCTCCTTGATTCTTCACGCAAAATCCCTCTCCTTCTCCTCTCTCTGGCTAGTCGCGCCTCACCTCTCTCTTCTCTCCTTTCTAATTTTTGGTATTTTGCTTCTAATGAGGGTTTCTCCTAAGACCCTAATGTTTTTATTAATTGGGTTTGGGCCACTTAACTCCAATGGGCCCTGATTGCACCTCCTAATTACTTTCTCATATCCCTCCCTATTTAACTAAAACACTCCCATTTATTTACTACACCCCACTCCTTATTTAAATGAGCATCAACACTCTAACCCTTTTTTTAATTTGATTTTTAATTCCCAACCATATGCTACTTTTCCTGCTACTTTTCCTCCCTCCTATAACCACTTTGGTTTTCCCTAGAAACTTGCTTTTAATAATAACAATAAGAATATTAATAGTAATAATAATAATAATAATAATAATCATCTTATATTAAGTATTTCTAACAACAATTTTAGTCCTTCTCAACATGGTCCCTATGCCAAAAACTCTCCAATTTGGTCCACTCCCCTATCAAATCAACTCCTAATAATTTCTAATAAAATTTGGGGCGTTACACATGCCTCATTGCCACTTCACTTTTGGGACCATAGCTTCACCAATGCCGTATACTTGATTAACAGGTTACCTACCAAAGCCCTCCCAACATACATCTCACCTTATCAAGCCCTCTACCAAAGACCACCTGACTATACTACCCTAAGATCATTTTGGGTGCTCTTGTTTTCCCTTGCTAACACCATATCATAAGCACAAGCTTCAATTTCACAGTCAAGAATGTGTTAATCTTGGTCCTTCTCCCCAATATAAAGGTTTCAAGTGTCTAAGTCCCAGTGGTCGTATTTACATCTCTAAGGATGCCACATTTCACGAGTCTTCGTTACCTTACTCTAAGTTTCCAATTTCTGGTCAGTCTCAGTCACAAACACCTGCCAATTCCAATCTGCTCCTACCTACATCACTATATCCTCCACCTCAAGTTTCCTCTGATACACGGATAACACACCAACAGATTCCAATCCTACAGCACAGTCACCAACCACCTTACTAGAAAACACATCCACTAACCTCACAACTATCACACACAGTGACCCTCACCCACATGACCAAGCCATTTTACCTAGTAACAATAACCCACCAGTAACTACTACCTTACCCAGTAACTCAAGCTCACCCAATAACCATCCCTCACCAAACACTGCTACCTCACCCAATAACTCTCCCTCCCCAGAACCAAGTTCCTCTCCAACTACACCTACTCCATTACCTGCCTCTCCACTCACAACTAAAACCCACTCTATGATAACTAGATTACAAACTGGCCACCTCAAACCCAAGGTGTTCATTGCTCACGTTGAACCTTCAACAGCCAAACAAGCCCTTACTCAACCTCACTGGGCTGAAGCTATGAAAGTCGAGTATGAGGCACTCATGAGAAACAATACTTGGACTCTCATGAAGCTACCTTCACACAGAAAGGCTATTGGCTGCAAATGGGTTTTCAGAGTGAAAGAAAACCCAGATGGTAGTATAAATAAGTACAAGGCACGTCTTGTGACTAAGGGGTATAATCAGTTGCCTGGCCAGGATTATGGGGAAACCTTCTCTTCGGTAGTCAAACCTACAACAATTCATATTATTTTGACTCTTGCCATCACTTATGGGTGGGAAATACAACAAGTTGATGTGAACAATGTGTTCATTAATGGTGAACTTCAGGAAGAAATTTTCATGACTCAACCACTTGGTTTCATATCCACTGATAAATCATTGGTATGCAGGCTGAATAGGTCTCTATATAGTTTAAAACAAGCGCCCAGAGCCAGGTATGAGAAGCTGCAACAGTCTCTCCTGCAGTTTGGGTTTGTGCACAGTCGTTGTGATCATTCCTTGTTCACAATGACTTCCAAAGATGTTAAATTGTTTATATTAGTTTATGTGGATGACATACTGATTACAGGTACCAGTAAGGCTCTCATACATGATCTGATCCTCAAGTTGCAGTCTCATTTTGCTCTGAAACATTTGGGTAAGCCTGAATACTTCCTCGGTTTGGAAGTCAAGTATCTGCAGAATGGCTCTATGCTGCTGACGCAGTCAAAATATATCACTGACCTGCTCACCCGAGCCAATATGACTGGTTGCAGCTCCATAGCTACACCTATGGTGTCTAATCCTAAGTTGACACGCCACGGTACAAATATGTTAGCAGATCCTACACAGTACAGATCAATTGTTGGTGACTTGCAGTACGTGACTCTAACGAGACCAGATATATCCTTTTGTGTAAATAAGGTGTGCCAGTTTCTCTCAAGTCCAAGGGAAACCCATTGGCGTGCAGTGAAATGTATCCTACGCTATTTACAGGGTACTTCTCAGTTTGGCCTGCTACTCCAGCCTGCACCTTCGTCCACTTTGTTCTCCTCAAGGGCATATACTATGACTCAGATTGGGCTAGCGACCCTGATGACAGGCGCAGCACCTCTGGCTCTTGTCTATTCTTTGGGCCAAATATTGTTTCATGGAGCTCAAAGAAGCAGTCTTTGGTTGCTCGGTCTAGTGCCGAAGCTGAATATAGAGGCATGGCTAATGCCACTTCTGATTTGTTGTGGGTTCAATCCCTCCTTGGTGAACTGCAAGTCAAGACTCAGGCACCTGTTTTGTTGTGTGACAACCTCAGTGCAGTGATGTTGTCTCATAATCCAGTGTTACATGCTCGCACAAAGCATCTTGAGCTCGATATTCACTTCGTCAGGGAAAAAGTTGCAGCCAAACAAATTACTATACAACATATTCCTGGAATTCACCAAGTTGCAGATGCACTGACTAAGCCATTGTTTGCTACTGCCTTTGCAGATTTCAGATTCAAGCTCAAAGTTATCCCTTTCACAAGGCCTCACTTGAGCTTGAAGGGGGAGTGATAGATATGTATATTAGAAAGTCAATGCATAGTTGAATAGTCAAGTCAAATAGTCATTGTATAGTTGATTCATTGTACATGTGGCATGCTGAGTCAGCCACTAATGCTGACTATATAAGCTGATGTGTAACTGACTCATAATCAATTCAATAGATCATATTTTCAGTTTCAATTCAGTTAGATCTCTCTCTCTCTCTCTCTCTCTCTCTCTTTACCTTTAACACCTTCAAATTCATGTTAAACCCCATTTGCTTTTGTAAAACTAATATGATATATTTTCAAAAAGAAAAATTGAAAAAACTTTGATTAAACTTGGTGGAGGTGGTGTTCCTCGCAAACTAAGATGAAATAATTTCAGAGTACCCATTCATTGATTAAACTTATTCTTTCTGATTTTCTTTTCATTTGTTGATTCTTTCTCTACATTCAATTCATTGATGAAGCTTCCATTTTTAGTAATTAACTTGTAAGTAGCAAATTAGAATAAACTAGATATTTGGTCAAAACAAATTTTGCCGAATCAACAATGGAGTAGGAGGATAAACTAGATTTAATGTGAAAAAAACCTTGGGTAATCTCAGAAATCAAAAGACGCCAAAGCTACGGGGAAGAGAACCTGATGAATAGGTTATGATAGGGTGCGTTTGATTCGCTAATCAGTAAGGGACTGGACTGGACAACTCCAGTTGTACTCTGTTTGATTTGAAAACTGTTCACAAGATCTTTGGGCGAGAAATGAGGGCAAGGGATCGGACAAAGACCAGTTTACATGCCTCACAAAACCACAGTACAACTTTCTGTCCCACAGTACAACTTCCTGATCACCCAAAAATATATCAAAATATTATTTTTATTTCCTATTCAATAATTTTGTTTTCTCCTTTATTCTCCCTCTCCCTTTCTCTCTCTCTCTCTCTCTCTCTCTCTCCTATCTCATTATTCTCTCTCTCTCATCTCATTCTTCTCTATCATTTTCTCTACCTCTAATACTTTCTCATCTCAGGACCTATCTCCTTCATCTCTCTTTCCCTCCCCCCTCTTTACCTCTCATCTCTTTTGTATCTTTTCATCTCATGATATCTCTCCATCATCTCTCTCTTTCTCTCTCCCTCTCTCTCTCTTCCATATTCTCCTTCATTATATTATAATATATGTTATATAAAATCATTATAAACATTAGAAATAGAATTATGGTAAAATTTACATTTTTTTTGCTTGTGTCGTCCATGGTTCAACAAACAATGTACTGGATAAAAGCTTGTCCAGGTCTGTCCAGTCCAGTACTGTCTTGTTTGCAAATCAAACAGACCCATAGTGAAAGAAGAAAACAAAGAAGTCACGTGACATACTTAAATGCATTAATCTCACGAGAGAGAGAGAGAGTAGGACGCGATAAAAATATTTTTGTTTTGTTTTGTAAAAATGGTGAAGCAAAAATAAGAAAAGAAGATATAAAGGTTTGAGTGAGAAAACTTTTCAACACAGACCACCAAGTGTCGGGAGAGTTGTTTGTTTCTTATATAAAATAAAAATATAAAAATAGCAGTATATTCGTGCATATGCACAAATATTGTTGTGTTATTTTTATTAATAGATTTAGACATAATTTAATTTGTCCGAACATTACCCCGTGAAAATCAGAACTAATTTAAAGTAGATAAACAAAAAGTTTTAAATTGTAATTGAGTTAGTCCGAACATTACCACGTGAACATTTACCAGCAATATGTAATATTTCTCGTAGAGATTAGAAAACAAAATTGTATTAAAGTTTCAAATTTTCCAAAATTATAATATTTTCCGTAGAGACTAAATCAAACTTATTAATAGAGAAAAACAGAATATTAAAAATGAAGGAGACATGTAGATGAAATTAAAGTAGATATATTGTGAAAAATTGAAAAATGAGGAGAAGGAGGAGGAGAGAGTGAAAAAATGTGTGAGAAAATTTGATTTCACGTTTTCTATTTTTCAAACTCTATCTCATTTTTAGACATCACAGATGCAAGGAAGTCCTACACTAACCTATCTTTTTTTTTTTGGATGATGCAAATTTTTTTGCCAGTTAATAAAGAAGAAATATTTCAATTACTGCTGCATCAGGCCACAAGATCAACTTGCAAAAATTTGGCCTCATCTGTGATAAAAGTCTATCTCCTATGGTTAAGCAGGAGCTGTATGATATCCTTAATATCCCTATTTGGGATTGTCCAGGAAAATATTTGGGGATTCTGCGAGAATGGGGAACTCTAAGACTCAAGCCTGTAATGGATCAAAGAAAGATTTTTTCTAAACTTGAAGGCTGGAAGGAACAACACTTTTCTCAGACAGACAAAGAGGTACTCATCAAAGCTATTATTCAGGCTATCCCATCCTATGTTATGTCTATTGTTAAACTCCCAAAAAAAACTTCTACTAGTCCTTTTGCTCTGCTGTTGCTAAGTTCTGGTGGAGTTCCAAAGTTAGGAACATGGGCATACACGGGAAAAATAGACAATTTATGTGTTTGAATAAAACTAAAGGAGGTATGGGCTTTAGGGACTTCTCTAGCCAAAACTCTTCTCTCCTATCTAAGCAGGCCTGGAGGTGTATTCAATGTCCTAATGAGTTCTGGACCAAAATGCTTAGAGGCATTTATTGTGCTAGAGAGAGTTTGTGGTCAGTTAAGCCTAAAGCAAGTATTTCCTGGGTATGGAGAAGTTTATTACACGGTAGAGAATTGCTCAAAGAGAAAGGTAGATGGATTATTGGCAATGGTGAATCTATTAATGTTACTACGGATCACTGGCTGGCTTCTGGAAACTTGGCTATTATTAGAGAACCCTCCAATGTGACTATAGTTAATGAGCTTATAGATCATGTCTCTCTTAAATGGGACATTGATAAGCTCAGAATTACTCTGTCCCTAGACTACACCTATTTGACATGACCTTAAGGTTTGCTCTGTTCCTGTGAACTCTAATATCACAAGCATTGCTATATGGCTTGAGAATATCATTGAGAATGACAGATTTTCAAAGAAAGAAAACTGGCTTCCTATTGCTACTGTATTCTTTGCCCTATGGAACATCTGGAAGAATAGGAACCTAAAAGTGTTTGAGGACTCTAACCCTAACCCTAGTTAAATTATGCACCAAATCAAGGCAGCAACTTATGAATATTTCAACCATAAAGCAGGAAAAGATGCAATTAATAGTTCATCAATTGGTTCTTCAATGAACTCAACTAGGTGGAGCCCCCCCTGTCAATTTCATAAAATAACACAAATGCTCAATTTAACATTAGTATGAGTGTTGGTACTTCTGGAATAGTGTGTATGGATGATAAAGGTAGGGTTTTGGTTGGTATTACCTCTCGGGTTTATGCTCCCTCTACGCTTGTGGCTGAAGTGATGGCACTCAGGGAAGCAATGGTGTTGGCGACGAACCTTGGTTTCATAGATGTCGTTGTTGAATCTGATTGCAAAGATCTCGTGGACATGTGTAGAGGAAGCATCAGAAGATGGGAAATCGAGCAAATTGTACAAGACAATCTCAAGCTTAAAGTTAATTTTACCTGGTTTGGATTCTCATTGGCTCATAGATGTGAGAACTCTGTTGTAGATCTCCTCGCGCATCTTGCTTCTATGAATCAACTTCTAAGCAACTGGGTTTCAAACCTTCCACATGAACTTACGACGATAATCAGATCAGAATTGAAGGTTGATTGAGGTTTTTTTTGACAACAAAAGTCTAATTCATTTCATTCAACACAATTGCAACAATACATGTTGGTACATCAAAAAGAGTATGAGAATGGCTAGATAACAAGGACACCCCTGCTAAGATATGAGCAACCTTGTTTACCATTCTCCTAGTAAAACTCACATGAGAGTTAGGATAAAAAAAACTAAAAGCCTCCCTACAATGGTTTAAAATACTACCATAATCAGACAATATTGTAGGGGCGTTATTAAAATCATCTACCACAACCTTGTCGTCCATTTCAAAGATAACATCCCGGTAATGCAATTCACGCACCCAATCAATTTCTAAGAGTAATCCCATGGCTTCCCCTTTATAGACTTCTAGAAGCGGAGCAAAAGAATGCAATTTAGCGGCTATAAACACCCCACTACCATTCCGAAGGCACATTCCAAAACCAACTCGTTTCCCAGTTGAGTCAAAAGATGCGTCAATGTTGCATTTCACAAAGTTTGGAGGTGGTTTACTCCACCTGGCTGCTGTTGCAACATGTACACCAGCAGTTGTACTTGATTCAGGCCGAAGGAAAACTGTCCTGGCCGAACACCAATCCTGTAGAAAATTGTTACCATTCCGAATTATAGTAGCAGCTGTATCGCGGGAATTTTTGCACACCAAATTATTCCGGCTCACCCAAATACTCCATAATGTCATAACCCAAGCAATACGAATATCCCCCTGCAACTCGTTCATGACAGAAAACATCCACTGACTAACACTTGCTGCCACGGTTGATGTATGAGCAACAAGTGCAGCAACACCGTGGCCCAACCAGCAAGCTGCTGCTGTGGAGGGCGAATTGGAGTGTGATTTTTTGTCCATAAGTCCTCCAACAGTCTAATAGATGTTCCACTCCCAATACACCAATTGGAACAATGAATCAATAAGTCTTGTGAGGCAAATAAACTATTCCAAACAAAGCTCCCATTACTCCTCTTAGTGGCATGCAAAAAATCACTGGTCGGAAAATACTTGGCCTTATAAAGTCTAGAAACCAAGAGCTCCAGTTGAGATTGCAAGCGCCAAGCTTGTTTTCCCAATAGTGAAAGATTAAAAGCTTTTAGATTTCGGAAACCCATCCCACCATGATTCTTAGGTACACATAATTTCTCCCACGCCATCCATCAGATTCCTTTTGAAGCACCTCCATTACCACCCCACCAAAATCCATTGAGCATGCGCTCAATCTCCAAGATTAGAGAGGAAGGAATTAAAAATAGACTCATGAAATATGTTGGGATAGATTGAAGTACCGATTTGATCATCACCTCTTTACCCGCTTTAGATAGCATCCGCCCGCGCCAAGAATTTATCTTTTTCTAGATCCTATCCTTGATGAACTTAAAGAGAGATTTTTTACTCCTACCTACCATTGACTGGAGGCCTAAGTACTTACCGGTCCCAAGACACACCTGCACACCCAATTTAGATGCAATACTGTCCCTGTCAGCCTGTTGCACATTTCTACTAAAGAAAATTTCAGATTTTTGGAAATTGACTTTTTGGCCCGATGCTCTCTCATATATGTCAAGAATTGTTTGGATGCGTGTTGCTTCACCCAAGGAAGCTCTAAAAAAGAGGAAGCTATCATCTACAAATAAAAGATGAGAAATTAAGGGTGCTCCCCTACAAATAGTAATACCATGAAGATCCCCTGAGGCTATATCTTTATGTAACAAAGTTGTCAAACCTTCAGCACACAGAATAAAGAGATATGGAGATAATGGATCCCCCTGTCTAAGCCCCGTCCTGGTGTAATGGGACCTGCCCGTTCCTGATTCACAATGACAGATAAAGACACAGATTCAATACACATACACATCCACTTTAACCAAACACCATTAAATCCCAACTGATTCATCACAACATAAAGATATCCCCAATCCACCCGGTCATAAGCCTTACTCATATCTATTTTTAAAAGCAACTTCACTGACCCTACCCTTACGCTTATTCTTAAGATAATGAATTGCTTCAAAGGCTATCATAGCATTATCAAGGATAGACCTACCAGCCACAAAAGCCGATTGTTCAATAGAAACACACCTAGATAGCACAAGTTTGAGACGATTAGCAAGTACCTTAGAAATGATCTTATAGAGGACATTACACAATGCTATCGGGCGCCAGTCAGCCATAGATACAGGGTTGTCCTTCTTCGGAATAAGGGCTAGATTTGTATCATTCAGATCATGAGGAAACTCACCTCGATTAAGCCATTCAACACAAGCAGCGAAGATTTGATCACCATACGAATCCCAATAGCGCTTGAAAAAGCGGGATTAAATCCATCTGGTCTGGGAGCCTTGTCATCATCCATAGACATGATAGCATCCTTGAATTCCTCCTTCTCAAAATTTTTTGTGAGTAACTCATTATCACTAGACGAGACCCTGCGCTCAATCAACCTAGTAACGGGATCATAAGCACCCACCCTGCTAGAGAAAATATCATCAAAATAGTCAACAACCACACGTTGTATAGAGTCAGGACTAGTAGCTAATGAACCACCCCCCCACTGAAGGCTCTCTATCTTCTTTTTCTGCCTAGAAGTAGCTCTAGCATGAAAGAACTTTGTGTTTTGCATTATCAACTTTGTTAACTTTCTATTCATTCTGTTAAACAATAAAACACCCTGACTATCCTGCCTATTGCGCACAGGCTCCATATCCCTCCTACAAGCTGCTATATCTTCCCTAAACTTCAATTTTTTAAGGCGTCCACAATGCTAAAGTGAGGTTGCACAACCACGCAAGTGGGATTGAACGTCACCTGCAAGTCCTGAACTCCACCCCTCACGCACTACTTCATCAAGTTCCGGTTCAGCAAGCCAAACATTCTCAAACTTAAAAGAACAATTACGTACCGGAACACCAACGTAATCCCTTTGAAGTAACAAAGGAGAGTGGTCTGACTTTGGTGAGATGAGATTCAGCAGCTTAGCTTGGGGAAAAAGTTCCAACCATTCCTTCGTAGCAAACGCTCTATCCAATCTCTGCTCAATGGCCCGGGGTGTACCTAAAGCAAACCTCCAAGTAAACTGATATCCTGTGAGTGGTAAATCAACCAGCTGAGCATCCGTTATAGCTTCCTGAAATCCTTGCATAAGATAGTTTGGATGCTCACAATATCCTCTTTTGTCCTCAGGGGTGAGCAAATCATTAAAATCTCCTATAATGCACCAGGGAAGATTTGAAAGGCCCGATAATATTCTAATTAACGCCCAGGACTCATATCTTCTTGACCGGTCAACATATCCATAGTACCCCGTAATACGCCAATTACCTCTTACTGCGTCCTCAACAACAACATCCAGGCGATGCTGTGAATAGCCCGTAACACTACAAGTAATAACATTCCGCCAAAGAACTGCAATACCCGTTCCACCATATGCCTTGAAGAGGTTTTCTCAATTAGGGTTCTAGTTGAAAGCTGTGAATATGTTGAGTTTCTCTCTGTTACCATTTTAGTGAAAGTAGGTTATTCTTCTCTCTCTTGTATTATTTCGCTCCACACCCGTTCCTTGTTGGGCTTGTGGGCTCTGGGTTTGATGCTTATTTTCGTTTTGTTGTTTTGGCCCATGTTAGGTGTTTTTTTTGGGTCAAGATTGCATGATTTCATTACCACGAGGAAGGCCCAAACCAATACAATCTAATAGGACAACCAAATCAAGGCACCACACACCTTGTGGGCTCAAGATTAAAGATACTCTAAATTGGGCTCATACTTCTTATCCACCACCCGCTACTCAGTGCACACCCCCAACACCCGGTATCCCCAAAATGCCCTTTCCCCCCTGAAATTCTGAATGGTTCGGACCCAAAGTTCCGAACCGGTTCCGTGCTAATCTACTGAACCCTCCTAATCCCCCAAAAATTTAAAACGCACACGTTTCATTTAGGGTAACTTTGTCATTTCACGCGTTTGAGGGGTGTGTAAGAAGGATGAGCCCTAAATTGAAATTAACAAAGCTAATAAACTTAGTGCAACTGAATAGCAAAATACGGGGGTGTAAATAGGAAAAGGCCTTACACGAAAACGGGGAAAGGCATGCATTGCATTTGCAACCATAGAATGAGGTTGGGTCTTTTTTTTTTATATCCCACCACTTCTCCATCTACTCCCACGTACCCTACAAAAAGACCAAAATACCTTTAACAAAATTTAAAAATCCTTAAATATTCCCACAACTCCAAAAAATAAATAAATATAGGAATCGTATATACACCCCCACATCGTATATACACCATCGCATATACCATTTGGGGGTGTATATACAATGTGTAATTAAATTAGAAATCGTATATACACCCACAAATGGTATATACGATGGTGTATATACGATGTGGGGGTGTATATACGATTCTTAAAAAAATCAGCTTTCGAGCAACCTACTCCGATCGTAATGAAACCACAATCATTAAATCCGAAGAAAATCAACGAGCATGACTCAAAATCCCAAATTTCATTGTTTACTATTTTTTATTAATTTTTTTAATTTTTCATAGTCTCCAAAAAATCTTAAAAAGTTTGCATAGTCTTATTTTGGTTTTGTTAGATTTTTAATGGTGTTTTTATAATTTTTTTTATTAGTTTTGACTTTTTAACAAATTTTTAGTAGCCTTTTAGTAATATTTATTTTAAAAATTTAAATAAAATACAAATCGTATATACATCAGGTGGGGGTATATACGACTTTGAATATTTATAGGGTCGTATATACCCCCACTTGATGTATATACGATTTGTATTTTTTCGATGATCGTATATATGTTAAAGGCGTATATCGATGGGTGATCCCCAGGGTGAAAGAAGCAAATTAAATCTTTCATCGGTGAGCCATTAAAATTGGCCAGTTGGATGTAGTTTAAAAAATTCATCAATGGTTGAGATTTAATATCGGTTGATTCAATCGTAACCATTCATAGTTTTTTAAACAATATCCAACGATCGATTTTAAATGGTTGCCGATAATATTTAATTTCTTTCTTTAAACTTTATTTTTTTTTAGAAAAAAAACTTTTTTCAGGGTATTTTCGTCCAAAAATCTTGTGAGGTAGATGGCTATGGGATGGGAAAAAAAAAAAAACAATGAGGTTTTGGATTGTGTAACCTAAATCGGCCTCTCTCCCACACTCATCGTCTTCTTCGCTACCAAACCCCATAACTCTACACCAACCATCGCTTCTTAGTGAGATTGATCGGAAACCAGCATAGCATTGCGAAGATTCAGCTGACCAATAATTGAAGCTGTTGTATCGTATCTACCAGCCTGCGTCGTTGGAATGGAGGAGGAGCAGACACTAAACCTAACCCTAGAAGCAGAGCAGGAGAAAGATGAACCGATGCTTAGTTCTGATGATTCCGATTCTGATTCAGAGGACGAAGCTCAGCAAAAGCTTAAACTCGAATCCCTCCAGACTGAGCTTGCCGCTAATCCCTCCAACTACGATGCTCATTTACAATATATAAACCTTCTGAGGAAAACCGGCGATGTCGATACTCTGACAAAAGCAAGGGAAACAATGAGTGAATTCTTTCCATTGACCCCTGCGATGTGGCAACAATGGATCAAAGATGAGCTTTCTCTCAGTACAGCTTCTCCACCGGAAGACGCTTTCTCTAGAGTTCTTAATCTTTATGAACGTGGCGTGTTTGATTATCTGGTTGGTTATTCTATTTCAACTTTCTGCCTACTTTACATAATTCATGTTTTCTCAGTTAGGATGGAAGTCACTTTTTTAAGATATAATAGCTCTTTTAGTATGATACTTAGGAGTTTAGGTATGGTAGGAGAAGAACCAAGAACAAATTTTTCTCCATATTTTTAATGAATTTGTTTTTATCATCTGTTTCAGTCTGTCCCTCTTTGGTGTGACTACATTAAATTTATCCAAGAGTTTGATCCAACGGTACGCGAATGTTTACCTGCCGGTATTTCCAAAGCAAGGGATCTTTTTGAGAAGGCCCTTACTGCTGCTGGTTTGCATGTTGCCGAAGGCAGTATAATATGGGAAGCATACAGGGAATTTGAGCAGGCTATACTTCTAACCATTGATGAAACCGATCGCCCGACAAAAGATAAGCAAGTTCAACACATTAGAAGTTTATTCCATCGCCAGTTGTCTGTTCCCCTTGCTGATATGAATTCAACACTTATGGCCTATAAAACTTGGGAGATGGAACTAGGAAATCTTCATGATGCATCCAGTGATCTGATTGATATTTATCCTCACGTTGCATCAGCATACCAGAAGGCCTTGGAAATGTATAATGCTCGCGTTCATCTTGAAGAGCAGATTTCTAGCCAGGATATTTCTGATTCAGAAAGACTACAACATTACATGAAGTATTTGAAGTTTGAGCAGTCTTCTGGAACACCTGCCAGAATTCAAGTTCTATATGAGCGAGCTATTACTGATTTTCCTATATCACCTGATCTCTGGCTTGATTATACTCGTTATTTGGACAAAACTTTGAAGGTTGGTAATGTTGTTAGCAATGTTTACTCCAGGGCCATCAAGAACTGCTCTTGGGTTGGAGAACTTTGGGTTAGGTATATGCTATCCTTGGGCGTGGTCATGCTTCCGAGAAAGACTTGGCTGAAATCTTTGAGAAGTCCTTGCGATGTACCTTTTCAACTCTTGATGAGTATCTTGATTTGTTTCTCACCCGGGTGGATGGCTTAAGGCGAAGAATGACATTCACCAGTGGAGAGAATCCATTGGAATATAAAACAATAAGGAGACCTTTCAGCGTGCATCAGACTACCTGTCACCATACATGAAGAATACAGAGGGTTTCTTACATTTACATGCTTATTGGGCCCATTTAGAAACAAAACTTGGAAAAGATATAACTGCATCCCGTGGAGTTTGGGAGAATTTCCTTAAGATCTGCGGTTCAATGTTAGAGGCATGGACTGGTTATATAGCTATGGAAGTTGAGTATGGTCACATAAATGAAGCAAGGTCCATCTACAAGAGATGCTTTAGTAAAAGGTTTTCTGGGACTGGTTCAGAGGACATTTGCAACTCATGGCTACGCTTTGAGAGGGAGTTTGGCAAGTTGGAAGACTTTGACCATGCTTTACAAAAGGTTACCCCTCGTCTGGAAGAGCTACGCTTATTTAGGATGCAACAGGAATTGAAGTCAGCAGAGGAAAGTGAAAGCATTCCAAAGAAGCATAAACATTCCAAAGAAAAGCATGCGTGATAAAAGAAAGCTGGGGCCAGACATAACTGATGGACAGTCTCCAGCAAAGCGGCAGAGAGATGCTGGTAAAAACCCAATAAGTGCACCCGAAGATAATATATATCAAGTTCAGACCTCTTCTGAGATGATAAAAGCAGAAGGGATCAATCTGAAGAATAACAAATCTAATGACAACCTAAGTGAGCAACAACTTACCCTCGGAAAGAACAGGGGGTACTCTGACCAGTGTACTGCTTTTATATCAAATCTTCACCCTACGGCAAGTTCGGAGCATATTCATGATTTCTTCAGTGATGGTGGAATTGTTGCCATCCGCATCCTCGTGACAAGTTCACTGGAAAATCAAGGGGCTAGCTTATGTGGACTTTGTGGGCGAAGAGCACCTTGCTGCAGCAGTAGCTAAGAACAAGACTGGGTTACTTGGGAAGAAGCTCAGTATTGCTCGATCTGACCCAAAGCGAGGTAGAAAGGAACCTTTTGATCAAAAAACCTTGAAAGAACATGCGCATGCCAATAATCGTTCTGATAACAAAAGTTCAGCATCCAAAGAAACTGATGATACTTCCAAGAGAGATGTAAAAGATGCGAAGTTCTCTTCTAGAAAGCCAGGAAGCGACAACATCCAGTTTAAAGGGAAGAATACATTTGCCTTGCCTCGAAATGTCAGACCACTTGGTTATACTGCAAATAAACCAAAAGCCGAAGAGGGGGATGAAAATCCAAAATCCAATGAAGAATTCAGAAAGATGTTCATTCGTTAAGGGTTTCCGGGCATTAATTTGCAACTCTTGAGAGCTGCTGTCTCTTTCTATTTTATTTTGAAAAACGGCAACAATTTCTGTGTGCTGCTTTTTTGAAATTTCTGTCCGCTTTGTGTTTTCCAAAATTGAAAACGCTGTTTACAGATCCTTTGTTATTCAAATTCACGTTTCTAGATTATTGTGAAGGAGATTTACAACTCACGAAAAGATGCAGAACGAGGAAGGACAAATCACAGAGCTTTACATTCCAAGGAAATGGTAAACACTTTAATAGTATCTTTAGAATATTTCCTTTTTGGCTTGTTATGGAAAATTATGGCTTTTAGGTTTCTGTTAGTTTTGTTTGGTTTTTGAATTTGACCTAATTTTGCGAATTTGGTTTCAGTTCTGCTACAAACAGATTGATTACTGCTAAGGACCTTGCCTTTGTTCAGATTTACGTTGGCCATTTGGATGAGAGTGGTGTCTACAATGGTCACTTCTCCACTTTTGCCCTCTGCGGCTTCACTCGTGCACAGGTATCCCTAACTATCAATTTCTTGATTTTCTATTCTATTTTGGATTTTCATTACTACATGATTTGTGTTGATTGTGTCGATTTTATCGTTAATTAGCTATGTTTAAGAATACACACTATACCTGTTAGGGTGATTTAAATTGGTTTGTGCATTTGTCTTGACTTGAGTTAAATTTTTGTTGGGTTAGTTATATAGTTATGTAGCATTGGCATTTGGCACTATTTGAATTATTAGCATAAAATAATTCAGTGATTTGGTGAGGATTAATCTACAATAAGCTTGCGTTTTGTAATATTTTTGCTCACGGTAATTGTGGCCTCTTGGGAACATTGATGACTGTTTCATAGATGCACTTACTATTGCTAGTTGCTACTTGCTAGTACTTACTATTTCAGTTAACCTGTTTAAGAATTCTATTGCTCAGGTCATGATTTTATGCTTATGTGTTTTATTTGCAGGGCAATGCTGATAGTGGATTGGATCGCCTGTGGTCCAAAAAGAAAGCTGAAATTAAACAATAGATGCATCGTAGTTTGTTGTGCTAAGGTCAACTTTTGCTAGAGATAATATTGGAGTTTTTGATGTATGCATTGCAATACTTGTTTTGAATTTCCATTTTCTTCTAAGAAAGTTGCTTCTTAATGGTTGGACATTGCATTGAAGAGTTTTTTTTTTTTGACACAGTTGAAGGGTTATTTATGTAAGGTTTAGTTCATATTTGCCACCTATCTTATCCTCCCTCCTGATAGTGATGGAAAAAAAAAGGCAGAACTACCTTAATTTTAGTCACTGGCTAATTTTTGTCCAAATTAATCTGTTATTTTAAGTATATTAATCTGTTATTTTTAGTATATACGTCTGTGAGAGAGATGGGACAGGAGAACTTTTTTAATGAAAAGGTAAAACAAAAATTATAAAAGAGGAGATAAAGTTTTGAGTGAGCAAACTGTTCACTAAACTCCGGCGTGGCGTTGTTTGTTTCTTATATAGATATAAGTTAAAAAATTGAAATTGAAAAATATTGAAAGTGGTGTTTAATTATAGAAGTAATAGATAATAGAAAGGATATTAATAATTAGAGTTTGACATAAGGTAGAAAAAAAGTCATGTTTTTACACGTGGAAGATATGGGAGAAAAGAAAAGTTTGTTTGTGAAAAAGATAAAACAAAAGTTATAAAAGAATAAGAAAGTTGAGTGAGAAATTTTTTACCAATGAATAAAATTAATTTTAGCAACTTGGTGATCTTGGTTCCTAAGTTTGAACTCAAATGTAATTGTGTGATAATTGTGTGTGGTGTTTATTTGTCGTTTTGTCAAAATCAATTAAAAAGATAGATAGATAAAGCGTAAAGGTGGCAAATAAATTACTTATATTTTTAATGATAAAGAGGTTAATTAAAAATATAAGTTAAATAACCTCTTTATCATTAAAAATTGATAATTTACTTAACTTATATTTTTAATTAACCTCTTTATCCTTGCAAGGTGGATGCTTAGGATGGAGTCTGGTCCTCTAGGAGAAGGAGCTAGTTCTCCGTACTGTGATAAATCATAACTTCAAAATCCACTGGGACTTACACATGTGTGATGCACAGGACGTAGTTATAAGGAGTTTTGAAAAAAATGTTAAAAAAATTATGTATTGCAAAGCTAGTGGTTATCTGAATTGATAATTTACAACCAAACATATGATGAAATTTGTATGTTAACGAGTACATGTTTATATATGAGGGCGAAGATAGTTCACAAAAAAAATGGGCGTGTGTACTATTGGTTAAAAAATAGTTGTATGAAATTTTCTTGTAGATATTAACTAACCAACGATTATGTTATATGGCTTCAACCAATTCTCATAAAAATAAAGGGTTTTTTTGTACCCCACCATTTGACTCCATACCCCCTATACGATGAAAAAACTAAAATACCCCTAAAAAATTACAAATTTACTGAAATAGTGACCATTTCTCACTTAGGAGATAAATACGATTTTCGATATATTTAGCGTCGTATTTATCTAGATCGATTTCCTCGAAGCTTTAAAAAATCGTAAGTCGTATTTACCTTCATAAAACATAAATTCGATTTTTCTTAAAAAATCGCATCGTATTTACCTTATTACGAGATAAATATGATTTTTTTAATTTATTTGGTTTTTGTCGGAAATCGTATATAGGTAAATCGACTTGAAAAAACATATATCGTATTTACCTATTACAAACATAAATCCGATTGGTTCAATTTTAATGGGGGTATGTCCGTCCAAAAATATAGAGTGGGGTATATTGGTAAACCGTAGGGTGCAAAAAAATCCAAAATAATATGTCTTAACATGAGGATACTGTTTGTCAAAAAAAAAAACAATGAGGATACATTTTGGTAATAAAAAAAAAAGTTTTGGACAAAAATAATGATGAGTGGGCCTTAATTTTTCTTTAGATTAATAATGGACGTAAAATTTGCATTATTTACAACTATCTTATCTAAAAATTTCCCCCAAATCCCCTCCTAAAGTAGTTGTTGTATTAATAAAGAGGATTGATTGATAGGGGTTTATAAAAGATTCAGGTGGAAAATATGAGGTCTCTCTATTTGGAATAGATTTAGGAATTTCAACTATTTGAGGCAATATCATATATTATAAATGTTTATATGAAAAATACATTAATGCGTGAGCGATAAAATTATGATAACATTATCATTAAGCAAAAAATGGAAGATGTGGAAAAACATTTCTAAGTAATATTGAAATTGAGTATTGAGTACAAGTGCTAATACATAGAAATAGGTTATTCTAAATGTGAACCTAACAGGCATGATAAATGAGTATTATACATATTTACAACACTTTTCCTCAAGTTAGTGAATGAATATATATCATTTCCAGCTTGCAAGTAAGTTGTTTGAAATGTTCTGTTGACAAACTCTTTGTTAATACATCCGTCAGTTGATGTCTAGTAGTTCACATATTCCTAGTGCCAAAGCTCTAAATTCATCCTCAGCGCTTGATCAAGCCACTACTTTTGCTTCTTACTTCTCCAAGTAACGAGGTTCCCACAAAGGAAGGTGCAGTAGCCAGATGTAGATCTTCTATCACTCATTGAACCTGCATAGTCAGCATCTGTATAGACTTTCATAGTTAGGTTTCCACCTCTTTTGAACAAGAGTCATCTTGCCGGAGTGACCTTGAGATATTAGAGAATACGATCAACAACTTGCAAGTGTCTCACCCTCGAGTCATGCATAAATTGGCTCACCACACTGACTAAATAAACCAGATCAGGTCTAGTGTGTGCCAAGTAAATCAATTTTCCCACCAATTTCTGATATTAGACCTTGTCAACTTTGACACTTTCTTCTTCAAAGCTAATTTTGTGATTCTGCTCTATGGGAACACTCGTAGGTTTGCATCCAAGTTTTGTTGTTTCCTGCAAATGGTCATGCACATACTTTCTCTAAGAGATAAAAATGTCTTGTTTTGAGTAGGCCACCTCGATTCCCAAGAAATACTTAAGTTTCCCAAGGTCATTCATTTCAAACAAAATTGACAATTTCTCCTTGACTAGCTGTCTCTCAGCCAAAACGTCACATGTAATAATGATATCACCAACATAAACAAGAAGTATAGTTAGTTTTCTATCTTGTGAATGTTTGAAGAAAAGGGTGTGATCTCTTTGGATATGCTTGTAGTCTAAGCACACAATTGCCTTTGTATATCTTCAAAACCATACTCGAGGAGATTTGTTTTAGCCCATAAAAAGTTTTCCTTAATCGACACACCCTGTTTCCTCCCTCTGTTGCTCCAAATCCTAGAGGAATTTCCATATATACCTCCTCCTCTAAGTCTCCATGCAAGAATGCATTTTTGACATCAAATTGGTTTAGTTCCCACGCAGAGTGGGCAACAAGTGCTAGTAAGATCCGAACAATGTTCATCTTTGACATGGGAGAAAACGTCTCCTCATAATCAATGCCATAGGTCTGAGTGTATTTGCCTTGTACCGATCAAGAGTGTCATCTGATTTGTGTTTGACTGTATAGATCCACCTGCAACCAACAAGCTTCTTTTCCTCCCGGTCTATCAACAATTTCCCATGTTCTATTCTTCTGAAGTGCTTTCATTTCCTTATCCATAGCTTAGACCCAATTTTTATCTTTGAATGATTCTTGAACCGATGATGGGATTATCACAGAGTCAACAGCGAAATAAAACACTGATGCTGTAGATAAAGATGTTTAGAATAGATAAATTGAGAAATAGGATATTTAGCACAAGACATTTTTTCTTTCCTCAAAGGAATGGGTAAGTCATCTCGCTCAGTGTCACAGGTATTAGAAACCTGAGAATCACAACCAGAGTAGTTAATTTCAGTACGTACCTATGTTTTAGGCAATTGGGGCTGTGTCTAGAGCAGATTGGGTTTATTTATTCTCTGATACACCAAAGTCGGCTCACCAACCTTCATTTTTGCTGGTGTCGAAGAGGATGGTTCCTACAAAATAGAAGACAAAGGGGGGACCAAAATAGAAGCAGGTGACTCATATTTTTGCTGGTGTCAATTTGGTCCTTCATATTTTTTAAGTTTTATTTTGGCCCCTTATATGTCACATTATTTAAAGAATTCTCAGTGACACTAAATTAAGACGCCACATTAGTAGTTAACTACCAGCGTGGTGTCTATTAACAGAAACTAACGGTAGAGACCAAAATGAAAGATAATGGACCAAACCGGACCAAAAAAAAGATAAATACCAAAATGAAACTTAGAGCAAAGATAAAAGAGCAAAAGTGACATTTAGCCAAAAAAAATTCTCTTTCATTTTCAACACTACAAACAATATTTGTCTCGTGACCAATCATTAAGATAAGGAAACACTTGAGAGAGTATCTCATCTTCTATTTTTTGTTTAGTTGGGTGAGCACTTAATTTTAAGTGGTAAAAAAATAAAATTACACACTAATTAGTTTTAAAAAAATAAATAAGTTACTAATAAGGGTTGGTCCAAGTGGTAACTGGACTTAGATCCCATCCAAACATTTCGGGTTCGAATCTTGGGTGTGACAAAAACTCTGTTGGGAGGGGAGAACCACACGGGCCGACAAAGCCGGTACTCGTGACCAACCGCCGGTGGAAACGTGCACCGAAAACATGGTAGGATGGTCCAAAATCAATATATTAGGTAGCAGTGACTAAGGTAAGCACATGGTAGGATGGTCCATAATCACCCAAGCTAAGAGGTTTGAAGTGGGGAGTTCGCATCACCCGCCGTAGTAACACAACGCTTCTTGGGAAGCTTATTTGGGATGCCAACAGCTCCGGAGAAACTTTGGGTGCGCATTTTGAAGAACAAATACTTTCCCCACCGCTCCTTTCTAGGGGCTTCGACTAGTAGGGGATCAAGCACTTGGAACTCTATGATCAAAGCAAGAGATTATGCAGGTAATGGTTTTATGTTCAAGTTTGGTAGTGGTAATTCTAGCTTACGGAATGATAGTTGGTTGTTCCGTCTCCACTTGGGCCTCAACTAGATTCGATTGCGTTCATGATATTAATATTCGATTCTGCGTCGGTGTCGTCAACGATGGTTGGAATTTAAGCATGCTTCACACTAGCATGCCACAGGAGTGGATGGATGCTATCATGGCACTCGAACCATTTCTTTGGCGCCTTTCGATACGATTAAGTGGACTTGATCCGGCGACACTACGGGTATCTACTCCGTCAAGAATCCGCTTTCGGTGGCTTACAAATGCTAACGGTAATGTGGCTCCATCTCCAACTTGGGCGTGGATTTGGCATTTGAAGATCCGCGAATGTGCAATTTTTGTTTGCGGTGTGTCATAATTCTCTCCCAACTAAAGTTGTGTTGCATCGCCGCAATGTCTTGGAGTCGACAATTTGTGCAATCACATCGATCAAAGGAAAAAGCAACGCCGCACCATTGTTTATTTGCTTGCAAGCCAGTAGCGGGAGAGAGTGCGGAAAATATCGCCCCACCGCCTTCGTTAAGCCGACTCTTGATTTTGTGCGATGGTTTGGTTGTGGGACATCGTTGCTAAAACTAGTGCTCACATTTATTATTATTATGTGGAAGGTTTGGTGTGCGGGAATAACCGTGTTTGAAAACAAAATAGTCTGACTATTTTGAGGTTGTTGCTTGCATTTATGGGTTATGGAATGACACTACTCTCGCCTTCGGGTTGGACTCTAGTCTGCCGAGGCGTGTTCGGGCCTAGTTGTTAGTTAGCGGCGCCCCGCTTTGGCCCGAGTCTAAACGGCGGCGCTCATCTGAGACCTCTGCGGCGTCTTTTGGTGAGTGCGATTCGAGACCATGATGGTCGTTTCATTCGGGGGTTCTATGTGTCTTTGGGCACTTCGACTATCATGCATGCGGAGTTGTGTGCTCTCCTTAGCGGATTGGAGTTGTGTTGGGAGATGGGGTTGACACACATAGTATGTTATCTGGTCGTTGAATACTTTGCGCCTCATTGAGACCGCTCGGGAGGTGTTCCATGTTCATGGCAATGAGTTGGCATTGGTTCGTGGTCTCCTAGGCCAGGCTTGGCAGGTGAGACTTGAGCATGTCTACAGGGAAGCAAACTTCTGTGCGGATTTTCTTGCGAAGTTGGACATGACTGCGTCTCTTGGCGAGATCAGTGCTCGCTCCACTAGGTTTGGTTTGGTGCGACTTCTTCATCTTGATGTCACGGGGGGCTCGGGTTGTGAGGCCTTAGCTTTTTGTCTTTTGTTTTTGGTTTGTCTATTTCTCTTTTGTAACAAAAAAAATATCAAGCAAATTTAAAAAGCAAGTGGTAAAAAGTAAGAAAGATAGTGAAATAGCTTTATTTTACCTATACTAAATTTTATCAAATAAAATGGGTTTTCTTTTATTTAAACCAAACTTGTATTTTATATTGTCATCTCTTTTTGACATATTGTTTACACCACTTGAATCTGAATATACACCACCTGAAAAATTGTTCCATAAGAACAATGTAGAATGTCTCCCTTTAGAATTAAAAGATAATATATATATATATATATATATATATATATGACAATGGAAAATTCATATCATTTCATTCAAAATCAAAGAAGTAATACAATTCGGACTACAATCAAAGGTATGGGAGCTAGCGAAATTTCTTGATGCTCTAGCAAGTGTATGAGCAACAAGGTTGGCTTGCCTCCGAATAAAACTAACCGCATAGTTTTGTGTAAGTGTCAAAGGTTCTTACAAGAGGATATAATAGTGCGAACTTCGGTGGCGGAGCTACACATTCCGTTGATACCATCAACCACTAGCTTACTGATCCGGTGGCATTAGGCTTATTTCTTTTTGTTTACTTGGCTCCATGAAATTTGCATCCCTAGAGTCACCATATATATATATATATATATATATATATATATATATATATATATATATATATATATATATATATATATATATATATATATATATATATATATATATATATATATATATATATATATATATATAAAACAAATATAAGAAAAATATTTTCTTATTGGAATAGAAAAATAGAATAATTATTTATAAAATTAGTCTGTAATATTAAATATTTGTGTTATAAAAAGTTAAAAAATCGGTATCTTCTTATAATCTTAATAATGAAGTAAAAATCTGGAAAAAGCAAAATGAGATTTAATGTAAGATATGAATCCCCGTTGTCGCTCCCGTTTGACTCTCCCGTTAGCGCTGCCATTGTTGCTTCCGTTATCACTCCCGTTGCTGATCCCACTGTTAATTTCTCATTGGCGTTCTCGTTGCCTCTCCCATTGGCACTCCTGTATTGCCGCATCCGTCATCCATTGCCAGTCTCTAGTTGGCACTCTTGTTGTCGCTTCTGCGGCGCCTCTCCCGTTGACGATCCCATTATCAATCTCTCATTGCCGCTCCAGTTGCCATTGTTTACTCCTTTACATTTGTTAGTGGTTAAATTAATTGATTTTAGTAGTTTTAATACACAGATTATAGTAAATAGTAATTGTTAGATGATTTAATATTAATTTGATTGAATTAATATTAAGGATTTAATATTAATTTAAGGATTTTAATTAAACCAACATTAATTTAATCATTGGTTCAAAAAAAATATTAATTTAATCATTTTTGTCGTATATATGTTTTAAATATTTATAAGTACTTTGAATAGTCATTAAGTCATCTGATTTTTTCTAAGAGACTAAAAAGTACTTTTTATCGATGAGATATATTTTGTTTGACTAAATAAGCGAGATATATTTGTAAAGTGTTTTTTTTTTAATATTTATATGTATTTAAATAGATATTACGCTTTTTTTTCTAAGATATCCAAAAATTATTTTGAAATTTTCTAATGCTTAAGTTGCTTAGTTTTATTAGATTACTAGATGATAGTACAAATGAATAATGTAGTATTTTTGATTGTAGAGATAAGTGGAAAGAGTGAGAGAGAAGAAAGAGAAATGTAGGTTTTAAAGTGAAATAAAAAGTTAAGAAATATGTGAGAGTGAGACCACTAATGATAAAATTGAATGAGAGAAAAAAAGTTAGGAAAAAAAATTTGGAATGTCATTCTTGGTGGTGGGTTGATGGTATAGAGTTATAGCAGATAGACTAAAAATTTGGAGTATTGTATTTGCTTGTAGTGTAAGTCCGTAATTTAGTTGGAAAAGCGGGGGCAATGTCAATGAATACTTTACTGTAACCAAAGCGAACTGACCCTACCTCGCATAAATAATGGCGCAATAACATGTCCTCTTCTCTTTACACTCTCAACTTACTCTCTCTTCTTTTAAAAAAAATCTTTATATTTTTATAGTAAAAAAATTAGGGTTTGACTGAAAATTGCACAATCAGCGTGGAATTTTCACACCGGTCGGACAAGTTTCGCTCTTTATTTTTGAAGATCTACATTTTCCCTCTTCTCCCGAAACTCCGGCTTTTTATTTTAGAGAGAGAGAATCGTTTTCCACAAGCTTCATCTAGAGAGAGAATAAAAACAAAAAATGGTGGGAGCGTGATATCTTTGTTTGAATCAAATGGAAACCGATAATTTAGGGTTTTTGTTGAATTTTGGAGGAATTGAGTTTTTAACCTTTTGTAGGGTCTCTGTTATTTTTGAATTATTTGTAGTGTGAGTGATCTGAAATTGTGGGCTTGTTTATATGCAATCCGGTGGAGCGTGCCAGCCGGAATCCTGGAGTGGGGCCGGCGGGCGGTCATCGGCGACTTCATCGCCTTCTTCTTGGCATCGCATAATTAGGGTTGGAATCATTGCAGCAACAACAACATTGCAATAAAAAGCTTATGCCAGTGTGAACATCCCACAAGATAATAATGTGATTAAAGGAGATCCTTTCCGGTTCTGTTGTGAAACCCATTGCAAGAAAATATACAGCCATACAGGTGACAAAAGAGATAAATTTGAGAAAAAAATTGAGGCTAAAGACCTAAATTAGTCTTTAACAATTTTCTCGCGAGGATAAATTGGTCTTTGAGAATTTTTTGAGATACATGGGTCCACGACATTTTTAAAGCGGGGGACACGTTAGTCACACTGTCCATTAAGTGTTAGACATCTCATCTAACGCCTCTACGCAGCGCGTTATGTGACAACGTGTCATGTTAACTAACACGTAATACATTATTTTGGCCCAAATTGGTCCTAGCTTGACAAATTACGAAATTGTTAAAAAGGGACATATTGGTCCTCTGAAGTTTTGGGACAAATCGGTCCTAAACATCTTGTTCTTCATTAGTGTGGTTTCTTAAAACCAGAAACCATTTCACCATTTCCAAGCGCATGAGGGAGGGAGCAACAAGGTGAAACCTATTTTTGTTTTGATCTATTATTTGTGTGTGATTTTTATTTGCATTTTATTGTTAGACCACCACCAATCAAACCACGTGCTCAAATGAGACAAAAATCAACACCTCCACCTTTCCACCCACTTCATTCTTCGGTAGTTGGTACATCAGCAATTCGACCACCCACACCTTTTGTTAGGTCTTTTATACCTTCAAGACTTCCTCAAAATTAAGGGTAAAGTAGGATGGCAAACAAAATGGGTTTCAAAATGCAAATAAAAACCACTCAGAATAATAGATAAAAAAAAGGGTTTTAACTTGTTGCTCCCTCTCATGCGTTTTGGAAATGGTGAAATGGTTTTTTGTTTTCAGAACACACTAATGAAGAAGACATCCAAAGACTGCTTTGTCCTAAAACGTGCAGAGAAGGATTGAGGGACTAACGTGTCGCCTTTTAAAAATATTAGGAACAAATGCATCCTAAAAAAATTGTCAAGAATGAATTTGACCTGTGATGAAATTTCAGGAAACTATTGGGGTCTCTAGCATTACACAATTTTTTCCATCGTTATTAATTCATTGGGCATAGGAGTAGGGTCTTCATATTCATACCAATCTAAAAAAACATTGTAAATTGCTTTATGAAATCGATATTTATGTTGGCCCTTTACTGTGAATGTGTATTGTGTTCGGTTGCTGACTGGTGCAGTCACGCAAAAAAAAGGAGAGCCGTCCGATCAATATCAAATGACCTAGATGTGCTAACTGTGTGACTACACTAAAATGGTGACCACACAGAATCTAGAATCCTCTATTACCCCACTTCATTTTAAACACAACTAAATGAGATATCACTGTTGCCATCACATACACAAGTTAGTAGATATTTAGGTAGTGTTTGGTAGGACGACAATTAAGTTTGGAGACGAGAAGGTCGAAAATTTCTTCAAACTCAACTTAACCTCTTCTCTAATATTAGAGATTTTAGGAGGAGTAGAGAGCTTAAATAGTTTTAGATAAAATTTCTTTAATATCTTCATATATAATATAATATAACAAATACAAGGATATAAAAAGCAAATTAATTCCTCTCCTCCCTTCGCTTAAACCAATCACACGTTGTGATAAGTATACGATAAGGTAGAAAGATGTGAGAACGAGTATTGCATGAGAGAAATAGCTTGCTATAGCAGATAAATTAGTAGATGAACTTATTAGTCTGTTATAAATAATTTATTAGTTTTAATTTAATCAACTTATTAGTCTGTTTTGATAAGTTAACAAAGGAATTCCTTTTAATATTATTCTAATTCAATTGACACTACAAAAAAAAGTGTTATTTGCGAGGGACATTAGCAAGGGAATTAAGTTCCCTCACTAAAAATGACATTAGCGAGGGACATTGTGAGGGAATAAGGGTTATCGTCTGACTTGAGGTTTAGCGACGGAAATTTGAGCATTAGCGACGGACAGGTCGTCGCAAAACATTGGGAGAAGCGAAATTCAAACAACATGCAAAACTAGGTGCATTAGCGGTTCCCTCGCAAAAGTTCTGACATTTTGCAAGTCTTGGACAACGTGATGACCATTTCTGACCATTTAGCAACAGAATCTCTCATTTCCCTCGTTAACCTTAATTTTTTTATATCTGAAACTCTTCTTTCATCTTCTCATTTTCTCATCTTCCCTCTTCTCTCACACTCTCGTCTCTCACGAAATCTCTCTCATTTTTTCACCACCACCACCATCTTCTCCCTTTTCTTTCTAACCGCTCCTCCCTCTCCTCAAACCACAACCATAAGCTCAATCTCTTGCTCACTCTCTCTCTCTCTCTCACTCTCATTCTTGCATACCACCACCACCACATATAGCTCTCTCTCACTCTCTTTCTTCCACACCACCACCACCATGGATCTCTCTCTCTCTCTTTCTCCTTACTCTCCTCCTCCTCTCTCTACCCTAATCCACCATTCACCACCACACCACCACCACCACTCTCACTCTTCTCTCTTTCTCTCTCTCTGGATAGCTTGGTGATGATGATGATAATAATAATAATAATAATAATAATTTAATAACAAATACGTAGAAATAATAATAATAATAATAATATAATATTAATTTGAATCCCTATATACAAGTCATTCAGTTGGGAGCGTGCTGTCGGACTTAGCGATAGAATAGTCTCACGCTAATTAGTAGTGACTCAAATTTTTCCTCGCTAAGGGAATTAGCGAGGAGTATATAGCGATGAGAGGCAGGTCTCGCCATTAATTCCTCGCACATGCTCATTAGCAACAAAATTAGGCCTCTTTGCGATAGAATATTCCTTAAGCTAATGCTCGTTTATTTTGTAGTGTGATCATTAATTTAATTTAGTTATTTTATGTTTAATGAATTTAAGTTTTGAAAACACAAAGTGATAAATGAGGTACTCCAAACCAAATTTTATCTAACTCATCCTTTACCACCCTTAGTTAGTTTTGGGACAATGGTGTTGTCATTGATGCTCTTTCACTTTGTGTGGTTATTATCGGATAGGGAGACTTGCATACCACAGTTTCCCTGTTTTTATTTTTATTTTTTATGGGAGCATAGTAGTCACATAAATTTTATAGATATCTAGTTATATATCACTATCATTTTTTTTTTGGTGAATCTTTACTATCGTTTGGTGAATATATTTCACTATCTTATCACATTATAGAAAACACTTCAAAAATAATATTACAATGCACTAAAATAAACATGAATCAATGTTTTTTATAAAAAAATATTTATACCGTTATGATATATTTGGTGTATAAATATTAAAATGGAGTGTTGAGAACAGTGGCAGATTCAAAAAATTTCTTTGATGAGATCAAAAAAATAAGCAATAATTTTTTATTTACAAAACATTATTATAAAATTTTACGGAATAAATAACCCGATGATTAAAAATAAAAGCTCTAAATATGTTATATATTGTGATAATATTTGTGTTTAGTATTAGATAAGCAATAAAATTAGAAGAATAAGATGTATTTTATTTTTAACTCTTATAATTTTTATCTTTATTTTGTTAAAAAATTATTTTATGAAGGCAATGTCTACATTTTTAAAGGGGAAAAACAAAATTTATTAAATATATTGAGTTCAAAGAAATTGGTTTGTGGGGCAATTGCCCCTATTATTTAGCTTTTACTTTTCCCACACCCCTTGTACTCATCATACGCCCCAAACTTTTTTTTCCAAAAAATGACCTCGCGTGGGGCGCTTCGTGCGACTTAGTTTTAAGTATTTGTTCGAAACAACCTTGGCGCGACGAGTTGGCTGCGACCTTGTCAGTGTTAAGGAATTTGTGTTGTTCGAGCGACATCGTCGAACTCGTTCGGCGCTCATCGTGTTAAGGAATATTGCCAATTGTTGGTGTGAGTGTGTGTTATTCTTTGCCTCGAATGGCTTTATTCGAACATGTTCGAAGGGTGGCGTTCGAGCAGGCGTTCAAATGGTATCATTCGAACCAATGTTATCTGAAGCGAAACTTAAAAACGAAAGCGAAGCGAGTTTTGTTGATTTCAAAAGTTGCTACCAATAGTTATATACAACGTTGTGTACGAAAATTATAAATCTAACTTAACATTGACTACCATCGATATCTTTACTTAAATCTACACAAGGAAGGGGATGGGGTTGTGATTGTATGAGCAAACACTTCCACTTTTGCACCGGCTAATAAAAAAGCGAGTCCCACCGCTTTGCTATGGGTGCCTATTAGTATTCCACATAATATCCGGCGAGGGCATTGGACTTCGAGCTTCATAAAGATCTTCAAAAAGACAACAAAAAACATAATGTTATGTAATGTTTTGAATGACTACACCGCATCTAAATAGAAGACCACGTTACTGTACAAAGTGTTTGTGTTACGCAGTGCGAAAAGGATGTTGGTATCGGGCACTTACGAATGGCGCAACATTGAAGGGAAAAATTGTGTAACAACAATTAGGTGACCAACAAGTCGGGGCGACTTTGTACTTATTCGCGATTAGATACCCGTATCCGGTATAGTCATCCAATTATCTTCAACATTGTTCCCGTGATGTGCCCTCAACAACGCCTTCATCAAAAATGTGACCTTACCAATACCACCATACGATCAGTGTAGAAGTCATTGTATTGGTTAAGCTCCTCCATCGAATCGATTCGACTCAACGCCAAGCCTCTCACCCTTCCCAAGAAATGATGCAATACACCTAATCCACGATTACCATCACCAACCACGTTAACAACTTTTTCAACATAGGGGCGCATGTATGCGGCATCCCTATTATGTATGTATTAAATACATCCATAAGCTGTAGCATCGATGTCTGTAACAATAGGATTCGATTGTAAAGAGCAAGAGGCTGGTGTCAAAGTAGGAGCTTTGTTGAAATAATAGCGATGTGACTTACGTAACAATAGGTGTGGGTGTTGGTTTCTTATTTAGTGGAGGAGTAGGGATTGTAGTAGCACTGTCAGCTTGAGTTCTCTTTTGCTTAGTGATGGATTAAGTCTTTGGACACATTGACAAAGTAGGAGTAGCGATTGAACGGAAGCTGTATGGGTTTGTAGGCGTTCCACTCTACTTTGGGAGTAGGTCGTTTATGAGGTGAGCAAAACATCCACTAGATCCGGAGTCAAATTTGTCATCTACATGCTCCCAAAATGACTTGTCTCGCTTTGTTGAGTAATCAACATTCCCTTTCTTATCTTTTTTTGGTGCTCCCTTTGTAATGATCGTATCCGGAGGTGGACACATAGAAGTCGTGTCAGGGAATGCCAATTCACGTGCTTTTGCCTTAATCATAACTCTCTACCGGCGTGATCGGAGGCCTCAGAGCCTTCTTACGATAGGCTTCAGTTCAATGTCTACACTCGACTCATCATCCAGCGGATACTGCATGCTGGTTGGTTTTATAGGTCGAATCAATCAACAAAACAATCGGAAGGTGTTTAGAAGCTCAATGGAATGCTGGATGTGCCCAAAAGATGTCTTTCTAACGATGGTTCCTCTGCAAGTCGAGTCCAATAAACATAATTATCGCGTTGCAAATAAAACATCGATTGTTGGAGCTCGATCCTACCACTCACGCATAGCCGATCGTTTGCCTTTGGCGGCGAGTTGTATATTTGTTTCACAACCGTATAGTTATCATCGGGCTTCATCAATTTGACTCATTAAGGATCAATTTAGGCGAATATGATTCCTAGTCATTCTAGCCACTAGTTCCTTCTCTTACGAACTTAACCTACCAATATGCGGACGTCCATCATGATAAGTAGCCATGCCATGGTTATGAGTTCCATTCATAACCCTCAAAATCCATCCTCGAAGCTTCTTAATAAATTTCCCTTTCGGTGATGAAGGACAACAACATTTTCTAGTGTTTGTGCCTTCCTCGACATTTGTCTTATATGATCCGGCTTTATCACAAATCAACATGCGGTATTGTTTACACGATGCGTCGTCCGGTGTCGAATCTTCCTATAACAATCACCATCCCAAGAGATTTCCCGACCCATACGCACCCAGTCGTGCGACTCATCACGAGTAGGAAATAAGCGAAATTCAATGACTAAGTGTCGATTACATAATTTGAATAGTTCCACTAAAAATTAAAACAACTAATTCATTCTCACCGTATCGGTTTGGAGCGAACTAGTAAAGTCTTGGGATTCGGCGGCGTCGATTGACATGTCAATCTGCGACGATTGACATCTCATTTGCTAAAATTGACAACTCAATTGCTCCGGATGCTTCCTCATTTTCATCCATTTAAACAAAAAAAACACGCACGGAAGCTGCAACTTATCGATTCTTTGTCATCACGCTGTTGAGCGGCCTCATGCGAATAGTGTTCGCATGAGGTTGTTCGAACAAATCAAATCACACCCGGTTAACACTGTTCGAACACGTTCATGCGAACATGTTCGAAACGACCTGCTCGAACCGGCGCGTTTGCGAGAAAAAAAATGGCGTAAAAACTCAAAAGCAGAACCAAAATGGAAAATGTTTGATAGGGTTATTACGCGAAATTTAGTTGCAAATGTTGGGTAGTTAAATGGGAGTGAATGATGAAGGTGAGGATGGGTGGGTTTTGGAGTGGAGAGGAGAGTTTGGGTGTTGGAGAGGGGAGGTTTGTTGTTGGAGAAGAAGAGGAGAGGGGGTAGAGGGGAAATTGAATTGTAAGTGGGGTTAGTTTGGTAAATGTGTAGGGTGAGGGGGTGTGTTTGGAGTAGGAGGGGGTGTGGAAAAAGTAAAAGCCTATTATTTAACACATGCATCGCCATTGGTTGAGAAAAAGTCTTACTATTTGTGACAAATATTACCACATTGAAGGCTCTATTTTTTTGACCAAAAAAAAAAGACTCTATTTGATAATGTCAACTTGTTGGCATCTAATAAATAAGCTCATAGAAGAAAACTAGATGAATTCAATAACCATTGAGTTGTTAGTTTATAGCATTTTTTATATATCGATGTTTGAACTTATAATTTATAATGTTTCATTTTCCTTTATTTCTTTAAAGATTAAATATGTTTAGTCCTCCAAATTATAGAGTTTCCATTTTTAGACTTGATTATTTTTTCTTCAACTTTTAGTCCCCACTTATATCTTGATCTACATTTTTGATCCCCAACGTTAAGTTAGTATTTATCTAGCTAACGAACTATGTTAAAGTCGCATCCGGATGTGATATGGCGCGAAAAAGTTTATAAGTGGAAGACATTACTCACCTTATAAAATTTGGTTTTGTAGGATTGAGTTAGGCGCAAAAGCACATTTTAAGAAATTACCACGCTGACATTTGGCATATCACACTTTTCAACTATTATAATTCAAATCACATTCATCTTACATTAAGCTAGTGCTTAGCTATCTAAGCAATGGCCCCACAAAAAAAACTACCATGCCACCTTATACCAACATCCTAGTCATTAAAGCATCACATAGCCGGCGTAATCATCCATTAGCCAAAAATCAGCATAATCATCCATTAGCCAGAAATGCAAACAGATATAAGTAGAGGCCAAAAATTGAAAAATTTATTGATGACTAAAAATGAAAACCAAAACATTTATAGAGACTAGAGACATTGAACTCATTTTAATTAAACTCCTCGCTTATCTCCAACAAATGAAATCTCTTTCATTTCTAAGCATTATTCTAGATACATACTATCATTTTACATAATTAATTCAACTACTAATTTTACATAACACTTTAATTCACACAGCTAATTTATCTGCTATCAACTAGAGTATAAGATCATTTCTATATAAAAAATAAACTTATCGGCTATCCACCACTTCTTACCAAACAGATACTAGACTAACCTATTAATCCACGAACTCAAATGGATGTTAACATGAAATAAGCTTGCATCATGAAATCAATGGTACATTATTTACAGTGAGATGGTAAACTAGCGTGAAGGGGAATTTTCCCCCTACCAACATCAAAGGTACATTCATTTTAATGAGGTAAACATAATAACTAGAAAGAACATCATGTACAGATAAAATACAGAAAGAACAGAACATGCATTGTTGCATACACATTAACATAGCTAGGGGTCTGCTTTACCAGCCACCTCTTCATCACTAGAAGCATATTCATCTTCAGTTAACTCCTCATCACTTGATTTCTCTTCTGTGGCAGCTCCAATGTCTTCAGCCTTCGCATACTTCTCACAGTACTCTGAAAATTTGAAGTCAAAGGAAACATCAGAAAATTGTTGAGATGTTATTGTTTTTGAAATACTAGCAGGAAATTAGACAGAAATAAGTTCAATAATAGAAAAACAAATTGTTCTGGACTGGGCCAGCAGCCCAATCTACTCGTAGGCTGCATGCTTGGCCCAAAATAGAAGGAAGCATCACCACTAGTAGATCAGCGCTGCAGCGCTTTGCTGATCAACGGCCCGCAGCAATCCAACGGCTGCAAGCCAGCCCCTATCACTGTATATATAGGGGTCCACAACCACTGACAAGGAGGACTTTTCTGACCCATATGTCATTCCTTCTTTTTACTCTACCCCACTGACTTGGGCGTCGGAGTGCCTTTGCAGGTACCACCAGGCGGAGCTAAGCGCACGACTCACTCACTCAAACCGTCCATCGATCCACCCTCCAGACAGATCAGGTACGATCATAAATCAAAGTGATAATTGTTGGAAAATTGCTCATACCAAAGATTGAAGTTGAGAACACACAAAATGCATCACAAAGAAAGTAGCAATAAATAAATATAGGACTTATGTGATTCAACACATCTTGCCTGCGTCCACAGAAATACCTCAACAAAACATTCACTATCTCAAACAAGATTACAAGTTGTATGAAACTTGAAAATTCATTTCAAATTGTGCGCGCGTCTACAAATCTGAGTTTTCTACTCAAGAGTAATAAAGAAGGGTAAACATTCACAAGAGTCACTCTCACTACTCAAGTGACCACTCATAATTACTCACTCTCTCTTACACAGGCTACCCTCATTACAAGACCCACTCTATATAGTGGTGAGGTGTGGTTTCTTTCAAGAATGGACAAGTGCCAATAAATTGCTTCTCATCTACCCGAGAACATTGAATTTGCCATAAGTGCCAACTAAAAGTCAAAAATGAAATCTAAGACCATTTCCTTGCACATGGTTCATCTCCCTTTTGATTGCAACAGTGATTATGACCTTGATCTTCCTTTCGAACTATTTCGTTTGATTGGCTCCTCCATAGCTAGTACTCCTTTAGACCTATTTATAAGAAAAAATGCAGTTTTAGGTTTATTAAATAACTGGTGTATTTGGTATTATATTATAGACCAGATACATTAGTTATTCAATGAACCTAAAACTCCATTTTTTCTTATAAATAGGTCTAAAGGGAGTACAAGATATTCATCATCCATATTTTAATTTCTCATCATTATTTTATTTTCTCATGAAGCTACAATCACCTAGTCTAACTTCAACATTGTGGTCGCTACAAGTAACGTATGAACCAAAGGTTTGTAAGACCTTTGTAGTAAGGTCAACAACGACAACAACATGTACTCCTTGTCAAAGATTTTAAACTTTGATGCATAGATTATCTCAAACTTCTCCTATGAAGATTTCAATATTCTCTCCTTCAACATATTATTTTTAATCTCGAGAGTAAGAGAAAATCAAAGGAGACTCATGGCTTTCCCTTGAATCACGGTCCAATGACTCGTACTAATGGTAGCAGGCATCTGATTCTCTAAAACTTGATCGAGACCTTGCAACACGAAAGGGTGACATAGCTCTGATACCACTATCAGGGAGCAACGTGCCCGCATGGATCAAAGAAAGAAAAACACAAAGCAAACCGCATTCAAGGAATGAGAACCATCTCAAACAAATTACGAGTTGTATGAAAACCAACCCGAAGTTATACTACATACAAAACTGAGTCCCCCACTCGAGAGTTACAAGGAATGAGAAAGACACACAAGGGAAGAGACTCTTATTTCTCCAGTTATCAGTTACACTTGCTCACTTCTCTTTGATTTAGGATGCCACACATCTCCCCTCTTCACCACACCCCCCTTTATATAGTGGTGTGTTTGATTTCTTTAAAGAATGAATAATTGCCAATTAAGTACTTTTTACATTCTCAAGACAATTAAAAGTTGTCATCTCCTTCATCTAGTGTTAAATGTAAGCTTCCCAAAAGTCAAAAAGTGAACTCCAAAAGCATGCCTTGGAACCACAAATTTAAATTGTTTTTCCAAGCAATATTTTCTACAATTTAGTGTTCACAAAAACCAACAGAAGATATGTAATTCTAAAGCTCCATACTAGTTATATGTGAATGATATACATATATCACTGGGTATATAACTACCTTGTTTGAAAAACCTACAAAACACAGACACTTCCTGAAGTGTTGGGAATTTCAGATAAGCTTTTGGCGCTTGGCACCCACTTAGATAGCGTGTCCAACACGGCTCACTAGACGTCTCTAATTAAACAATCATTTTTTATCAACGTGGACATGCAGCAGACACAGTTTGAACACTAAGCCATCCCTCAACTAGGCCTTGACACTAGAAGGATACAGACTCTTATACATATGTAAGAAAGGTATACATATGTAAGAAAGCGTCTCAACGCACTTCATTTGAGATGAATTCCTTCCTTTGTTCATCCTCAAACCGATATGTATATAATTAGGGGGCATATCAAGTGAATATGCATGAACATGAGATGATTTTGACAACAAAATCACACATGAATGATCAACATTAACTCTCAACTGTTGTACTCCATATATACATAATGTGTCGTGCTTTATAGTTTGACTCAAGACACATTTCAGGAGACTAAATGACAAAGAAGAAATATAGCCTTTCCTATGGATAACACGATTCACAACAGACATTTAAGTTTCGACATTATTATTATTATTATTATTATTATTATTATTATTATTATTATTATTATTATTATTATACATTCAGCTAGACTCACAGATTTACATAGGTCAGATTTGGAAGAGAAATGAGCCAGGTATAACAAGATAGCACCATATGACTACACCTTAAAGTTACAAACTATATCCACTGAGAATTCAATGGAAGGTTTATTTCTCTAGGGCAAAATTGCTCCCGGAGTCCCTTAACTTATTTTCAGGTTTCGAATAGGTCCCTTATGTTTTTTTTAACGAATAGGTTCCTTATGTTTTAAAATCATTGAACTGTTGCCCTTTTTCAGGTTTCAAATAAGCCCCTTATGTTTTTTTTGTAACGAGTAGGTCCTTATGTTTTAAAATCATTGCACTGTTGACCTTTTTTGTAACAGAGCTCAACGGAAAATATCAAAAAAGGGCAACAGTGCAATGATTTTAAAACATAAAGGACTTATTCATTAAAAAAAACATTAAGGACCTATTCGAAATCTGGAATAAGTTAAAGGACCACGGGAGCTATTTTGCCATTTCTTTAGTGATACGAGGATAACAAACATCTAGGCTGCCCACTAGCCAAGTTTGAAGATACATATCATCTTTTTATTTACTTACATAAGTTATTATTGTATATAACATAAATGGAGACAACATATCCTGTAGGTAAACTTAACACCCTTCTTCTCCTGTGCAAGTATATACACATATGCACATCATACAACCCTATAAGCCTCACTATTCTGTTTATGATTTGATGGCATCATAGAGTCGGTTGCAAAATAGTTATAAATGACAACTCGAGATGGTCAAGTTTATAATGCAGTAAATAGAATAAGAGCAGCAATAGATTTGCTGTTAATAATAGATAACAAGCAGGAAGTTAAGAATTATTAGTCTGTCATTATAACTGTCTGTGAGAGCATATGCATGCGCATTACATATCAGTCCGAACCGACTATCGAGGTCAAAAATTTAGTTCAAGTATCACTCCCCCCTCCTGATTTAGAGTTTAATGATAGCTCGAATTAGGAAGACAAGAAGAGAAACTTCAAAGAAGACATAGCAAGCATGTGAAAGTGACCATCGGACAAGTGCATATCAACTAATACTAGATCCATGTGGCCATGTATTCGGAAGATAAAATTCTAGAATGGATGAATACCTTTAACTCTTTGATCATAAGTAGCTCGGTCGCGCATCATTAAAGCTGCAGCCTCTCCATTCAAGGGGTCAGATGGATTGGGATACAGAAGAAGTTGTGGCAGAAACACCTCAAACACATTAACAAGATCTGGAAAATGCAAATTTTGACATATGACAATGAACCAAAATGAAAAATTTGAATGAAAATGAAACCACATAATTTGTCAAAATGTATAAAGACAGATCATTACCATACATAGGGCTCCAGGTCTGATTGATAACATCAAGACAAACTGATCCTGACCTGAAATTATTGTTATCCAAGATGATCAAACATTTACATACTTTTAAGCTATGAAGCACCGACACAAACAATGATACGCATGAGACACGGTTTTAATCTGAAAAATTGAAGTAATTCAAGTGTTGGTGTCCGACACCATACATGTCGGACGGTGGGCGCGTCTTCAATCGGAAGTGTCGGTGCTACAGAGTTCTTAAGATTAAAATAACACTAGCAAAGTACTCAAGAGAGGCAATTTCAGTGCATTAAAACAAGATTCATACATTTCATCAACATTTGGGTGGTAGATCTTATTGACAAAGCCTATGGAAGGAGATTTGTAAGGATATGCATCTGGCAGCTCAACTCTTACTTTCCAAACACCCCCTTGATAAGGACCTGTCAGGAGCCATCACATGGATGAAAAGAAGATTGAAAAAATTAAAGTGCATAACACAGTAACAAAAACTTTCTGATGATTAAACTTAAACATTCAATCTCAGTTTAACATCTAGAACCAGGAAAGAACAATGAACAAAAGTGGAAATCATAGGTAAATAAAAATAGATAGAATTAGAAACCAACAAAAGAAAGCACATCCCAAGTCTTCTCAAGCTGAAAATTTGAGTTATATTTAGAATAAGAAAACCATAACAGGCAAAAGGGAAATCAATAAGAAAATCAACAGAAATTGCTTTGTCAAAATCAGAACCAACAAAACCAATTCTATTAGCAGACTATGCAAAACCCAATAAGCAAATCAAAACAAAAATGGATTAGACAAAAAATTAAGAGTCCCAAATGAGTATATCTTCTTGATTCTTGATGCTACATAAATCTAAATCCAGAGCCGCCAGAGTCAAAATCTGGTCAAGTAAATAAAAATTACAGCAAACCACAAAAATCAAAAATATTTGATTAGAAGCATCAAGCAAAAATAGAGAGGAAAGGAAAATTACTGTCATTGGGTCCATGAAAATGCACATAAAATTCTTGCATTCCATCATTAATCGTCTCCACTTTGTAGTCACTCATCATCCTATTATTGTAATAAAAAATAAAAATAAATAAAAACAAAATCAAAAGCATAATAATCCATAGTCAAATTAAGACACCCAATTAGAAAAAAATTGAAACTTGATTGAAAATAAATTGACTAAAAAGTTGAGGGTTAACAATTTCATCAAGTCCATATCTCGCCGCTTGCTTGGGAAGACATCTTTTGTTTCTCTCTCCTCGGTTGGATTTTCCTTAGTTTCTTGCTTTTGAGGAATTGATTGCTTGAGAGAGAGAAGAGAGAGAGAGTTAGGGAAGAAGAGAATTGTGGAAGACCCCTTTGCTTGCGCAACTGAAAGAAGTAAAAATGGTTCAGACAGCAATCAGCAAATCAAGGAGTTATATATTATCGGATAATAAATACTAACAATATTAATAATTAATAGTAATATTAACAGTAATTTGGTAAAAAAACAGTAATTTGGTCCAAAAAAAAAGAGTAATATTAACAGTAATAATAAGAATATAAAATTTTAAAATGATTGTACGAAAAATAAAACTCACAAGAAAAAAACAACAATACTAATAAAACATTTTTACATAATTTTAGTTAAGGAAATGCAGCCACACGTCAAAAAGACTGAGACTTTTTAAGCACTTGCAAAAGTAATTATTAATATGGGTGTTTTATTAATACGGGTGTTTTGAGGGTGAGAGAGCAAATCAATCGCCTCAGCTTGATAAATAGAGTTTTGTCAATTTGGGCGGCAGGTGGTAGCCGACGATGGCCCCGATTTTTAGGCGGTTGGTACTAAAAATAATGCCCAAAATCAAGCGGTATGTTTTTGCGGCCGATTGGCGATGATGTTATTAGGTGGTCGGTAGTCCCCATGGGCCCATGGGTTGGCTTTGTTTGTTTTTGTTTTTGTAATTTTAAAATATGATGAAGTCTTATCATGTTGTTTTTTTTTATTATCCGTCAAAATATGATAAGTCGATTATTTATTCCACGCCGATTTTGGAGAACGCGGATCGTCGTTCGTCTTCTCTTCAAACCGATTCTGCAACTCCATTCATAAATTCTTAGGCGATTACTCGAAAAAAAAACACCACCACCAAATCTGATCCATAAGCTGATTGAGATCGCTTTGTCTTCTACTCTGTTGAAATTGTCCTATTTCAAAAAAATACCAATTCGGTATAAAGGCAACCAACATCCTAATCTAATCCTAATCCTAATCCTAATGAATCACACTCAAAAATAAATAAATTAGAGCCAAAGCGAATAAGATTTGGTAACTCAAATTTTGAGTCGGTAATATCATGAGAATTTAATCACGATATATCAACTTTCCACTGTTTTTTTCATATATATATATATGAAATCAAACGATATCTGAGTTCAAGCGTTGTGTTTGAAGTTCTACACATAGTGGTTGGAAATTCTAATTTTGATTTATACAAAATTTTAAAAAGGCAATGATTTGTGGCCCATTGGCCCATGGGTTGGTGTTAGGCGGGCTTGGGCCTAACATTTTGCAGCCCATCCGAATATTGGGTGGCCCGACCACCCCATATACAATGTTTGGCCCGATGGGCACAGGCGAACGACCCAAACAGGCCCATTAGTGACTCTAACGATAAATCACTAAAACTTTTAAGTAAGATATTATGTAAAATGCTATAACTTGTTAATATTGAGTCAACTAGTATTAAATCTCAAATCAGTTGATGAATTTTTATCTATATCCTACAATCATATTTATTGGTCCCTTTGGTGAGATTTTGATTTGTTCTCTCACCATTAAAAACACCATATTAATATTAATAGATTAAAAAACCGGAAAAAATTAATGAAAGGAAAAGGAAGTCAAAAGTATTACACCTTTCGTTCGTATATAAACAAAATAAGTGAGTATACACACTTTTTGAAACGATTAAAAAGAAATCGATCCTCAATTACTCTATTAATTCTTTTTAACATCGTGAGAAAATAAATGAAAAATGTGAAATCAAAAGTTATTTGAATTGAGAAAAGAAAAAAGAGGGGTAATTAATAAGGGTAAATTTTGGCTCTGTTTTTTTTCTTCAAGAATTTAGGCTCTGGTTGATAAGGTCGATCCGTTAGTTTATAACAGATAAGTTCATTGTAGGTGTCTAACATGACAAATTTATAACATTTTTTCACTAGTTTATGTCTCTATTTGGCAAAGTCAATCTGTTAGCTTATAGCGGATATGCTCATTGTTGTAGGTGTTTGACATTACTAACTTATACCGTTTTTCACTAACTTATAACATTTTTTGAAATGCTACTTGAAGTAGCGTTTGAGCTTATACTTATAGCGTCTCATTTTTTTTCTCATGTTTGTTGGAAATGAATCGAGAAATCTAGAGAAATTCTGGTAATGGAGAAACAAAATTGTAACTGGATTTGGTAAAGTGAAATTGTATTGATGAACTTCAGCTTTACAGAGTTTTTATATCAAAACTGAAAATACAAGTGTAAGTGCACTTTGACTAGTTGACTACTATTGGGTGCCAAATTGAAATACAAAACAGCAATTGAATTACAACAAAATACTTCAATACACCTCCTTAATTCACATTGCTAAGAGTCCTCATCCCAAGCAATGCTCTAAGCTCTTCAAATATTCCTTTCTTAAGTGGCTTCGTGAGTTTATCAGTTCTGCAGTTGACTAGTTGCAGTTTCTCATTATTGACTTGATCATGTACGAAGTGATACTTAGTCTCTATGCGTTTAGATCTTCCATGTGCTACTAGATTTTTGGCTAAGTCTATGGCAGACTTATTATCTATCACCAGCTTCATAACAGTTTTTGTACCCATTCCAATATCAGCAAGTAACATATTTAACCAAGATGTTTGGCAGGCTGCAAAAGGTGCAACTACATACTACTGCCTCACATGAGACAGCTACAATGCTTTGCTTTGAGCACCATGAAATTGGTGCTTTCCCATACATGAAAACATAACCTCCTGTGCTTTTTCCGTCATCCTTGTCACCATTCCAATCAAAACCAGTATAGCCATAGACCTCTACATCAGCCAGTTCATTTACACCAGAAAACATAATTCCACAGTCTTGTGTACCTTTAATATATCTGAGTATTCTCTTGGCAGCAACCATATGAGGAGTTGTTGGCTTCTCCATGAATCTACTTAGTAACCCCACACCAAATGAAATATCAGGTCTTGTATTGCAAAGGTATCTAAGGGATCCAACTATCTGCTTGTAGAGAGTGGTATCTACTTCATTCTCATCTCCATCTTTTTAAGCTTGATTCCTACATCAACTGGAGTAGTAACTGGTTTACAATTAGCCATATTGAACCTCTTTAGAACATCGTCAGAGTACTTCTTCTGGTGCTAAAATATTATCATACCCCAATTTTGTCCGGCTTAGGTCAAAACCCTAATTTTCCACAAGAAATAAATAAATTGAAGAGTGAAGAGCCTTATGCACTGCATTTTGGATCCTAGAAGGCATTCCAAGGTTCTTGAAATCATTTTTAGGGTTGGAATGCACTTTTCGGGCAAATTAGGGTTTTAGCGTCAAAAATGGTATTTTGGTCAATTACAACGGGTATTTTTTTTTCCTCGCTTTCAAAAAGGCTCAAAAAAATGTATAAATAAAAAAGAAATCTGAACCAAAATAATAATAATAACAAAATAATATTGGATGATTATTGTAATTTTAGAATTAGGGTTAATTCCTTTTTAGGTGCTTTTTGCTTTTATCCATTTTTGGCTAAAGTAAACACTAATTTTACAAGCAAACAACCTCCCTCACTCCATCCTCATGCTCTACACCACCTCCCCACATCAGCCCCCATCAAGGCACATCACAAAAGTCTTTCTCCATTTCTTTGTACAAACACACCTTTGAATCCAATAACATTCAATACCTGACATGTTATTTGCCTTCCTTCTCCACATCCTCCCATTGTAATTTAAGAACACAAAAACTCACTCCTCTCCTCCCACTACCAAACCGTGGCCTCTTCTCCTCTCCTCTCCTCCATCCATTTTTGATTTCCTCTTCATCCAAACAACACCATTTCACCTCATTTTCATATCTCTTTCACATATCTTCTTCATTCAAGTTCAAAACATCATCATCGAGGAAGATTCATCAAGTTCTCATGGGTTGGAGTTGAGGTTCCTTGGAGGTTCTTGTTGATTTGGGTTCTAGTTTCTTCATCTCATTGCATTTCCTAGCTTGGATTTAAGGTAAGCATTGAACCTTTGCATCATCTTTAAATTTCTTGCATAAAATCTCTTCTCCTCAACTTGACTTCTTCATATCTTGTTGTTGTTGCTTTGAGAGCCATCTGGCTATTATGACAAACACTTAGGGAGGTTTGGGTGTTTGAGGTGGCTCCTTAACTGAAGGGGTTGTTCTTGTGTTTTCTCACATTTCCTTGCATATTCACTCTTGTTTGCATAACTTTCACAAAATAAAAACCCATTTCAAGCATGATAACATTCGGCCATGGGTCTAGGTTTAGGGTTCTTGAATGCTTTTGTTTATTTCATGATTTGGGGATGAATAATAGTTGATTTAGGGTATGTATGCTCCTAGGTTTTAACATAAAAATTAGGGTTTGGGTTTGCTTTAATAAACTTGTCTTTGTTGATGATTGGCAAGGTGATTCACAACTTGTGCACTTGTGCACTTAATCTTAAGTGTGAGGATTGACCAAAGTGATTCAACATTCTTTGATACTTTGGTTGCTAAATAATTTGCTTGCTTATGCTTGCCAATGATCATGATTGAGGCAACTCTTTTGCTTGAGCTTACAATTTCATTGTCCACTCTCATATAAGAATATCATCAATACTTAGATAGGTCAATTCCATACATTGCATCTTCCAATAGATGTGCATTTAGATTCTCTTGCGTTTTGTAGAAATATTTGAGTATGGTTCTCGCCTAGCATCTTCCATTAGATGTGCATTTAGGTTCAATCTTGCCTACTCTTGCATTTTTGCTTAATGCCCAATTCAAGTTACTTCCTTGCCTATCTATGTGTTGTGATCTAATATGTGTAGTTTAAGTTTGATCTTTGTTTGCAAATTCAAATGTTGTTGCTTAATGATTTGATTCCAATGATCGTGTTACGCTTGAACTCACTACTTCTTTCTTGCATTCATTGTTTTCATTTCCAAACAACTTGGCATAAAAATGGTTACTAGTGGCAATCCATCACAACCTTTGTTGGTTTGATTGTCATGAAAGCCTCAATTTCAAAAGAATTTTCATAAGCATAAAGCAAGCTACTAGTGATAATCCATCACAACCTTTGTTGGTTTGATTATCATGAGCAGCGTCCAATTTCAAAAAGAATTTTTAAGTATCAAAGAACCAAAACAAGTTATTAGTGGTGATCCATCATAACCTTTGTTAGTTTGATCACCATGAAAGCTTGCATTTTCAAAGGCATTTTCAAAGAGAGTTTTAGTAATGATCACCCATAACCTTTGTTAGTTTGATCATTATGAGCGCTCTTCATTTTCCAAAACCTCATCAAAAGATCTTCATTTTAAGGCTAATTAAAACTACGTCGCTTTGATTCCCATTTGGGATACGTAGGAAGCGAGCCATGTTCTCGTCAGCGCCACAAATAAAAATCTTTTTATGACCATAAACATTAGCATTTTCATAACAAAAAGAATCGTTTTAAACCCATTGTTGCTAGTGGCTAATCGGAACCTTTGTTAAATCTAGCCATTAGGCGGCAATGCCCTTTCAAAGAACAATAGCGATGATCACTCATAACTTTGGTTAGTTTGATCATTCGTGCGATTAATCTCTTTCGAAAACCATTTTCAAAATATCAAATAAAAAATGAGTCGCTACTAACGGTCAATCGGAGACAGCCGTTAAATCGACTAGTGGTAGTGACTCTCATTTTCAAGAGTACTTAGTGATGATTACCCATAACCTCATTAGTTTAATCATTTGCGGAACACTCGTCATATTTTGAAAACTCACTAAAAAGATAAAAAAAAACAAAAACCTTTTTATGACAACCAAGAACTACGTAGCTTTGAATTCTCCATCGCACCAGGAGATACGTAGGAGCGAGAAGTCAACTCTCGTCAAGCGCCAAAAACAAAATTTTCATTAAGTTTTTCCCATTCATCTTCAAACAAGAAATAAATAGGCAAATCTAGGTATTTTTCAAATCAAGCGTAAAACCACACACTTAGTTAAAGGTTCCTTTTCGGTAGAAAGGGGCGTGTCTTGATGCTAATACCTTCCTCACACGTAATGTCGACCCCAGAACCTATATCTCTAGTTTTCAAAAGACCATCCGCCTTATTTCAAAAGACTTTTTTTCAATGTTTTGGTCTTAAAATTAAAATATTGGTGGCGGCTTCAAAAAATTTCCACGTTGTACATTGAGAAACCCAAACCGGATTTTTCGGGTGCAACAGCTGGCGACTTCACTGGGGACTAAAAAAAAAGTTTTTTTTTTTAAAAGTGGGTCAAGCTATTTAATTAAGTGTGTGATTTGTGTGATTGATTTGAATATCTTGTTTTGGCCTCTATGCTTTCTTCTTTTTCGTACTTTCATGTTGTATTCCTGTGCACCCTAGATTGGTTGTATTTGATTGATATTGAACCCTAGGGTATACGACATGTTATTGCTTTCTATTATGCAGGCTTATTGCAGGATTTTCATTTGCGGGTGGGGTAGTTTTTAAGAAATGTCCTTCCAGCACACACACACTTGTACCTTGAGATTATGTGATTAGAGAGAGAGGCCGTAACCAGTGCATTTAGGATACCTTAGGATGAGTGGATTCGAGTGGTAGGAGCCCATCCAGGGACCTTTGTCCGTTTGGCTACTCGCGAAAGTTTCAATCGAGTTGTGCTCTTTCATGAGGCTCAGTATCTGCGGTTCTTTTTGCATTCTGAGGATTTTCATGAGAGGGGCGTGGCTCTGATGACCTTTGAGAGGTGTGAATAGAGCTACATGAGAAGATTACCCATAAAATACCTTAGATCATAGGCTCTACCCGGCTTTTAGGTCCACGAGGGCTTTCCAAATTGTGTCTTTGCATCGTTGCATCGGTGCAATCAATTTTCCTTCAAAACTAGAGCTTTCATTTACTTCATCTATTACTGCCATTAACGAGTACACCTTCTGAGTCTGAATCATCACCATTTTCATGTTTAGCATCTACATCTTTATTTCTAGGAACCTTCTTACTCTTGCATTGATTCCCATAGTGGTCATATTGTTGACAATTATAATATTGAATTGCACTCTTATCAGATTTCTTTTACTTCCATCATTAGCACCTTCACAGAATCTTTCCCTTATTCTTCCATTTCTACTTATCCTTCTTGTTATTATAATTTCCTTTCCAATTTTTAGAGGCTTGAGCTTGCGAGCTGTTTAATTTCTTTTTCAGAACTTCTGCTTAATTCTCAAGTCATGTACCTCTAATGAACCTTGAAGTTCTTCTAACCTCATCTAATCAAGATTCTTAGATTCTTCTATGGCTACTACTATGTGATCAAAATCCAAGGTTAAGGATCTAAGAACTTTCTCTATTTTGCTGATTTTAGGTACAATTTCACCACTAGACTTCATTTGATTAGTCAAAGCAATTAACCTCGTGATGAGTTCAGCAATATTCTCTTGATCCTTCATCATCAATGACTCATCTCTTGCTTACGGAGGCTTTGCAATCGAACCTTCTTCAATTTATCAGCTCCTCCATATGCATTATTGAGTATATCCCAGCGTTCTTAGCGAGATTAACAATCGATGTTCATCTCGAAATGCAAAGTCAATCTGTTAACTTATAACGGATATGCTCATTGTTGTAGGTGTTTGACATTACTAGCTTATCTTTGTTTTCACTAACTTATAACATTTTTGAAATGGTTTGAGCTTATACTTATAGCGTCTCATTTTTTTCTCATTTTTGTTGGAAATGAATGAAATCTAGAAATTACGGTAATGGAGAAAGCGAGTTGTAAGCTGGATTTCAATTGCTTTACTGAGTTTTATATCAAAATTGAAAATACAAGTGTAAGTGTGCTTTGACTAGTTGACTACTCCTATTGGGTGCTACATAAAAGTGCCACCTCGACAACATCACTAATGGCGCTTATTATTCAAATCGAAATGCAAAGAACAATTGAATTACAACAAAGTACTTCAATAATTTTACCCTTGTTAATTTATCTAAATTCCTCATTTATCTTCCATTAAATGAATCTTCTCCCTCATTTTTAGTATTAATTACAAATGTCCATTTGTTTAATTTTATATTTATAAGTTATTTAAACTGCTAATTTTTCACTCATTTTAAATTCAATTTGCTAGCTTATTAACTATCTGTCATGCTTTATAAGTTCACTCACTATAAAGTAGTTTATCCGCTAGTTTATCCACTATCTACTTTTTTTATCAAGCAGGCGACCTATAGTTTTTTTAAACACTTCTTAAAAAGTAGCGTTTGGCTTTATATCTTATAACGTTCCATTTTCTCCTATTCTTTCTCTTATTATTTTAATTAATTTTTTTATTTATCCTCCAATAAATTAATCTTCTATTTCTTATTTTAAAGCATTAATTATATATGCCCATTAATTTAGAATCGTCCGGTAGTAAAAGATTGTTTAATTATAAATAATTGTAGTTATCGTTATCGATCTTGGTTGTCTGAATTTTTATTTTTATTTATTTTTAGATTAGGTTGTCTGAATTTATACCAACTATATATATTGTTTAAATCTCTATTGAGATTAGATTGTTTAAATCTGATTTTGTGAAGGTGTAATGTAAGTCATTTGATATCAAATCAATGGTTGTGATTGCATGTTATGTGTATCTTGTGATTCTTTCACGGTACTCATCTCTTCATATGATTTTTATTTTTACCTTTTTGGGTTTTAACGAGTAATTAAAATCGGACGGACATTAAATCGGAAAAGGTAGCGATTCGGGGTTCTTAGGGTTCAGCGGTTTGAATGGAGTCGAAGAATCGAAATTAATTAAATAGATTATTTAATATTTTTTACAATATATAAAGGATAAAAAACAAAAAAATAAATATAAAATGACATAGTAAAATTATCATATTCAACAATCATAAGATATTACAATGTAAGTACTCTCATAGTAATATTAGTATACATATTTATTTTTAATTTTTTATTTATTTATTTATTTCATCAATTTAATTATAAAAAAAATATGAAAAATATCAATATACCAAAAATCAACATCATTTATCATTTTTTTCCAAAAATCAACATAGTATACCACAAAAAGAAAAATAAACGCAAATCCAGTTTATGTGTGGTTCCCGGTTTTTGGCGGTTTCTGTCATGCTCCGGTTTTCATCCCAAGCGGTTCTCGGGTTCAATTAGACGAGATAGAATGCGATTCAGTTTCAACGATCAAAACAGCTTCGATGCAGTTTTCACAACCTTGATTTTAACTTTTGCACCTAGACTCTTAGCTCTTACAACTCTAACATTTTAATAAATATATAGTCAACTCTCAATTTAGTTCTTGAACCTACATATTCTCCTACTTGAATTCTAAAGAATATGAAAATAATAAGTAATAAAGTTGTGAAATCTATCATATTAGTCTCTAAAGTGTTAAAAGATTCTTCTCACTAGTCTGTGCAAGAAACTACTTATTAAACTTTAGGAAATAATTTGATAAATATCACAAAAAGTAGGAATTAACTATTTTCATATATTGTGGGACTAAATAAGAGAGAGAGAGAGAGAGAGAGAGAGAGAGAGTGTAAGTTTGGAGATTACATTGATGTAGAAATTTGTCAATTTCGCCATAGTCAATGAGGCAGCTCGATAGCCCAGTGTTTTTTGGGATGGGATGGGCTCGCTAAGTAGAGATTCCTAGAAAAATGTGGACTGTTTTGGCGGAAACAATTGGCCTTTCGGGCTAGGTCGTGCTTATTTTTATGCTTTTTAATTTTGTTTTCCTCCATTACAAAATAGGGATGAGGCCAACCCGACCGTTGTTCGGTGTTTTGAGTTAGAATGAGCTACAACAAATATTGTCCGATAGAAATATGAGTTGAGTTAAGGCCGACATGTTTTGCATTTTTGGTGTCTGGGCAAAACATTGTTGGGCTAGGCTCTGATTTGACAACTCTACATTGAGGATTTACTCTTCAATAAATTTGGCTTTGAATAATACGGTTTCTTTATTCTGATTGAATTAAATAAGGATATTTTGTAGGGACTACTTTAAAAATAACTATATATATTTGTAGGAATGAAAAACATATTTAAACTGTTTTAAATGAAAAATTTCAACAATATCGTGAACCAACAATCTTGATAGTGCATTTGTTTTGCACCCATGTTAGATTTGAAATTTGGTCTCTTTATAAAGCGTATACCAAAATCATCAAACAAAAAATAAAGAGTAATTATCAAGCAAGTTGTAGAATGGAAACAAATTATTAAATGGTAATCTCGTCTAATTACCACCAACTGCGTGAATGTATTCTGAGTAGTAGCTCAGTTGGTGGGCTAAGGAATATTGAAGGAATGCACCAATAAAGTGCAAGTAGGAGGTCCTGAATTTAAATCCGAGAAACTAACATTTTCTCTCCTCCACCGACCTTTGCTTATAAAAAAATTCAACTGTGTGAATGTAGAAGGTTTGTTTCTCTTGCGGTCCAAGATTCCTTCCCATCTAATTCTTTTGATAACTTTCGGTCCTATCTAATTCACATGCTGCCTTCTTTTTGTTGTTTGATGAACAAGTTAATAAAGAATAAGTTGTATCCCCAAGACAAGTGTTATAAGAATAGGGTTAAGTGAGATTAAAATTCTTTTGCCTATTCATGAGGGTTTTATCTCCATTGAAACTCTTATTCACATTTTGTAACTCTTACGGACCGGGTCATGAGACCCAACTCTGGATTTGGGCCATGGGTCAGCCCACTTGTATGAGTCAAGCTCCAAAGCAATTCACTATCACGAGACAAATTTCTACACGTCATCCAAGCATCAACGATAGGAATATACTCGGACGATCCAACGGACCAAAATGTGCTTGATGTCTATAAATACAAACCAACCTGCGAGAAAAAGTACACTAGTATTATCTCCTGCTTCACTTTGAGACTCCTTCATATTGACTTGCGTCGGAGCGGCTTTGCAAATATCACCTCGATTAATGTCGACTCGGCGGGAGCCACTACCAACTATTGAACTCGGATCGACTTGATCAAAGGCAAGGTCTAGATCGATAACCAAAACATTGTGCTTTCTAGGAAGAAAATGTGAAGAGGGTTTTCTAATTATTACTTTCTTTATGAGTAATGATATTGAACCAAAAAATTTGAACAAATATAGACAAAAACCATTTACAACACCAATTAATAAAAGTTTTTAGGCTATTAACCAAGTAACCAATTAACCAAGTTTTTAGTTAATGGCTAAATAATGAAAAAGCAGGTTGGTTAATAGTCTAAAAAACTTGGTTAATTGATATTGTGAATTGATTTTTAACTATATTTATCTCAAAACTTTTGTCCATATAACATTACTCTTTCTTTATTATGTATGGATAGCTTCGGTTGGCGTAAATTTAAAGGATATGAAGGAGTGCACTACATATGAGTGCGAAGAAGAGGTCGAGTTCAAGTCAAAATAACATTCACACATTAACAATTGTCTATCTAAAAAAACTGCACGAGCCATAGCTTTTTAACTTTCTGACGTGCAAGCATTTGTATTAAAATTAAAAAGATGAGTGCCGAATGGCGTGTAAAAGTTAGGCTCATAATCATTTCATTTGTTAGACAGAAAAGATAAATATCTAATACTTATCTTAAAGTTTTATTAAATTCTTTTATCTGTTAAAATACATTTTTTACTTTAAGTCATTTTAAAAATTCACATTGGTCTTTCAAGTTTTTTTTTCTCAAGCAGATTCTCTATATTTCAAATTCATGACATAAACCTTTTTTTTTGGACATTCAATCCATCTCTCTTCTTTTGATATGAAAATGTTTTCATTAAGACCTCTGAATCGGAGGCCAAAGCTAAAGCAATACAGAGGAATTTCCTCTAGCCAATTGGTAGGAGTGTTTACAAAATAAATTTAACTAAAGTGTGAACTACAACATTGTCCTCTCTCATCTAACATGAAATAAATCAAAAGACCTAAACTTCTTAGATAAGTTGGTACAAATAAGATTCTATCAGGAGTAAGAACATAAGTCTCTTGAATTCTTCATATCCTTCACCAATTGCAAGCAATCCAATTCATCTTGTAAATAAATAAAAAAACCCATCTCAAATGAAAAATTAAGACCATAGCGCGTTCCAATTACCTCTCAGCTAAGAAAGGTGCGAAGACTTGTCGGAGTTGACCAATGGTTTTGGCGAGTGGGAGTGAGAGACAAAAAGGAATAAGTGAGAGGAAAGAAGAGGGGAACTTCGAAAATGGCCGTTACAGAGTTTCCTAGGTTGAGGTTGTGGAAGATGATGAAAATTAAATTAATTTCGGAGAAGATGAAGAGGAAGTATAAAGGACCTAATTGAAACAAAGATATACATAAAGGACATAAATGAAACACTAACATTTGTCACGTATATAAACCACTTAAGTATGCCCACATATAAAGGCTTGCATAGTGTGTAAGATATCTGAGGCGTGATCGTTAATAAATGAAACACTAACATTTGTCACGTATAATAAATAAATCATGACTTAAAAACACCAACAAACAAACATTTTTACCCAAAATTACAACTTTCCATATTATTTTTAAAAAAATTAAAGTTTGTTTCTTCATTTTTTTTATTTTGTAATTGGCACATTACTATTAACGCATTCTTTTATTTATGGCCCCCACTTGGTCCAAGGGTTTGAGGCACTTACATTACTATTTTGACCATTTATAAAATTCAATTTATATTTACACTTCTTCTCTGTTTTTATTAAAACCACATTTTTGTAACTTAAAATATGTACTCAATTTTCCTAAAAAATATATTTACTCAATTTATTTAAATAAATATTTGTAGTAATTGTGTTGAATCAACTTTTAATTTGGTCACTACACAAATCACAAGTCAACAACTACACCAAGTCCCCTTTTGATTT